>OY288275.1:52659431-53859431 GCA_958450335.1 Hibiscus tridactylites
CAAATTATTTTCTAAAATATTAATGGGTTTAAGGGAATTCAGACCTAAAATTTAGGTGTAGGTGTTACGGCCCGCGAGTTAGCGACTGAGACACATACGCAATAAGTTGTTCAAGAGGTTCTTAGCAAAATATTGGGCTTGCCTAAAAGACCACATGACTTGGCCCCGATCGTTGGAGACTACTAAGAAACCTACTTATATTGGACTTGGTAAATTAATAGAGGACATCTTACCAAGAAATATTTTAAGGGACATGAGTATCCACCAATGTGAACACCCGAGTGAACATGAACATAAGGAAAGTATTCCAAGGTGATAGACTTTCCTAAGTTAGCTAGGATTTGGTAGATGGCTTTCGATCTGAGTCATAGATGTAAATTGATCTCAATCATTCATTGTAAAAGGATTCAACTATAAATAGACGATTTCCCACCTCACTTGTATCATCCAACTCTTGAGAGAATACAAAGCATTCACTCTAAACTTTCTCATGTGTTCTTCGTTTTTTTTTCATTCTTCTTTGTTGCCTTTCTCTAATTTTGCTTCCGCTAACCAAAGCCTTTGGTTTTTTTAGTGCTTAAGAAGAATTTGATCTTCCGGAGAAAATTTTCAAGCTGACTTAGGCATTTGTCTCGAGAACATCGTATAAGGTTGTACGGCTTATTAAGCTGAAAATCTAGCCTCGTGACATAGGCACAACACTTAACCATTGAACCAAACTAAATATTAGTTTCATAGTTGACTATATTTAGGTTAAACTCTATTTGATGCAAAACAATTTATTTTTAAATTAAGTTAAATATTTTTTTATCACGATCTATTTTTAAAATTATATTTAACTATTGAAACGAGTCTAACTTAATTACTACTATTTTAAAATTAGGGCCAAGTTAATATAAGATAAAAAAAATAAGGACAAAAAAATGTTATTATACAAATTTACTTACCTATCATGTCAACAATTCTGTTAACAATTAACGCTCGATGGCTTAATTAAAACCAAATTAAAAGTTTAATAACAGAATTTATAACTATTCTATTCAATGATCAAAATAAATTAACCTCATAATTTAATAACCAATGAATGACCAATAAAGTAATGAATGAGTCTATCACGTGCGACGAACACCGTTGAACACCCCTAGTACTGGACACTGTTGAACACCATTAAATTAATTAATAAAGATTTAAAATTTCAAGGCCCCATCAAATAATTAATAATTACTTTAAAAAATTCAATTAAATTATTTTTTATATATATTAAAATTTTATTTTTTTAATAAGGGTAAACTATATATTTAGTACCTCACCTATTTCAGTATTTTTATTGAACCCTCATTATTTAAATATTGTTTCAATTTGACCATATTCTTTATAAAAAATAATTTAACAACTAACCCTCAACCTAAAACCCTAAACTATTAAACCTTAAATCCTTAAACTCTTAAACCTATACCCTAAACCATATACGCTTAAAAATAACTTTATTTAATAAAATTTATATATTTATATGAATCAGGTGC
This sequence comes from Hibiscus tridactylites, assembly GCA_958450335.1. Taxonomy (NCBI): domain Eukaryota; kingdom Viridiplantae; phylum Streptophyta; class Magnoliopsida; order Malvales; family Malvaceae; genus Hibiscus; species Hibiscus tridactylites. The sequence goes on from OY288275.1 coordinate 52,660,955, forward strand.
TGGTGAATGGATCACGCCTTAAATTTAAGATTTATGTTTTAAGCGTCTCAGCTTTTGTCGCTAATAATCTTACTTGTTCATACACTGCCCTATTGCACTCACGTCTCCACTCTCCATATACAAAATAAAAGGAGAATCAGTGCATTACACTGTTGGAGATTGACAAACTTGATTTTAATTCTAATCTTCTAAACCCAGTTTTCTTTTTCCAATTGGATACAAATGCAACAACCAAATTGTTATAGAATTTAGTTGACATTTCCTCCTGAAAAACCAATTGTTTGCTACAAATTCAACCAACTAAATAAATAAAAAAACCTAGTGGGAAATGGAGTATGATGATGTTTGATGGACATGTAAGTTTGTTTGAACAAAGGATAAGCTTTATTGGTAACATACGGCTTTGTTTCCTAGCACACGGACTCAGGCTTTACATATTTTTCGTCCCACTTTAGGGTATATAGTTTGGGATATATGTTTAAGAGTTTAATGTTTAATAGTTTAAGGTTTTAGATTGAGGATTAAATTATTTTCTATAAAGAATATGGTAAAATTAAAATAATATTTAAATAATGAGGGTTCAATAGAAATACAGAAATATGTAAGTTACTAAATATATAGTTTACCCTTATTAAAAAAATAAAATTTTAATATATAAAAATAATTTAATTGAATTTTTAAAATAATTATTAATTGTATGATGGGTCCTTGAAATTTTAAATCTTTATTAATTAATTTAATAATGATCAGCAGTGTTCAACGTTAGTGATGTTCAGCGGTGTTCGGCGTACTTTGTAGAATTTTCCAATTTTAATACACTTGTATCTATCCTTCCTCTCTAAAATCGAGTAACGTGGGTGGATTTCATCGAAAAAATTTTCATTTAAATGAATAAAAATCTCCTGCTTTTTTATCTAGATATATGCTCCAACGCTAAAAATTTAAATCTTAAGTCTTTACTCTAAATTTTAAATTGTAAATCCCAAATCTTAAAAGCTAAACATTATAATGTAAACTTAATCCTAAACTTTAAACTTTAACAATTATCTCTAAACCTATCTTTTTAGGATGAGTCTACCACGTGCGACGAACACTGCTGAATATCACTAATGCTGAACACTGCTGAACATTATTAAATTAATTAATAAATATTTAAAATTTTAAGGACCAATGAAATAATTAATAATTACTTTAAAAAATTCAATTAAATTTTTTTATATATTAAAATTTTATTTTTAATAAGGGTAGACTATATATTTAGTATCTCACCTATTTCCGTATTTCTATTGAACCCTCATTATTTAAATATTGTTTCAATTTGATCATATTCTTTATAAAAATAATTTAATCATTAACCCTCAACCTAAAACCCTAAACTATTAAACATTAAACTCTTAAACTCTTAAACCTATACCTTAAACCATATACCCTTAAAAATAATTTTATTTAATAAAATCTATATATTTGTATGAATTCAGGTGCTGGTGAATGGATCACGTCCTGAATGTTGATGATAATCTTACTTCTTCATACACTGCCCTATTACATTTACGTCTCCACTCTCCATATATAAAATAAAAGGAGAATCAGTGCATTACATTGTTGGAGATTGACAAACTTGATTTTAATTCTAATCTTCTAAACCCAGTTTTCTTTTTTCAATTGGATACAAATGCAACAACCAAATTGTTAAAGAATTTAGTTGACATTTCCTCCTGAAAAACCAATTGTTTGCTACAAATTCAACCAACTAAATAAAAAAAAAAAAAAAAACCTTGTGGGAAATGATGGAGTATAATGATGTTTGATGGACATGTAAGTTTGTTTGAACCAAGGATAAGCTTTATTGGTAACGTACGGCTTTGTTTCCTAGCACACGGACTCAGGCTTTACATATATTCCACCCCAGTTTAGGGTATATAGTTTAGGATATATGTTTAAGAGTTTAAGGGTTTAAGGTTTAATAGTTTAGGGTTTTAGGTTAAGAGTTAAATTATTTTTTTTATAATGAATATGGTCAAATTAAAATGATATTTAAATAATGAGAGTTCAATAGAAATACGGAAACATGTGAGGTACTAAATATATATTTTACTCTTATTAAAAAAATAAAATTTTAATATATAAAAATAATTTAATTGAATTTTTAAAATAATTATCAATTGTATGATGGGTCCTTAAAATTTTAAATATTTATTAATTAATTTAATGATGTTCAACAGTATTCAACATTAGTGATATTCAGCGATACTCGTCGCATGTTATAGAATTTTCCTAAAGTAATATACTGTTAAAAGAAACATTGTCCTCACATTCTTATTTTTCTTTAATGATAAAGTATATGGAGCATATATCCTTATTTTTATTTGATCAAAAAAATATTAGTGGAGCATATATCATTACTCATAAAAAAATAATTTTACAACGTGCGACGAACACTGTTGAACACCACTAATATTGAACACCGATGAACACCATTAAATTAATTAATAAAGATTTAAAATTTCAACGATCCATTATACAATTAATAATTATTTTAAAAAATTTAATTAAATTATTTTTATATATTAAAATTTTATTTTTTAAATAAGAGTAAACTATATATTTAGTACTCACCTATTTCTGTATTTCTATTGAACCCTCATTATTTAAATATTATTTTAATGTGACCATATTTTTTATAAAAAATAATTTAATCCTAACCTAAGACCTTAAACTATTAAACTTTAAATGCCTAAACTCTTAAACATATATCCTAAACTATATACCCTAAGATGAGATGAAATATATGTAAAGCCTGAGTCCGTGTGTTAGGACACAAAGCCGTACGTTACCAATAAAGCTTATCCTTTGTTCAAACAAACTTACATGTCCATCAAACATCATCATACTCCATCATTTCCCACTAGTTTTTTTTTTTTATTTAGTTGGTTGAATTTGTAGCAAACAATTGGTTTTTCAGGAGGAAATGTCAACTAAATTCTATAACAATTTGGTTGTTGCATTTGTATCCAATTGGAAAAAGAAAACTGGGTTTAGAAGATTAGAATTAAAATCAAGTTTGTCAATCTCCAACAGTGTAATGCACTGATTCTCCTTTTATTTTGTATATGGAGAGTGGAGACGTGAGTGCAATAGGGCAGTGTATGAACAAGTAAAATTATCAGCGACAAAAGCTGAAACGTTTAAAACATAAATTATAAATTTAGAGTGTGATCCATTCTTGAATTCATACAAATATATAAATTTTATTAAATAAAATTATTTTTAAGGGTATAGGTTTATGGGTTTTAGGTTTAATAGTTTAGAGTTTTAAGTTGAGGGTTAGTAGTTAAATTATTTTTTATAAAGAATAGGGTCAAATTAAAACAATATTTAAATAATGAGGGTTCAATAGAAATACGGAAATAGGTGAGGTACTAAATATATAGTTTACCCTTATTCAAAAATAAAAATTTTAATATATATAAAAAATAATTTAATTGAATTTTTTAAAGTAATTATTAATTATTTGATGGGTCCTTACAATTTTAAATCTTTATTAATTAATTTAATGGTGTTCAATATTAGTGGTGTTTAGCCGTGTTCGACGCACGTGGTATACTTATCCACGTTTATGAATAAAGATTTCAGATAAGGATATGGGGCGGCTTTGTTTATGGGTTGAGACAATTTACTGAAGAAAACATGTTGACTATGGTTGCTAACGGCGGTGCGGCGATGATACTTTTGTCGACAGACGGTGGTTAAGGCGACGACAGTATGGATGATAAAAGGAAAAGATTTAGGGATTTTAAATAATTATTAATTATATGTTGAGTATTTGAGATTTTTTAATCTTTGTTAATTAATTTAATGGTGTTCAACGGTGTTCAACATTAGTAGCGTTCAGCGGTATTCGACGCACGTGGTAGACTCATCCATACATAAAACAATAAAACAAAAATCTTGTCCCTTTTTGGTGTATTGTGTATGCCCAACACTTAAAAACTAAACCTTAATCTTTAACCTTAAATTTTAAATTTTAAATCTTAAACTTTATACCTAAAATTTAATTTTAAATCATAACCCTTAATCTTAAACTTAATTTTTTAGTATTGGAGCATACATATAAACACAAAATGAGAGAATTTTCCATTTAAATTACTCAAGTTGCCGGGCAAGGAACGTTAAAATAGACATTCCTTGTTTTTTTTTATCACCCAGGCCGGCTATAGAGATTCCGTTGGCTGTTTCCTACAAGAAAACCAGCAGAAATTTCCTGGAAAACTTTTGGTTCTTCGCCATTGTCATTTGTCATACCTCCAAAGCTAAAACGCGTGAATTACATAATATTTTGTTCCTATAAATAACCATTTGATCAATGGAGATCAACAATAATCGCCAGGAACAGTGAAAAGAACCCCAAAGAAATGGATCACGAACTGTACGAAGCTGTAGTAACAGGTGACATGGCTACCATACACGAATTCGCAAGCAGGGATGCAGCATCCTTTTTGCAGTTGACAACAGAGGGAGACAACGTTCTTCACGTTACTGCCAAATATAATCTACAGAGAATGACGGCGGAGATCATTAAGATTCCGCCATTGATGTCGCTCGTGAATCAAAAGAATTCGAAAGGCGACACTCCATTGCATGTTGCAGCAAGGTTGGGGAGTTTCGAAACAGCTGAGATATTCGTAAGCTGCGCAAACAGTGGGGAGATGGAAACCGGGGAGAGGGTTATAAAGATGGTGAATGGGGTGCATGATACTGCACTTCATGAGGCTGCAAGAAATGGGCATCTTCGGATTGTGGAGTTGCTGATTAGAGAAGATCCTGAGTTACCTACGTTGGTAAATGGAGCTGGGGAGTCCCCCCTCTTCATTGCTGTGGATAAAAAGCATCTTAAAGTTGCTGAATTTATCTTGAAAGATGCTCAACTTTTCTCATTTGCGGGGAGAAATAACATGAATGCTTTACATGCAGCTGTTATTCGATCACAGGATGAAGGTCTTAATTTTATGGTTAATTATACTTTGCCCGCCCCTGTAAGCTTAATTTTTGACGATTCAAATGGATGTTTTTTTTCTACGTTTGCAGTTCTGAGATTATCTTCCTATATGACCAAGATTCGGAGTCCTATGACGTACCTTACAAATATGTCATTCAAGCACTCTTTCAAGATCTCTTCCTTCGGACCTTCCGCCATCATTCAGGCTGCCTTCCAAACCTACTTTTACACAGGTTAGCTCATCTCAAATCTTACTCCACCTCTTTTATTTTTCTAACCCCATTTAAGATGATTTAAATAACGGTCGTTTTGCTCAAAAACATCGTAATCAAATATTTTTGGTGTGTTGAGCTTTCTTCTTGGTCCAGAGTTCGCGATACTCTTGTTGGAAAAATGCCTACCGGCACTCTACGAAGCAGATGAGTTGGGATGGACGCCGCTGCACTATGCAATCCATTTCGGCGCGGTCGACATTCTCAGGGTGTTTTTAGAGCACGTGGATTCATCAGTGGCTCATAAAAGAGACAAACAAGGCATGTCCATCATTCACATTGCTGCAAGAGAAGGCGAAGCTGGCATATTAGAAGGGCTGGCATATGCGTTCCCGGAAATCTGGGATTTACAAGATAATAAAGGCCAAACAGCTTTTCACCTGGCAGTTGAAAGAGGGAAGCTGGCTTGTGTGAAGTTTATTCTTCGCACCGACCGCTCGCATCTCGGATTTATAAACCACCAAGATAACCAAGGTAACACTGCCTTGCACCTTGCAACAATCCATGGAAATAACCACCAAATCTTTGAGCTGCTGATCAAAGATGCTAGGGTAGACAAGACAGCCACAAACACCGAGGGTCTCACTGTTATAGACATTCTCATGTTGAAGGAGTTTGGTTACTTTGAAAAGGTACGGAGTTCATGCCGGAATGCCATTTTACTTTGTGTTTTATTGCATTTTCGGAGTCTCGAATCCGAGTTTGAATGTATTAATGTGAGGTACCTACAAACAGAGATGGACTGAGGGGGTTGGAGGTGGTTGTAGTAGTCGCTCCCTTGAAATTGTGAAATTCATATATAATTTAGAAATTTTATAAAAAAATTTAGATGTATTTTCTGTTGAAAATTTATTTTTACCTCGCCCCTAAAATATTATAAATTCCCCCGCTAGAATTTTATAAGTTTAGCCTTTAACATAAAAGTATGCATCCGTCTCTGCCGCAGACTTGGGTTACAATGAATCTTGCAAGCACTGGAGGTCTACAAAGTTTGGAGCATGCAATCAACAAGAACGGAAGAAAAACAAGGCCGACTGAATCGAGAACAAATCAACAACAAGCCGAGACAGGATCCGACGCTGGCACCATTGGAGCTCAATCAAACAAAAATCCTGAACCCATAGCATTCAGAAAACCCAGCTCTGAGCAACTCCAGAACATTGCCAGTATAAATTTACTGGTGACCACACTGATCGCCACCGTGTCATTCGCCGCAGGTTTCACCATGCCTGGTGGGTACAAAAGCGATGGCATCGAACAAGGGATGGCGATTTTAAGCAGAAATTCGGCATTTAGAGTGTTTGTGATAGCTAATGCGTTGGCCTTTTGCTTCTCCGCCACATCGATGTTCCTCCATTACTGCAAATCATTTGTGGAAAAGCTTGACGTTCATGCATTTTATACCTATCTCACCACGTTGTTAACCAGTTATGCGATTACTGCAATGGTGATAGCTTTTGTTTCAGGCACTTATGCAGTATTGGCTGATACTCCCGGGCTTGCTAAAGCTGTTCTTTCCATTGGCTGTTCATTCTTTGGGCTTCAACTCCTCGTTTATCTCAAATAATGTCGATAAATCTTAAATTTAATCCTTAATCCTAGCTAGAAGGAAAAGAGAATCTAAGGTTTTGCTTGGTTGGGTGGAAAAGTGGAAGGGAAAAAAGTTGAGAAAAAAATAAATTTAATGGTTGCTTGTTAGCCTGAAAAATTAGAAGAAAAAAAAGTGAATGTAATTTTCTTTACTCCTGTACAAATAGTTTTCTCTCTAAAATTATGTGTAAAATAAAAAAGAAAAGTGAAAGTTGTCATACTTTAATAATAAAAATATCAAATTATATTTAAAATAGTTTTATACAATGTTTTTATTATGATTTTATTTTTGTTCAATTTAATCCTTAAAATTTTATTTAATCTAAAATTTACCCTTATTTGTTTTAAATTTTATTATTAAAGTCAATATTATTAATATAATAATATTTTGTACACTTTAGTCCATAAAGTATTTATTTAATCCAAAATTATCTCATATTTGTTTCTAATTTTTATAATTTTATCTAATATTTTTACTATGGTTTTATTTTTTTCAATTTAATCCCTCAAATTTCATTTAATTTGGAAGTGACCTCTATTTGTTTCTATTTTATAATTTAATCCAATACCTTATAATTGCAAATTTTATGTTTTAGTCACTAATTTATAATTGCAATTAAGGACTCATTTTAGCTCGGATTAACCTGAAACTTGGCCTATACGTTAATGATGATATTAATTTCATAAAGGGAGGTTTAATTTCACTTTTTAAAAATCGGTCCCTGTATTTTATGAATGTTTTCAAAATGGCTCATAAACTACTTATTTTTGCAATTAACACTCTATTTCAAATTCGATTTCAACAAGAATTTACCATTATGTCTAATTGGAAATAATGATTCTAAAACGAAACTGAAACTGAATTTTTAACTTAAAATCCAACTTATAAATTATTTACATTTTAGTCCCTAAACCTCAATTTAGTTAGATTTACTTATATATGAACTTCTTTTTATTAGAAAAACAAAAGTATAAGATGTTTCTACTTAAATTAAACTTGTATTTAAGTTTTGAATTTTTTGGGTTTAAATCTTGTAAAATCACCAAAATGCATTTTTGTTTTTTGATAAAAAAAAATGCATTTTTGTTAAATCGTTTATTTTTCTAAAGTTTTTAAAGGTTTGTTTTCTCAGGTGACTTTTGTTAATTGTTTCCACTTTATGTTCATGCTGGTTGTTTACTTTCATGTAATGGAATATGCTTGTTTTTTAAAATATATTCTTAGGCCACAAATGGGCCATTTGTAGCATTTGATATTCTGGTTGGATTCGTTTGTGCCGGGTATTAGGTGTTGCATTGATAGTGAAACTCTCAAGATTAAAATATAAAATTCGAAATAAGTAGAGGTCAATTTCAAATTAAATAAAAATTTTATGGACTAAACTGGACAAAAATAAAACCATATTAAAAATAGTAGACTCATTTATAAAAAAAATATAAATACATATAGGTCAATTTTGAATTAAGGAAAAATCTAAGGATTAAATTGAAAAAAATGGTATTAAAAATATTAGATTAAGTTATAAAAATTAGAAACAAATAGGGGTCAATTGTAGATGAAATAAAATTTAATGGACTAAATTGAATAAAATAATCATATTAAAAACATTCAACTAAATTATAAAAATTAAAAATAAATTATAATTTTTAAAGCTTAATTTCCTCTCAGTTTTCTATTGTACCAAGGAATAGATAGGAAAGAAACTTATTTTCTTTCTATTTTTTCATCCTCTCTTCCAAGCACACCGACGGAAAGAAAAAATATATTTTTCATCCTTCCATTTTCCATCACCTATTTTTTTTTTATCTTTCCAATTTTCTTTTCTCTCTACCAAGCAAAGCCTAAGAGAAGGAATGCTAGTGCTCCTAATGGGTCTAGAACTCATGACTAAAGTAAATATGAGCGAACAAAGATAAGCAACATAGCCAACCGACCAAATGTGCTTGCTAGAAATATTGTCCTTTTTATAGTCGTAAATTAGTTTATTTTACTCGGTTGAAATTCTGTTGGTTAGGAGCCGATGTGGGTCTTGACTATTCTAATAGATGATGTTTTATCATGTGGCATTTCAAGATCAATTGATGTATTTTTTTTAACCATGCTATCTAATTTATTGGCTGATTAATCTAAATCGGGTATTGCAGAAGTTAATTATGTGGACAACCCTCCTAATCCGATTTGTTATGTATGTTGGATTTTTTAAGATGATAACTTTTGTTTCAAGCTGACTGGTTAATCCACATAATTTATTTAATTTTTTCTAAAACAATTTTTTTGAAGCCATGATTTGTTATGTATGTTGCTTAAGGACATATTATAATGAGTTTTAATGTTATAGCACATGGAATGAAGTATGTAACTTACAATATATACAAACCTAACAAGTAGTCCCAGTGGAAAAATGTATATCTTAAGAGATCCGGGTTCAACCGCTTTGTCTACAAGATGTGTTTACATTGTCAAAGGGTTAAGAATATGTATGAATAGATACTACATTTAAACTATTAAAAACATACAATATATACAACTAGAATAACTTGCATTTGTTATATGCAACTAGCATAACTTGAATTTCATGCATTTTGGTCATTTAGTACACTTTGGAAGTTATGGTATGTTAATATGATTATTTCAGAGTGTTATTTAAAGTTTGAAATTGAATACAAGGATGTAAGATGACTTGAAAGGCTAAAATTATAATTTTATAATTTTTTATATGTGAATATATTTTTTGTGTTAATATTGAGTAGTGTGAGTTGTTGGAATGATTTTACAATACCTAGAACTAAATTTAACTTATTTATGATCTATTTTAATAGAAAATGAGCATGAAATAAATCTTAGGGTCTAATTTGTGATTTGGTGCATTAATAGTTATGGTAATTATGCAAATGTGTTTTTTGTGTATGTAATGCGTTGAAAATGTGTTAGGATCATGTTTAGCATGTTTGATGTTTTGAAGTAATATGAGCTGTTTGGAGTGAAAATCTACAATTGTTGCACAACAATATCGATATTGTAAGAACAATATAAATATTGTAGGAATGTAATATCAATATAGAATATTGAGTACCATTAATGAATTATTGAGTATTGATATTCATGAGCAATACTAATATTGAACACAGAGTACTGATATTAAAAATATTTTACAGAAAAATAACTTTTGGTGTAAAGTTTGAAAAGGGTTTCGCAAAACATACAATTTGTTCTTTGATTTTTAAAATACAATTAATGACTGACTTCAACTCAGATAATTTTAAAATTTGTACTATTATTTTAAAATGACTTTGATTTCACAATAAAATTGGATGGTGTTTTCAATTAAGGATTAAAATTGATCACCATTTTCAATTTAATCCCTAAGAAAGTTTGTTTTTGAAAATGATGAGAATTTTATATATGTTTTAGATGAAATTTTCCATATCACTATTGTATAGATATACAAACCTATTAATAAGGTTAAATTGAGATTTTAAGTATTTTCTTGAAACTTTGATATAAAAAGATGGTTTTCCCTTTCATGTTAAATTGATTGTTTAAATGTCCAAAGCATGCTTTTAGGACTTAATGTTTGGACACATGTTTGACTTGCAATATGTATGTTTACTTCTTTGAATTTGGATGTTTGTTAAGATAAAAGCAATTATGCATGCATATAAGTCAATTTCCATTATAGGTCACTCGTGACTAATGTGTCCCTTCGAATTTGAGTTGGACTATAGCGGCTAGATTTGGGGTGCCATAGAAGCAAAATAAAAGTGTTGTAAAAGATAATTCTGAAGTTAATTATATGGATCAAAGACTAGTTGATGCTCGTGTGAAGCATGATGTTAATACTCCATCAACATCTTATGAAAATAAACCTTATTGTTCCACAAGTCATAGCTCTTGTTGAGGATATCTTGTTTCATCCCCTTGATGAAATTGATTCAAATTGAAAGGGGGACAATGGCGGACGTACGTATACATGAGGGGGGGCCTTCCCACCCTGAAAAAAATTTAGTTCGATAAATATTCATTTTATCTCTTTGTGCCCACCATAAAATTCATTTGTGCTTGAAATTTATGTGTGCCCACCCTAAAATTAAGATAGTGTAGTTAATGTGATTAGTACTTCATGTAAGAGAAAAGAAATTCTCCAATCTAGTCAAATGATTAAGGTAAAAGAAGAATTACAAAGTGGTGAAATCTTCAATGGTCGTTGATTAAGAACTTTCTATGTCCCTTTTTGGTGCCCCTATCTATGTCCAAATACTAAAAAAACTAAACTCTACTTTACAATCATAATTTCTAAATTATAAATTCAAAACCATAAAAATTACATCCTACACTTTACACCCTTAACCTTAGACCATATTTTTTAATGTTGAGACATATATAATACACTAAAAGAGGTAAAAGATTTTTATACATGAATTAAATTAAGAAGTTGTTATAAAGAGAGCTAGAGATACTTATTAGGGTTCACATTATAAAAATATTATTAGCTTGATTATTATAATTTCTTCTGTGATGGATAAGCTTGAAATTATTGAGAAAGATGAAACACACTCAGAACAAAGAGTTGAAGCTTGTATGTTGCTGAATTTTTTTACAATTTTTTAAGTTTGTGTTTAATTTGCATTAGATGAAAAATATATTGGGTGTTACTAGTGAATGATCTCAAGCATTGTAACAGAGTGATCAAGACATTGTGAATGTTATGCATTTAGTGAGCGTGTCCAAGCAACAATTACAAATGATGAGAGATGTGGGATGACAATCTTTACTTGAAGAAGTTTCTTTGTTTTGTGAAAAGAATAACATTGAGGTTCCAAAGATAAAAGATGTATTTTTGTGTAAAGGAGGTCTAGGAGAAAAGTCCACGAAGTTTTAAATTTGCATCATTTTCAGGTTGAATTATTTTTATCAGGTGGTTGATAGACAACTTCAAGAGCATGATAATCAGTTTTAGACAGTTCAAAGTTGTTTCTTTGTATGGCTTGATTGGGCCCAAGTGACTTGTAAGAAAAGGTTGATTCAGCTTACCCAATATTATCCTTATGAATTTTCTACACGAGACCTTATGTTGCTTGATTGTTAGCTTGAGAATTATATTGTTAATGTTTGTTCAGATAAAAAATTTTGTGAACTAACAGGACTTTCTAATTTATCTGAAAATGGTTGAGACAATGAAGCATGTTGTGTACCCACTTGTGTATTTATTGTTGAAGTTGGCTTTGATTCTACTGATTGCAATCGCAAGTCGCAACAATAGAAAGAACATTCTATGTGATGTATTTTATAAAGAATCGACTGCGCAACCGTATGACAAGTTAATGGTTGAATGATTTTTTAGTTATTTTTATTGAGAAAGATATGTTTGATAATGTAGACAATGAAAAGATCATACAACGATATCAGAAAAATGAGGTTTAGAAAGGAACAATTGTAAAAAAAATGTTTTTAGTTATATTTTTTTGTAATACTTCTTATTATAAATAAGATATCAGTAATATTTCCATCCACAAAAAAATGTATTATTAATATGTGTACCCACATTTAAATTTTTTTTTGGATTCGCCACTAAATGGAATAAATAGATTTAGGAGTATTGATTAGTTTGACATTTATTTTATTATGATTTATTTTTATTCAAGAAAGAGTTTCTTTACTTGACTATTATTCATATACATTCACTTGGTATTTATACCTAAAAGGATAAGAAGTGTAGTGTTTTACATTGGTGTCATTAACAACTCTAGGGGGTTTATGATGTTGTTAGTATTTATTATTTCAAATTTCATAACATGTTTCATGTAGTACTTTAGTTTTGTCCAAAAATACCAAAGGGAAGATTGTTGGTGCAAAATTTGTGTTGATAGGGTGTGAAATCCTCTGTCCCTTTTCGGTACCCCTACTTATGCCCCTACACTTAAAATTAGGTTTATGGTTAGGGTTTACGGAATTTAAGGTAGGGTGTATTTTTTAGAATATATAGTGTAGGGTTTAGGATTTAAAATTTATAGTTAGGGCTTGAAATTTAATTTTTTAGTGTTAAAAGATATATAGGGGCACCGAAAAGGGCGGAGGACTTTTATCCGATAATCACACCCTAGATGATCATTGATATGGAACATACTTTTATAAAGTGTTGATAGTTTTTTTTCCAACATTAAAAACATGTTTTATGCTAGAATATAAGAAGATTTTGGATATTTACATGACATTATAGAACCCTTTGGAAATGAATATTTAAAATATTTTTTTGTTAGTTTGAGATTCTTTTTAGTTTTCATTTTTTCTACTTGGACTCTTTTATAGCATGTTATATTTTTTTCCAATTAAAAGGGATAAAGATTATTGTCGTGTGCCTCGTTAAAAATCTTTTTAAACTTAGATGGAGGAAAAAGAGTACACGAGACAATAATTACATGAAACTAACGAGATAAACTCCGACCATACACGCAAAACATCCAAGAACATACCCCTATAAGCGAGTCACAATACATAACACCATAACCAGCAACAACAAAGTCGATGCCCCCATCGCTCCTCACTTGCCAACACATCTGTCAGCTCACTTGACTGGTCTCAGCGCCACATCATTTCACGCTAACTCAGACCCCCACCTGCGTCCGCATGCAACAAAGCCATTAGGCCCATGTCTAACACATATACAAAATGCACCTCAAAGTCGGACCTCCACGCTCGTTTTGAAAGCAAGTCAGCCACTCCATTACCAGCACGCGACACATGCTGTAGGCGCACCACCTACGGACACTCTGTTGAAGCTCCCGAAAGTGTAGTACCAAAGGGCCACAACCTTGTCGAGGTGAACCTTCCCGAAACAATTGAAGCGCGTCCAAGCTATCTATCTCTAAAATAATCCGTCGATAGCCCATATCCCATGCATAAGATAGACCCACAAACGCACCTCAAAGTTCCGACGACAACAGAACAAGCCTCGATAAACTTAGTGAAACCACCTCGCCACTCACCAAGACTATTACGCAGAACCCCACCACAAGAAGCTAAACCATCGTTAACATTTTGCGCGTCATCCGTATTTAATTTAATCCACCCCTCCTTCGGTGGCAACCACCGACTCGGACCATGCCTAATGACATTAGGAGGTCGTCGGTTACTTGTACATTCAACAATTGCCGCCCGAGACAATACTTGTAGTCGTTGACTACGCTCGAGAATTGACCCAAACCCCTCCAAGTGATTATCAAACACCACCGAGTTTTGAAATAGCCATAGATTCCAAACACTCCCGCTCATGAACACTTAGAGCATTGAGCGTCGTATAACACAATTCCAAACAATCACATCCTGAGAACATTTCTGCAGCATGTGATCCACGTCCTCAACCGGAGCTTGGCATAAAGGACAACGACTATCGGTAGTGAGATGACGCCGCGACCTCTCCGCATTAGTCATGATCCTATTTTGGCACACCAGCTACATAAACATACGTATCTTCTGCATCCCAAGATCAATCTTAATCACCATCCAACCCTTGCGACCATGTTTCTTACGTATAGAGTGGATGACATCCTGAGTAATTACTATATTATCAGTGATAGCACGGCCCGGATCGAAACTTGTTTGATTTTCAGAGACCTAATCTGGTAGCCACGGCTTCAAGCGGTTAACAATTACATTGGTGACAATCAGACCACCAAAGTTATTAAATCAAGCCACCGAACTATTAGGGAGTGCCTATTTTGAGTAAATTATTAAACCAGACCACCAAAATAGGTACGATAAAGAACTATTCCATAGAATTTGAGTTGAAACAGTTGAGGTTCAAAAAGTGCCACCACAGAAGGCCAATGCTCACGCCGAAACGAATAGAAAATTTGCCTAAATTCTGCACTCCCAGCCTCCTAACAATTCCAAAACATAAATCGCATCATCATAATCATAAAAAAAGGAAACAAAACCTTATTGTACAGTGACATCCATGCCCAAGCCAGGCTCCTCGGCATCCACCATGTCCTCCCATTGGGATTCATAAATAGAATCACCATCATCTGACGAAGAAATCATCTCCCGGTGAAGCCCCTCTACTCCACGACTTGCGCCACCACCATCTAAACCCTGCGAATCGGCTGAGATTTGCAAAACTAGCAGCCTATTCGGCTAGGACTGTTCGATCTTCAAGCTTCGACCCTGAGTGACGGCTTACGAACCTTGAGACCACGCTGAACATTCTCCTTCATCGGCTTCCCAATACTCCCATGAACCTTTACCCCAAAACCACAGCTTGAACTCGACTTCCTCGCCCTCTTCTCAACAATCTTAACTGCCTTATGCACCCCATTAGCAACCTTAATGGCTTAATTCTATCTATGCCCCACCATCACTGCACTCTGACTCGCAACCACGGGAAAAATCACCGCCTCATGACCTACAACACCCTTTTTGGAAGCTTTTTTCGGTGGGTTGGAATCCAGATACACAACATTTTTGGGATCTCCCTAAACTCAACGTTTTTTTTCCTGTTTCAAACTCGTAGTCGGCATCGTCCGGTCACCCCTTATCTATGGTATACCAATTCGTTCACCTTGTTCCGATTCAACACTGCCAGTATCACCCTCATCCAAAACGCGATATCTAGACCCAGTCGACAACCCCCCAACTGCATACTTTCCAGTAATAGAACGAGCATCAGTAGATGGCGTCAGCACCGATTCTCCACTAACATCCATGGACTAAAAAGTTCAGCCTCACCTTCATTCCATCCTATGGACGAGTCTTCCTCCTTACTGCCACTATTCGACTTTTCCCCAGCGGCCTCCTTGGACGTATTCGTCAAACACTCTTCTTGTGCATGACCATAAACACTACACGCAAACCACACCTGACTCAAAACTTCATACTCGAGCCGCTAAAACTTCCCATCAATTCGGATACACGACCAAAGGGGCTTATTAAGGTCCATGGCCCCTCAGTGAGCACTCTAGTATAACCCCCTTCATCCAATAACCTCACAACATAATAATAATTATCAATGTCGATCAACTGTAACGTCCCCACCGGCTTCCACATGGTATGAATCCGATAGTGCAATGCCTTAAAACCAATCACTTTCCCTAGTAGCCGAACAATTAGTGCATTACGCATACTATGATTAACTTGATCATGGACCTTATCGAAAAACCGAATCAAGGGAACCTTGCCTGACTGATCCACGATCACATCTTCCTCACACACAATTACCTCCTCCCCGAAGAACGATGGGCTAGCCTTCGTACTTCCTGAATTTGGACCAGTCACTTTGGTCGCATAACTCTCCTTGGCACCATCCACCGACTCAGTGCCCTTAACCTGCTCCGCCGCAGCCACGCCATTCCTATCAACAACCCCACCAGAAATATCATGTAACACCCTAAGTTTTGTTTTAATTATTTAAGGCTAAAGGTAAAAAAAAGGGAAAGAAGAGAAAATAACAGCTAAAGGATTTGAACCCTTGACCCTATACTCAATGAAGCTAAACTTTAACCATCTATGCTAAGCTATTCCTCAATTTTTTAACCCCCCATCAGCTTTATATGAGATTTATGTATCACAGTTCTGATATAAAAAAAAAAGAAGAAAGAAATTAATTATTATGTTTGAACAATTTTCCCACATGTTAGAATTTTTTTACACGTTTTGGATCTGGAAATTTACGAGACCTTTCCCATTCTCTCGACCGTCCCTTACCCCCCCACCGTTTGTCTTTCTGATCGACGCCACCGCTCGTTAGTGTCGTGCACCGCCGTCACCTCTACGTCCGCCGTCAAACCCCGACCAAAACCCCATGCTCTATGTAACACCCGTGTCTAGGGCCTAGGAGGTAGCCGGGTTGTTGTTCGAGTCAAATAAAGTCTAATTAAAATAAACCAATCTTGAATAATGACCTATTTGAATTTAAATAAAGAGGGAGGGACCAAAGTTGTGATTTACCCCATTTAAAATAAAGGAAGACAACTTTTCCATAAAAGTTGTCATCTTCCTCCTCTATTCCTCTTTACTAATTTCAAAACCCCCTCTCCAACTTCAAACTCTCTTAAAACCCTAGTCACTATTCCATTGGTTTGGCTAATCGATTTCATCACCAAATCAAGAGGTAAACATATTTTCTTAACCTCCTCTCTATTCTCTACTCACCTATTGTTTTAGATTTCAAAAATAATGAGTTTTGGGAATTAGGGTTCTTATGGAAAATTGGGGATTTGATGGGGCTTTTCAATTTGTTTTGAGAAATTGTGTTGGGGTTTTTGTTAATCATGCTAAAGTACACAACATATATTAATTTGGTTAACTTTAGATGAATTTTCGTAGTGGGTCTCTAGGGCAAATTTTAGGGTATTAAAATTTGGGTTTTTGGTAAGTTAATGTTGGAATTGAAGGGCTGATGGTTTACCTATGTTAGGAGGGTGTTTTGGGATGTTTTGGAAGCCATTTGGGTGCTTGGAATTGGGTATTTCAGTCCTTGGTTGTGGGAGTCCGAAAATTGGGTTTTTGGAGATGTTTTGTGGTTTGGAAAATTGTGGAAATGGGTTGTGAGTTGCAAAGTGGATTGATGATTGAATTAGCATTGGGTTGAGAAGTAATGTATGTGTTTTGTTTGATTAGAATCAAGTTCGGGCATCGGTGGAACATCGGAAGAGAATCCGGGAAATTGAAGGTTGTGCTTGCTTGGTCTTTGGGCTTGGAAGCTTAGGTGAGTGGTTATTTGTTTTAAACGGTTTTAAATTGGTTGGTTCGAGTATATGGACTAGGTTGGGCTTGGTAGACCCACCTAGAGTTAGGATTAGGGTGGTAGCCTAATCCTAAACTTGATCTAGAGCCCTTGGTTGAACTCACTTTATGGTTGTGTATGTCTTGCATGAATTTCGATATGAACGTCTATGTATATTGCTTTATACATGTGAAATGAGATTGGACTTATGATGCTTGAGACATGCATAATGATGGTTGTTGTTGAGTATGTGCTAAGCACAAGGTTTATGAAATGAGTATTGTGATGTGGGTAAATATTGGCACTAGTAAACTTGGATACAAATGATCGATCATTAGGATGTTAGTGTGTACACATGAGTCTAAAGTCGCGCGTGGCCTTGGTGGCGTTGAGTCACCAAGGAGGAGTACGGGTTCGCCCGGAATTGTAATTGAATATAGTCGGTGATGAGTGGAATCCCATCGACGGGGCGTGAGGATGAGTGGAATCCCCTCTGCGAGACCGGTGATGAGTGGAATCCCACCGAGGTAATGTGGTTGTTGGATTTGAGTTTCCAACATGTTTATCCGCGTATTCGGGTCTTATCTAGGTGCCAATGTTGATTGATATGTGTATCAATGTGTTGGAATATATGAGCTGTTTGGATGTTTAAATGTGATTACATGTATGGTAGTGTTGAGCTCATGATTATGGCATATATGTGATATATTGCTCATGCATCTATATCTTGTGGACTCTTGGTTTATGTAAGTTGCCTTGGCTAGATCGTGCTCGGACCCTGCAATGTTGAGGTTTGTTTTTAGAGCTTGCCCTCACTAAGCATCATTGTTTACGCTCTCTTTGTTCAACATTGCAGATCCTTAGTTCGTGGGTTGCTCGGGCAAGTGGAGGGCCTCCAAGTGTGATTGTGACTTGAGTTCATCAAGTATGGGTTTTAGTATTTAAACATGTAATGGCTGAGCAATGGGACATGTATGATTTTGTTGGATTGTTGTTGGTTGATAGGAGCATGTGTAGACTCCTATATATATGTTGCTTTTGCATGGTTGTGTTGCCATGATGAATGTTAACTCATGCCTATTTGCTTGTTTGAATGTTATCCTATGCCTTAAGAGTTTTTACATGTGTTTGAATGTTGTTTGGAATGAATGCATGTTGTGGATTGTTGTTTTAGTATTAGACATGTCCAAACCTTGTTAAAGCATGTTAGTAATGTTGTTGTATCTTGGGTTTAAATGCTTGGCTGTTGTATGGTGTTTTGGAGATGTTTTGGGGCATCCTTGTGCCTCAAAACAGCCCAGAAAAGTCTGCAGACAGGGGGTGTTTCGGAACGGGTCCCCGTGTTCTGAAACGGCCCCTGTGTAAATGGCCTGTCGTTTCGAAACGGATGAGGGTCGTTCCGGAACGTTTTCGCTACTGGAATTTTGAGAAATTGGCGAGATGAAGCCGTTCCGAAACGGGCCTTTGAAGTTCCGAAATGGTCAAATCTCGTTGACCACGAGATATTGACCGTCAAGGTCGTTCCGATACGGGCCTCCCCTGTTTCGGAACGGTCACCTTGTGGTTGACTCAGGCCCGTTGACTAGGTAAAGGCGTTTCGGAACACCCTATAGGTGTTTCGAAACGGCCTGCTGTAATGAAGTAAAATGGACTGTTTACCCTTTTTGTTGGTCGGTGAACGTTTCGTTGCTTGTATCTTCCGCTGTTGTGCTCCACATAGGAATTAAATATGCATCTAGATAAGACTAAAGTTAAAAGAAATTTTCTGGGTCGTTAACCGAGGGGAAACCTTAACGGGTTTCGCTTCGGTTTTCCCCGTGTGGCCCACTCAGACCGGTCATCCGACCAGACCGGGACGAGGGGGTTACACTTGTTGGTATCAGAGCCTAAGGTTACCGAGACCTTGGGCAGGTAAGTGAGGTAAGTTTAAGTTTTAAGTTGAATTGCACGGTGTTTGCTTGTTCTGCAAGAATGGTTGCTTATGTGACAAGTATGCTGATTGTTTTACTTTTAAGCATGTGTGTGTGGGTCCCATTGCTACTATTACATTGAAAAAAATGATTTTTAAGTGAGGAAACATACTTGGACACTTGGAAGCCTTGCCTTGCTAACCCAACTTGTATGTTTGGTTGTTGTGGTTGTAGTTAATATCCGAGAGGGCAATGTCTAGACCGAGAGGTAGACCGAGGTTGGTTCGTCAGGAACCGCGAGTTGTGGCTCCTGATGAGCCGGTAGTTGGTGCGGGGGCTCACATAGAGGGACCGGGGGCAGTGGGAGTTGGCGCTCCTCCACCACCACCACCTCCTCCACCGGGAGTTGGGGGCGAGGATGGAGCCGGAGGAGAGGGACCTCAAGGTGGCCAAGGTCCAGCTGGAATTGATATGACTCCGCTTGTGCAAGCAATAGTGGGAGCGTTCCAGGCCGCAGTGGCGGGAGCTCAGGCTGCAGCTCAGCCTAGGTGTGATGATGCTAGCTTACCCTTGGAGAGGCTCCGTAGCTTAGGGGTCGAAGAGTTTAGAGGATCTACTCCGAAGAGGTCGGAGTTATGGTTGGAAAAGACGGTTCGCATCTTGGCTCAGATGGGTTGTGCGGGCGCACGTAGATTGGGTTGTGTGATCTCACTGCTTCAGGGTGATGCCTACACCTAGTGGGTCACCATTACTGCCGGGGTTCCAGAGGCCGAGATAGACTGGGATTTCTTTGAGTTTGCTTTCAGAAAGAGGTACTTGGGACCGAGGTACTTGGATGAGAAGAAGCGAGAGTTTATGGCTCTTACTCAGGGGGGATGCTTCTGTGACTGATTATGAGATCCGCTTTGTCCGCTTGAGTCAGTATGCCCCAGAGTTGGTTCCCACTGAAATGGAACGCTGCAACCGATTCCGATACGGATTGAATGAAGAGGTTAAGAGGTACACGTTGGCTTCTGACTACTCAGACTTTGATGTGTTGGTCGCGAGGGCCAAGGATTTGGAGCATAGTTTGGGTTCAGCCAAACGAGCTGGTAGTTCTGGTTCTGGAAAGAGGCATAACCACTTTGATGGTAGAGATGCTAAGAGACACAAGGGTGGCGGACATCAGTTTGATCAGAGACGTGGCGGTGGCCACCATGGTAAGGGCCATAGAGGAGGAGGGCGCTTGCCCAAGTGTGCACAGTGTGGGAGACAGCACACTGGAGAGTGCTGGGGTAACTTTCATGCTTGTTGGAACTGTGGTTCGAGGGACCACTTTAGGAGGGACTGTCCACGTCAGGCAGCACAGGCACCGAATATTGCTCAGGCTCCTGCGAGGGGTAATGATTTTCAGAAAGGCCGTGGGCGCGGTCGTGGCTACTTCCAGCCGAGGGCTGATGCACCTAGGGTAGATGCTCAGAGGAACCTTGCACATGTTGTGGCTGTGCAGCCAGAGGCGGGAGGACCAGCGAGGGTCTATGCTCAGAGAGAGGCCGGGAACGACACCGATGTGATAGCAGGTAATTTTGAGTTACAGTCTATGTCCTTGCTTTCTTTGGTTGATTCGGGTTCTACGCATTCCTACATTTTGAGTAAGCATGCACAGAAGTAAGATATTCCTGTTGAGATCTTAGATGTAGGTATGCATGTTACTAGTTCTTTTGGTGAGACAGTTGTGGTTAGACGTATGTATAGGAGGTGTCCACTGAAGATTCAGGGTCATGTGTTCTCAGTTGATATGATGGAACTTTCTTTCTACGGTTTTGATATTATTTTGGGTATGGATTGGTTGGTTGAGCATCGGGCTAGCGTGGATTTTGAGACAAAGAGAATTTCCTTGAAGCTTTCTGATGACTACGAGGTAGTGGTAGTGGGCGAGAACATTAAGTTCTTGTCTAATGTGGTGTCAGCTTTAGAGGCTCATAGGTTGATGGACTCTGGATGTGGGGCCTATTTAGCTTATGTTATGAATCCGGATATGAGTGAAGCTAGACCGAAAGATATCAAAACAGTGTGTGACTTTCCAGATGTGTTTCCTGAAGAGTTGCCGGGTTTGCCTCCTGACAGAGATGTTGAGTTTGTGATTGAGACAGTTTCAGGGTCTAATCCAGTTTCGATAGCTCCGTATCGTATGGCTCCGAAAGAGTTGAAAGAATTGAAGAGTCAGTTGCAAGAATTATTAGACCGTGGTTTCATTAGGCCTAGTAGTTCTCCGTGGGGTGCTCCAGTGTTGTTTGTGAAAAAGAAAGACGGTAGCATGCGCATGTGTATTGACTATAGACAGTTGAATCAGTTGACCGTGAAGAACAAGTATCCGTTGCCTCGTATAGATGATTTGTTTGATCAGTTGAGGGGTGCTTCAGTATTCTCGAAGATAGATTTGAGATCCGGATACTATCAGTTGAAAGTGAAAGAGTGTGATGTTCCGAAGACAGCTTTTAGGACTAGATATGGTCACTATGAGTTTCTTGTGATGCCATTTGGGCTCACGAATGCACCAGCAGAATTCATGGACATGATGAATAGAATTTTTAGAAACTATCTAGACCGGTTTGTGGTTGTCTTCATTGATGATATACTTGTGTACTCGAAGACAGAAGAAGAGCATGATGAGCACTTGAGATTTGTTTTACAGAGGTTGTTGAGCAATCAGTTGTATGCGAAGCTTAGCAAGTGTGAGTTCTGGATTCGAGAGGTTGTATTTCTTGGCCATGTTGTTTCGGCCGAAGGCATCCGAGTTGATCCATCGAAGATTGAGGCTATTGTTGAGTGGAAACAACCTAAGTCCGTGACCGAGATTAGGAGTTTCCTAGGATTAGCTGGTTACTATAGGAGGTTTGTTGATGGCTTCTCTAGAGTAGCTGCTCCCTTGACTAAGTTGTTGCAAAAGGGAGTCAAGTTTGAATGGTCAGATGCAAGACAAAAGGCCTTTGAGAAGTTGAAGGAAGCTTTGACAAATGCTCCAGTGTTATTACAGCCTGTTTCAGGTAAGGAGTTTGTGATTTACAGTGATGCTTCCTACGTAGGCTTAGGATGTGTTTTGATGCAAGATAGGAGAGTTGTTGCTTATGCTTCTAGACAGTTGAAGATTCATGAGAAGAACTATCCTACTCATGACATAGAGCTAGCCGCAGTTGTGTTTGCATTGAAGATTTGGCGTCACTACTTGTATGGTGAGAAGTGTGTTGTTTACACCGATCACAAGAGCTTGAAGTACTTGATGACACAGAAAGAGTTGAATTTGAGACAGAGGAGATGGCTAGAGTTGTTAAAAGATTATGATTTGACTATTGAGTACCATCCGGGTAAAGCAAACGTAGTAGCCGATGCTTTGAGTAGAAAAGTGGCCGTTGAGCTGAGAGCTATGTTTGCTAGATTGAGTGTGTCCGATGACGGTGGTTTGATCACCGAGTTGCAAGTGAAGCCTTCTTTGATTCAGTTGATTAGAGAGAAACAGTTGCAAGATGCGAGCTTAGTTCCTCATGTTCAAGACATAGCCGAAGGGAGACCGACTGAGTATAGTTTCAGTGGTGAGAGCTTGTTGTGCTTTAGGGATAGAATTGTTGTACCGGAAGATGTTGAGCTGAGACGTCAGATTTTGAGACGTCAGCCGAGTCAGCTCAACGAGTCAACCGAGTCAACTCTGTTGACCTCTCTGCCCGTTGACTGCTGACGTCAGTGTTGACCTTCTGACGTCAACATTGACTCTGACCCCGTTGACCTGCTGACGTCAGCGTTGACTTTGACCGTTGACCAAAAAGCCAAATTTTCCGAAAACTCCTATTTTATGTTTTTTCGACGTCCTGAGTCTGTTTTTTAAGCCCGTTTTGCAAAATTCTGATCCGAAAGCCTCCGAATCTGACCTTGAGCCCGAACTTATTTATGTACTTAATTAATTAGTTTAGAGCTTGTGAGTAAAGTCTGGCCTTAGAATTTGTGTAATTGAAGGTATTCTTGGTTCCTTGGATACACGGTGTTGAGGAACGTCGAATTCGGGTTCGAGGGTATTCGAATGTCGTATCATGAATCGACTGATGTAGCTCGGAGTTAAGGTAATACACTACTACCCCTTGTATGCTTTATGTACATGTCGATATCCGGTTAACGCATGCATGCTTATGATGAAGTATTTTGTAATCTCTGCTTAAGCCGAATTAGATGCGAGAAATAAGTATGAAAATTATTAAAACCAAAATATCCGAATAAGAATACTAATAGACCAGAAGTATCGAAAGTTAATAGTAATAAATAATACAGTTAAATCTGCAACTCGATCAATGGTGTCTAAGATTTAATGCCCATAATACGAAGTAAATGATATTGGATATGAGATTTCAGAAATGCCCTTGAGGTATAAGAATGACTAAACTGCCCCTAATAAAGGAAGTGACCCGAAATCTGCATTCGAATTGATTGAAAAATCACCCCACCTAAGATGTATGTTCTATTGGAAAAGACTTCGGCATCATTATTCAAATGTGTGTGATACTAGAAGAAACTTGGATTTTTCCCCTGAGCTCTGTATAACACATGAAGGTGAATTTACTGGAATTATCGTTGTATTCTTGAGCTGATCCTTACACAGTAATGGATGAATTAATTGGAATGATCGTAATGACCAAAAAGACTGTAGTGCCTTCGAGCACCGAAATTCGTAATTAATCAGAATGACAATTTTACCCTTAAGTTCTAAAATGAGTAAACCGTCTGTAAGGGTCGAAGAGATCAAAACGACTTAATCTCTATCGAGTACGTAAACGATGGAGGTGCTAAATAGTAAAACTTGACAAAAGTGGTAGATTTATCCCAATTTCCAAAATGACCGAAGAGCCTTTTTTAGTTAAATAGACAGTTATGCATTTGAAGAAATTCTGGGATTTCTAATAAGACTTTAAGGGCTAAAGTGCCCCTAAGTGTTGGGAAGCACACTCATGTATGTTAATCACTCCTGATATTAAAATAGGGTTGGAAGTTTTCCGCACAAAATATAAGTTCGGCTACTCTATGGCAAGTCCTGTGGTAAATTATGAAAACAACTGTTCAAATATATATTAAATATTGTAAACCGTCATTTTATCATTATTGGGCTAAATTACAAAATCACCCCTAGTAATTAAAAGACTAAAATGCCCTCGTTGGCCAAAGTAATTAAGATAGCCCTGAATGTATTCGATATCGTGAAAGATCTTGACATAGAAATCTCTGAATGCCTGATTGGAAGCCTGATAAGCAAATAGAATTTCCTGAGCGACTCTTTATGCTTTGTTGGTATAAATTACCAAAATGTCCATATGTGATAAAATGACCATAATGCCCTTGTAGGCTTAAATGACTAAATAACTCATGATGCGTCTAAACTCTCAAAGATCTTGATATATCACCTCCTGAATATCTGGGTTAAACTGTTAGTATGAACCCCTTTTAATAGGGGCCACGTTTCAGAAATTCGTTCAAGTTGTCAAAAGTTTAATGTGTCCCCTCCCGTAAATGCCAAATATCTCCAAGAAATGATCTGTCCCACCTAGTGTGTTCCATGTGTGATATATTTTGTTGAATGGATTGTATAATGCTTTAATCATGAATAATATTATGTTTGATAAACATTTCAATTGTTATTGAGATTGCATCACTATGTTGGAAAATGAGATGAAATGATGAACTGGATATATGATGACATTCTCTGCCTACTTGATGTATGTCAGCTCAATTTGTATACTTGTTATGTGATTGCTTGATCTGTGATGGTATTGCCTGACTGTCTGATGAAATTGATAGTATGATATGTTAGCTTGACCTATGATGGTACAATCTGTTTGCATGATGAATGATGAAAATGTCTGTTCTGCTCAATGGTATGCCCATTTATCTGTCAAATGCATGAATCTTCCATTTCTGATACTCTGAATAGAATGTCTGTCACATGTATTCTGTTACTCATGTCTGGAATATGAACACCGATTACTATCTGGGGTATACAGTTGGGTATATTATGAAGTCTCTATCGGTACGACCCTAATCCAGCTGGTAAATCCTTATGGACTCAAGGTCTCCCCTTGAGTAGGTATCGATGCTTTAGCACGGGTAAATCCTTATGGACCTAAGGCAGCCCCTTAGGTGGCACCTATGCCCATCGGGCCTAGGGTAAGTCCTTATGGATGCAGTTTTGGGGGACTGCATATTGGTGTAAGGTTGGAGGGTAGTTACTAGTAAACCCTTGTATGTACTTGAACATTTGCATTGAATTGTTATCTATTCTCATGATATGATTCATATACATTTATGCCTATTTGATATGTACTATTTGGAACACACTAGACTTTAAACTCGTTGTTTTCATCTTCGTAAACTATCAACTTGTATAATTCCCGTTTGTTACTCGACGATTGAATAAAGAACAAGTACCGTTAATCTCAAGTATAACGTTACCCTGAAATAACAGAAAGGAAAAGAGGATTGTCACTACCTGGAACATCATAAAAATGTTATGCCTACCAATATCTGCATGAGCTTATAGCATCTTTCGGTAGTTCTGTATTACTGAGCTTTTCCAAGCTCACGTTATTTTTACTATCGCAGGTTAAAAGAATATAGCATGACATAATGTTTGACATTAGTGTTCGGAGTTCCCTCGGCGTTGCCTCTGGAGTACGGTACTGTATAGTTAGTGGACATGTATGTCATGTATTTCACGTATTGTTTTATGATAGAGTCTGTAAAGAACTTTCTGAAATTCTTGTTATGTGTTTAAATGATTTTCTGAAATAGTATTTTAAACAAAAGTTGATTTTATAGTTTAATAAGTGTTTTGAGGAAATAAAAAAATTATGTGTATTTTTTTATTGTGGGTCGCTCTTGTAACCCTAATGTGAGGATCCGTTGTAACGCATAGACGGGTCTAGGGGGTTACATATCCCCAATATCATCGCCAGTGGGAACATCTGCATCCATGGCCATCACAGCCCCATAATCTCCTGTCTCATTCAAGCACATTCCTTTCTTCGCAACGCTCTGACCATCCAGGGGAGTGGGCGATACAAGTCTCTCCAAAGAAGCCAGGGGCCTGTACATGGGGAATCACATCCGGCAGCCGACCACCAGAGCCACAGTACGGCATTGTACCTGTACTAATAGCTTGTTTTTGCATTAGGTTTTCTTTATCTATGTTGGAACTTAAATAAATTAAAATTTATTATTTGATAGAATCCTTGTATTTTATTTTAGTGTATTTAATTGATTTTCTGAGATGATTTTGATACGTTTTATTCAAGATAATAACCGAATATCACATTTGATTCCATCTATATCTTCTAGCTGAATTGAAGATTGCAAAAATAGATAGTATTGTTGTAGGTTTTAGGTTTGAGCAACAATATTTTACACTCATTTTTAGGGTAAACTGCATGTGATCACTTTTATTTTCAGACTATTGATTTTGGTCATCAATTTTGAAAACGTTATACTTTGGTCCCTTACGTTTTCGATTTATAACAATTTGGTCACTGAATCGTTAACTCCCTTTAGTATGGTGATGTAACACGTTAGCCAACATGATTTTGTTATTGGAATAATGAACATTAGATAAAATAACAATTTAACCTATGAACTTTAGCTAAAACTACCTCGAGAACCGCCACTCACCACCGTCGACAACGACCGTTGGACCTTAAAATTTTCAATTCACCCAATTTTGACATCCTAAACGCAAACTTTGTGTCCATTTCACTGAAAATCCCCCTAACTCCATAAATATATCTAGACACATCAAATTCAAAATAGTTACCACTATATTTTAGCTTTATATTAAATTTGTCACTTCATTTTTGTTTGATTAAATTTCACCATTATTTTTTATTGTATTTTCAACTCAATTTTAATTTTGAATAAATTGAAGCAAAATATAATAGACATGTTTGGTAAATAGCGGTTTGAACCAAAATGTGAGGTTTGACCAGTCAAATCCGCTAACTAGGATGTTTGGTAAATAACATATTGGAATAGTGGATTGAGGTGAAACCTCTAATTTTGAAAAAGTTGCTAATAAGAGCTTTTTGAAATTAGAGGTTTTGACATTAAGATATAAAGACCATTTTACCCTTAACAATTATTAAAAATCTCCAAATAACCTAAAGGGTAAACTACCCTAGTGACCATCGAACTATTAGGGTTAGAGGTGGCAAACGGGCCAATCGGTTCGGGTTCAGTTCGGGTCATTTCGGTTTCGGTTATTTCGGGTCTAATATTTTCGGTTCAGAATCGGTTTCGGTTTCGGTTCGGTTTTGGTTCGGTTTTAGTTCGGGTCTATTTTGTTTCGGGTCATTTTGGGTCGGTTGATTTCGGTTCGGTTATTTTCGGTTCGGTTAATTTCGGTTCGGTTATTTTCGGTTCAATGAGAGATTAGTCGTTTTTAATCAAATTTTTAGGTTGGTCAGATTTTTACACCCTATATATGACTTTATAAAGTCAATATATTTGACATTTTAGTGATTTGTGCGGTTGTTCCTATTTTATCTTTCTTTATTTCTATTAATCGGGTCCATTCGGTTCGGGTCTATTCGGTTCGGGTCCATTCGGTTCGGTTCTATTCGGTTCGGGTCCATTTGGTTCGGGTCCATTCGGTTCAACTAAATTCGGTTCAGTTTCGGTTCGGTTTATTTCGGGTTTCGGATCAAATTTCGGATCAGTTTTCGGGTCAATTTCGGGTTGATTTTCGGTTTCGGTTCGGGTCTGGGTTCGGGTAATTCGATTCGGGTTTCGGTTCTCGGGTCAAGTTTGCCAGGTCTAATTAGGGTGTACCTATCTTGACCACCGAACTGTCGAACTCGTCAATCAGACAACCAAACTTATTAAATCAACATATTTTGACCACCACCATTAAAAAACTAAAGGAGGGGTGACGTGGCCGTTAACGAAAATTCATAAAATTACACATTTAGTCCCTATTATTTATTTATTAAATCAATTTGATCCTAATTTTATTTTAATTAAATAAAATTAATCAATCAAATGATGGCATGTGTCATCACCCAATTGGATCATATTTTTTCTAGTGAATATGTTACCACATGGTTAAAGGAAAATTTAAAGAAGAACGAGACTAGCAATAAGGTGGTTCAAACATGGGTCCAAAGGGATGAATTTCAACATCTTTACCACTGAGCCAAACTGGTTGTTAGTGATATAACTTGCACACTTTGATATACATATCTTATACTGCAGTAAATGTTAAAGGAAAATTAAAAAAAATTAACATTGGGGTGGTTTGAACCTAAGACCAAGAGGATAAAATACCACATCTTTACTACTAAGCCAAATCACTCTTAATATAATAAAACATCTTTTATATTTTTTGAGAAATTATTTTGTGGACCCTTTCCACCACATTACTCATGGTCTCTAACCAATAATACAATGCCAACTAAGAATATATTTACATGTCATTAAATTTTTTCCAATTCACCATTAGTCTATATTCTATGTCACCTTCCCCGTTGTTCCTACTTACAAAATAATACTTTCATTGTAAGTTGCAACCAATCACAAATATCATAATACTGATCTTTTTCATTTTTCAGAAACTCAAATAAAAAATAATTGTTAGAAAACTATGATTTTGTTAGAAATTTCATAAAAAAAATGTTGCCGCCATTGCTTTTTCTCCATCTTTTCTTACTTATTAAATTCATAAACTATTTGGCTTCTCTTTTTCATCAACGGTGAAAGTAAATAACTCTCCATTGATTTCGGTTAATCACCCACCCTTTGTTTCTCTTTAAAAATTGTATTTTTGACGGATAGAATTGATGGATTTTATTTCTTCTTGATTTTTCAGATTGGTTTAAATTTGTTAACGGTCAATACCAATCAATTCACAATGGGCAATTATAAGATTTCTTCCTACATGAAAAATAAACAAAGTAAAAAAAAAATGAATGGATTCTGGAAAATACCAAAACTTGTCATATAATACTGCGCGATTGAGTTCCCCCTCTTTTGGCTAGTTGTTTTACTAGTTAAAGTGAGAATTAAAGGCTACAAAAATATTGGTTCGGGTAATAAACTTAGGGGGTGGAATTGGGAATTGAAAATTTTCTCATTGTAAATTTGAGAAGCCCGAAAAATTTTCCTCAAATCTTCATCTTTTTAATTTAAGGAAAAACGTTTGGGAATTGAAAGGTATAAAAACATGGGAACAAGCAGTGGTAATAGCTTTTCTCCCATGAAATTTTATAATTATGGCTATTATTTTTTAATTGGGTTTTGAAAGTTGAAAAATAAAAAATAAAATGATTGACTGGTTACAGTGGAAAGAATTATTTTGTAAGCAGGAAGAATGAAGGGAAGGTGACATGAAATATAGACTAATGGTAATTTGGAAATTTTTTAATGACATGTAAATATATTCTTAGTTGATATTATATTATTGGTTAGGGACCCATAAGTGATGCGGTGATAGGAGTTCATAAAATAATTTTTTTTAAAATATAAAAAGTTTATTAAATTTTATTTTTAATTTTCTTTTGAAATAATTTTTAATTATAAGTTTAGTCCTTAGTATTTTCAATCTTTATTAATCAATTTAATGATGTTTAACAGTGTTCAGCATCAGTGGTGTTCAACAGTGTTCGTCGCACGTGGTAGACTCATCCTTTCCTAAATTCTTATTTTTTAACTTAAATATTACATAAGTTGTCAGACTTTCAATTAAAATCAATTATGCTCTTAAATTTGATTAAAAAAATCAATTCAGCACATATGACACATCATCATTCCACGGTGTACTACCACATCATCATCATTGACCGCCATGTCAACATCGTTGACTGCCACATCAGCACCGTTCACTACCACATCAGCAATGTAACAGTCACCGTTGGTCAAAGGGTTAATTTGTTACAATTTACGAACTAAAGAGCCTAATTGGGTGCACTTTTTAGCGAAGGGCTGAATTGATTTTTTGGGTCGAACTCGATGGTAAAAATGCCCCTTTAGCATTTTTAAAAATATATGTAATTTTAAAATAATTAATTAATTCTAAAACTCTCTCTTCGTACTATCATGTCATCAAAACTGACTTGTAATTATCGATATGACAAGACAATCAACAATAATGACTGATGTCGAAGCAGATATCAACCACATGCACAGAATTTAATGGCTCTGCCAGTCAACAACAATTAAAGGATGAGATCGATGCAATCCAGGAGTTCGAGGACTAAATTAATGAAATTAAAAAGGAAGAACAACATTACCGATTTTAAAAAATTACGATTACTATATTGATGCAATTAAAAAGGATGGACACTATTTCTGATTTGTGATTACTATAGAAGTAAAAATACCCTTTAAGCCTATATTAAATTTTTTATATTTCAAAATATAATAAATAATATGGGCAGACCTCTAGACTATATTAGTGAATATGAACTTTTGAACTTCATATTTTAATTTCAGGTAAGCTTAAACAAATATCACGCTTGAAAAGAGACAATTTATTAATTTTACATAAAAAAATTAAAAAATTTAACATATAAACAGGTGATGTTATACATCATATCATATATAACTTTGGGGGGAAATAATAATCCCATGACGCAAACATATATGATCTTAATAAATGTTTACACTTCCAACTCAGTTTATGGTCATAGAAAGACATAATTTTCTCTCTCTTTTTTTTAGAAAATGTCGTAAACCAAAAATAATTAAATGGGATGAAGATGTTAGGAATTGAATTAAAACGTGTTAAATATATCCTTAAAGATGCTTGTAGGAACAAATTGGGTTAAGTCCCGGATTTCAGACATATGGTTAAGACTTGGTTAGTAACCACGAATTGGCTCGAAAACAAAGGCAAAGGAAAAACCGAACTTAACGGTCCTCTTGAACAATGTCATTCTTTCAAATATCCAACTTTCACTTCCACACAAACACACAAATATAACTCGCCAATCTTTTTCTCTTTCTCATTTTCCCAGAAAATTTCTTCTTTTTCCCTTTTACTTTGCATTTCAATAAACCGGAAAGTGTTAATTCCCTGTTTAGGAAATCTGGGTTGTTTCCTTTTTATGATATTAACTTGGTTTTGGTTTTGAATTCTTGCTGGGGCCGTCATGGCTGATATTAAAGAGCCAAAAGTTTTGGTTAGAAAACCTCATGTTCGTTAGAATTTTGCCTGCCTTCGGACTCAGAGCTGCTTAACAATGGTAATCTGAAGCTTACATAGTATTGTTTTTTCTCAAGTATAATTTGACAGTTATTATGGTTTCACTTATATTTATTAATCAAATACAAAGACTTCATATTTAACGTATGTATTCGAATATACGTCTCAAACATAATCCTCCAAAAAGCTTGATAGAAAGAACTAAAAATCTATTGTTCATATGTGAGCATGAAACATAATCCTCCAAAAAAAACTGTGACATTTTGGATGTCTTTATTACATTTGTTTTAGGCAACTGCTGTGAATATTACTGTCGGTTCTCATGTCTGGGTTGAAGACCCGGATGAAGCTTGGCTTGATGGACAGGTTAAAAAAATCAGTGGGAAAAATGCTGAGATTGATACCACTAATGGAAAAAAGGTATGCAGATTACCTATAATAAGCATTCCATTTGAATTCAAACCATGTTACCAGGATTCGGGTAAGTGTCTCATATGGATATGTTTCCGATACAAGTATTCTTCGACCATCATATATTTGGAACATGGTATCTTCATCTCCATGTTCAACAAAGAAACAATCTATATTTCTCGGAGTTTCACCTCTTAATCATTTTTCATGTGCCCGGGGTTGACGTTTCTCGTGTTGGTCAACATGAAGGTCACTGCAAACTTATCAAAAATATATCCAAAAGACATGGAAGCTCCTGCTGGCGGAGTTGATGACATGACAAAGCTATCTTACCTACATGAGCCTGGAGTTTTGCAGAATTTGAAAAGTAGATATGAACTGAATGAAATTTATGTAAGCTTCTCTATTATTTTCATGTAATCACATCTGCTACATATGCTTAGTTGTGTTTAAGGTTATTGACATAGTGTTGATAACAGACTTATACAGGAAATATCCTAATTGCTATAAATCCATTCCAAAGGCTGACTCACATCTATGGTTCTCATATGATGGAACAATACAAGGGTGCCCCGTTTGGAGAACTAAGCCCTCATGTTTTTGCAGTTGCAGATGTTGCATTCAGGTTATGGTTCTTCAGTTTATGAATTTACAACTTTTTTTGGGGTATACTTGATGAAAAAAATTTAAAGAGGAATCTGAACTACCACCAGGGCCATGATTAATGAGTCGAAAAGCAATTCAATTCTGGTGAGTGGTGAAAGTGGAGCAGGTAAAACCGAGACGACCAAAATGCTTATGCGATACCTGGCATATCTCGGTGGTAGAGTTGCCACCGAAGGACGGACTGTTGAACAACAAGTTCTTGAAGTATGAGTCAATGAAGTTTGTTTAATTGATTTCATATTATCCTCCATCAGAAAATGCCTCTGACTTCTTGCATGATATCTGATATGGACTATATTATCTGAATGCAGTCTAATCCAGTCCTTGAAGCATTTGGAAATGCTAAAACTGTTCGAAATAACAATTCCAGGTAAGATAAGAAGAAGGGTATTAATTTGATTTATTGTAAGCAGCTGATTATTAAACAATGACAAAATGATGCAACTTATGGGGATATCATATGCAATGAGCAAGTCCAAGCAATTTATTCTATCAAATCCTTTTTGTTGCATGTATGCAGTCCTACTCCTAGTAACACTGATCTTTCCTAAACTGATACTGGTGCAGCCGTTTCGGTAAATTTGTTGAGATCCAGTTTGATAAGCATGGAAGAATATCAGGAGCAGCGATCAGGACTTACCTTTTAGAGAGATCTCGTGTTTGCCAAGTTTCCGACCCAGAGCGCAACTATCACTGTTTTTATCTTCTTTGTGCTGCACCAACTGAGGTATTTCTGTTGGTTTTTTGAGAGATCATCTGCCTAATGGTAAATATTAGCCATTTTATTTTTTTCAGTGAGGCTTAAGTTACCATTGTTAACAGGAAGTTGAAAAGTACAAGTTGGGAAAACCCGAAAGCTATCACTATCTTAACCAGTCCCGTTGCTACGAACTAGTCGGTGTAAGCGATGCCGAAGATTATCTTGCTACAAGGAGAGCTATGGATATTGTAGGAATTAGTGGGAAAGAGCAGGTATACTTTATATATATATACATCTCTCATACCTGAAAGAATTCAGCTGGTTACTTATGAAATAAAAACAGGACTGATCATCCTCGTATCTCACTTGCAGGAGGCGATTTTCCGAGTTGTTGCTGCAATTCTTCATCTTGGAAACATTGTATTCTCTAAAGGAAAAGATGCTGATTCATCAGTTCCGAAAGACAACCAGGCTAAATTCCACCTGAATACAACAGCAGAGCT
Organism: Hibiscus tridactylites; assembly: GCA_958450335.1. Taxonomy (NCBI): domain Eukaryota; kingdom Viridiplantae; phylum Streptophyta; class Magnoliopsida; order Malvales; family Malvaceae; genus Hibiscus; species Hibiscus tridactylites. The sequence continues at coordinate 52,694,926 of OY288275.1, forward strand.
TCTCATGTATGAGCTTTTTTTCTTACAGTCACAAAGGCCTCTTTTGGCAATCTTAACTGTCATATTTTTCAAACCACTGAATTTTCACTTGATTTTCAGGTGTGATGTTAAGGGCTTAGAAGATGCATTGTGCAAACGTGTTATGGTCACACCCGAGGAAGTAATAAAGCGAAGCCTCGATCCGCAAAGCGCAACAGTTAGCCGGGACGGTTTGGCTAAAACAATATATTCACGGTTGTTTGACTGGTGAGACAAGCTTGCATACAAAAAAAACTCATATGATCAGCTGAGAAATGTTTTGTGGGTTCTGAGATAATGCTTGTCTGAACAGGTTGGTAGACAAAATTAATAATTCAATCGGACAGGATCCGAACTCAAAGTTTCTAATCGGAGTCCTAGACATCTACGGTTTCGAAAGCTTTAAGGCTAATAGGTATGCTCCATGCTTGTAGGCTAATAAATAAACATATCCATCCGAGTACAGAGACTTAACCCCAAGTCTGAGTAATATTGGATCTGTCTCTGTGCAGCTTTGAGCAGTTCTGTATTAACTTTACAAATGAGAAGCTGCAACAGCACTTCAATCAGGTAAGGTCTTGAACCATGATTCGATCGTTTCAGCTATATCGATTTGATCTGAAACAGTACATTCATGTGTATCGGGTATGTTTTCAGCATGTCTTCAAGATGGAGCAAGAAGAGTACACAAAAGAGAAGATCAATTGGAGCTACATAGAATTTGTTGATAATCAAGATGTCCTGGATCTTATTGAAAGGGTTAAGCCCCATATATATTATGTTTAACCATTAATGTTACTTGAGATTTTTCTTTGCATTTATATGTCCCCGAACTATAACTGTAGAGATCACAGGAGGATTACATCTCTAATAGTTGCATATATCACGAAAAGGATTACATACCTCCTAAATAATTATCTTACATAATTCTAAAGTTTAAAACATAATAATATACAGAAAACAAACTTGGTCACAAATGACCAAGAATCCTTAATGAGGATTCTTGGAGTCTATATGTATGTAACAGGCTAACAGCCATAGTTATTTTTGCTCAATAATGATATGTAATTTGTTTCTCTTTCTTGGCAGAAACCAGGGGGGATCATTGCTCTTCTGGATGAAGCTTGGTATAACATTGTTCTTTGATGTCTTCTTCTAAATGAAGCTTGGTATAACAGTGTTGTTTGGTATAACTCAGTAGTATCTATATTTTTTCAGCATGTTCCCGAAATCAACTCATGAAACTTTTGCAAACAAGCTTTATCAGACGTTTAAGAACCACAAAAGATTCATTAAGCCGAAATTGTCTCGCACCGATTTCACCATTGCTCATTATGCAGGGGATGTATGTTTCCATAGCAACATGTTTAGTAGTAAATAGTTGGATATTGTATGACATTTTAAAGACTATATTTGGAATAACGTCTCTTTCTTCAGGTCCTATATCAATCTGATCAATTTCTGGACAAAAACAAGGATTATGTGGTTCCTGAGCATCAAGACTTGTTGGGTGTTTCGAAATGTTCATTTGTAGCAGGCCTTTTTCCTCCACTTCCAGAGGAAACATCTAAATCATCCAAGTTTTCTTCGATTGGTTCACGTTTTAAGGTCGTATCCCTTGTGTCAACTGAACAATGTCTCATTATAACTTGTCATATGCTGCAAGAAGAATGGGGGCTAACACTGGTTTCATAAAATGCTGCAGCTACAATTACAGTCACTAATGGACACGTTAAACTCTACAGAACCGCACTACATCCGATGCGTAAAGCCCAACAACAAACTTAAACCGGCTATATTTGAAAATCAAAATATCATGCAACAACTTCGTTGTGGAGTGCGTGCACATTTCTCATTTATTTTCATTTCTCTTCTTAATATGTTCTGCTTTTTTACACTGGAAGTTGCTCATTGTAGGGTGTTCTAGAGGCAATTAGAATCAGTATGGCTGGGTATCCAACTCGTAGAGCTTTCTTCGAGTTCATTAACCGCTTCGGAATTCTTTGTCCTGAGGCTCTGGAAGGAAAGTAAGTGAGCTGTTTTCGTTTAAAATCGCAATTTAACTGTGATCCTGTTTAGCTATACTAGATTATGAACTTTGTTGTTGCAAATTGCAATCTTACTCCATATAATTGAACTAATGTGGCCACTCTTCATGTTGATTACGTGGAATATAAGCAGCTACGATGAAAAGAGTGCATGCCAGAAGATTTTGGAAAAGTCTGGACTTCAAGGATTTCAGGTAACGCAATGTATAGCAGATGGAATTTTTCAATGAGTGTGCACTTTATATTATGATATTACAGTGTTGAAGCATCAATAATTAAGCTCAAAATGGTTTTTTCTTTTGCAGGTAGGTCTAACAAAGATCTTTCTGAGAGCTGGTCAGATGGCGGAATTAGATGCACGAAGAGCGGAAGTACTCGGTGTTGCCGCAAAAGTTATCCAGCGCCGCATTCGTACTCATGTATCTCGTAAAAGATTCCTTGCAATACAAAAGGCCGCTGTTGTGCTTCAGTCTATTTGTAGAGGTAATCTACTGGAAATGGTTGAAATAATACATCAGAAAATGTTAAATCAACACCATTCACAAGCTAATTTTTACACCAACATGATTAATCTGCAGGAGTATTGGCCGGCGGAAGTTATGCGAGCATGAGAAGGAAGGCAGCAGCTGTGAAAATCCAGAAGAATACTAGGAGGCATCAAGCTAGAGTAGCCTATAACAAACTCCACATATCTGCCCTTGCCTTACAGACTTTTCTGCGGGCAATGGCCGCTCGTAGAGAATTCCGATCCATGAACTTAAATAAAAATGCAACTTTGCTTCAGGTTATATACTCAACCATATTAGGTTGCTTCTTTCCTCATCTATCCACTTGAGACTAGTCCTTGTCTGATAATTCAGAAGGAAAAAAAATGAAAAATTGCAGGCTTGGTGGCTCTGCCGGAGAGCTGTCGTATATTACAAGAAGCTTACAAGAAGTTGTATTGTGACGCAAACCCGGTGGAGGGGAAGAATTGCACGAAAAGAGCTCCGAAAGCTCAAAATGGTCTGTGTTAGATAAACTATCTTTTATAGTTATACATCATGAATGGTAATGGCTTCTACACAGTGTTTGATTAATATCCGTTTAAGCTTTCCATTATGCCTTGTTTATGCAGGCGGCGAGGGAAACTGGTGCACTGAAAGAAGCAAAGGATAAGCTCGAAAAGAACGTCGAGGAACTTACATGGCGTTTGCAGCTGGAAAAACGTTTAAGGGTAATAATTTGGTTTGTGCTAAAACATGAAAGGAAAAATTATTGTTTTAATGTAATTTGATTTTGACAGATTGTGTCTCATGGTGCATTAGGCTAATGCAAATCCTGTTTAGTAACAAGCAATAATGTGTATCGTATCGTATTGTGTTCCGACTTCAGTGTCAACATTCTTCAAAAATATTCGGTACATGGATATATGTTCATGAAACTATGTATGCAGACTGATTTAGAAGAAGCGAAAGCTCAGGAAATCGCGAAACTGCAGCACGCAATGCAAGAAATGCAGAAAACCATTGATGAAACCAACACATTGCTTGCTCAAGAACAAGAGGCTGCGAAGAAAACAGTTGAAGAAGCGCCCCCGGTTATTGAGTCGAGAGAAGTTTTAGTGGAAGACACAAAGAAAGTTGAATCTCTAACAGAAGAAGTGGAAAGCCTAAAGGTATTATCCTCCAAAATCGAATATATGTTGGGAAAACAATGCAAGAATTCTGTATTATCCATGGTCAGTAATGTTTCCCACAGGTCTCATTGGATTCAGAAAAACAAAGAGCTGATGAGGCAGAAGGAAAGTACAATGAACTCCAGGAAACATGTGAAGAAAAACGGAAAAAACTGGAAGAAACCGAAAAAAAAGTTCAACAACTCAGTGACACAATAAGAGGGTAGCCCATCAGGGATAATTTGCCTTGTTTACTGTAAATGCTCTCAACAACATATGATACGTATACTTTTTGATGTGGTTGATTGAACTCAGGTTAGAAGAGAAGCTGGCTAATATAGAATCCGAGAATAAAGTACTTCGGCAACAGGCTGTTTCTATCGCTCCCAATAAATTCCTTTCAGGGCGTTCAAGGTCCATTTTGCAGGTATTGTGTAAGATTTGCAGTTTAACTTTGAATGTCTGGTAGGATTGAGGAGACTCACTGCTTGTCTAATGATTGACAGAGAGGTTCAGAGAGTGGTCACCTGGAAGCAAGGGCGTCTATGGTGAGTAAACTTCTTGTAACTTGACACTATTACTATTAGTATTAGGTCCCAGACCCGGTGTTGTTCGTTGTTTTTGACGATCAATGTACTTTCAGCCGGATCTTCACAGCCCGTCAATGAACCTTCGGGAGAATGCTGATGTCGAGGAGAAACCACAAAAATCATTGAATGAGAAACAACAGGAAAACCAGGAGTTACTCATTCGATGTATCGCCCAACATTTAGGCTTTGCAGGGAACCGACCTATTGCAGCCTGTATCATATATAAATGCCTTCTGCAATGGAGATCATTTGAAGTCGAGCGAACTAGTGTCTTCGATCGGATCATCCAGACTATAGGGAATGCTATTGAGGTTGGAATATCAAACTTCTCACACACCAAAAGTTTCATATTAGAAACCTCAGATTCTTGAAACTGATTCTTGGCATTTGAATATCAGACCCCGGATAACAATGACATCTTGGCCTATTGGTTATCCAATGCCTCCACACTTCTCTTGTTACTGCAGCGCACATTGAAAGCTAGCGGTGCCGCTGGGATGACTCCACAACGCCGTCGTTCATCATCAGCTACTCTGTTTGGGAGAATGACCCAAGTAAGTATTCTCACCCATGTCAATCCATACCCTTCAGTAACTTTTGTTTTCTGTAATGAACCTATCTATGGCTTTTATTGTCCTAAAGAGTTTCCGTGGAGCACCACAAGGTGTCAATCTCTCCTTAATTAATGGCGGCATCAATAGTAGGGTGGATAATCTCCGGCAAGTCGAAGCCAAGTACCCAGCTTTGCTTTTTAAGCAACAACTTACAGCATATGTGGAGAAAATATATGGAATGGTCAGAGATAATCTGAAGAAAGAAATTTCACCACTGCTAGGATTATGTATCCAGGTATTGTACATATAACACACACACACACACATATATATCAGAATCGATTAAGTGAAGGCAACAATGAGAAGAAAGAAACAAGAACTACTTATATGGCACTAATATAATGATATAGGCACCGAGAACATCCCGAGCAAGCTTAGTTAAGGGAGCATCGCGATCCGTTGCAAATACTGCAGGCCAACAGGCTTTGATTGCTCACTGGCAAGGGATTGTGCAGAGCCTTGGAAACTTCTTGAACACTTTGAAAGCAAATTATGTTAGTAACAGTCTCACTTTTCCCTTTCTGTTCATATCTATAGTTCCTTTGTTTTCTGCATGAGAACTCTGACATGTCTGAAGTGAACCTAGTTCAGCTGAGTCTTCCAATTTTGGTGTAAAAGTGCTACCATTTGCGTTGTATGTTCGAATGCCGTTTCCCCGAAGGATTAACATTTGATTGATTCCTTTACAGGTGCCTCCATTTTTAGTCCGAAAGGTGTTCACGCAAATATTCTCATTCATCAATGTTCAACTATTCAACAGGTAACAGTCCAGACTGCAATTTTATATCTTCATAGTTGGTTTTCTGCTTATACATTCGATTTGAATACACTATTCTGTCGCAGCCTTCTGCTGAGGAGAGAGTGTTGTTCATTCAGTAATGGTGAATACGTTAAAGCTGGATTGGCTGAACTGGAACATTGGTGTTACAAAGCAACTGATGAGGTACCTTCAAGTACCTCTAAATTCACTTTCCAGTTCTTGGATACGTGCTTGCAAAAATCTGAACACATATAAATGCAGTATGCAGGTTCTGCATGGGATGAGCTCAAGCATATTAGGCAGGCCATTGGTTTCTTAGTATGTTCCCATTGTTGCAGCACTTCTATCTGTACCTCCATTACTATTTACTAGAGTTTTGCATTAACAATATCAATGTTACTCTTGATTATGATTCAGGTAATACATCAAAAGCCGAAGAAAACGCTGGATGAAATAAGCCACGATCTCTGTCCGGTGAGATACGAAACAAATGCAACCTAAAATGAGATGCAAATCTTTCCTGCTAAATCTCAAGTTTCAAAGTAACTTGATTTCCATTTGCAGGTCCTCAGCATACAGCAGCTGTATCGCATCAGTACAATGTATTGGGACGACAAGTACGGTACGCATAGTGTGTCCCCAGATGTAAGTTTCACAAAATGCAGGTTTCCAGAAAAAAAAAAGGATTAAAGCCATCTGCTGACTTAATTGAGCTTTGCTGGTTTATCAAAATCTAGGTAATAGCCAATATGAGAGTGTTGATGACAGAAGATTCGAACAATGCAGTTAGTAATTCCTTCCTGCTGGATGATGACTCCAGGTTAGCAGTTGTATTCCGCCATCTAATACGATTATTGACCCTCTATGTTATTTCACTTTTCATTTTCCTTGAAATACTTGTGTTCTCGAGAAACGTACTAACATAGCTGAAAACATTACTTGGAACATAATCTGACATTGTTCTAACACTGAACTTGTGTCATTGTTGCAGCATTCCATTCTCTGTAGATGACATATCGAGATCGATGGAACAAATAGACATTGCCGACATTGAACCACCACCACTTATTCGTGAGAACATAGGATTTAGTTTCTTGTTGCCACGATCGGATTAATCGAAAAATGATTCTTGCAATGGATGGTTCTATAGGGTCAGCTTTTCCAACCTTTTTGATTGTGATTGTCCTTATGGTGGTTCACTTATTTTTGCTTTACATTTAGAAATATTTGTCATATAGGTCATTGATTCAAAGCCAAAACTGTAATGGATAAAAAAAAGCAAAGAAAACTCATTGCTCCTTGCTTGGCATAACTGTTGTACAATTCCAATTTTGCAGTGTTTCCGGTCCATTGTTTCCTTCTTCTTTTGCAACTTAAAAAATAGGTGTCGTAGATGCTCTTATTTGAATCATACAAAAGTGGAATGGACCGTCTATAAACATCAAGATCCCTTGAAGGCTAGGAGGTCTTTAGTACTTTGGTTTTGAATTACTAAAAAGTTATTTAAGTTTAATAATAAAAATATGTAATATATTTTGTGTCTATAAAATAAAATTATACGACCCTTCTTTAAAATCTAAATCCCTAACTCTAATACCCTAAATTCTAAATCTTAAACTCTAAACTCTAAACCTAAATTTTAAACCCTACGGCTTAAACACCTAAACCTTGGTACACAAGAAAATCACACAGGAAAATTACATATCTCAGTAGTCAGTCCTGTCTATAAACAAGTTCAACTTGGTTTGGTAATTGCAAGATTTTGCATGCATAAGATATACCATCTCATGGGATTAAGAATTCATGGGGTAAATGAACGAAGCGTTCAATGAACCGTTCGTATAGCATTTATTTATTAAGCTAAATAAGCGAGTATGAACAAAAAATTACGTACATTTAATTAACGAACGAACACGGACATAGACAACCTCGTTTGAAAGCTTATTTAGTGGATTGTTTGTAAACTCGTTTTATCGACTTGTTTATTGGTTCGTTTTAAGTTTGTTTATCGACTCGTTTAGAAGCTTGCATACCCAGTTCCCATTTTTCTTTTATTTTTTACATTTCATATATTGGTAAAGGAAGGAATTAAATTGAACAGACAGTGGACTTTGGAAATCAAATTGTGAAGAGTGAGGAGCTTAAGGACTAGCGGCGTAATTTCACCATTTATTTAATTTTGTTTAGTTAGTTGTTAGTTAACATTTCTGAACATATAACGAATATGTCCGTGAACGCTAAACGAATCAAACACACACCTTTAAAAATAAACAAACGAACACGATATAAAAATTTAATCGAACATAGACACCTTCAAATATAAACAAACGATCACGAACACAATCTTATTTGTTCAAGCCCAATTCATTTACACCCTTAATGGTATATGGTCAATGTTTAAGAGAGCAATAACAAAATTAAACTTGAAAGGATGTTTTGTTTTGGTTGAGAAAAAAAATGCAGTTGTTTTGAAAGTTTGCATCAGCAAAATGTATAATCTAAAAGAGGAAGATCAATCATCCCTAATAAAAGCCACAAATATTTCAAATATAATGTAACACCTCTGACTCGGATGTTATAAGTTAGGCCTCAAGTCCAATTCAAAATTATAAAATTTTTCAAACGAGGTTTAGCCTAAACAAGTTATTTTCAAAACATTTAGATACAATAGTTAAAAACATATATAAACAATTGAAATCGTTACAAAAGAGCTCCACTTTAATTGAAAACATTTAAACATTCGACTTGATAAGTACAATTTCAAAAGTAAGAAATACAGACTCGATCACGTAAGGTCCTATGAATACATAACTCACTAAACATAAGTATCATACTCTAAAAACCTCCATATGTTGGAATCCCGAACTGATAGTGCTCCTTGATCTCACGATCCGATGATCAACCTACACACAAAAACAACGATTTTGAGCGCTGAGTTTACAAAGCTCAGTAGTACACATCTACTCTGCTATACTTCATGCTAATCATAAACATAGTCATGCAAGCTAGTAAGGGCAATAAGGATAGATAAATAAACATGTGACACTACCACTAGTCGCCTAAACACATGCTCTCAACACAACAATCATCATACATGGCCCACAAAACCTAACCATACTCGGGATCTCACTAGATCATCCGAGCTAAAACACACAAAGCCATAACCACAAATCTGGAGTGAGACTCGGTACCACACAGCTTCGGGAACGTGCACCCATGCTCAAAATCTCTCGTCGAGCATCTTCGAATGAGACCTAGTGCCACACAACTTCAGGAACGTACATTCTGCATATCTAACTATGGTATTGCAACACTTTCTCAAACTCTCACTGGGTATCCAGAACTCATCAAACAAGAAGACCCAATCAATCAAATGCCTACTCGGCATACAAGCAACACGATCCCAAGGATCTCCTATTGTTGCTAATCATCATCACATCATTTATTTTACATTACCGAGTAGTTAATACATTATGGAAAAGTATATGATTAGTCTCATTTATTGTCTCATTAATCCACGTTATCTCATTTATCATGGCAAAATTCTATTATTAATGTACACATCAATTTTCATCCTTAAATTACATTCATTGATCATTTAGCGTATCGGGTATCGGTACTCAAACTCGATTATCGATACTCACACGCGTACCAATACAAAAACTACTTACTAGGAATCCTATATTTCCACAAGTACCGATACGACCAAAGCTTGTATCGATACCCTATTCACGGGTTCGCACCATTTCCTCAAATCACGATACTAATTATACTTTAATCGATCCCTAAAGCTTATGAAAGACATTAAGGTTTATTTGCTAGCGCGTTTAATCATTTAATATCAATTCTCGACTTTATTGTCATTTATTCAAATATTACTAATTATTAGTCCATTTAGTATAATTTCTATCAAATCTCATCAATCTATTCGAACCAGCATACAAGCCATCACAATCATTTCAATTAGTCAAACAGTCATCAAATAATTATACGAGAATCTCAAACGATCCTACACGGTCTCTAAAGCCTCCACGAGTCGCATCATATTCATGGCATCATCATGCATTTCATAATTAACAAATCTCATATAGCCGGTCCTTTACTCATGCTTATTTATCGTCTACTTATTTTACAGACACTAATACGCAAAGGAACCATATTTATGATGCTCATAAAGCAATATGAGTTCGAGGTGTACTAACCTTAAGTCAATATCGCTAAAATCCTCATATGAGCTTCTCTAATATTTCACTTGATCTGATGTTTGATCCTAAATAATCTTCATACAAAAACGAATATGAAAATACATTAATTTTATGCATCATTTATTCCATTCATAAGGTCAAACGCGTAAAAATAGTTTACCAGGTTCGAATTTGGTGAAATTGACTGCGCCAACGGACTCAGAACGTCGAAAAACCCTTAAGTAGGGTCCCCAAAAAAGGTCAATGGCTCGGCGGCTTGGCGGCTCGGTCAACGGCTCGGCTTGGGTCAGCTTGGGTTGACTTCACATATCAGCTCAACCGGCTGGCCCAACAGCTCAGCTTGAGCCAGTATAGCTGCCCACGCGGCTGGACGTCGCCTACGCGCAGAGGCGGCGCGTGGTGGCGCGTGCGGCGGCTTTCAATGGCCGGACGGTGACGGCGAACGCTCAGATCATCTCTCTCGACACCGGTGAGCATGATGGTAGCCTCCATTCTTCATTTTGAGCCCTCTAACCCCTCAACTTAACAACCTGAAACTTCTCTTCTCTCACCCCTCCGACGGCAGCTTCGGTGACTAGGATGCTGGTACCGGCGAACTCGTCTCGACGAGATGAACACAATAGTGGTGGAGGTGTCGACAACGAACGATTGGATCTTCGTAGATCGAAGATTGAATCTCCCCTTTAACTTTTCTCTCCCTTTTCTCTTCTCTTTCTCTCACTTCTACTTTTTCAACTTTTTTTTTCCTTTTTCTCTCTCCTCATTCTATCATTTTCTCTTTTTCCACCAACCACACATATTTAAAATTCAAACCTTCTCTTCCAAATTTAATAGGCCCACCTAAAAGACCTTAACTTATTCTTCCAAAATAAAGGTCCAATCCCGAGCCCGAGACCCAATTCACTAACCCGAACATCGAGTCGTTACATATAATATTCATGTCATGAACAGGACAAAAAAAGAGCATTGAACTGGTATAATCCAACAACACATCACATTCAAATCCTAAGTTAGCTAAACGAGAAAGGGTACCTGCAAAGCCTCAACAAACAGATAGTTATAGACAACTTCCGCAAATATAGCACATAGCACGATTCATGTTGTGCCATTTACATCCGAACACAAGACTGAATGTGGCGAGGCTCGTTTATAGTAGGGTACTACTTTAGAAAAATCCGATAAGATTGAAGATCCGCGACCTTGGTACTGAATCACTTCCATCCTGTCACTCTTAAAGTGATAGAGGAATATGTTTGATCTAGATCTAATGAAGACTGTTTCAGAATTTTGCGAGAAAATGACATTATTTTGGTTTCTTTCAACCGTGTAATACACTTTGTCGCAAGTGCTGGATTCTTTTTCCACATTATTTTGAAATTCAACTTATATCTCAAGCTCAAACAAAGACTCAACTGTTGGTTCGATGAGAATAAGGATGAATAACCATCCAAACCCTTTTCAAGAACACATATTTGTAGGCCTGCTTTACAGCTCCAACCATATTGTCTGAAGACTCCCTGAGAACTTGCTCGTCAAAATCAAATGGCCCTGGGAGTTTAACTAAAGCAATATGCTTCTCATGATGATCTGGGTCATAAATAGCTACAGTCCCCTGGGCTGCATACCAGTGGATGACGCCTCCAATCACAGTGCCCGAAATCCAAGGTGATAGTGATATAGTTGAAGAACATCTAAGCTTGGAATAACACCACGTACTGGTCTTTGACGAGAAAGTTCTTGTCGTGACAACATTGATCTCCTCGAATCTGCTTTCACATTTTGCACGAACAACCCTGTAGTAGATATCATCATCAGGTGAGTCTTCAACGATGAAGGCCATGCACAACTCCTCAAAGTACACCCGAGGACGAGGCAGTTTAAATTGTTCCTTGGTAATGGGATTCCATACAAAATAAGTCTTTGGGTGACGACCACAAAGAAGAAGGCCATCAGACGTGTCAATAAAGTAACTGAGCTTTTTCAGGATCCCAGTGAACTTCAAATCATCACCCTCTCCACTAGTAGACATCAATGGAAGGGCAGGCTCGGAACGTGGGCAACGAGAAGGAATTGCACACAAAAAATCCTAACAAGTTAAAAACCTACTCTCCATCGACTCAAATAACTATGACGAAAAGATGAGCTGCACATCAATTGAAGCCACCGCTTTGATACCATAATAAGCTTGGAAATAGATTCGGGTGGTAACCAGAGAAGGATATGGCAGAGGATGTCATCGCAACTCAATGCGGTATGAAGAACACCCTCATGTCTCATTCGTCTATTATTCATGTAGACAAGCAAATCCTTCAAGATGTATTTAAAGAATCAAACCAGTCAATTTGCTGAAATTGCATCACAATGATGATTCCAAAAAGACAGGCTACTGAATCGAAGCTCAACTACCTTGACAAGCAAACCAGTAAATTTTTCACTACCAAATGAAAAGAAACAAGCACCAGTCAAAGACCTACTCACCAAAAGATCTAGCAATGCAGGACACGACACATAAAAGAACAGCTAAAACAGACAACATGAAAAGCGAAACGAATACACGAACATGACAAAATCTGTATAACACAAATAATTAACATGTCAAAAGTTACATATAAAGTTCCTTGAATAAACTTATGACATGAGAAAATAAATGAATAGAATATGAATACGCAAATTGCAAGATGTAGCCACCGGTCACCACAAAAAGTGCACAGTATATTTCTCAACCAAGAATTGACATAATTTCTAGACATATCATTATCAATGAAACATTGAATAAAAGGACAATATACGATAAGATCAAAATTTGTTTCCGAACTCATAGAAGATTCCTAAAAGCCAATGACTAATGCTTGATAAGAGTTAAACTTATAAATTCCCTCGGAACTTTCTCATGTTCATTCATTAACATTCCCAGAAACAAGAAATTGATTTAGCAAATGGAACCATTCAAACTTGTTTTGATCATATCATGCATCACATATTCGTGAAAGAAGTGTAAAAATCATTCAAAAAGACAAACCTTTTTTACATCAGAATCAAACTAAAACAACAAAAAGAAGGCAATTTCCATAGTCTCAAGCGGGAAGAATCAAATGGGGTTGTCTTAAAAACACCCGACGGAAATTAAATGCTTAGACTAAACCCCTGATGTTAAAATGAGACTAAGAATCCAAAGAAAGTGAAAATTTCAGACAACTATACCCAACAACTTTTTTTTTCAAATTCTAATATTTTGCTTGGTTAAAAAGAGAATACCTGAAATGGCTTGATTAAAGGAGGTCTGGAGAGAGAGAACTTCCCCCAAGATAATCAGAAAATGAACTTTCATCTTTCAGAAATAGGATACAGAGATTTGAGTTAAACATGAGACTCAAAAACACATGGAGTTGCATTGGACTTAACAAAACCCCAAAGTAAAAAAAGTAATTTGACCCGTAATTATTCTATGCACAAATGTGTAAATTTACAATTTACTATTTTGGTCTCCATGCGATATCTAGGCCACCACTATGCACAAATGTGTAAACTAAACTATAGTTTTTGTCGTGACAACATTGATCTCCTCTTTGGCAAGTGATGGTGAATTTATGACAATACAAGCCTTTGTCCCGAGCTGAAATTTGAAGATGTGACCATAGAATTCAGACAACCCGGTAAAGTAATGATGTAAATCATGTCTGATGAAATGAAAATTTCCTAATATAGGCAAACTTCTAGGACCATGTGGCAGAGGAGGGTTTGTTTTGGTGAATTTCGTACTCCGCCACCACTATGCACAACAAAAAATTGCTAGCGTTGCCACCACAAGTGGAGCGAATCTATAGGCACCGCAACTCTATGAACGACCTTCGCACGCAAGAACAGTGATCATTTTGTATAAGTTGGGAATCATTGGGCAATGTGTATTGGTTTCTTACGATCAAAAGTAGAAGAAGTAAACAGATTGAAATATCTTGATAAGCTCCTCCTGAGGATGATGGTGAAGGATTAAATTGTAATAATTTAAAAATATCAAGTGTTAATTTTTTAGAATTAGGATTAAATTATAATAATGTGTAAAATTGAGGGTTAACGGGGTTTAATGTCTCAATTACCATTTTGCTACAAACACACAAAGTTTAATTATTATTTTGTAACATTTGAAAATTTGGTTACCATTTTATTTTTTTTAACATAGTTTAGTTACCATTTTGATACTTTTACCTATTAAAAATATAGTTTAGTGACCATATTGTAATAATTGGAAGTTTGATGACCAAAATAAATATTAAGACATAGTTTAGTGACTATTGTGAACTTTACCCAAATGAAAAAGGAAAGCTTCGCCTTTTCATCTAGGGATGGACACGGGTCAGGTAAAGTCAGGTTTTTGGCCCACCCGCACCCGACTGAAAATAAATACTCTAAATCTGCACCCGACCCGAACATATTTTTTAAAAAATCCGACCCGAAAATAAGTATACTAAACCTGACACCGACTCGACCCAACTTATAGAAAATAAATTAATTTTAGGGACCTAATTGTAAAAAAATAATTTTAAAAAACTTAATTTTAAAAAATTATAATTTAAAAGATTAAATTATAAATAAAATTCAATTTTAAAGACCTAACTATAAAAATTATATAAAAAAATATTATTATAAATATTCTTAAAAATTTAAGAAAAAAAATTACAAAATTAATTTCCGTCATCAAAAGAATCCGACCCAATCGGGTAAAATGCCCATCCTATTTTCATCCTCGCCAGAGACAAAGTGGCAAAAGATTACTTTTCTGTATATTCTTTTCAGTTTCTTCTTCAAGTTATGTTATGATTTTAAGTGGATTTGTTGAAATATAAGAAGATAAGATTGAGAAAATGAAGGCGTAAGGATTGAAGAAATTCAGAAGCTTTTTCACAACCGTTCCATACAATTTTCATTGCTATATAAACCAAAAACAGTCATTGGCAGCTGGGTTATTTAAGACGCCGTCGTCTCTATTACTTTCCCCTTTCCCTCCTTCCAGCTTCAATTCCCAATTCCTCTTCTCTCCCAAACCCTAATTTGTCGAATTTCCCCTTCTTTTCACCTCTCGCCATGACAAGTTAAAGCTTTTTTCTTTGTCTATGGGAGAAAGCTCGTGTGATGAAGAAAGAGCGATGGATCTGTTGAATCAGTTGGAAACCATTTTGGAATCTGATCCTCTCATGTGAGTTATTATATTTTGTTTGAAAAGTTAGATCTTTTTTCTAGTGAACTTATATAGATTTATTATGCTAACATTTGGATTTAGTTAGAAGAATCGGTTGTACATTTCTTTGTTGAGGCATTGGCATCATTTCTTTTCATTTGAGAACAAAAGCTACAAGTTTTGAAATGTTAAAATAAAAAGAGTGAAACTTTAATGTTTTGATTTTAATGGAAAGCAATACATACTCGCTTAATGTATATGTTGAAACATATTATTTCAATGTTAAGATTGTCTGTTCTTGAATTCAGTGATGAATTAGGGCTTATTCACCCATCTCAGTTTGCCACTCTCAGCAAAGAGTGTGCTGAGTCCGGTCGGTTGTCCGTGGATGGTGCTTCCGGACCAACAAATACGAAATTTTGGAATAGAGATCATAAGTTGGGCATTTCCACTGAGATTCTTCTTCCCTTGTGTAAAGCTACAAAAAGTGCATTTATGGATGCGATGAAACAATATAAGATGCTTAGCCACTTATCAGACGATAAGCGCGAGGATTATGGCTCTTCAACATCTTGCCAATCTATCGAAAGTGAAGTCATGAAGCACAGCAGGGCACTTTTGTTGTTAAGCTGTGATTTTGGCACTGCATGGAATGCCAGGTTTTCATAATTCCGATTTATATCTGTCTTTACTTCTTCCATTAACTTGCAATTTGGATGCAAAAATTGGTTTATGGTAAGATGATTGGTAATTGTTATTCATTTTCTGTTTCATGTATGGCATTGTGAATTGTTTCATATATGATCTTATTGACCCCTATGTGCTAGTAGTTTCACTGCGGATAAATAGTTGATATGCCTCGGAAACAGTGATTTGTAACCTTGGGCATGCAGCATAGTTCAAGTTTAGCCTGCTACGGAATTTCAATTCTTTGTTCATGGGCTAGTTTATTGGTTCTTCAAGTCTCAGTTTAAGCTTGATCTGACCAAGATTCAGCCATAAACTTTGAGAATGATGAATCGAACCTTGAGATTATCTTTGCACGACCATATGCTGAAAGTTTTGAAGTTCCTTATGCTTACTGTTATGGTATAATATTTTAGTTTTATCTTGATTTATGGTTGTATTTCATTTTGATTGTAGTTTTCTTTTCATATCATGCCTTAGGAAGCTAGTTGTATTGAAGAAGCCGCAGCTGTCGATGTTTACAGATGAACTCCTTTTGTCCGCTCTTGTTCTCTCTTATTCACCTAAAAGCGAACAAGCTTGGAGTCACAGGAGATGGGTGATCAAGATGATTGCTGGGAAACATTCGAATCTTCAACAGATTGTAGCAAAAGAATCCGAGCTCGTTGAAAAAATAGCTGAGGTTTAATTAGCTTTCTCGAACTAAATCTGTGATTCTTTCTTTTCATCTACCTCAAGAAGTGGTTTACCTGAAAGTTTGATTACATTAAGTTGTTCGTTTTTCTCATGTGGGTCTTAGGTTGATAGCTCATCAATGTTCCTATGAATTAGTCGTAACCTTTTACCCTTTTCATGTAAACCTGATCTTTATTATTATGATATTAGAGTCTTGTTCTTTTTATAGTGGACGAAGCCCCCTGCTAAAGAAATTATGTGTTTTTATTCATCGAACATCAATGGTTGTACAATGCTTGTGGGTAGAGCCGCACTTGATGCAGTTCACATTCTTCAAAATGCAGAGATCAAAAATGAACTATCGAGCCTGGAATCATCGCTGCTGGTTAGTTTCCTACATGACAAGAGAACAGGTTAGATACTTGGATTGTACGGATAATTGAAATGTTCTATGCTCTCGTACCACTATTTCTAGGTCTATTTGCACTTTCAATTATATGTCCAGAGAAGTGGATAATCAATAGCTGTAGTAGTTAACACTGATTTTTCAGAGGAGATACAGTATGTGTCTGAGTCATGTTTGTTTTTTGGTTTTTAAATGCTCACTATTTGTATCAATGTAAATATATAATTTCAGATGCTTCACGAATTAACGAGATCCAGAGATTGGGCAGGGTTACATGTTGCTGATAATTCATCCTTTCACTACCGCAGAGTAAGTTTCTATGCTTCAAACATGACTGTACTTCAAATAATAAAGGGAAATCATAACTTTACCTGGGGAAATCTGAAATCATCATTAGTTTATTCCCATAAATTCGAGTAACACATTTTTTTTGCATGCAACTTTGTGTACCTCGATTTGCAGCGGCTAATACTCAGGGTTTTAGAGAATGAACAAGGTGACAACTTTTCTTATGATGTGGAAAATTATCAAGTCATGAAGGTAATTCTATGGAAGAGTCATGCATGTCCACACTAATGAATATGTGTGGGATATGCACTAGTGATTCTTGATGCCTTACGGAACAATTTATCGACTACTTGCTTATTTGACGGTTTCGAAAATTTGTACTGGGCAGGAAGAACTTGATTTGAATGAAGTTTTAATAAAGCGGTACATTGGGAGAGAGGTAAGAAGCTCATCTCCCAGTCTCTTTCTTTCAAATAAAAGAAAACAGTGAAGTGGGTTTTGTGCAGATTACTGCATGTGTTCTTTGCAATTACATTGTTTTTAATAAAAGAAAAAAAAACAAATACAGCCTATTTGTGGCAGATGACGCTGTGGCCTAGTGTTATTTGTGGAGCATCTGATTTCTGTATTCTTTCAATCTGCTTTTATCTTTCACAGGCTCTCTGGCTTCACCGTCGCTTCTTGTCCCTATGTTGGATACAGCATTCGATAACTATGTGTGGTATTTCATGCCATTCTGAGCAGAAAACCAGCATGGATAATGAACTCAATATATTTTTGGATAAAGAATTATGTCTCCTTGATTCATGCTCAATGATTCAAGATACAGAATTCGAGGATTTCGAAGCACAAGCGATGTACTCGGCAATTTACTTTCTGTGGCTCATAAAGGTAATACATATTTTTAGCTTAAATCATAGTTTAAACTGGTATTTTTGGGGGCAAACAACTAATCGTCTGCATACCGTATATCAGCAAATTCCTCATTTTAGGAAGATTGAAATGCGCGAGAAGCTAAATGTAGGAAACTTGAAGAACATATTGCATAAGACATGTTCGGAAAGATCTTTCCTTTGGGATTTTTTGGAAGAGAGGTAATTGGTACCCCTTTTATATGGTCTCCATCTATGTTATCTGGACTTGGGAGTCATCGAATACAGGTACGTGTTCGACACGTTCATACAAAATTTGTTTGAGATTTTCATATATTTGAAGAATCATATCTCCATACACGGATGTTCAATATGAGTAAACATTATCGACAATGAAGAGTCGGTGTAACTCAAGATAAGATATCTTGACAATGTGGAATTATTGTAGAAAATCACTTGGTTTGAGAACTTACAGAAATGTATTAACGTTTTTGTTCCTTTTTTATCCGGAGTTAAATGTTTATTGAATTCTGTCCCTCAAAATAAACGCCCAACACTAATTATTAGATAAATAAGACACTTTATGTATGAGTATGAAAACTATATACACAAATTGACTTCTGCAAAGTTATATAAACATAGAACTGGGCAAATAACACAGTTGGTCATTCAACTATCAACAAATTTCATTTAGGTCACTGATTTTTTTTATAAGCAAGTTAAAGTTGTTAGCTTGTTAATTCTGTTAATACATGTGTTATTATTTGATTAGTTTAGAAAAATAAATATCAAGCATGGAGTGGGAATTTAAATCTAGATTCTTTCGAAAAATCACATGATGCTTAACCATTGCACCTATTTATCACATTCATTTTATTGTCAATAGATATTTTGAAAAAAAAATTGGTTTAAGTTAGAGTTAAATTGATTAGATTAGTACGGTGCGAGTGCAATGACATGACACATTGCACTTTTAAGGAGAGAATATATGTTCGAATTTTAGAGATAATATTATTGGGAAGGAGAATTACGAATCCCGAACATGAATTATAAAAAGGATATAAACTATACCAAAATAAAATTAATTATATTAATTGTGTATAAAGAGAGAAAATTTTAGTGTTTTAAAAAATGAGATCCACTAATTGGCTTAGTGGCTAAGGATGCTCATTTTGTCCCGTCTTGTATAGATTCAAATCTCGGGATGAGAAAGTAATATCTTATTATTTAATAAAAAAATTAAAAGAAAAATGGACTGTTAAACCAAGCATTTGGTGTAATTGCACATAACGTCATTCTAATTTTGATTGATATTTATTAGGTGTTGGGTTCAAATAACCAACCCTTATAAAAAAATGTTTTAATTTTGATTGACTGAATTCTAAGATCACACTTACTTTGGTCATAGAGTTCTTCAAATTTAGATTATAATTATTGAACTTTTAATTCGATTTTATTATGATTATTTTCGTTAAAAGTTGTCGTTAAGATCTTTCTTTTAAAAAGATTTAATTTTAAGAAATAACAATTGTAAAAAAACTAATTGATTTTTCGATAAATAAAATGGTCGTTAGTCAATCTTAATGGTGTAAAAAATCCATTTGTCCAAACGATTAACATAGTTTAATTGTTGGAAATATTCATCAAGTTTTTCATTTTTATTTTTCAATAATGTTTATTTTCTTTCTCCTATGTAAGCCTGTAAAAAGGCTCAATTGCTAAAGCTAATAATACAAAGTGAATTCTCTTCAGATTATCTTCTTCTTTGTGTATTAATATTTTTATCTTTCAAGTTTCTATTAATGGTATCAAAGCCAAGTTAAAAGAGTGTCTTTTGCAAATTTATTTTGGATACGATGTCGCAACATCATAATGATTTCAATAGATTCGTCCAGCCTGCTATTCCTCACTTTGATGGTCATTGTGATCATTGGAGCATGTTGATGGAGAATTTTCTGAAATCAAAAGAATATTGGCCCGTTGTTGAGAGTGGAATTTAGGAGCCAGAAGCTGGAATCAATTTGTTGGATGCACAGAAGGCAGATATTGAAACAAAAAAGTTGAAAGATTTGAAAGCTAAGAACTATCTATTTCAAGCAATCGAGAGTTCAATTCTTGAAATGATTCTTTACAAGGATACGACAAAACATATTTGGGATTCCATGAAGAAGAAGTATCAAGGCAATGCAAGGTCAAAGCGTGCACTGCTTCAAACTCTACGAGAGGAGTTTGAAACATTGCGCATGAAGCAAGGTGAGACCATTTTAAATCATTTTTCCAAGACGATGGCAACCATGAATAAGATGCGAACTCATGGGGAGAAGTTTGAAGATATCGTTGTCATTGAGAAGATTTTACGATCCTTGTTACTAAAATATAACTTTGATGTTTTCTCAATTGAAGAATCCAAAGAGTTGGATATTCTTTCCATTGATAAGCTGGAGAACTCGTTGATGATTCATGAGTCAAAATTTGCATTGCAAAAGAATGAAGAGCAAGCTTTGTAGGCAGTGTCAACTCAAAGAGACTTTGGGCGTGGTAATAGCAAGTGGAAAAATTCGTACAATGCTGAAGAGGTAAATCAACATCAGAATGGTTGGAATCATTGTGTAGGGAAGCCGAGGGTTATAGACAAATCTCATATTGAATGCTTCCGAAGTCATAGGTATGGTCACTATCGTAGTAAATGTTATACCAATATGAACAGAGGCAGTGATAAAGGCCGAGACAAAGGCTATGGTAAAGGCACGACAGAGAGAGGATAAATTTTGCAGAAGCAATTAAGGAAGGAGAATAAGTTACTCTTTTAATGGTGTGTGCTCTGAAGGAGGAGACTCGAAAAACTTTATGGTATATTGATACAGGCTGCAACAATCACATGTGTGATGATCGATCAACATTTTCTGAACTAGATGAGACATTTCGAACAACAATAAAGTTCGGTGATGACTCTCTTATTTTTGTCTAGAGACGTGGGAAGGTGAAGATCCAAACAAAGCTCTCATTCGTCCAAAGTATTTTAGATGTTTTCTATGTTCCAGATCTTAAGACAAATTTGCTTAGTGTGGGCCAACTCCAAGAAAAGGGCTATGAGGTAATTTTCAAGAATGGGGTGTGCAAGATTCAAGACTATAATCTTGGGTTAATCGCTAAAGTCACCATGACAGCCAATAATAAGCTCTTTCCACTGCATATTAAACATATTGAATCTAATAACTCTTGTTTTTCAACATAAGAGACTAGTTTGGCATTACATATATGGACACTTGAGTTTTAGAGCGTTGCAAACGTTAGAACAAAAGAAGATGGTTGTGGGTTTTCCTGCATTTGATGTCCATTTGGAAATGAGTGCAGATTGTGTTGTTGGAAAGATGCCCCGAGATAGTTTTCCAAAAAGAAAAGCTTAGAGATCCCCAAAGCAGTTTGAATTGGTTCACTCTGACATATGTGGACCACTAAATCCAACTTCAAATAGAGGTAAACGATGTTTTATAACGTTCACATACGATTTTAGTCGAAAGAGTTGGGTTTGATTTCTTTGTGAAAAATCTAAAGCATTTGCAACCTTTAAGAGCTTTAAGGCAATGGTTGAAAAGAAGGTGGGGACTATAACTCCCCAAAAACTGGCATAGTCAAAATTAAGTTTCTTATGAACGAAAATTCAATTTTCGAAAATTAAGTTAATCTTTGTAAAAAGGTTAAAAAGGGGGTTAGTCTAAATAATCATAAAGTTTTAGGTTTAAATCAAAAAATTGAAGATTAAGGACAAACTTGTAAAGCTTTGAAATTTGAAACCATTGGTTAAAATGTGAAATAGTAAGTTTTAAGAATGAGGTATGGAAATTAGAAGGACTAGGTGAGTAATTAAACCACCAAGTGATTAAATTGAAAGAATTGAAAGTAAAACTAATGACTAAATTGTGAAGATTCAAAGTTAAGGAGATATAGTATAAAGGGTAGGAGTTTCAAGGGCTAATAATGTAATTTGGCCATGACCTTTCTTCATGTGAAGGAAAGGTAGATGAAGGATCTAAGGTGTAAATGATCCATTTTCTTTAAGATGATTAATCACCTATACATGTGGCAAGATTATGATTTCCTAAGAATAATAATAATAACAAATAAAATGAGTAATTTAAAAGAAAAACGAATGATAAATTGATTTTAAGGAAGACCAATTTTCACGGCATCTTAGGGAGGATAGAGAAAAGTATTTTGGCTATTTTCAATCTTTGTTAACTCATCACTGGAAAATCTCTTTTGAGTATACATGTGGCAAGATTATGATTTCCTAAGAATAATAGTAATAATAACAAATAAAAGGAGTAATTTAAAAGAAAAGCGAATGATAGATTGGTAAGCATTCGACCCAAGATTTCAATTGGTAACAATATTGTCATGTTTATGGTTTATGTTTTTGTGAACCCTAGTCCATAAATTTGGGATTTTGTGAAATCAAAGATATAGATATGATAATCAAGATAATTATGAGTTTCATGGTAACATCCCTATGAACTTTAGGGCTTTGGATGATAAAATCCTAATCCCTTAAAGTTAGAGATTTCATGTCAAATAGAGATTATGTATAATGATGTTTATTGATAAAATCCTATGTTAAACCATGATTAGATCAACCTTCGGATATGAAATATTCATTCCGGCAAAAGGATGCCAGGGGAACTCAACTTGTTTGACAACTTGTAAGGCTTCGATATAACGGTAAGTGTAGTTCATGGTTTGGGAAGATATGGTGTTATTCCAATTGTTATTTCCATGAATTGTTATATTTATGAATATTTATGGTTTACATGGTTCATATAAAGCAGGTTGGTGTCTACATTCATGACACGAAAAGCTTGGTACACTTTTTTGTTTATGCTTTGCATTATGGTTGCATTGTTGCATTGACATGGTATGTTATGTAATAACATTTTTGAAGTAGAAGAATGATTTCGTCATGCGGAAACTATACTACTGAAGACTATGAAACATAATACCATGAAAAGATATGAATTCCCATGCTTCAGAGCTTTGTGCTCATCATTGATATGTATATAGATCATTGGAGCTTTGTACTCATCATTGATAAGTGCATGGATCATTGGAGCTAATGGCTCACTCATGCTACAAGATACTATGAAGTTACAATGTAGAAAGTTAAGGCTCAATCATGTTATAAGAATGCTTTCATAATGCTAAAGCATAAAATGTATATGTTGCCTATGAAATGGACGTCCTTGGACACTTTGGCATGGTACATGGTATATTAGGACTATGGTCAACGAGCTACGGCTCAAGGGTGATGACCCTACATTGTATTGGTGATGTCGGCGGTTAGGGAGATGATGGATGATGGAGGAAGAAGCATTGACTCATTGTTATTACATCGACACTAGCCATTGCTTTGTGCTTTGTGCTATGTGTAACACGGACCAATATGGTCAAACAAAAACCAATGCTATCCATGGCCAAATGTGATCCAAGGAGAACATTATTAAAAGACATGCTCAAGATATGGCAATGATTCTCCAATAAGATATACTCAAGACATGACTATGAACTCAAATAAGACACACTCAAGATATAATAAGTATACATTGATGTCACCGTGTACTTTGATTTCATTGTTTATATTGTTGCCAATATATGTTTGATTTGATTGAAATCCATAACTGTTCATATATGAAGTTATGCAAGGTTACTACCTCACTTAGGCTAAGTAAGCCTAATCATTTCATTGACGTACATATTCAGGTTATAAGTTCGTTAAGAATCGATCGTGGTTGGAGGTTGCAAGTCACTTCTTAAGCTCCGAGTAATGTTCATACTTTTCCTTATAAATCCTAGAATGGTGGCATGTGAAATAAGCATGAAATAGTATTTTGATGATGTTACGTGTTTTGTCATGAATTTGATATGGTTGCTATGATGATGACATAAGTAATGCTGTGATGGAGTTTGTGAACCTGTTATATGTTGATTTTTATACGTTATGCATGTTAAACAAGGTGGAATGATGTTCATGTATTTTGTAAATGAAGGAAAAAGAATTCAAGAAAGTATTAAGAACCCCTTTGTTTATGTATTTTGTATAGTGAAACGAACCAACTCCTTTCTAACTCCTATCGATAAGATATTATTCTATAGGACTTATACTTTCATTGGTCTTGAAGATATTTAGTTTGAAATTGTCGACTATTGACTTGACAACATTATTAAAATCCTCATAAAATAACTCCCCCTATTCTGATGGGTACAATTTAGAATGTGCTTTAGTATTGATCTCTGGTGAACACCTTTATAAGGATTCCACTACTTTTGTATTAATACAGTTCTTAAGGACCTGAAAAGATCAAGCCTATGAAAGCATATACCATGATAAGGAAATAAGAAATGAATTGGTTAAGACAATAAGCTTTGTATTATCTCTCCTTACCTCAAAGGGAAAATTCGGGGATGAATTTTTCTTAAGGGGGGAGTTGTAACATCCTGAAAGCTAGCCTAGTCAAAATTTGGTTTCTGATGATCGGAAATTCGATTTCCAAAAATTAAGTTAATCTCTGTAAAAGGTTAAAAGGGGGGCTAGTCTAAATAATTATAAAGTTTTAGGTTTAAATCAAAAGATTGAAGATTAAGGACTAACTTGTTAAGCTTTGAAATTCAGAACCATTGGTTAAAATGTGAAATAGTAAGTTTTAAGAATGAGGTATGTAAATTATAAGGACTAGGTGAGTAATTAGACCACCTAGTGATTAGATTGAAAGAATTGAAAGTAAGACTAATGAATAAATTGTAAAGATTCAAAGTTAAGGAGACATAGTATAAAAGGTAGGAGATTCAAGGGCTACTGATGTAATTTGGCCATGACCTTTCTTCATGTGAAGGAAAGATAGATGAAGGATCTAAGGTGTAATTGATCCAGTTTCTTTAAGATAATTGATCACATATACATGTGGCAAGATTATGATTTCATAAGAATAATAATAATAAATAAAAGGAGTAATTTAAAAGAAAATATAATGATAAATAGGTTTTAAAGAAGACCAATTTTCATGGCATCTTAGGGAGGAAAGAGAAAAGTATTTTGGTTGTTTTTAACCTTTGTTAACTCATCACTGGAAAATATCCTTCGAGTATTCATGTTCTTCCAAGCCAAAATACTGGCCATTTAACCATTGGATTTCGATGATAAGCATACAATCGGTAAGCATTCAACCCTAGATTTCAATTGGTACCAATCTTGTCATGTTTATGGTATATGTGTTTGTGAACCCTAATCCTTAAATTTGGGGTTTTTGTGAAATCAAGGATATAGATATGATAATCAAGATAATTATGAGTTTTAGGGTAATATCCCTATGAATTATAGGGCTTCGGATGATCAAAGCCTAATCCCTTAAAGTTAGGGATTTCATGTCAATTAGAGATCATGTATTATGATGTTTATTGATAGAATCCTATGTTAAACCATGATTAGATCAACCTTCAGATATGAAATCTTCATTTCGACAAATGGATGCCAGAAGAACTCTAGCTCGGTTTGACAACTTGTAAGGTTTTGGTATAACGGTGAGTGTAGTTAATGGTTTAGGATGACAAGGTGTTATTCCAACTGTTATTTCCATGAATTGTTATATTTATGCATGTTTATGGTTTACATGGCTCATATAGAGCAGGTTTGTGGCTACATTCATGTCATTGGAAAGCTTGGTACACTTCTTCGTTTATGTTTTGCATTATGGTTGCACTGTTGCATTGACATGGCATGTTATGTAATGACATTATGAAGTAGAAGAATAATTTCGTTATGTGGAAACTATGCTCTGGAAGACTATGAAACATAATACTATGAAAAGATATGAATTCTCATGCTTCGGAGCTTTGTGCTCATCATTGATATGTATATGGATCATTGGAGCTTTGTGCTCATCATTGATAAGTACATGGATCATTGAAGCTAATGGCTCACTCATGCTATAAGATACTATGAAGTTACAATGTTGAAGGCTAAGGCTCAATCATGTTATAAGAATGTTTTCGTAATGGTAAAGCATAAAATGTATATATTGCCTATGAAATGGAAGTCCTTTGACATTTTGGCATAATACATGGTATATTGGGACTACGGTCCACGAGCTACGGCTCAAGGGTGACGAACCTACATTGTATTGGCGATGCCGACAGTTAGGGGGAGATGATGGATGATGGAGGAAGAAGCATCGACTCATTATTATGACATTGACACTAGCCATTTCTTTGTGCTTTGTGTTATGTGTAACACTGACCAATATGGTCAAACTCGGATTAATGCTATCCATGGCCAAATATGATCCAAGGCGAACTTTATTAAAAGACATGCTCAAGATATGACAATGATTCTCCAATAAGATGTACTCAAGACATGACTATGAACTCAAATAAGACACACTCAAGATATAATAAGTATACATTGATGTCACCATGTACTTTGATTTCATTGTTTATATTGTTGCCAATATATGTTTGATTTGATTGAAATCCATAATTGTTCATGTATGAAGTTATGCAAGGCTACTACCTCACTTAGGCTAAGTAATCCTAATTCATTTCATCGGCATGCATTTTCAGGTCATAAGTTCGTTAAGGATCGATCGTGGTTGGAGGTTACAAGTTACTTGTCAAGCTCCAAGTATTATTTATACTCTTCCTTATAAATCCTAGAATGGTGGCATATGAAATAGTATTTTGATGATGTTACGTGCTTTGTCATGAATTTGATATGGTTGCTATGACGATGATGTAAGTAATTTTGTGATGGAGTTTGTGAACCGATTATATGTTGATTTTTATATGTTATGCATGTTAAACAAGGTGAAATGATGTTTATGTTGAACAACCTAATGTGTGTCACTTTAGAGTGTTCGGATGTGTTGCTTATTCCCATGTGTCAGACCAGAAGAGGACAAAGCTGAGAAATGTGTTTTTCTTGGCATTACTAGTGAGTCAAAAGCTTATAAGCTTTATAACCCTATCACTAAGGAATTCATTATCAATCGAGATGTAATTTTTGATGAGCAAACATTTTGGCCGTGGGAAGAAGAAAGGAACAACAAAAAATTGAAGTAAATTCTAGTAGATTTTAGTGATAAGATAAAAGTGCCAACAACGGAACAACCTATAGTTGAAGCAGATCAACAAAATGAAGCAACATGTCAATATAGAACTGAAGTAGATTAGCAGAATGATAGTGGTAAAAGAATAAGAAGAAGGAAAATATGGATGAAGGGTTACGTGGTTGGTGAGAATCAATTTGTAGATACAGATCCTCAAACATTTTTTTGCTTTATTTGTAAATTGTGATCTTGTAAGCCTTGAAGATGCTTGCAAAGATTCGAAGTGGCAAAAAGAAATGGATGATGAGATTGCTGCAATTGAAAATAATAATACTTGGGAGTTAAATAATCTCTCAAATTCAAGGAGGATGGCGAGATTGACAAGTATAAAGCACATTTAGTGGTAAAAGGCTACAAGCAACAATTTGGTGTGGAATATAAAGAACTGTATGCTCATGTGGCTCGACTTGAAACAATTAGATCGGTGGTAGCATTAACAACACAAAACTCGTGGTCGATTTTACAGCTTGGTCTGAAACCAACTTTCTTTCATCGTGAGTTGGAAGAACATGTATTCATCAATCAACCCCTGGCTATGTGAATTATGGAAGTGAACACAAAGTATATAGATTGAAAACGGCACTGTATGGGCTGCAAAAAGCTCCTAGAGCCTGATGCAGTCGACTATATGCTTATTTCAATTTGGCGAGTTTTAAAAAATATCCGTATGAGCATACTCTTTACTGCAAAGTTGAGGATAAGAAGATTATTATTATGTGCTTGTATTTGGATGATCTGATCTATACCGAAAATGATCTAACAATGCTTGATCAATTTAAACAATTAATGATGAAAGAGTTTGAAATGTTTGATCTTTGGTTAATGAGTTATTTTCTGGGTATTGGAGTATATCAATCACATTATGGAATTTTTATTTCACAAAAGAAGTATGTTGGAGAAATTTTGGATAGGTTCGGTATGAAGAACTACAATTCTGCGGCCACACCTGCTGAATTGAGGTTGAAATTGGAGAAAAATCCTACAGAAAAAAATCGACAACGCTCTATACAAGCAGCTCGTGAGAAGCTTGATGTATCTAACAGCTACATGACTTGATATTATGCACTCTGTCTATCTTATCAGCAGGTTCATGGAGCACCCAAAAGAGATGCATTTTCTAGCTGCTAAAAGGATCCTCAAGTACTTGCAAGGGACGTCTGATTATGGGATCTTATACAAGAAGGGAGTAAAATTTGATCTCGTTGGTTTTACTGATAGTGATTTTTCTGAGGATATGAATTATCGAAAGAGCACTTCGGGGTATGTATTTATGTTGGGATTAGGATTTGTTTCCTTGTCATATAAAAAACAACCGATTGTTGCGCTGTCAACCACTGAAGCAGAGTTTGTTGCAGCCACCATGTGTCCTAGTCAAGCAATTTGCTAAGAAATGTTCTTGCAAACGTTTTCTTTCCACACAAAGGACCTAATCTAATTTATTATGACAATAACTCAGCTATAAATTTGTTAAAAAAATCATGTCTTACATGGAAGAACGAAGCATATATACGTAAAATTCTATTTCTTGAGAGATCTCGTAAAGAAGCAAATTATTGAAGTTGTTTACTGCAAAAGCGGGGATCAAGCTGCTGGTATTTCCACTAAACCCCTCAAAGTTGAAAGATTCATGAAGTTGAGAAAGCTCTTGGGTGTTTGCACAATAAGGGAGGGATTGCACGGTGAAATTGTTTAAATTGAAAATCTTAGAGTTGTGTTTTCAATTTAAGGGAGGGAATGTTGAAAATATTCATAACGTTTTTTCATTTTATTAGGCCACTAAGTGTTGTGGTTAGTTTGTTACTATTGGTTCCTAATTTTTAGCAAGTTAGTCAGTCAAATAATTTGTTAATATTTTATGGGATTTATTTTATTTTCAATAACTTCTTGTAACGCCCGTGTTTTGGGGTTAGGAGTTAGTCGGGTTTGTAGTCCGAGTCAATAAAATTAGATTAAATCAATTCAACCTAAATTGTGATCTAATTGGGCTTTAGTAAAAGAGGAGGGACTAAAAGAGTAATTTGACCCAAAAGTCTTTAAAAGCAAGACAACTTTAAAACAAAAGTTGTCATCTTCTCCCCCTTAACCCCTTTCTAACGTTGGAATGCCCAAACCATCTTCAAAACTCTCCCAAACTTGAAAACATTATTCCATTGAATATCTTCTTCAATCCAAGGTGTTTTTCAAAGGTAAAAATGTTTTCTAACTCTCCTCTCTATTCTCTATCTACCCATGGTTTTAGATTTCAAAAATATGAACTTTTGAAAATTAGGGTTTGATTTAAAGTTTGGGTTTTTATGGGAATTTTCATCTTGTTTTGCAAAATTGAGTTGGGTCTTTGTTTATTCATTTTAAAAGGTGCAACATATGTTAATTTGATTGAGTTTTGTTGAAAACCCGAAGTGGGTTCTTAGAGCCATTTTTGAGATGTCAAAAACTCCATTTTTGGTGGGTTTTAGGTTGTAATTAGAGGGCTGATGGTTTATGTATGCTACGAGGATGTTTTGGAACCATTTAGATGTCATTTGGGTGTTTAAAAACATGATTTTCTGCTGGGTAAAATAGGAGTACGAAAATGGGGTTTTCGGAGGGATTTAGGTGAGTTTTGGGGGTTGTTTTAGGTGGGAATTGATAGCCCAATGGTATTACTATGGTTAGGGGTTGATTTGAGATCATTTGTGGGTGCAATGAGTGTTGGAAACATGGATTTTGGAAGGGGTAAGTGGGCTGTCCGAGATTGCAAAATATGAGGTTTGTTCATGGTTTGCAATATTGTAAATTGTACTTGAATTGTATTCCGGGTTGGTATTTTGATGTTGGGCTGATTTGAGGATTATTTGAATTGTATTAAGGTTGTTTAGAAGCGAGAACTTGCGTTGGAGAAGCTTCGGGAAGAAATCCGGAAATTGAAGACCATGGTTGCTTGGTATTTGAGCTTGGAGGTGGAGGTGAGTGGTTATTGTTTTTAAAATGGTTTTAAGTGGTTGGTTCAAGCATGTGGACTAGGTTGGGCTTGGTAGACCCACCTAGAGTTAGGATTAGGGTGGTAGCCTAATCCTAAGCTTTAGTTAGAGACCTTGGATGCACTCTTTAATTGGTGTTATGCCTCGTGATGATTATGTATGATATGATATACATGTATGTTGAAGTATGGCTTAATGCATTGATTATATGCATGTTGATGACAAATATAATGTGGATATATGATGTGATAATTGGTTGGATGAAATACATGTAATGTGGGTTTGTGAAATGAGGTTATGTGGTGGTTGCATGATTTTGAGAATCATGGTGAGTACGTGCTAAGCACGGAAATTATATTGAAATTGACGTGGTGAGATGATGTGGATTTTAATTTATATTGGCACTAGTATGCTTGGGTACAATGATCGATCATTAGGATGAGTGTGCACACGAGAGTCAAAACGCGCGTGGCCTTGGTGGCGTTAAGGCACCAAGGAGGAGTACGGGTACGGCCAGAAATATTTATATTAGTCGATGATAAGTGGAATCCCATCGACGGGGCGTGAGGATGAGTGGAATCCTCTCCGCGAGAGCCGGTGATGAGTGTAATCCCACCGAGGTAATGTTATTGTTGGAAATGCGTTCCAACGGGTTATCCGCGTATTCGAGTCATAGCTAGGTGCCAATATGAGGTTGTATGTATATACCAATATGAGATTATGCATATATGCTTATATGATACGAAATGTGATGCCCTTTATGATTGGATATATGATGTGGTTAATGCATTGAGATATATATCGTTGTGAGTTGAGCTTATGAGATGTTGAACATGACATAATGTTGATTATATGTTCATGCATCATGTTCATTTTGGTCTTTGCGGATCGGAGGCAAGATCATGCATTTCATTTTGGGAATTGCTCGTGTTTGGACCCTGCATTGTCGAAGGTTTTTTTATGAGCTTACCCTCACTAAGCTTTTATGCTTACGCTCTCTTTTGTTCGACAATGCAGATAAATAGCTTGTGGGTGGAAAAGGCAAGGAAAGGTCTCCAAGTGTTACTATTGGTTAGCTTAATGTATGAATTTTAAATGATATAATGTAATAGTTAAGCAATGGGATAGGTATTGTTGTTTTGAGTTTGATGAATGCTTGTTGGTCGTGTAGGAGCTTGCTTAGACTCCATGTTTATGTTACTTTTGTATGGCTTGTTGATGCCAAGTTTGAATTGTAATCCATGCCTAAAATGCTTACCGTGTGTGTGTTGGCCAAGTGCCTTAGGAGGATACTTATGTGTATGGTTGTTGAAGCATGAACCCTTGAGTGCTTATATGCTACCTTTTGCTCAATGCATGATTTCCTTGATGAATGTTGTTTATTCTTGTTGGGTGCCTTGTATGACTAGGTCATGGTTAATAAATGTTGTATGAATACTTGTTTGGGTCTAGGAAAGTCTTAAATTGCATCTAGGTTCGAGTCTTGCATGTTTTTGGCTGAGTTTAGGAGTTTTGCAATGCAGGGCGTATCGATACGCCTAAGGGCCGTATCGATACGCTATTGCTTCCAAGACTCAAGTTTGGCTGGGCGTATCGATACACGTGGGTGTATCGATACGGTTTTTGCTCCTTGGAATTCTGAGATTTTGGTGAGTTATTACCGTATCGGTACGATGTGTTAGTGTATCGATACAGGTTCATCTCGTTGACCACGAGATGTTGACTGGGAAGGGCGTATCGATACGCTCAAGGGCTGTACCGATACAGTCTTCCTGTGTTGACCCTTGAGTGTTGACTTTGGTCAAGGCGTATCGATACCCTTGACAAGTGTATCGATACGGCCTGCTTAATTACAGAAAATGGGTTGTTTTACCTGTGATGTTTGGATGGTCGTTTTTGTTTGTTCTTGTTTCCGCTGACGTGTTTCACATAGGATATGGTAATGCATTTAGACAAGATAAATAAAAGAAATTTTCTAGGGTTGCTAACCGAGGTGAGACCTTAACGGGTTTCGCTTCGGTTTTCCCCGTGTGGCCCACTCGGACCGGTCATCCAGGCAGACCGGGACGAGGGGGTTACATTTGTTTGTATCAGAGCCTAAGGTTTCCGAGACCTTGGGCAGGTAAGTGAGGTAAGTTGTGTTTTATGATTGATATGCACGGTGTTTGCTTGCCATGTAAGCATGTTGCTTGTTTAGCAAGTATGCCTTGTTATATGCTTGGTTGAGCATGTATGTGTGTTGATTTGTTTGAATCATGTTTAGTAGAGTCCCATTGCTACTATTACATCGAAAAAGAGATTTTTAAGTGAGGGAAATCATACTTGAGCCACTTGGACCCTTTCTTTGCTAACCCAGTTTGTATGTTAATTTACTGTTGTTGTTGTTGTTGATTTAACTGCTTTTCAGTAAGTAGAAGTTGTGGTTTCTGAGAATGCGGGTGACGTTGAGGAAGTTCTTTGCTATAGTTAGGGGAGTATGGTTGTACTGGAGTTGAGGCTCAATTTGTTTGCTCGAGTCCGCGTGTATGTGAGTTGATTCTTGTTGGTGAGGGACGATGAGACCGATTCTGGTATTAGATGGAGCCAGAGTAGTATCGATGTTACAGTAGATAAGCCCTTGGTACAGTTTCGAGTCTGCCTCTTCTGATTGATTCCGAATCCGTATTTCTGTACATTGTTAGCAAGCATGCACGTTTGAATATGCCGGTGAAGTGTTAGAGGTAAATGCGAGTACCTTAGTTCTTTTAGCGAGATCAAGGTAGGGGTCTCGTGTGAGTAATCTGAAATTCAGAAGTGTTGGTTGGTGACCGTTGGGGTTCGGCCTATGATTTTAATGCATGACAGCCGGTCAGTGTCCGTGAGTGGGAGCTAGTTTATGTGATTGGGTCAGTGTACGTTGAGTTGTCTTCCAGCAAGCGGAAGAGAGGAAGTCACTTCCGATATAGTTGAGCCGAGAAGGGAGTCTTGAGCTTTGACTCCAGGTTGTTTGGTAGGGGTAGAATAAGTCCAGCATGACTGTTTGTGTGTGATCAGAATTGAATCTTGAAGTTACGAGATGCTCTAAGAACAGTTTAGAAGAGTCAGATTTTGTTGAAGAACCAGTCTGAAAATAAGAGGACCGAAGACTATCAGTTGTGTACATGTGAAGTTGCAATTTCTGTGGATACCTCCTTTTGTGTGAGCATGTAAGAAATTAGATATCTTTGTTGAGACCTTAGATGTAGGGACACATGTGACTAGCCTTTTAGGAGATAGTAGTAATCAGAAAGATGTACAGAAGATGTTTGTTGGTGGTTAAGAGTTACTAGTTTCTAGTAGATGTGAAGTGATTGTCTTCCTACGGTTTCGATGTACCTTTTTGACATGGTTTGGCTTGTAGAGCACAAAGCTAGGATATACATTGAGACAAAGAGAGAGTTGCCTTGAAGCCGCAGATTTTTGTGAGGATGTAGTAGTAGGTGAGGATGTGAAATTCTTTTCGAATGATTGATCCAGCTTTAGAGGGCAAGGATTGGTTGAGTTTAGTCAACAGGCTTGCTTAGCAATTGTGACGGATTTGATTTTGAATGAAGATTAAACCACAGAATGTTAGAATAGTTTGTGTTTTCTTTTCCTAGAAGTGTTTGGAAGAATTGCCGGTTTACCTCTTGTTAGAGGAGAAGAGTTTGTTATTGAGACCGTTTTCGAGGTTGCTTCTGTTTTGTTTGCTCTATAACTTATGAATCCCGGAAGAATTGAGAATGTTGAAGAATTAACTTCGAGACTTGTTAGACCTTAGATTCATTAGGCCTAGTGCATCATCTCAGAGTTCTACAGTGTAATTTGTGAAGAAGAAAGAGTGACAGTACGAGAATGTGTTTAGATTACATACAGTCGAAACAAGTGACAATGAATAATTAGCATCCATTTCCGAGTGTCAGTGATTTGTTGATCAGTTAGTGTGTGCTTCAGTCTATTTGAAGATTAAATTGGGATCCGACTATTACCAGTTGAAAGTGAGAGAAGTTGATGTACCGAAGACAACTTAGGGGCAAGATATGATCGCTTTAAGTTCCGAGTTATGCCGCTTTGTTTGACTAGTGAGTTAGTCGCTTTTATAGAGATGCTGAGCAGAATATTTTCCTAAGTTTCTTGATCAGTTGTAGTAGTTCTCATAGATGATACACGGATATATCCAAGTCCCGAAGAAGACCATGACAAGCTTCGGAGTTAGTATTGTAGATTCTATTAGAAAATCAGTTGTATGCCAAGTTGAGCCAACGCGAACCCCGAGTCAATAAAAATGTTCTCTTAGGACATGTAGATCAGTCGAGTGTATTAGAGTAAATCCTATATAGGCCGAAGAAGATGTGGGTTGGAAGAAATTGAAGACTGTGACAGGAATCTATAGTTTCTAGGTCTAGCAGTGTACTATCGGAAGTTTGTAAATAGCCTTTCGAAGATAGCTGTTCTTTTGACAGATTGCTACAGAAGAATGTTCAGTTTGTGAGGTTAGATGCGAGACATTGAACCCTTGAGAAACCGAAAGAAACTCTGAAGAGAACTTCGACCTTGATCCAACCTTTGTTAGAGAAAGAGCTTGTGAACTGTAGTGATGTGTTACATGTAGGGTTAGGTTGTGTGCTTATGCAAGACAAAAGATTGTGACTTGTTCATCGAGATAGTTGAGAGACCGAGAGAGGAGTTATCCGACACTAGACTTAGAGTTAATTACAGTTGTATTTGCTTCGAAGACTTAGAGACAAAGCTTGTATAGTAAGAAATGCACAGTGTGTAGGTACATAATATCAGAACTTGAATTGTTAGACAACTTAGGAAGGGTTGGAACTTGAACAACATAAGTTGTTAGAATTGCTTGAAGACTGTGGTCCCAAGATTGAGTACTATCTGAAGAGAGTCTACGTGGTAACCGATGTTCCGAGTTATTTTGTTGTCAGATTAGTGGTTGAGTTGCGAGCTATGTTGTTGGATTCAGTTTACCGAATGATAGTATTTTTGTGGCCGAGTTTCATGTTAAACCTACATTGAGTCAGAGTGCTTGAAGAGAAACAGTTGCAAGACGAATTCTTGGCACCTCATGTGCAAGACTTAGCGGAAAGAAGACCTTCAGAATTCAGTTTCAGAGATGATAGAGTTTTGCATTTCAGAGACAAAATAGTTGTATCGATTGACATAGTGTTTTGAGACGTATTGTTTTGGCCGAAGCACACGGTAGATCATTTGTATTGCATCTGAGTAGTATGAAGACGTATTGTGGGTTGAAGATGAATACTACGGGACTGAGATGATGTGTGATGTGGTCCAGTATGAGGGTAAGTGTATAATTAGCCAGCATGTCAAGACCGAACATCATTTTTCTTCTAGTTTGTTACATCCGTGGAAGGTCCTTAATAGAAGTGGGTAATAGAGATCCGAGATTTCAACTAGATTGTATTTGAGGACGTCTGCATAGTGTTTGGTTAATTGATGAAGTCATATGATCAGTCAGAGAAAGTCATCGGTCAAGTTTTTAAACAGTGCTGTATGAGTTTGTGAATCGGGCTAGATTTGTTGTTCATCTGTCGCGGTTACCACCAGAGTTAGAAAGAGGTTTGTGATGTGTCTGTGTATCTATAATTCGGGAGTGTGAGACATATATGTTCTGTGCTATGTTTGTAGAAGAGATCGAGTTGAGTTTAAAGTCAACATGCCTTGAAGGACCCGTTGAGACCTTAGCATCAGATAGCTAGTGTTGTGTGGTAAGTCTACCTAGTTGGTGAGTATGTTGCAGTGAGAAGAGAAAAGAAAGTGTGTAGGAGCAGTTTCCGAGGCTCTTCCTGTCCGATAAATTTCGGGGACGAAATTTCCTTAAGTGGGAGAGAGTTGTAACGCCCGCGTTTTGGGGTTAGGAGTTAGTCGGGTTTGTAGTCTGAGTCAATAAAATTAGATTAAATCAATTCAACCTAAATTGTGATCTAATTGGGCTTTAGTAAAAGAGGAGGGACTAAAAGAGTAATTTGACCCAAAAGTCTTTAAAAGCAAAACAACATTAAAACAAAAGTTGTCATCTTCTCCCCCTTAACCCCTTTCTAACGTTGGAATGCCCAAACCATCTTCAAAACTCTCCCAAACTTGGAAACACTATTCCATTGAGTATCTTCTTCAATCCAAGGTGTTTTTCAAAGGTAAAAATGTTTTCTAACTCTCCTCTCTATTCTCTATCTACCATGGTTTTAGATTTCAAAAATATGAAATTTTGAAAATTAGGGTTTGATTTAAAGTTTGGGTTTTTATGGGAATTTTCATCTTGTTTTGCAAAATTGAGTTGGGTCTTTGTTTATTCATGTTAAAAGGTGCAACATATGTTAATTTGGTTGAGTTTTGTTGAAAACCCGAAGTGGGTTCTTAGAGTCATTTTTGAGATGTCAAAAACTCCATTTTTGGTGGGTTTTAGGTTGTAATTAGAGGGCTGATGGTTTATGTATGCTAGGAGGATGTTTTGGAACCATTTAGATGTCATTTGGGTGTTTAAAACATGATTTTCTGTTGGGTAAAATAGGAGTACGAAAATGGGGTTTTTGGAGGGTTTTGGGGGTTGTTTTAGGTGGGAATTGATAGCCCAATGGTAGTACTATGGTTAGGGGTTGATTTGGGATCATTTGTGGGTGCAATGAGTGTTGGAAACATGGATTTTGGAAGGGGTAAGTGGGCTGTCCGAGATTGCAAAATATGAGGTTTGTTCATGGTTTGCAATATTGTAAATTGTACTTGAATTGTATTCCGGGTTGGTATTTTGATGTTGGGCTGATTTGAGGATTATTTGAATTGTATTGAGGTTGTTTAGAAGCGAGAACTTGCGTTGGAGAAGCTTCGGGAAGAAATCCGGAAATTGAAGACCATGGTTGCTTGGTATTTGAGCTTGGAGGTGGAGGTGAGTGGTTAATGTTTTTAAAATGGTTTTAA
This sequence comes from Hibiscus tridactylites, assembly GCA_958450335.1. NCBI lineage: Eukaryota > Viridiplantae > Streptophyta > Magnoliopsida > Malvales > Malvaceae > Hibiscus > Hibiscus tridactylites. The sequence goes on from OY288275.1 coordinate 52,731,973, forward strand.
GTGGTTGGTTCAAGCATGTGGACTAGGTTGGGCTTGGTAGACCCATCTAGAGTTAGGATTAGGGTGGTAGCCTAATCCTAAGCTTTAGTTAGAGACCTTGGATGCACTCTTTAATTGGTGTTATGCCTCGTGATGATTATGTATGATATGATATACATGTATGTTGAAGTATGGCTTAATGCATTGATTATATGCATGTTGATGACAAATATAATGTGGATATATGATGTGATAATTGGTTGGATGAAATACATGTAATGTGTGTTTGTGAAATGAGGTTATGTGGTGGTTGAATGATTTTGAGAATCATGGTGAGTACGTGCTAAGCACGGAAATTATATTGAAATTGACGTGGTGAGATGTTGTGGATTTTAATTTATATTGGCACTAGTATGCTTGGGTACAATGATCGATCATTAGGATGAGTGTGCACACGAGAGTCAAAACGCGCGTGGCCTTGGTGGCGTTAAGGCACCAAGGAGGAGTACGGGTACGCCCGGAAATATTTATATTAGTCGATGATGAGTGGAATCCCATCGACGGGGCGTGAGGATGAGTGGAATCCCCTCCGCGAGAGCCGGTGATGAGTGTAATCCCACCGAGGTAATGTTATTGTTGGAAATGCGTTCCAACGGGTTATCCGCGTATTCGAGTCATAGCTAGGTGCCAATATGAGGTTGTATGTATATACCAATATGTGATTATGCATATATGCTTATATGATACGAAATGTGATGCCCTTTATGATTGGATATATGATGTGGTTAATGCATTGAGATATATATCATTGTGAGTTGAGCTTATGAGATGTTGATTATATGTTCATGCATCATGTTCATTTTGGCCTTTGCGGATCGGAGGTAAGATCATGCATTTCATTTTGGGAATTGCTCGTGTTTAGACCCTGCATTGTCGAAGGTTTGTTTTATGAGCTTACCCTCACTAAGCTTTTATGCTTACGCTCTCTTTTGTTCGACAATGCAGATAAATAGCTTGTGGGTGGAAAAGGCAAGGAAAGGTCTCCAAGTGTTACTATTGGTTAGCTCAATGTATGAATTTTAAATGATATAATGTAATAGTTAAGCAATGGGATAGGTATTGTTGTTTTGAGTTTGATGAATGCTTGTTGGTCGTGTAGGAGCTTGCTTAGACTCCATGTTTATGTTGCTTTTGTATGGCTTGTTGATGCCAAGTTTGAATTGTAATTCATGCCTAAAATGCTTACCGTGTGTGTGTTGGCCAAGTGCCTTAGGAGGATACTTATGTGTATGGTTGTTGAAGCATGAACCCTTGAGTGCTTATATGCTACCTTTTGCTCAATGCATGATTTTCTTGATGAATGTTGTTTATTTTTGTTGGGTGCCTTGTATGACTAGGTCATGGTTAATAAATGTTGTATGAATGCTTGTTTGGGTCTAGGAAAGTCTTAAATTGCATCTAGGTTCGAGTCTTGCATGTTTTTGGCTGAGTTTAGGAGTTTTGCAGTGCAGGGCGTATCGGTACGCCTAAGGGCCGTATCGATACACTATTGCCTCCAGGACTCAAGTTTGGCTTGGCGTATCGATACACGGGGGTGTATCGATACGGTTTTTGCTCACTGGAATTTTGAGATTTTGGTGAGTTATTACCGTATCGGTACGGTGTGTTAGTGTATCGATACGGGTTCATCTCGTTGACCACGAGATGTTGACTGGGGAGGGCGTATCGATACGCTCAAGGGCTGTATCGATACAGTCTTCCTGTGTTGACCCTTGAGTGTTGACTTTGGTCAAGGCGTATCGATACCCTTGACAAGTGTATTGATACGACCTGCTTAATTACAGAAGATGGGTTGTTTTACCAGTGATGTTTGGATGGTCGTTTTTGTTTGCTCTTGTTTCCGCTAACGTGTTTCACATAGGATATGGTAATGCATTTAGACGAGATAAATAAAAGAAATTTTCTAGGGTTGCTAACCGAGGTGAGACCTTAACGGGTTTCGCTTCGGTTTTCTCCGTGTGGCCCACTCGGACCGGTCATCCGACCAGACCGGGACGAGGGGGTTACACTTCTCTTTTCTTTCTCCAATGTAGACCTATAAAAAGGCTCGGTTGCGAAAGCTAATAACACAGAGTGAATTCTCTTCAGTTTATCTTCTTATTTGTATGTTAATATTTTATCTTTTAAGTATCAATCATTAATTTCATATTAATCCAACGGTTAATAGTGACATATCAAAAAGTTTTATCTTTTAAGTTTTATTAAAACCTCATCTATATTCGTTGTCATTTCCGTTTACATTTAGTGGTTCATACTGTTAAAAAGTCACCAGACGTTTAGTGGTTCATATAATTTTAAAGTAATTTATTTTTATAATAATAATAATAATAATAATAATAATAATAATAATAATAATAATAATAATAATAATAATAATAATAATAATAGAAGTATATAAATAAGACACTTATATATGAATGTGAAAACTATATACACAAATTAACATGTAAAAAGTAATATAAATATAAAGAAGAGTAAATTTCACAGTTGGTCATTCAACTATCAATAATTTTCATTTAAGTCGTTGATCTTTTTTTCTCTAAACAAGTCACTAAAGTTAGGTGATGTTAATTCTATTAATGACATATGTCACTATTTAATTAGTAACTAAAATATTAGGCATGAAGCTAGGTTTCACATTTAAACTCTTCAAAACAATTGTATAGTGCTTAGAAATGGGTGCCTGGTTCTTCGGGTAGTGTATTTGTCAGCCCGTGAATACCGGGTATCGGGTGCCCGGTTTACATTTTTAAAAATATTTAAATTTAAAATTTTATTAAAAAATCACATATGAAACACATAAATTTTAAAAATTTATAATATACAATCCAAACACAAAAAATTAGTTATTTGAAGTTAGTTTTACGTAAGAAATATTTTGATATATATATATATATATATGTATATTAAATTTATCACAAAAAGCATTAAAATATTAATCTCGAACGGATGTGGTTTGATTGATTCAACAGAAGAACAAAAGTAATGCTAACCATACAATCTCGAACCTTGAATGGATGTATTGGAGTGCTCTCGATTCGATGTTCCCAAGATGTGATGCTCGCATTATTACATGAAGATGTGCTTTAGGCCAGTTTAATGAGCTATACTTGCTAGTTTATTTCTTTGTTCACAAAAAATATATATATTAACCTTGATCTTGAATTTTCTGTTCGAATCTCATATTAATAAATTAATACAAATATTTTAAAAATTAAAACTTAAAATAACATAATACAAATATAGAAATAATTTAAAGATTTAAATTTAACTTTAGGGTAAAAATATTAAGAACCTAAAATAAAATTTTAATTTAAAATTATATATATATATATTAAAAGTACCGGGTTGGGTACCCAATTACCAAAAAAATTTGGCCTAGACCCGGCCCAACTACTTGGACAAAAATTCGGGTCGGGTACCCGGCCTGGCCGAGTAATTTTTTTAGTAAAATACATGGGTTTTTCCTTTCGAATCGTCGGGTCAAGTAGTTTTAAACACCCCTAGACTGCTTAGTACCTATTTATCGCATTCATTTCATTGTTGACGGTTGGATATAATTAAGTTACATGATATAAAACACATTTAGTTTTACACTAATTCATGACCATTGGATGAATATAATGGATAGATAAGATTAAACACTCTTATTTTTTTCTCTCCTTAAAAATCTCCTTATTTTTAACTTTTAATCTCATTCATCCATTATATTCATCCAATGGTCATGAATTAGTGTAAAACTAAATGAGTTTTACATCATGTAACTTGATCCTAACCCATATATATAGGCTTAAAGGTCAAATTGACTCTCAACGAAAAATTAAAAAACCAATTAAGCCCTTATGAAAATTTTGCACCCAATTGAGCTATCAAAATTAAAATTACACTCAATTTGGCCTCTCCATTAGTTTGACTGCGTTGACCGTCAATACCCCTAACGGTTAAAATATAGACGAACATGTGGCAAGCTCTGGGCGTGCCACATCATCAAAATTGATTTTTTTAAAAAAATCTTAAAAAATCTACAAATTATAAAAAATTTATAAAATATTGTAAAAATTAAAAATAATTAATTTTTTTCTTATTTTCCTTTATTTTTTTTATAAAAAACATAAAACAATATTTTTCTGAAAAACCTCAAAGTTTCATTTCTTTCAAAAAAGCCTCATAAATCCCTAAATCAAGCATTAGCACCGATTCAACAACCGGCCACTCCCCGTCACAGGAAAATAAGGAAAACCCTCGTTCTCCCTCAATATTTCTTCTCACCAACATCGTCGTCTGCCACTGTAACACCCCTAATCCGGGCCGGGAGCCGAGGGCGTTGCCGGAAGCGGAAAAGCGGACAAACGAAACGTATCAGACAAAAGCGGAAGCATTTCGGAAAACATGACATCATTTTAATAAGTTATTCATATTAATGCGCACGAGGAAAATGGGCTAACAAAAACTTTTCTTAACTTCTTATGATCAAACATAAACTTAGACATACTTTCTTTTAATCTTGTTACTAATTTACGAGCCAATTTAAAACTTTTATTTTCATTATCAAATTACTATTACAATTAGGTCTATTCAAATCCATGTCATTCGAAAACTTAATTAAATAGTCTAGGTGATTCTCGAATTAATCCAAATTACCAATAATTAATCAATTCAATTTTCATGCAACACATAATAGATTCCAATTTCCTGGCATTCAATTTCCTTTACTTAGAACCTTACAAAATATCATGATTTATATGCCCCTAAACATGTCAAGCTATCGACTATGAACAACAAAAAGAATCGACACAACCACTAGTTTGACTTACATTTTTATACACCAAAAATAATGAAGCTACCTACTTAAATACAAAACATGATTCTAGCTTCCTAACCAAGCATCACGGAGCATATAATTTCAAACACCATTTCAAACTTAGGTTACGACCAAACACAACAAAACGATTCCTTAAACAGACTTCAAAGCCACCATCTAGGAGTCTAAAGATAAGACTTAGATCGTACATATTTTAGAATTGTGAACTTGAGAACTTGATAACTTTGATCCAACGAACGCTAGCTTTAGGGTCCGAGCTATCCTGCTAAGGTTGGGAAGAAGAAAACAACGGAGCGATAAGTACAAAAAGTACTTAGCGAGGTAATGCTAAATCTAATTCGTTCTTGAGTTTTAGCGTGTTCAAGCATTGAGTTTACTTAGCTAGGTTTTATTAACAATTCAATTGCACCCAACTAAGCTCATGTAAAATTCATACACATAGCATCATACATATCATATCAATCATTCATAGCACATGCTCGAATACATAACATAACACAATAATTTATCACATGCTTGCATATAATTCGAGCAATAACATAATTCAATCCAATTTCAGCATACTCAATCTCATGCTTAGCAATTGAATTAATCAAGATCTCATGCTAATCCATACATAGCATTTTTAACTTATCAAATCGAAATCACAAATTCACCATAGCATGTCATTCGAATGATCTCAAATTATCATTCAAAAATCAGACTTTTCCAATTCTTAATTCCATATATTCGAATAGGGTCATTACCCAAATTTCACATAATCGAACTTGTAAGCAATTCATATGCTTCATATCATAATCGGAAAGGATCAATGTCCACATAGCATAACATTTCATATCATATCATATCATGCTAAGTCACACAATCATTTATCCACTTCATAAGCTTTATTTAACTTAGCAATTTCCATTCAATTCATATAAATCATGTCACATTCATTCACTTCGTTACCTTTAATTTGGTTTCACAGCCCAAGCATTTTATTTAATTTCTTTGCCCATGGTAGAATAGTCGTATCAGAAATTCGAGTCATCGGAAGGGTAACATGTAACGCATATAGTTGCTCAAAGAAACATCAAGAGTCGCACAAAGCAACAACAATGGATGCCCATAGCATCATGTGTCTCGAACAGCAATCAAGAACACATATCTTATAATCAAGAGTACACAAAGTACTATCAAAGATTGCACAAAGCAATATCAAAAAGGGTGAGCTCAAACTCTAGGCATGTCGTTCTTATCTAAAACGTCCAATCGACCAAGGGCGTAATCTTGTTAATTAACTAGTTCATTATTTCATTTAACATATATATTTTTCAAATTTTACTTTTGCATGCTCATTCGATCATAATATCATGCATAGCAGCAACATCATACATACATAATCACATGCATTTTTAAGCATAGCATAAACTTACCATAGGGCAGTCCACATATTCATTTTATCAAATATCATCAAGAATCCAATTCATGCATATTCATCATACAATTAACCACATGGGCAGTCCACATTTGCACATACTCAAACAATTATCAAAATCCAAATCGAACATATAATTCATGGCAATTAACATCATATAAAACAGCCCACATATTGCACACAATCAAACATAAATCACAAGTTTCAAATCATGCATCCAATTTCCTTTTTATCTCCTTCTCTTACTAAACACATTGCCGAATATCAATTAGTCCAATTTCATGCATATAAAACATAAATTACAAATAATAAAGTTGTTCGGACACTAGTCCCAACCCTAATACAAAATTACACTCACGAAATTACACTCATGAATCCTTAAGCTTGATCTCGAATTGATATGCCTTTGTTTCTTCCCTTCGAGTGATCGATCCTAGCTTCCTCCAAAGATTCTTCGCAATTTCGATCTTAACTCTCAACATAAAACGAACATACACTAAATTAGGAAGCAATTCAATCATAATTACTTCTCAATTTCAAGCATGAATTCATAATTTCAATTCTGACTTTTCATTGAACTAGTTGGAGGACTAGTTAGCATTTTAATCATAACTTTTTAATTACTAATCCAAAATTAACTTATCATATATCGTTGGAAAGGTATTAAACTCAATTTTACAGTCACATGAACCTCATATTTTTATCTTATTCGAATCAATACAGTTTATTGCTTAATTACACACATTTCGGTAAATCTGGACAGCATGCACTGCCCAACTTTAAAAATTCATATATCTTAATTTACATACTGAAATTTAGTTCCGTTTTCTCTCAATGATTCTAGACATATCAAAGTTTATACGGTATAAATTTCAGCTTGAAATACCTTATATCCAATTTTTGGTGAATTTCCAAAGTTACTATTTTTACATTGTACACCACTGGACAGCTTTCTTAACTTATACTTTAGCTTAAAAATACACTTAATTTCATACTTGAATCTAAAAATTTCTTCATGGTATGACTTATACTACTTTTCCATGACATTTTACAGTCCATATAAATTTCCAATTTCAACACTTAAGCATTCAATTTACCGATTTCTCCAAATCAGTCCCTAATCTCCATAACTTTCGATTACATGACCGTTTTTGGTTCTAATCAAAATATAATCTTTTTAACTCATTTTTCCAGCAACCAATAATCATTTATAACAAAATATTCATTTCTTCACAACTTTCTCCTAGTGAAAATTTTCAGATTTTAATCCCTAAGAAATTTCCCAAATATTCAAGATTTTACAATTTCTTTCAAAGCAATCCCATTTTCACTCTATTCATATGTTCTTAAAAAGTTTCCACATATTTCCATATTTCATCTTGTTATTTCATTCAAGATTCATATATTTTCATGTTCATACATGTTTTAGGTTTGCATGCATGGTTTTAAACTCAACCGAATAGTTACAAGGGGTAGAAAACTTACTTTTTAATTTCTTGACATCACTAGTTATCTTCTTCAATTTCCTAGCTTAAATCTTCCACCATGCAAACAAAAACTCACAATCTTTAGCTCTCAATTTTTCAGACTTTAGAACTTCTCTCCCCCCCCCCCTTATTTTTCTTTTCTTCACGGCAAAGGAGAGGAAATGATGAAGGAGGACAAACTTCCTTAATTTAGGTGATTTGATGGCTTAGTAAATTACCCAAGAGCCCTTTTGTCTATCTCTTTTACTTTTAATTTACTAAGGGCAGTCCCAAGGATATTTTATCCTTGACATGCAATTTTCATGCTTTATAAACCTTTTAATTTGGTCATCAAATTCCCTTGTTACATGCTTTCTTGAATTTTCTCAATTTCATCCGAATTTCTCAAGGAGATGTAATGTTATTTAATTTCTTTTTATTCTTTTAATATCATACCATCGATCTTGTTATCACTAACTTAAATTCACTAATTTTCCAATCGGCTAAACTACTTAATTCCACTCTAATTTTCTTTCTAATCCGAATTGGTGCACTAATTGCCCAATTAAGAACTTTAGGGACCAAATTGCATAATTCACAAATTTGCCAACTCAATTCGCTTCTAAGAATAAATAAATAATCTAATTTTACGGCTTTAAATTCTAGGACGGAAATGTGGGTGTTACAATTCCCTCCTCCTTAAAGAAAGAATTCATCCTCGAATTCTTACCTGAACTGAATAAATGAGGATATTGCTTCCGCATCATATCCTCGGGTTCCCAAGTTGCTTCTGTAACGTTATGATTCTTCCAAAGAATTTTAACAAGAGGAACGCTCTTGTTACGAAGCCTTTTAATTTCTCGATCGAGAATCTGAACATGTTCCTCTTCATAGGAGAGGTCAGGATTAAGTTCAACTTCTTCTGGTTCGAGAATGTGAGATGGATCAGATCGATAACGCCTTAACATAGAAACATGAAAGACATTATGAATCTTATCGAATTCAGGAGGTAGTGCAAGGCGATAAGCTACATGACCAATTCTCTCAATTACTTCGAATGGTCCAATGAAACGCGGACTAAGCTTTCCTTTCTTGCCGAAACGAAAAACTTTCTTCCACGGAGAAACTTTGAGAAATACTTTATCTCCGACTGCATATTGGATGTCCCTACACTTCATATCAGCGTATGACTTCTGTCTATCAAAAGCTTGTTTCAATCGGGAATGAATAATTTGAACTTGTTCTTCAATTTCCTGAAGCAGTTGAGGTCCTAAAACTTTATTGTCTCCGAGTTCAGACCAACACAAAGGAGTTCGGCATTTTCTTCCATACAGTGCTTCAAAAGGAGCCATTTGAATAGAAGACTGATAGCTATTATTATAAGCAAACTCGATTAACGGTAGTGATTTCTCCTAGTTCTTACCGAAATCGTTAATACAAGCTCTAAGCATATCTTCAAGAATTTGAATTACTCGTTCAGATTGTCCATCACTTTGAGGATGAAAAGCTGTGCTAACATTCAGCTTAGTTCCAAGAGCCTTATGTAGAGCTTTCCAGAATCGAGCTGTAAATCGAGGATCTCGATCTGAAACAATAGAAGTTGGGACTCCGTGTAAACGGATAACTTCTCGAACATATAGTTCTGCTAAGGTCTCAAGACTATAATTCATCTATACCGGAATGAAATGTGTTGATTTAGTGAAACGATCAACGATTACCCAGACAGCATCACACTTTCTAGGAGAGTCGGGTAGACCGGTTACAAAATCCATCGTAATCCGTTCCCATTTCCATTGCGGAAATTAAAGAGGTTGAAGTAATCCAGTAGGAGCACGATGTTCAGCTTTGACTCGCTGACAATTCAGACATCTCGATACAAAGTCATTGATAGCTGATTTCATTCTAGACCACCAATACAAGGGCTTGAGATCCTTGTACATCTTAACAGATCCAGGGTGGATTGAAAAAAGAACTTTGATGTGCTTCTTGCAGAATTTCAGCTTGTAATTCCTTGTTATTAGGAACACAAATCCGATCTTTGAAATATAAAAGACCGTTTGACTTGACAGAAAAGTCAGGATTAGATTCAAGCTTAGATAAGATTCTCTGAAGTTCTGGATCAACTTGCTGGAGTTCTTTGATCCTAGAGATTAGAACAGATTGAACTTGGAGTTCGTTTAGATAATTCCGAGCTTTACATAGTCGAAAATGAGTATTGATGGCCAAAGAAGCTATGAACAAACAAATCAAAGATGTTACTTGGAAAGCAAGACACTATTCGAATGGTTTAGTGAATTTTCAAGATTGAACATTTTTAGATTTTGAGAATTTTGAAAGACGTACTGAGGTTCAGTTTCCGACTCAGAGCATCGGCAACCACATTAGCTTTTCCAGGATGGTAGTCGATGGTCAGATCATAATCTTTGAGTAATTCCAACCACCTTCTTTGTCTAAGATTCAGATCTTTCTAAGTAACCAAGTATTTTAGACTTTTGTGATCGGTGAATAGCTTACACTTCTCACCGTACAAATAATGCCGCCAAATTTTCAGTGCAAAAACAATGGCTGCTAATTCAAGATCATGAGTTGGATAGTTTAGCTCGTGAGGCTTAAGTTGTCGAGAAGCGTATGCAATCACATTACCTTCCTGCATCAGAACACATCCAAGGCCAGAATGCGATGCATCACTGTAAACAACAAATTCTTTTCCAGACTCAGGCTGAATAAGAACAGGAGCACAAGTCAAGGTTTAAGCTGATCAAAACTTCCTTGTTGTCCTTCAGACCACTTAAATGGTTCACTCTTTCTGAGCAATTTGGTTAGTGGTGCAGCAATTACCGAAAATCCTTTCACAAATCTCCGATAATACCCAGCTAAACCAAGGAAACTTCGGACCTCGCTTACATTGCTCGGAGGTCGCCATTCAAGAATTGTCTGAATTTTCTTAGAGTCAACTTTGATTCCTTCGGCTGAAATAACATGTCCGAGGAAAGACACTTCTGAAAGCCAGAATTCACATTTAGTGAACTTAGCAAATAGCTGATTTTCTCGGAGTGTCTGGAGTACAATCCGAAGATGTTGAGCATGTTCTTCTCTGTTACGGGAATAGACCAGAATATCGTCGATGAATACGACAACAAACTTGTCAAGATGAGGCTTGAATACTCGGTTCATTAGATCCATGAATGCAGCAGGGGCATTCGTTAACCCGAATGGCATCACCAGAAATTCGTAATGACCATAACGAGTTCTAAAAGCAGTTTTGGGTATATCTTCATCTTTCACCCTGATTTGATAATATCTGGATCGAAGGTCAATTTTAGAGAATACACCAGCATCTTTCAGCTGATCAAACAGATCTTCAATTCGAGGCAATGGATACTTGTTCTTGATAGTGACTCTGTTCAATTGCCGGTAATCAATGCAAAGTCGCATAGTTCCGTCTTTCTTTTTCACAAAGAGAACAGGAGCACCCCAGGGAGAAGTGCTGGGTCGAATAAAACCTTTATCTTCTAATTCTTGAATCTGCTTCTTTAATTCTTGCAATTCAATAGGTGTCATACGATAAGGCGTAATGGACACTGGATTAGTTCCAGGCTGAACTTCAATTTTGAACTCAACTTCTCGAATTGGAGGGAGTCCAGGGAGTTCCTCAGGAAAAACATCAACAAATTCAGATACAACAAGCATTTCTGTTAAGCCAAAATCTAAGTCATCTTGCAAAGCCAAAGCAGCAAAAAGAGGTGTTGGTTTCTTTTCAATCAACAGAATTGATTCTTTTCCTAATCCCCTTAAGTACAGTCTTTTATTCTGACAGTCAATCCAGGCTTCATGTCTACCCAACCAGTTTAAACCTAATACTAGGTCAAACTCACATTTAGGTAGAACATACAGATCACAGGGAAAAGGTACATTTCGAATAGATACAAGGCTATTCTTACAGATCAGGTTGATTGGTAAGTCACCTCCTATAGGGTTTGAAACAATTAACCCAATTTTAACAAATTCAGGCTTTAGCTGTAACTTGTCGATCAAGTGAGAACACACAAAAGAATGAGTTGATCCCGAATCAACTAAAGCATAAACAGGAGTAAGGTTTAGTTCAACCGTACCCGCAATAACATCCGGAGACTCTTCCTCATCCTTGCCACGAATATGATAGACTCGAGCTGGAGTTCGTGATTCCTGATGTGTGGTGGCTTTCGACTGATTGCTTCTGCCTTTGCCCTGATTCCCAGACTGAGCTTGTCTAATATTCTTGTTCTGATTGGATTGCACATGACTCGGATTAGCAGAGTTCTGAGCAGGAGTTTGATCTCTCATCACTGGACAGTCTCTGATATAGTGGTCACTTCTACCACAAGCAAAGCATAAGTTAGCCTGCTTTCAGCACTGACCAAAATGTGGTTTCTGACAATGCTGACAAACGGCAGCCTTCTCTGAATTCCCAGGGCTATTAACAGAGATAACCGGAACAGAGACTCTACTCACAGAATGAGGCTTCGGTGTGAAGTTACTACGAGGTGCTGGATTATACGAAGAAGTACCTTCCTTATGGCTTCTAGACTTCTTTGATTTCCAGTGAGACTTGTCATCACTCTTACGCTTCTTATCATGACGGTAACCGCTTTTCCTCTTTTCTGCGGTCCGAAACTTGGATTCTGTAGCAATAGCTCGGTTTACAAGAGTTTGGAAGTTCGTGATATCCAGGGCGGTAAACATCAAACTCAGCTCATCATTCAGACCGTCAATGAACATACGGCACTTTTCTTTCTCTGACTTGATGTACTCAGAACCATACTTGCAGTACTTACAGAAATCAGCCACGTACTGCTCTATTGGTCGACCCGCTTGCTTCAGATGCAAGAAACGCTTTCTTCGATCGGCCAAGTACTGTTCACTGATGTATTTCTTCTTGAATTCGTCTACAAAGAATTTCCAGTTCACAAATTCAACTGGAGCAGTTAGTGTTGTAGTTTCCCACCAGTTCAAGGCTTCATCAGCAAGTAAGTCTACAACGCATTCGAGCTTATGCTCATCGGAGCACTGAAGTTGCTTAGTCAATATCTGAGTAGTTCTTTCTAACCAATACTCAGCTTCTTCAGGCTTCTCTTCAATAGAGCCTACAAAAGTGTAGGCTCGGTGCTGAGCAAGCTTTTCAATAGAAGCTCTGCTAGGGGCAGCAGCTACCGAAGCAGGTTGTTCATGTCTCATGTTCGTCAAAAGCTGATCGAACATTTCTTTCATGCTCAGAAGACAATCTCTTTGAACATTCTGAACAGTCGGATTGTCAGTGTTCGTCCGAGGCTGAACAGGAGATTGCCGTCGAGTGTTATCTGGTACAGGAGGGTTCTCCTTATCCGGAGGGTTTTCTTTCATACAGACACTATCCCCTTCACTTGAGGATTCTCAAGGACTTTCATCGTCTCGAGCTAAATGTGTCTCTTTCATTCTAATTCAGACCAAACAAAATTCAAAGTTAGGATCAAGTCACAAGTAACAATATGTATGATCCCTAGGTGGCTTGACTCAACTAATGATGCACACAGAACACATTCGAGATCTATAGGACTTGTTACCTAAAAAGCTCTGATGCCAACAAATGTAACACCTGAGCTCTGATACCAACAAAATGTAACACCCCCAACCCGAGCCGGGAGCCGGGGGCGTTGCCGGAAGCGGAAAAGCGGACAAACAAAACGTATCAGACAAAAGCGGAAGCATTTCGGAAAACATGACATCATTTTAATCAGTTATTCATATTAATGCGCACGCGGAAAATGGGCTAACAAAAACTTTTCTTAACTTCTTATGATCAAACATAAACTTAGACATACTTTCTTTTAATCTTGTTACTAATTTACGAGCCAATTTAAAACTTTTATTTTCATTATCAAATTACTATTACAATTAGGTCTATTCAAATCCATGTCATTCGAAAACTTAATTAAATAGTCTAGGTGATTCTCGAATTAATTCAAATTACCAATAATTAATCAATTCAATTTTCATGCAACACATAATAGATTCCAATTTCCTGGCATTCAATTTCCTTTACTTAGAATCTTACAAAATATCATGATTTATATGCCCCTAAACATGTCAAGCTATCGACTATGGACAACAAAAAGAATTGACACAACCACTAGTTTGACTTACATTTTTATACACCAAAAATAATGAGGCTACCTACTTAAATACAAAACATGATTCTAGCCTCCTAACCAAGCATCACGGAGCATATAATTTCAAACACCATTTCAAACTTAGGTTACGACCAAACACAACAAAACGAATCCTTAAACAGACTTCAAAGCCACCATCTAGGAGTCTAAAGATAAGACTTAGATCATACATATTTTAGAACTGTGAACTTGATAACTTTGATCCAACGAGCGTTAGCTTTAGGGTCCGAGCTATCCTGCTAAGGTTGGGAAGAAGAAAACAACGGAGCGATAAGTACAAAAAGTACTTAGCGAGGTAATGCTAAATCTAATTCATTTTTTAGCTTTAGCGTGTTCAAGCATTGAGGTTACTTTGCTAGGTTTATTAACAATTCAATTGAACCCAACTAAGCTCATGTAAAATTCATACACATAGCATCATACATATCATATCAATCATTCATAGCACATGCTCGAATACATAACATAACACAATAATTTATCACATGCTTGCATATAATTCGAGCAATAACATAATTCAATCCAATTTCAGCATACTCAATATCATGCTTAGTAATTGAATTAATCAAGATCTCATGCTAATCCATACATAGCATTTTTAACTTATCAAATCGAAATCACAAATTCACCATAGCATGTCATTCGAATGATCTCAAATTATCATTCAAAAATCAGACTTTTCCAATTCTTAATTCCATGTATTCGAATAGGGTCATTACCCAAATTTCACATAATCGAACTTGTAAGCAATTCATATGCTTCATATCATAATCGGAAAGGATCAATGTCCACATAGCATAACATTTCATATCATATCATGCTAAGTCACACAATCATTTATCCACTTCATAAGCTTTATTTAACTTAGCAATTTCCATTCAATTCATATAAATCATGTCACATTCATTCACTTCGTTACCTTTAATTTGGTTTCATAGCCCAAGCATTTTATTTAATTTCTTTGCCCATGGTAGAATAGTCGTATCAGAAATTCGAGCCATCGGAAGGGTAACATGTAACGCATATAGTTGCTCAAAGCAACATCAAAAGTCGCACAAAGCAACAACAATGGATGCCCATAGCATCACGTGTCTCGAAGAGCAATCAAGAACACATATCTTATAATCAAGAGTACACAAAGTACTATCAAAGATTGCACAAAGCAATATCAAAAAGGGTGAGCTCAGACTCTAGGCATGTCGTTCTTATCTAAAACGTCCAATCGACCAAGGGCGTAATCTTGTTAATTAATTAGTTCATTATTTCATTTAACATATATATTCTTTAGAATTTACTTTGCATGCTCATTCGATCATAATATCATGCATAGCAGCAACATCATACATACATAATCACATGCATTTTTAAGCATAGCATAAACTTACCATAGGGCAGTCCACATATTCATTTTATCAAATATCATCAAGAATCCAATTCATGCATATTCATCATACAATTAACCACATGGGCAGTCCACATTTGCACATACTCAAACAATTATCAAAATCCAAATCGAACATATAATTCATGGCAATTAACATCATATAAAACAGCCCACATATTGCACACAATCAAACATAAATCACAAGTTTCAAATCATGCATCCAATTTCCTTTTTATCTCCTTCCCTTACTAAACACATTACCGAATATCAATTAGTTCAATTTCATGCATATAAAACATAAATTACAAATAATAAAGTGGTTCGGACACTAGTCCCAACCCTAATACAAAATTACACTCACGAAATTACACTCACGAATCCTTAAGCTTGATCTCGAATTGAGATGCCTTTGTTTCTTCCCTTCGAGTGATCGATCCTAGCTTCCTCCAAAGATTCTTCGCAATTTCGATCTTAATTCTCAACATAAAACGAACATACACTAAATTAGGAAGCAATTCAATCATAATTACTTCTCAATTTCAAGCATGAATTCATAATTTCAATTCTGCCTTTTCATTGAACTAGTTGGAGGACTAGTTAGCGTTTTAATCATAACTTTTTAATTACTAATCCAAAATTAACTTATCATATATCGTTGGAAAGGTATTAAACTCAATTTTACAGTCACATGAACCTCATATTTTTATCTTATTCGAATCAATACAGTTTATTTCTTAATTACACACATTTCGGTAAATCTGGACAGCATGCACTGCCCAACTTTAAAAATTCATATCTCTTAATTTACATACTGAAATTGAGTTCAGTTTTCTCTCAATGATTCTAAACATATCAAAGTTTATACGGTATAAATTTCAGCTTGAAATACCTTATATCCAATTTTTGGTGAATTTCCAAAGTTACTATTTTTACATTGTACACCACTGGACAACTTTCTTAACTTATACTTTAGCTTAAAAATACACTTAATCACACACTTGAATCTAAAAATTCCTTCATGGTATGACTTATACTACTTTTCCATGACATTTTATAGTCCATATAAATTTCCAATTTCAACACTTAAGCATTCAATTTACCGATTTCTCCAAATCAGTCCCTAATCTCCATAACTTTCGATTACATGACCGTTTTTTGTTCTAATCAAAATATCATCTTTTTAACTCATTTTTCCAGCAACCAATAATCATTTATAACAAAATATTCATTTCTTCACAACTTTCTCCTAGTGAAAATTTTCAGATTTTAATCCCTAAGAAATTTCCCAAATATTCAAGATTTTACAATTTCTTTCAAAACAGTCCCCTTTTCACTCTATTCATATGTTCTTGTGTTGGTTGTGATTGTTGTCAGCGTTGAAACACTCGTGCACTGCGAGGTGTGATGGGGCCTGAAGGAACGATAAAAGATGCATCTGGTGTTCCTGCAAGTAGTCCCATGTGTTGAGTGTGTAAAAGTTCTATTATTTACACCCTTTTTAACCCATATTTCTGCTGCATTCAAGCATCATTGCATTGCATTTAGGTTAGTTTACAGCAAAACATCACAAATATATTAAAGGCACAGATTCTACTAAAAGATGGCTTATTTTGCAGCTTGCTGCCATAGTAGACGGAGAAGGCGGGCGCAGGGCAGAGAAGCAGAGGAGCTGAACTGAACAAGCAGACGAAAAGAACGATGCTGCCATGGATCTGCCGTGACAGCAGAGGACGACAGCAAGTTAGTGGAGAAAAAGCAAAGTGGACCTCGATAGATAGAGAAAATTATGCTCGTCTATCGTGTGAAAACCACATATTTTTCCAAGCCCCGGATCAAAAGATATGTCAAGCCAAAGCTCAAGGAGAGGAAATCCCATGAAACAAGGAGGTGGCTGAAAAGTAGGATACTTGAAGATTAAGTCTTTATTAGAATCTTACTTTTAATTAAAGTTGTAATCCTTGTTAACTTAGAATACTTGAGCCCAAAGCTTATATAAGGGCATAGATTTTAACCTAGGAGGCACAATACCCCATAACCGACAACCAAATCCCTTCGTCGTTTACCCGCCGTCGATATGTTCTAAAAACCCCTAGGGCCACGGGTTGATTTGTAAAGTAGTTGCAAGGGTTGTTTTGTTTTAGGATTTTCCAAGTTCAATAAAATAAGCTTCAAGTTCTCTTATTTTGGTTATTAATATCTTGCAAGAGCATCGGGAGAGCATTGTGAGGTTATCTATTTACTTAGCATCGGGAGAGTTAAGTATACGAAAGAAATAAGAACAAGTTCTCTAGTTTATAGTTGAACTATCTTGTGCCTAGGGATAGGGCAAGGTTAAGTGGCTAAAGAAGAATTCATACACATCGGTGTTCATCCTTCGATTCACGCCGGGAGGTATCATCAAAGACGTGATCATCGATAGACTTGGACCTAGGGATAGGCCAAGGCAGATCTGGGATTCTTGCCAAACTTGAAGTACTGAGTTGGTGTGTCTGCTGCCGCGACGACCAACGGACAGGTGCCGCGACAGGTGCTGCCGCGACAGGCGCAACGACAGAACTGGAGTTCCTAAGCATTGCAAAACCTGCATTACTGAGCAATTCAATACCAGCCCATTCTCTCTATCTTGATATTTCAATTCTTTTATTTGCGATTTTCCTTATTATTTTCGTGACAATTCTCTTAAATATTTTCTTTACTTCGTGCAGTGAAATAAGGTGAAGCTATTAGCCCAATCCCTGTGGAGACGATATCCGATACTTCGTATCACTTTACTACTTGCGTCGTGTACACTTGCACTACCATTGTGATAGACTATTTTACACGCAACAAGTTTTTGGCGCCGTTGCCGGGGAATTGGCAACATAACTACACCTTTCTTTTATTGCACTTTTCGTTTTTGTTTTTGTTTTTCCTTTAATTTTCTTTTTCTATTTTCCGTTAGTACTTTCAACTCTTGTTTATGTGCAGATCTAAAAGAGGTGAAGATCTTGAGTATCCATTAGATCCGGAAATTGAACGTTCCTTCAATCTCAAGAAACAACTACGTCACCTTCTAGCCAGGAACGAGTACCTTGAAGAACATCTAGAGAAGATGGCCCACGTTGGAGGCGACCCGCCTGTCGGCGAAGTTATACCGCCTGTCGATAACCCTGCTGCCGACAGACGACGGTCATGTCGTGACTACATGTTGAACGATCATGTAGTGTTGGAGACCACGCTGCCGGATATTGATGTTGATAACTTCGAGCTTAAACCTGTCATGTTTAGTATGATCAACAATGCCGGGCAGTTTAGTGGTGCTGTGACAGAGGATGCTAGGGAGCATCTCAAAACGTTCCAGGAGATCTGTGGTTCATTTAGACTGCCAGGAGTCAATCCGGAGATACTGAGGCTTCGGTTATTTCCCCATTCATTGAGGGACAGAGCTAAAACTTGGTGGAATAAACTTACGCCGGGTTCAATTAGAACTTGGGCAGATTTATCTCGTGAATTTTTATCTCGTTTTAATCCTTCGCATTTATCTGAGCGATTACGTAATCAAATTTCTACTTTTCAATAGGAAGATGACAAGCTGATGTACGAGGCCTGGGACAGATTTACTACTCTTCTTCGGAACTGCCCAATGCATGGATTCCCCGTCTGGAATCAGGTAACAAAGTTTTATAATGCTGCCAACTTACAAACTCGTATTCGAATTGATTCTGCAGCAAATGGACTATTATTGGATATAGATCCGGATGAGGCATTGCAAGTTTTGAAAAATCTGGCTAAGAATGAGGAGCAGTTTCCGACTGCAAGAAGAGGGGGTAAACGGGTACTTGCTGTCAAGGACTATGAGGCCGACAGCACTATGAAATCACAGGTAGCATTCCTTACTAAAGCAATGAAAAGGTTATTGAATGATGATGAATTACAAGGATTTGTTGTTGAGGAAGTTTGTACCATCTGTGAGGGAAATCATAGTCGGGATGAGTGCCCAATACAAGTAGAAGAGGGAAAATATGTTGGAAATTACAAGCCGAATTACAATTCCAACAATTATAATCCCAATTGGAGGAAGGATCCCAAATTTTCCTGGAGTAATCCTAACAATGCCCTGAATCCGCAAGCACACAATCAGAATCAGGGAGGGCCTAGATTGCTAACGCGACAGCAACTGCCGCCGCAACTACCGCAGCAGCAACAGCAGCCACCACCTGCCACGAGCAATATATTGGAACAGACTCTGGCCACCTTTATGTCTCAGACAGGTACTTATATGGAGAATATGAATCAGTTTGTCAAGAAGATAGAAACCTTTATGGATAAAACCGAGATGAGGATGACAAATCATGAAGCTACTTTGAAATCCCTGGAGACACAAATGGGTCAGGTTTCCCAACATATTAAGCCGAGGCAGACTGGAGGATTCCCTAGCAATACTAAAAATGCTAGGCAGCCCACACATGAACAATGTAAGGCATTTACTACTAGGAGTGGGAAGAAACTACCAGGGCCGGAAAAAGAAACTGAAACAGTTAAGGAACCTGCCTTGGATAAACCTGCCGAGGAAGCTGCCCCGACAGGTGATAAATAGACTGCTGCCGATGCGCCTGTTACGACAGCAGAAGCGACAGAGGAGAAAAACGATAATATTCGTCCTCAGATTCGTATGCAGTGGGAAGGACGTATTGCTGACTACCGTCCTCCGCCACCTTTTCCTCAACGGATACAGCAAGCTAAGCAAGAATCTCAACTTAAAAAGATTTATGATATTTTTAAGCAGGTTCATATTAATATTCCGTTGTTAGATGTCGTTAGGGAGATGCCCGGTTATGCTAAATTTCTCAAGGATGTTATGTCGAAAAAATCTAAACTTGGGGAGTTTGAAACGGTAAAGATGACAGAAGGTTGCATGAGTATTCTTCACCGGCAGCCACCCCAGAAAAAGAAGGATCCGGGGAGCTTCATCATACCTTGCATAATCGGAAATAAATTTGTGGGTAAGGCACTTTGTGATCTTGGTACTAGTGTTAATTTAATGCCAAAGTCTGTTTTTCAGAAATTAGGTATTGGAAAGGCGCGACCCACGACAGTAACTCTGCAGCTGGCAGACCGCTCTTACGTTCATCTAGAGGGAAAATTGAAGATATTCTGGTAAGAGTGGATAAGTTTATTTTTCCTGCTGACTTTCTTGTTTTAGATTGTGAGGCAGACGAAAACGCACCAGTCATCCTTGGGCGACCCTTCTTAGCCACGGGAAGATCACTGATTGATGTGGAGAAAGGAGAACTCACCATGCGAGTGAACGATCAAGAGATCAAGTTGAATGTTCTCCAAGCAATGAAACATGATGATGTGGACGAGGAATGCAATGCTATCATTGAAGTAACCCTCGATCAACCCTGCATCAGGTCGGGCTGTCACGATATTATATTTGGACACTGCCGCGGCAGCCATCTACAGGACTGTCACGACAGCACTAACGACCGCACCGACGACAGCAACTCCTCTAAATCCGATACATCTGATACTGAAGATCAGGAGGAGGTAAACTGGCTAGGCTATCGTCCAGGTAAGTTATTCGAACCTTTGAATTATACTTCGGATAACCATTTAATCCAAAAGCCATCTACTGTTGAACCACCTGCCTTAGAATTGAAGCCCCTGCCAGGGCAGCTTAAATATGCTTTTCTTGGTTCAAATGATACGTTGCCCATAATTATCTCTTCTAAGCTGCCGCAAGAACGGGAACGGCAGCTAATCGGCATGCTAAGGCAGCACAAAAAGGCAATTGGATGGACGATCGCTGACATTCAAGGCATTAGTCCGGCGTTATGCATGCACAAAATCCTTCTAGAGGAGGACCATAAGCCGACTATTGATGCCCAAAGGCGGTTAAACCATGCGATGAAGGAGGTGGTGCGTAAAGAGATAATTAAATGGTTAGATGCTGGTATTATTTACGCCATCTCCGACAGAAAATGGGTGAGCCCGGTGCAATGCGTTCCAAAGAAAGGAGGAATGACCGTGATAACCAATGAGAACAATGAGTTGATCCCAACCAGGACTGTGACCGGTTGGAGGGTTTGTATGGACTATCGGAAGCTTAACAAAGCTACCCGAAAGGACCATTTTCCTTTATCCTTTATTGATCAAATGCTTGATAGATTAGCGGGAAAACCTTACTATTGTTTTCTTGATGGTTATTCAGGTTACAATCAAATTTCTATTTCACCGGAGGATCAAGAAAAGACGACTTTTACATGCCCCTACGGAACGTACGATTTTAGGAGGATGCCGTTTGGACTATGTAATGCACCTGCCACCTTCCAAAGGTGCATGATGGCAATATTCTCCGACATGGTGGAGGACTTCCTTGAGATATTTATGGATGATTTTTCTGTCTTTGGAGACGATTTTGAGAGCTGCCTCGGCAATCTTCAAAAGGTACTTGAAAGATGTGAAAAAGCAAATCTTGTTTTGAATTGGGAAAAATGCCACTTTATGGTGGATGAAGGGATAGTCCTTGGCCATAAGATTAGCTGCCGTGGGATAGAAGTCAACAGAGCTAAAATAGAAGTGATCGAGAAGCTGCCGCCACCGACCACAGTCAAGGGCATTAGAAGTTTTTTAGGGCATGCTGGTTTTTATCGGAGATTCATTGCAAATTTCTCAAAAATCACCAAGCCCCTATGCCATCTTTTAGAGCAGAACCGACCCTTTGACTTTAATGAAGAATGTACTGAAGCATTCAAGGTTCTGAAGGAAAAACTGGTAACAGCCCTCATAGTACAGCCACCAGACTAGACACAGCCTTTTGAGATTATGTGTGATGCTAGTGACTACGCTGTCGGGGCAACACTTGGGCAGCGCAGAGATAAGCTGTTTCATGTCATATATTATGCCAACAAGACATTGAATGACGCCCAAGTAAACTACACCACCACAGAAAAGGAGTTATTAGCTGTGGTGTTCTCCATCGACAAGTTTCGTTCTTACATACTTGGGACGAAGGTGATAGTGCACACAGACCATTCTGCCCTGAAGTATTTCTTCGCAAAGAAGGATGCAAAGCCTATATTGATACGGTGGATCTTGCTATTACAAGAATTCAACTTTGAGATCAAAGACAAAAAAGGGACAGAAAATAAGGTGGCAGATCACTTGTCGAGGTTGGAGAAGGGACAGAGTCTACCAATCGACGAGACAAATATATTGGAGACCTTCCCAGACGAGCAGCTCTTTGCTGCCGCAACAGTCATGGCGGCAGGTAAGTCTTCTGAATTCCCCTGGTATGCTAATTTCGTTAATTTTATAGTTAGCGGAATGCTTCCTTCTGATCTTAATTATCGAGCCAGGAAGAGGTTCCAAAATGATGTTAAGCATTATTATTGGGACGAACCTCTTCTTTTCAAACTATGTGCAGATCAGGTTATAAGGAGGTGTGTACCACAAGAAGAACAAGAAGACATTATTCATCATTGTCATGCTTCACAATATGGAGGTCACTTAGGAGGCAACAAAACTGCTGCCAAGGTGCTGCAGTCAGGGTTCTACTGGCCAACACTGTATAAAGATGCACAGGACTTCTACAAGAACTGTGACAGGTGCCAGCGGACAGGTAACATCTCACGAAGAAACGAGATGCCGCTGTAGAACATTTTAGAAGTCGAGATCTTCGACGTTTGGGGGATTGATTTTATGGGACCTTTTCCATCTTCATGTGGAAATTTATACATCCTCCTAGCAGTGGATTATGTCTCTAAGTGGGTTGAAGCCATCGCCACCCAAAAGAATGATGCCAAGACAGTCCAAAAGTTTTTGCACAAAAACATTTTTTCTAGATTTGGCATCCCTAAGGCGATTATCAGTGATGAAGGGAGACATTTTGACAATAGGATTATTGCTGCCTCCTTGAAGAAATATGGTGTCGAGCACAGGATCGCGACAGCATACCACCCACAGACCAATGGACAAGCTAAGATATCCAATAGGGAAGTTAAGAACATTCTTGAGAAGATGGTTAAGCCAACTAGGAAAGATTGGTCTTTACTTCTAAATGATGCATTATGGGCATATAGGACAGCTTTTAAGACTCCATTGGGCATGTCTTCATACCGACTGATTTATGGAAAAACCTGTCATTTGCCTGTCGAGATAGAGCACAAAGCATATTGGGCAATCAAGGCAGTGAATATGGACTTGGACAAGGCAGGCCAGAAAAGGCTATTAGATCTGAACGAGATTGAAGAAATACGGACAATGGCCTACGACAATGCAAGAATATACAAGGAGAAAACAAAGAAGTGGCATGACAGGAAGTTGCTGCCACGACAGTTCTATCCAGGGCAGCTTGTGTTGTTGTTTAATTCTAGACTGAAACTCTTCCCAGGAAAGCTAAAATCTAGATGGTCTGGCCCGTTCCAAGTGGTACAAGTTTTTCCCCATGGTGCCATCACAATCCGATCATTAAAAGACGGGCACCAAATCAAAGTTAATGGACAGTGCCTCAAGCATTATCAGGGGACTGAAGCCCCAGGAATACAGGAAGTGGTTACCTTAGGAGATGCCCCACAAGGCATCCCTAATTTAACCTAAATTTTATTTTTATTTATTTTTATTATTTATTATTTATTAGGAAATTAGGTTTATTTTATTCAAATAATGTTTTTATATTTTCTGTTTTTAGGAAATAAGGGAGTCAAGAAGAAAAGGAGAAGTGACCCAAGCCCACCATCCATCCATCAGCCCAACAGAGCCCATTTATTGAAGCCTGTCGTTCCAACTGCCGCCGCAGACACGGATAAGACAGGCTGTCAACAGACTGACACGGCAGACGCAGAAGCGTGTGACAGACGCGTAACAGACGCATAATTACGTGTCAGACGCGTCAGACACGCCAAAACCCAAAAGTCGCCCCGTTATTCCCGTCTGCCGTTACAGCATTAAACGGGCAGCAACTCTACCGCTATAAAACCCCGTTTCTCATTTTCATTTTCCTCACTTCTGCTTATTCTTACTTGCTTTCTCCTCTCGTTTTTATTTGTTTTCTTTACTTTCACAACCCTTGCAACTAATATGTCTTCCAGACGTACCCGCCGCAGTGCTGCTTCAACCTCTTCAGCAGCAGCACCCACCCCGCAGTCTTTCGCAACCAAGGAATTATGGGAGGAAAGAGGATTCATCTATGTCCGAAAGGCAGCAAACATGGGGCTCCGACCATTCATCGCAAAGGCAATAAGGGCTCAACTATGGGAGCAGTTCGCACAACAACCAGCAGAATTGAATGACACGCTGGTGAGAGAGTTCTATGCTACCAACGACAGCAGGACAGCAACATCAATGACTGTCCGAGGGGTAGAGGTACCATTCACAGCCGATAGTATCAACCATATGTATGGCCTCTATTTTGGTCCCAACGACGATGCCCATCAGCAATTTTTGGACACGCTCGACTCTGCCGCCTACGGTGCTGTCATGGCAGAGGTGACAGAAGAGGGAACGGAGTGGAACACGAGCAAAAAGAACCCCAACTCTGTCAAAAGGGGGTAGCTGCTTCCAGAAGCCAAGCTATGGAACGCTTTCATCAAGAAGCGTATCCTGCCGTCCTCCCATCACACGACGGTGGACCAGCAGAGGCTCGCCCTCATTCATTCGATCATGAACGACCGGCCTATCAACGTGGGCCGCTATATGAGGGACAGCGTCTTGGATTGCACACATCGATCAACCTCCCGCCTCTGTTTACCATTCATGATCACATCTCTCTGCCGCTGCGCTGCTGTCCCAGAGGCCCCCACCGATAAACTGGTCCAAGGACGAGGCTGGACCGATAACAACATTACCAGCCTCATGGAGCTGATAGTCGCAACCCCCCTCTCCTCCTTCAACCCGGCTGCCTCCCCAGCAAAATCATCCAAGGAACCTGCCCCTGAATCTGCCGCAACAGCCGCCCAGCCAGACCAATCTGCTCAAATCCTTTCTGCCATACAGCAGGTGGAAGACAGACAGATGAGGCTGATGACATTCATCCGGGATTTCGCCAATTCAACGGTAAATTTCATTACCAACACTTTAAATTATCCCGATGTTATTTTCCTCACTTTCCCTGTCCACTATTTCCACATCCCCACCCCTGTCCACACACCTACACCACCTGCCTCCCCACATGCACATTCTGCTGCTTCCACCCCATCACCTGCCCCGACGGCAGCTGGCAGTCCTCCGGCCGACACCTCCGCCCGAGGAACGAAGCGACCAGCCTCAGATGACAGCGAGGCAGAACCTTCTATTAGGAGGAATTTGGCGAAGGAGTTCACGCCTGTCAAGAGGCAGAAACATGTGGCCGACAGAAAGCTAATGCCCAAGGCCAGCACCACCACCAGCAGCACTTGGGATAGCGGCAGCAGCTCAGATATCCAGGTCGTGGAGCAACCTGCCCAGCCTTCCCCACCACCCAGACGCCGCCACCAGATCCGTGTCAGCAGTAGCAGTGAAGACAGCGATTAAAATCTAAATCTTTTATTTTCTTTTTCTTGCTGCTTGCTTATCTATATTTTGTGATGTACCTGCCTTCATTTTATCTGTCATTTGCATTGAGGGCAATGCAACCCTCGAGTTTGGGGGTGGCAACCCTCCATTTAATGGAGTCTTAGTACATCTTTAATTAATTGTTGTGTCTTTTATTTAATTAAGTTCAAAAAAAACTGTTGGCTTAAAACGGTGAAGTAAACTTACCTGTCATGACAGCTCTGTCGTGGCAGCATCTTTAGGACAGTTTAAGGAGAAGTTTAGAGCCTTTCTATAGTTCTGAAAAACTTAAACACCATTGTGACTGTTATATTGCTTAGATTTTTTTAGCCAAACTAGAATAGCCCCTAGAGGTGCCTAACACTGGCTCTAGGAAAGAAGTTTGGCAAAAGAAACTCAAAAACCTAGAGGTGCCCGAAATCGGCTCTAGGAAGCTAGCTAGAGGTGCCCAAAACTGGCTCTAGTAAAATTTAGCTTGAAAATAGAAGAAAAAGAAGCATGAAAATGTGTCTTCAAGAAAATAAACTTCGGCATAAAAATTCGAGTTAAAAAGTTGAATATTCTAGTGAAACTAAGAGAGTCTTAGCATATAATTGTTCGCAAGCATGCACACATTGCACGAGGACTATAGTGAGATTCCGGACAGATCCTAATCTTTCTGACAGGTTGCTGCCGCCACAGAGAATGAGCGACGGGTAAGGGACAGTTCATTGTTTGAAAGCCAACACAAAAATATTCATTTTTCTTTTAGGTCTTAATTGCTTGAGGGCAAGCAAAAACTTGAGTTTGGGGGTGTGTTGAGTGTGTAAAAGTTCTATTATTTACACCCTTTTTAACCCATATTTTTGCTGCATTCAAGCATCATTGCATTGCATTTAGGTTAGTTTACAGCAAAACATCACAAATATATTAAAGGCACGGATTCTACTAAAAGATGGCTTATTTTGCAGGTTGCTGCCATAGTAGACGGAGAAGGCGGGCGCAGGGCAGAGAAGCAGAGGAGCTGAACTGAACAAGCAGACGAAAAGGACGATGCTGCCATGGATCTGCCGTGACAGCAGAGGACGACAGCAAGTTAGTGGAGAAAAAGCAAAGTGGACCTCGATAGATAGAGAAAATTATGCTCGTCTGTCGTGTGAAAACCACATATTTTTCCAAGCCCCGGATCAAAAGATATGTCAAGCCAAAGCTAAAGGAGAGGAAATCCCATGAAACAAGGAGGCGGCTGAAAAGTAGGATACTTGAAGATTAAGTCTTTATTAGAATCTTACTTTTAATTAAAGTTGTAATCCTTGTTAACTTAGAATACTTGAGCCCAAAGCTTATATAAGGGCATAGATTTTAACCTAGGAGGCACAATACCCCATAACCGACAACCAAATCCCTCCGCCGTTTACCCGCCGTCGATATATTTTAAAAACCCCTAGGCCACGGGTTGATTTGTAAAGTAGTTGCAAGGGTTGTTTTGTTTTAGGATTTTCCAAGTTCAATAAAATAAACTTCAAGTTCTCTTATTTTGGTTATTAATATCTTGCAAGAGCATCGGGAGAGCATTGTGAGGTTATCTATTTACTTAGCATCGGGAGAGTTAAGTATACGAAAGAAATAAGAACAAGTTTTCTAGTTTATAGTTGAACTATCTTGTGCCTAGGGATAGGGCAAGGTTAAGTGGCTAAAGAAGAATTCATACACATGGGTGTTCATCCTTCGATTCACGCCGGGAGGTATCATCAAAGACGTGATCATCGACAGACTTGGACCTAGGGATAGGCCAAGGCAGATCTGGGATTCTTACCAAACTTGAAGTACTGAGTTGGTGTGTTTGCTGCCGCGACGACCAACGGACAGCTGCCGCGACAGGTGGTGCCGCGACAGGCACGACGACAGAACTAGAGTTCCTAAGCATTGCGATACCTGCACTACTGAGCAATTCAATACCAGCCCATTCTCTCTATCTTGATATTCCAACTCTTTTATTTACGTTTTTCCTTATTATTTTCGTGACAATTCTCTTAAATATTTTCTTTTCTTCGTGCAGTGAAATAAGGTGAAGCTATTAGCCCAATCCCTGTGGAGACGATATCCGATACTTCGTATCACTTTACTACTTGCATCGTGTACACTTGCACTACAATTGCGATAGACTCTTTTACACGCAACAAGTTTTTGGCGCCCGCCTTATAAGCACTCATAGGGAATATTTGACTGAGAATGATCAAAAGTAGCAGGAAATATACGTAAGGCTAGGTGAGTGATGTTAGGTCCTAAAATAAGCGGCTTATGGGTCTACGCTACACGATGAAATGTGTAGGCCATCTAGTAGCCGAGGTTTACCTTTATACCTTCATGCATACACCACAAAAAGAATAACTCAGTCTTACTTAGTGTGGAGGGAGTGTCGTTACGTCCAGAGAAGTTGTAGGTGAGGAATCGTTGGATGTAACGCAGTGTCGGGCTGTGGATATCATGATCTTTTGTTATTTTCGGATTGTACTGCGAGACCGCCAAACCTGTCAATGTCTCGTATGATAGGTCGTTATTAAAGTCCTACGGAATGTCTAGAAGTGCAGTCAAATATCCCGGGTCCGAGACGTTAGTCACGAAACCCATGTAAACATTAAACTCAATAATAGACAAGCGGAAATATTGACCTAACAGACGAAAAGATATAACATTTGGTGTATGGACAGTCATAGAACGATTATGATTAAATGTAAACGTAGCATAAAATTATAGTACTAACTCATAGTATGTATCGCAATGGATAGTCGGATATACACCCCAGCCAATATTATCAAACATTAACATAACCGAGTCACGTAGATGCAAACGATCTAATGTTTGAGTAGGGACATACTTACAGACCAGGAAATTGCGATGTTGGGTACAATGAAATGTGTCTAGTCCGGCACCGGTGAATTGTAAGTAGCCACGCAAACTATCGTCGGTCGGCACTATGAACCTCCTGTCGTGTCGTGAAGTATCGTCTCTGTCATCTTGTTGTGACGGGATATTATTCTCATCGGTGTTGTGCTGATGTGGTGGAGAATCTGGGCGTGTGGTGTTCGACCGAGAGTGGTGATGTGCATTTGGATCATATCCAGTATGGAAACTCTCTGCAAAACAATAGATAGGGTGGTAAATCAGTAGTGATTGAACTGAAAAGGCGTAGTTTACCTCGTCAGCGGCATGTGCCGTGGAATGGTCGCCGGAATGAAACGAGGTAGTGGTGTGCATGAAAAAAGAGGACACTCGAATCGGGCTAGGCATGGGTTGAGAATGGTGCTGCGAAGAGCCGGACATTGCATCGGTGTCCAAGGAGTGGAACGAGGGTGACGGCAAAGATGGTGGGCGCGTCGGCCGGCGTTGTGACGAAGCAATAGCCGCGCCACTGTCGACGGTGTGAGCAGCGCAACCAGCGGATGGAGGTCCTAAGTGTCGTGAAGGAGTTTTGCGTTGCGCATTTGCACGTGAATGGGTTTTGGACGGATGGAATTATGGTGATGCAGCTGGACGTTGGGGGCTCGGTGGTGGCTGGTGAGGTTCAGAATCACTGTTGATCGTCATGTATTGCGGTGGCGCAAAGCAGCACCGTCCGCCGAGAACCAGGGGGCTGTTGAGGAAGCCGGCGGGCTTGTTCTCTTGTCCGTGGCATGGTTGTCGGGTGAAGTTGGCTTTTGGTGAAGGTTGAAGATGAGTGAAAGACGGCTGGGGAAATAAGGGGATTTGGTTTCGTTTTGTTTAATAATAAAAGGAATAAAAAAGGGGTTAGGTTTTGTATGAAATGGACGGCTGGGGGAATAAAGGGAAAAAATGGGGGTTTTATTTTATTATAGTTGTGGGGATGAAGGGAGTGAGACCCAGGGTATTGTTTGAAATTTAAGTGGGGGATTGGGTGTGTTGACCGAAAAGGAGGGGAAAAGGACGGGTGGGGGATAAGGATAGAGGGGTGGGGTCCACGGGTTTTAAAAACAAAAAAGTGTGATTTGGTTGGGTTAAAATACGGCTAAGGGGATTTGTATTTTAAATTTATTTGAACCATGCCTCATTCATTCGAATATCCCTTTCTTTATTATCTGAAAAATAATAAAAAGAAATATTAGCATAAATAAATAAATGAAAAATAAAAATAAAATAAAATAAAATAAAAAAAACAATGAAAATAGAAAATAGAAAATAAATGGGTTGCCTCCCATTCAGCGCTTGTTTAACGTCACTAGCTTGACGACCTTATTCATGCGTTTGGTTCCTCGAAATGAATTTTTTCAATTAAACCAATCGGAACATTTTCGAAAAATTGCTTCAACCATTCTCCATCGACTTTAAAGCTATGTCCCTCAGTATCCTGAATTTCTACCGCTCCATGTGGAAAAGTTTGAACGACGATGAATGGTCTGAGCCATTTGGACCGCAACTTACCTGCAAAAAGTTTGAATTTAGAATTAAATAGTAGAACCTTTTGACCAGCGAAAAAAGATTTAAATGCAATATTTTTATCTTGGAAATCATTTGTTTTGTCTTTAAAAAATTTTGCGCTATCGTAAGCGTGTTTTCAGATTTCCCCGAGCTCCTGGATGTGCAGCTTGCGTTCCTTCCCAATCACATCCATTTCTATATTGCATTGTTGAATTGCCCAAAATGTGTGATGTTCTAGCTCGACCGGTAAGTGACATGGTTTACCATAAACGAGATGGTATGGCGGCATCCCGATGGGGCCTTTGTATGCAGTTCGATATGCCCACAACGCATCAGATAATTTGACACTCCAATCCTTGCGATCTGGCTTCACGATCTTCTTGAGTATGGTCTTTATCTCTCAGTTCGACACCTCCGCTTGACCATTTGTTTGTGGATGGTAAGATGTCAAAATCTGGTGGGTGACGCCGAACTTTTTCATGAGAACGTCAATTGCCCGGTTAATGAAATGCTTCCCTCTGTCGCTTATTATCGCCCGCGGTGTGCCAAACCTGCAGAAGATAGATTCCTTTAGAAATTTAACCATGGTTTTAGCATCATTATTTTGGGTAGCTCTAGCTTCTACCCATTTAGAAACATAATCCACCGCAAGAATTATATAAAAATTACCAAATGAAGAGACAAAGGGACCCATATAATCTAATCCCCAAACATCAAATATTTCACATACATTAATAGGGTTAAGTGGCATTTCATTTCGTCGACTCAAATTACCAACCCGCTGATATTTTCACAAGATTTTCAAAATAAGTAAGCATCACGAAAAATTTTAGGCCAGTAAAAACCACACTCAAGAATATTATGCGCAATTTGTTTAGGCCCGAAATGCCCACCACAAGAATAAGAATGACAAAATTTTAGGATAGAGTTTACCTCACTCTCTGCCACACATCGTCTAATTACTTGGTCCGAGCAGTGTTTCCAGAGATAAGGATCATCCCAAATAAAGAATCGAGATTCCCTTTTTAACCGTTTAACCTCTACTCTCGGCAAATCTTGTGGCAACTTACCTGTGGCCAAGTAATTAACCATGTCTGCGAACCATGGTACGTTTACTTGAGCTGCCATCAATCTTTCGTCAGGGAACTTTTCTCTAACTGGTGGATCCGACATAGACAATGGGATGCGACTCAAATGGTCTGCAACAAGGTTTTCGCATCCCTTCTTATCTTTAATTTCAAGGTTGAACTCTTGGATCAGTAAAATCCACTGGATAAGTCTCGGTTTTGCCTCCTTTTTGCTCATCAAAAAGCGTAAAGCTGCATGATCAGAAAAAACAATGATTTTGGTACCAAGCAAATAGGATCGAAATTTTTCTAAAGAAAAAACAATAGGAAAGAGTTCCTTTTCTGTTTTCAAATAGTTCTTCTGCGCAAGATCCAAAGTGCGCGACATATGTTATAACATACGGTTCTTTTCCGATTCTTTGACCCAACACGGCTCCAACGCTAAAATCAGAAGCGTCACACATCAACTCAAACGGATAGTTCCAATTTGGTGGTTGGACGATGGGTGCATTAACAAGCTTCTCTTTAAGTATGGCAAACGCCTCTCTGCATTTCTCGTCAAAATTGAAGGGTTGATCTTTTTGTAATAGACTGGAGAGAGGTTGTGCCAACTTCGAAAAATCTTTAATAAACCTGCGGTAAAACCCTGCATGGCCGAGAAAGGATCGAATATCCCTCACAGTTGTGGGGTAAGGAAGTGAGCGTATAACATCCGTTTTAGCTTTATCAACAGTAATACCTTTAGCAAAAACTATATATCCTAGAATTAACCTTTTATCTACCATGAAATGACATTTTTTGTAATTTAGAACAAGGTTAAATTCAAGGCATCTTTTTAGCACATTTGTTAAGTTCAATAAACATTCTCCAAAGGAATTACCGTAAACCATAAAATCGTCCATGAATACCTCAATACCTTTTTTGATGTAATCCTAGAAAATGCTCATCATGCACCTTTGGAATGTGGTTGGCGCGTTACAAAGCCCGAATGGCATCCGGCGATAAGCGAATGTACCAAAAGGATATGTAAAGGTTGTTTTCTCCTAATCTTCTGGCGCCACATGAATATGGAAAAACCCTAAAAATCCATCAAGACAACAATAGTGAGTTTTACCGGCTAATCGCTCAATCATTTGGTCAATAAAAGGAAGTGGAAAATGGTCTTTTCAAGTTAGAGAGTTCAACTTCCGATAGTCTATACAGACTCGCCAACCATTTTGGACTCTTTTCGGGATCAACTCACCTTCTGGGTTCTTGACTACCGTGACTCAAGTTTTTTTAGGAACTACGTGGATCGGGCTTACCCAGTCACTGTCCGAAATTGGATAGATTATATCCGCATCAAGAAGCTTTTGTATCTCTTTTTTAACCACGTCCATCATTGGTTGGTTCAGACGGCGTTGTCCTTGTCGGGATGGATTGGCTCTATCTTCGATCTTTACCTTGTGCATACACGTAGAGGGACTAAGCCCCTTGATGTCTGCAACGGTCCACCCAATACCTCCCTTATGCGCTCGCAACACCGTTAGTAGATCTTCCTCCTCTTCTTTGGACAACTTGGTCGAGATGATAACCGGTAAGGTCTCCCTTTCCCCTAAAAATACATACTTTAGATGCTCCGGTAATTTCTTAAGTTCAATCTTAGGTGCCTGCAACACAGAAGGTAAAAGTTTAAACTTGGATGCAGTAAGTATCAAATCTTTATTCACTGAATAAATATTTTCACACTCCCTGTTCTCGTCGTCAGAATCCGCGATTTCTAAGCACAAATCATCCATAAAGTTATTAAAACTAGATTCAAAGAAATCATTTATGGCATGCTCAATGATATCAACAAAGTTTAAACTAGCAATATTTTAAGGATGTCTTATAGCTTTGTAAACATCAAATTTTACCACCTCGCCATCGAATTCCATTGTAAGGATCCCACTTCTTACATCAATTTTTGTATTTGCAGTGCTAAAAAATGGGCGGCCAAGGAGGATCTCGGAAGAATTATTGGTCTAGTCGTTTTCCATTTCTATGACATTGAAATCTGTCGGAAAGATCAAATCGTTTAGCTTTACCAGGAAGTTCTCCAGTAATCCTTCTGGGTAAATTATGGATATGTCCTTTAGCTGTATGGTTACCTTCGTATCCTTCAAAGGCTCAGCAGGAAGTGAGTTATAAAATGAAAGGGGCATAACATTAATAGAGGCCCCTAAGTCACACATTGCTCGTTTAATACCCATTTTACCGATTTTGCAGGGAATGTCGAACATATCTTGGTCCTTCAATTTTGGTGGTAACTTTCGCTGGAAGACCGCCGATACGTGCTCTTCTAGATTAACCTTCTCAACTCCTATAAGACGACATTTGTTAGTACATAAATCTTTAAAAAACTTAGAATACCTTGGGATTTTTCAGATTACGTCGAGGAGTGGAATATTTATTTCTACTTTTTGAAACACATCTAGGATCTCCTTTTCTTCTGCTTGTTTGTCTCTCTTCATTAATATCAACGGGAAGGGTGGTGGCACGACATAAAGGGATGATTCAGGGGTTGGGTTTGGTGTATCTTTTTCAACGAGCGAAGTTGTCTTGTCTTTTTGGGTGTTTACCTTCGAGGTTTTGGGTTCAACAACAGTGCCACTCCGAAGAGTGATGGCATTAACATTTTCTTTCAGGTTTGTCTCGGTTTGCGAAGGAAGTTTAGCTTTGGATTCAAGACGGCTTACTGTCTAGGCTAGCTAGCTCATTTGTTTGTCTAACTCTTGTAAGTGAGCCTCGGTACGATTTTGGAATTTCTCTTGGGACATCGCTAAACTCTCAACTAAGGTTTCTAGAGATGTCTTTTGTTGTGGGTAAGGCTGTCTTTGTTGGTATGGTTGATTTGGCCTCTAGTTGTTTGCGTAACCGAAGTTTGATTGGTTTCTCCACCCCATATTATATGTATTTCCTATGGCATTGGCTTGGGCAACATCATCTTCTTGAATCATTGGACAACAGTCTGTCGGATGTTCTGGACTAGTACAGATCCCGCAAAGTCTGGATGTTCCCTTTTTTCCTGCAATAAGAGTTTGCACTATTTCAGCTAATTTATCAATCTTATTTTCCAAAGAAAATGTACTTACCTTGCGAACCCTTCGAGATGGTTCACTAGATTGATTAAACCTTTGTGAGTTAGCGGTCATGGTTGATATTAGCGTTTTAGCCGCTATTGGGGTCATATTGACTAGAGCTCCGCCACTTGCCACATCCACTACTTTCATATCCATGGGCGTCAATCCTTCATAAAATATTGAAGGAGGGTTTGTTCCGACAATCTGTGTTGTGGACAATTTGCGCACAACTTTTTAAACCGCTCCTAGTATTCATATAAAGATTCAAATTCCTTTTGTTGAATGCTCAGGATACTGCGCCTTATTTCGCTCGCTTTTGCTGCAATGAAGAACCTGTCAAGAAAGAGTTTAGCCATATCAGTCCAGGTTGTAACAGAGTTGGGAGATAAAACAAATAACCAATCTTTTGCGGTATCTGCTAAAGAAATGGAAAAGCTCTAAGTTTAATTTGGTCATTGGATACTCCCTGAGGTTTCGTTCTTAGACAAACCATGTGAAATTCCTTCAAATGTTTGTGAGGGTTTTCTGTTGGCAAGCCGTGAAAAGTAGGTAAAAGGTTAATCACACCCGTTTTTAGCACGAATGGTATTTCGCAATTTGGGAAGGTTATACACATTAGCTGCTGGCCATCGAGCGCAGCATTTAGCTGGCGAATAGTTTGATTTTCGTCTCCCATCAGATCCGGTTCTTTGTTGGTATAATCGAAGTTCGACTCCGCTTCGGATGTGATCTCTAGATCGCGTTCAAGTCTTTGCTGGCGTTGTTTGTTCTTCTTTTCCCGAAATGTTTGTGCGTGCAACTTTCGGGCTAGTGCTTCGATCTCCGGGATGAGTTCAATTTGTTCTCCCATATTGCTTCTAGTCATAAATCAAATAAAACAATATTAGTACTTTTCCGTAGTCCCCGACAACGACGCCAATTTTGACACGCGTCGTATAATGTCAAAATAAATCCTTAAACTCAAATAAATAAGAATAAATAGTATAGCGAGAGTAAAGGTCGATCCACAGGGACTAGGAGTTCTAACACCCTTTCGTTCTAACTTAGACCAAGAAACCTGCAGATAATAAAAAGTGGGGGTTTAGAAAATTGATTTGAGTAATAGAAAAATAATAAGAACGAAAAGTAATATTGAAATAAATTATGCAACAAAGTAGCCTCAAGCTACGCTGTGCCACGACTTTCTCGATCACCGAAACGAATTTTGCTTCAACCTTCTTGTCGGTTACAGTCTACAAGGCCAAGCCCTTGTAACTTGCTTCTCTACAGTAAACTCGATTCCCAGGGCAATCCTTGAAATCAAGTATTAGTTGGTTAGCTACGACAATCGATGCCAACGCAAGTCTACATTAATGCTGGAGAAGCTCGTGCTCGGATAATTGTCTCGAAGAGAATCGTTTCCGATTTTGATTCCCCTTAGTGGACCGCCACTAAGTTTGTTTTTAGGGAATTGAATTGGCTACAAGCCTATCCTCGTCCCCAACGATGGATCTAAACCACTTCAACCCGGTGCGCGCTTTCGTGAAACGATTGAGATTCTTAAAGATTAGGCTGATTGCCTAATCAATTTTACAGAGAATCTAAAAAAGAATTGTTGAAGGAATGAAGAACTCTTTTACTCTCACGAGTTTAGTCGGGTTTGGCGTTGCTTTTGGCTAAAGAAGATTTAGCTAAGCATGGTTGGTGAAGAAACCATACTTAGTTTTATAATGGAGAAAATGTAGAAAATGGAAATGGAGAATAGAAATGGAGAATTATATTCAACTCAAAGGTAGAAGAAAACAATGAGCAAGTGATGTCTAACTCACCCACCAATGTGGGGTATTTATAGTATCTGAAAAACCTAAAAATCTAAAATGATAAATCCCAAAAATAATTTAAATTGCATAAGATAATTATCCTAAGTTTGAAATTTAAAATTTAAAATCCGGAGGATAGGCTATCTGATAAGTGGCTTGATAAGTTATCACTGCTGCTGACGTCAGCTTCTAGAAGATGCTGACGTCAGCTTCTAGAAGATGCTGACGTAGCACCCAGTCAGCATTCATGCCCTGGTTCATGCCCATGAATCTGCCCACGACTCCAGAAATTCTACAAGTCTCCAGTTAATTTCCAACAACTAATCTCCTACACGAAAACAACATAAAACAACCCATATTAAGTATCTTAAGCCTCCCATCTAATCAAAATAAAGATTAAAATCACAACTGATGTAGCCACTCATCAAATTCCCTCTCACTTATCCGATGTTTATCCTCAAGTATCAAAAAAGTAAAATTAAGCTCAAGTCCTCATCCTTAGCTCACTAAGTCCCTAGCTTACAACATGAATTAGCTATCCCAACATGAAAGAAACAAAAGGTGAAAAAAGAATTAAGCAAGATAGCAGAAAATTATAAAAACAATCCCACAATCCTGTTAACTAATCAAAGATTACTCAAGGAATTACTCAAGCTACTCGAAGTTCTTTAAGAGTATTAAAACTAAACAAAAGCATGCAGAAAATTTGTGAAGAAATCCAATCTCTACTTATGCAAAGAACTTGTTTTTCTTGCTAGAATCAGTGTTAGACACTTCTAGCGAATTATGCTAGAGCCAGTGATAGGCACCTCTAGCTATTATTTATATATATATATATATATATATATATATTTGGGGCTAGAGCCAGTGATAGGCACCTTTATCTATTATTCTTTTTTTTCCTTTTTTTTCATGCAAATAGCTTCGACAAGAATTCTCACAAAAGTTAGGCATGCTAGCATTAATTAGTCATACTCAAAGAGACAAAAAGCAACAGAGCATCCTTTCGTTTTCCTTTTTCAATTAACAAGGTTATGGAACAAGTAAAAGTTATGAAAATACTATAAAAATTAATCCATCATGCAACCTAAGGTTTCTAACAAGTTGAGATTTCCAACATCATATGGCAAGCATAGGAACTAAGCAGTCTAAAGGACAAGAACTAGAAAAATCACAAGGCAATACATCGGACAAGAAATAAAGAAATTTGACAAATTACTCCCCCTTCACTTAAAGCGTTTTGTCCCAAAACACAATAAAAAGTAAGGAGAGGGAAGGAGAAACTCCTCTAATCAAGAGCGACCACGACCACGCCCACGTCGTCCGCGAGACGACCCCGGGCGAAGATACGAGAGGATTTCAGCAATATTAGTTTCAATGGAATGTAGTCGCTCATCCATATTTTTTTGGGGATGTTCTTCTTGTGTTGGTTGTGATTGTTTTCGGTGTTGAAACACTCGTGCACTGCGAGGTGTGGTGGGGGCCTGGAGGAACGATAAAAGGTGCATCTAGTGTTCCTGCAAGTAGTCCCATGGCATCCAAACACCTGTCATCCAAAGCACTCATAGGGAAGGCGTAAGTGAACTGAGAGGGATCAAAAGTAGCAGGAAATATACGTAAGGCTAGGTGAGTGATGTAAGGTCCTAAAATAAGCGGCTTATGGGTCCACACTACACGATGAAATGTGTAGGCCATCCAATAGCCGAGGTTTACCTTTATACCTTCATGCATGCACCACAAAAAGAATAACTCAGTCTTACTTAGTGTGGAGGGAGTGTCGTTACGTCCGGAGAAGTTGTAGGTGAGGAACCGAAAAATTCAGTAAATGATCTCATTATGTTCCCGAAAAATTCAGTGTATTTGGGCGAAGCACTTTAGTACGTTCAAACATTTATTGGTTGCCTCCACCTCTTACTGCATTTAAATTCAACACAAACAGATTTGTTATCGACAGTTATGGCAAGGCCGAAATTAGGGGTGTCTTGCGCAAAGATAAATCCAAGTGTCTCATCACTTTCTCCAATAATCAGAATTATAGACGCTAATACAACTGAAATCCTTGCAGTTCGTGAAGCATGCATCCTTTTCAAAAACTCTCAATGGGCACAAAAAGGCAGCCTGCATATCGAATGTGATAGTGCCCTGGTGGTACAATGGATTTCAAATTCAACTCTTTGTCTATCAACTTTCAAAGACTTAATATTGCTTTGTTTGAAGGATTGTGAATGTTTGTCTTGAAAAATCCTTTATACTCTGAGAGAAAACAACTCCTTAGCAAACACCTTGGCAAAGAAAGGGCATCAACAGAATTCAAGATTATATCTCCTATTGCACAGAACATGACAACGGATGACTAGGAAAGAGGTTGGTCTATCTATACTAATGCGTTTTCTTTGGTTGAATAGTTCCTAGTTAGAAAGAAGTGGTTGTTGTATAAGATTTTGTGACTGAAAGTGTATTATCCTAGCCATTAATTGTTGCACTATTTTTTTCTAATTAGGTTTAAGAAATTTTTTGACGAAGCATGATTATGTCGCTTACACAATAAATTACCATTTTTCAAAAAAAAAAGAAACTTCTTGATAACTTTAAATTAAAAAAAATGATTGTGAATACCCCACAATTAAAATAATTATTTTTTTAAAAATTGAATTAAAATAACTAAATAACTATTTACTGAGATGACCGATTGACCTAGTGGCTAAGGATGCTTATGTTGATCTATCTTGTATGGGTTGAATACCAGTATGAGAAAATAATCTCTATAACTTTATTTAATAAAAAAGTAACTATTTATTATTGTTTTAGTTTAAATCTTATTCATGATTTTCTTCTCTTCCAAAGAAGAATAAAAACAAAATAAATTATATCTATATACATATGAACTTTAATTAATTTAATTATTTAAAATAATTATTTTTGAAGATAAAAATGTGATATTTTAATTGGGTGAATAAATTTAAATTTAAAATAAAAGTTTAATGAAATCATTTCAAAATTATATAGGATGTAAGTCGAATTTTCACTTAATCTTAGTAGGTTTGTGTACTTTTCACAAACATAAAATTATAGGTAAACTACTATGGCGGTCCTTTTTGTTTTTGAGCTGTATGATTTTAGTCGCCAGTTTTGAAAAATATATATTTTGGTCACTTATATTTCTGATTTATAACATATGATCATTGGGTTGTTAGTTTTATTAGTTTGATTGCATGACACATTAACAAAAAAATTAATTTCAAATATAAAATCTAATTTTTTTAAAGTTAAATTTATCACCTCCAAAATAACTTAAAAGCCCTCTTTCAACGAAATTTATCTTTTCCAACCTAAACTCTAGGCTTGTTATCGATGTCGCCTTCAACCACATTCATGGTGTCTCCAACGAATAGGAATTCAAGGAGGTTAGAGATGTCTATGCGGTTTGTGTTGTCTCATTTTTTTTACTTTTCTTTTAAAAAAAATTCATTCATTCTCTCAAATAAAATATTGGTCGCCGCTTATTTCTATCGTTGTCATCGTTTCTGGTGCCTTTTATAGGGCTGTAAACGAACAAAACGTTCAATAAGTCGTTCGTGAACCGTTCAGCGGGAAGTTTGTTTATTTATTAAACGAACGAATATGAACAAATTTTTTTGTTCGTTTAGTTAAATGAACGAACACGAACAAAGGGTTTGTTCGTTCATCTACGTTCGTGAACGTTCGGTAATTCGCTCCTTTATGTTCGTTTAAATCTATTCACATATGTCCATTTATATTTATTATTTTCCATAACAAAAAAAATATTATAAAAAAATTAAAACATATATTACAAATATGAAATAAAAAGAAAAAATTAAACAAATATTCAATGTAAGAGACTTTAGATTTCTTAGGAAAAAAATAAACAATACTCAATCTTCGTTTGCGTTCGTCTATTATTTTAACAAACGGACACGAACAAAAAATTATGTTCGTTTAGTTGTTCGTGTTTGGTTAAAATCATAAACACACCCTTGTTCGTGTTCGTTCGGTTCGTTTATAGGTCTACCCTTTTTCCAACCGTCAGTGACACCCTCATCTTTCAATCACCTATTCCAGACCTGCCTGAATAGATCATCATGTTAAAAATCAATAGCATAAGTAACTAAAACATAACTTATTTAAAATCGGTGATCAAAATTAATTATCTCGAAAACAAAAGGGACATAGTGTAATTACCTTAAATTAATTAATAATTAGATGAGTCCCGATATAGTTTACC
This sequence comes from Hibiscus tridactylites, assembly GCA_958450335.1. Classification (NCBI taxonomy): domain Eukaryota; kingdom Viridiplantae; phylum Streptophyta; class Magnoliopsida; order Malvales; family Malvaceae; genus Hibiscus; species Hibiscus tridactylites. The sequence continues at coordinate 52,772,427 of OY288275.1, forward strand.
CTTCTTTATATTTAAAAACATAAAAAAAAAAAATTAAAGCTAATATATTTATAGACGTGTTTGTTATGTGGCTTGTGAGCCGTCTTCTTAACCGTGCAACAGAGCAAATGAATGATTAGAGAGAAAGAGAGAAATAGGAGAAAGAAGAAAATATCCAAAAAAAAGATGGAATAATTTGCATTGTTTCTAGGGGGGAAACTGATCTTGTTTTCTTTTACCTTTTTTTCTTCTTCAGAAATTGTCCTTCAATCGAATCTTCCATTCTCTCTCTCCTTTTCCCGCCTTGTTTTCATCTCTTCATTTCATCATTTTCCTTGTTTTTGTTCAATTTGATTGAAGTTTTTCCACGATAATTATTCATCATCTTTCTTTTCATTTTAATTCAATAATGTTGCTCATCGATCCAATAATTTCCGACTTTTATTTCCCCCGTCTCGAGCCGATTTTGTCATAAAAAATCCTCTCATTGTAAATTTATTTTTGATTGATCAATATAATTTTAATCATTTATAATGGAGCGTGTTGTTGGTGGAAAATTCAAAATTGGTCGAAAGATCGGAGCCGGATCATTCGGCGAGCTTTTCCTCGGTAAATCTCTTTCTCTCTTTTCACCTTTAATTTTACCTTGTAATTTAAAGTAATTAAACTGATGGAATTTTCTTTTTCCGAATAGGAGTCAATGTAGAGACAGGGGAAGAAGTTGCTATAAAGATGGTTCGGACCTTATCTTTTTTAGTATATATTTGATTACTCTAATTTTTGTTCGTGATTTACTGATTTTAGATATCTGTATATGGTCACCTGATATAAGGAACTTTTAGGATTAGCTTTACAGTTTTGTTTTTAATTTTTGAATAACTTTATATAAGTTATTGTGAGACTTTTCGCTGATTTCTAGATGTATCTTGTAAGTTGAAGAGATCTATTTGGTTGAGAACATAATGTTAGTTATTATGGTAATTTTTTGAGTTAGATACTAGATTGAATGCTAAAAGATTGCTTCGTGATGGATTGGAAGATGCTGATGAAAATAGAGATGTTGATAAAAGGAACTGATTTTGTATTAGGATCTTTTTGAGGCATTTTTAAGGCTTTTAACTCCTCAAAGAGTGTAAGCACTATCTCTATCTAAGGTTAGATGTCGGATACATAAAACAATTTGGTGACTTTTGAAAACGGAGCTACGCTGACATTTGCTGCGTCATAGAAGTACGATGGATATTGCAATAATGCCATGCATTCTAGAATATTGAAGCACCATTTTTATGCTGAAATTTTATAAGAAGTAAATTTAGAATATTTCTACTTTGGTTTCGGTTCAGTCCCATTTCCTTTCCTTACCAGCTATTGAACCCTGTCAAGGTTAAAGTGACAAGAACCTTACCATTTAGGACACGACAAGAGGAGAGCTAGCGGAATATTTGTACTGATTCCCTAGCTCAATCTCATTGGATACTAATCAACCAGGATCTTTTTTTACCTTGCATCTTTAGGAACCTGTGAAGACCAACCATCCTCAGCTTCACTATGAGTCAAAGTTGTACATGCTTCTTCAAGGCGGAAGTAAGGTTTTGTTATTTTGCTCTGCTAATTATTTATTTTAGTAAGTATAACCAATTGTTTAGGTACAAACTGAATATGGAATAAATTAACTAAAGTTCATTGTTTATTTTGTCTAATGTTTTTTATGAAGCGGGAGTTCCTCACCTGAAGTGGTTTGGAGTTGAAGGTGACTACAATATTATGGTTATTGAGCTTCTAGGGCCAAGCCTTGAGGACTTGTACAACTACTGCAATCGAAAACTCACTTTGAAGACAGTGTTAATGCTGGCAGATCAGTTGGTACGTTTACCTGTCTTACTGGTGAAATTGTTTTTCTGCATGTATTTGCCTCAAACATGATGAGTTCTTTATTTCTGGGACCCTTTAGATTAACAGAGTTGAATATATGCACTCAAGGGGATTTCTTCACCGTGATATAAAACCCGACAACTTTCTAATGGGTTTGGGACGAAAAGCAAATCAGGTACTTGAGCGAATGCAATGCTTTTACTTTCTAGTTATATGGTGGGATGCACCCCTTTGAGATGCTACTGTGCTTCATGCATGTGATTCTTAAGATTATCTTATGAAGTTGTCTCACCTCGCGAAAGACTCTATACTCGTATTTTTATTTTAATAGTTTCTGATTACAATAAGAGAAGAAAGTTTGTGTTTTTGCACAATAAAAGCCATTTCTCTTGTGTTGTCACTGTGAGCCTCAATATCTGAAGTGTGTCTTGCTTAACTCAGAAGTTTAAACGGAGGACTCGTGAAATATACTGTATTGCGGATGCATGCTACTTGGTATACAAGGGCCCAGCAGTTATTAAAATCCTCTCGCTACTAACAGTGAACAATCATGTTGATTTTGTAACAGGTGTATATCATTGATTATGGCCTTGCTAAAAAGTATAGAGATCTTCAAAGTCATAAACACATACCCTATAGGTATGCAATCACCATTTGTTTCTTATCCACCATAGTGGGACAGGCACTGGTTTCCTGCAGTTCCATTGATCTTCTAGTTCATCAGTTGTATGCAAATTGTTTGATGTTTCTATCTGAGAATGATAACATCCGACTAAACAAGCTAGAGTGATGTGACATCAGTGCACTCTAAAAGTTCTTAGGCTGTTGTTATATTTGACCTGGTTTTGCTTGCATAGTTTGTTATTCCATTGCTTATATGCTAGTATAAAATGTTATAGAAAGTAATCACATTCTGGAAGGCATCTAGTATTAGTTTCAATTGTCTATTTGAGTGGTTGTTTTTCTACTTTTTATTCAAGTTCAAGATTTGCTTCAACTTCTGTGATTTTGCTATCTTCACAGAGAGAACAAGAATCTCACAGGCACAGCCCGATATGCAAGCGTTAACACTCACCTTGGAGTTGGTGGGTGAAGTGCTACCTCAGTTATTTTTTATGCTGCTTATGGATGTTAGACAGCATGTGCATCATGTAAGCTAATTGTTTCTCCAATCTTCACAGAACAAAGCCGAAGAGATGATCTAGAATCACTGGGCTACGTGCTCATGTATTTCTTACGAGGAAGGTTATAACAATATAAGTACTATTCTTTTGTTTGTTATAAGTGTTGATTTGAAAAGTGTTGCTCGTTAGTCATGTTTAATTTTCTGTGCTGCTGGCATCAGCCTTCCCTGGCAGGGCCTGAGGGCAGGAACGAAAAAACAGAAATATGATAAAATCAGTGAAAAGAAGATGATAACTTCTGTTGAGGTATTTTAAGTTTCAACTTGTCAGTTGCATGTAGGGTTATATACTTATAGATTAACACATGTGCGCTCGTACTGAATTCTGAATATACAAATCTTCCTCCTTTTTTTATAAATATGCTTCCCTTTTTTATATAATTAATTACTTTAAATATGCATATTGCACCTTTAGGTACTCTGCAAGTCTTATCCATCAGAGTTTGTATCATACTTCAATTATTGTCGTTCATTACACTTTGAGGACAAGCCAGATTATTCATATTTGAAGAGGCTTTTCCGTGACTTATTTATTCGAGAAGGTAAGAACACAAGACTTTTATTCCATTTTCGAAATGCTAGTCATATGTCATTTCATACCAGAAATTAGGGGCTCTTTGTATCCTTTGTAATGCACAAAAATGTTTTCAAGGTTATGAATAGCCTAATTTCTGTGGGTCTAAAAGAGACTGTTACCATCAAAAGTATAATCAAATGAACAGAAAGTTTTGTGCATTATAGTGAGCAGAAAATTGGAAGGTGGATTGCTTTCTAGTTTCTTCCATTCTTTTGTAGGGTCATTTAAATGTATCGAGACTGTACGCAGATTAGTGAAATCTGTGTCATAATTGTATGTACCCAAATACCAGTATGTAACTTACAAGCCTTGAAAATGAACAAGGATTTATGTAGAAACTATAGTGGACTAAACAAGATGTGTCTGAATCCTGTTCTGATGCATTTGAAACATGAGGTGAACACAGTTTGTTGTAGCCATATTGACATGCCTGAGGCTCATTTTGTTGCTAACTGATGTTAGTTTTCCTGCTTCAAGATGTTGGAAAACATGATAGTTTTACTTTCCAACAATATCTTGAAAAACCATTGTTTCAAATAATTCTTTGGACGTGCGGAATGAATATGGTCTTGTTTGATTCCTTGAGGTGGTTTTCTTTGCAGGATATCAGTTTGACTATATATATGACTGGACCATTCTCAAGTATCCACAGCTCACTGGTAGCTCTAGGCAACGTGTCAGTGCTAGTTAACCTTGGGCTGTACATCTCCCCCATCATGGTTTATTCTTATTTCCTTTCTTGTGTCTTTTCAGCAGCCAAGTGGAAAAGCTGCTTTAATTGCTTCCGCATCTGCTGAAAAAATGGAGAGGCAATCAGGTGGGTTGTTCTCTAGGGAAGCTTCGGGGAGGAGAGATAGATTTTGTGTGATTAAAATATTTGGACTACTAAAGATATATTCAATTTAATTGACTTCAGTCTAGTGGAAGCAAGAAAACGGCTCTGTTGTATCGAGTAAATTATAATGCATTTTCTCTCTTTTCCTTGCATGTTTTAAATAGTGGGACGAGAACAACGAGATAAATCATCAGGTGCCGTTGATGTATTTACCAGGAATAATGCTTCAGGCAGTGGACATCTCAGTGATCATTCAAAACAGAAGGTATCACCATCAAAAGATGTGGTAGGCATTAAGGCATTAACTGTTGCATCTAATCTCTGTTATTGCTTTATGACCATTTCCTATATTGATCAGGATCCTATGTTATTGCAACTATTTATTTTTCTTAGAGTACCCATGTTTGACCCATATCTCAATATGGGTATGGAAAATATGATCTTCTATTTGTAATTTTGGAGAAAATTGAACTTACCTTTTTCGGACACATTTTTGTCCGAGGCTCACATATGGATCTGAGTAATACAGCCGGGATCCACTTCGAATAAATTTTAATGCATTTTTTTGGGCCATTTCATAAGGTCAATTTCTGCTATCAGTCTTTATACCATGCATAAGTTGCAGATTGAGTCCCTATGTGTTCTATTTTGGTCATTTTAAAACCATATACTTTCAAATTTCAGTCCTCAACCAAAGGGTAGTTAAGTTTGTTAAGTCAAGTTTGGCTATTAGTCCTTGCGTAAGTTTTAGATTTAGGCTTTGTTTGGTATGAAAGATGGAAAATTAGTTAATCAAATGGTTAAGATTGATAACCGCTTTCGTACTTTGAATCTTAACCATTTGATTAACTAATTTTCCATCCTCTTTTGCATCCTTCATACCAAGCAAAGCCTTAGTTCTTGTTCTCCAATTTGATTGCTTCAGTTCCTATAACTGTAAGTTATACGAGAAGTATTAGAGCTTGAGGGGGAGTGTAAGTTGACGAGGAGTGTTAGAGTTTTTATTTAATGTGTAATTAGAGTTTATTCCTAGTTAGTAGTTTAGATTTACTAGAAGTCTTATTTAAATTAGGAATAAGTATTGTTTAAATTAAAGATAAAAATATAGTTTTAGTTATAGTAAAACTCTATATCAGCCTATTTAAAGGCTTACTCTTTATACATTTGATAATTAAGAATAATAAGAAAATACAGAAAACACATTGTTCTCTCTGGAAAATATCATATTCATCTTCTTCAAACAACAAATCTCTAACCACCGATCACACACAAACCACCATTATTCATTGCATCTCCGGCCACCATGGCCCCTTTCTCACATGGTATCATGAGCCAACAACAGTCTTAATGCCGTCACCACTGCTGCTATCTCTAACCTGAAACAGATCGACGATCTGATTTTTTCATATGTACATCTTTTCTTCTCTCCCGCTGCTGTCATTAGGCCACACTCGTTCCTTGGCTTCTCCCTCCTTAGAATCTTACATCTCTGGTGAAATTTTTACTCGTTTAATTTTGTTGTTTTATGGTTCTATCTTAGCCAATCAAAAAGATAGATGACAAGGTTATAGTTTAGCTTTAAAAACTATTTGGTTCTATCTTAGCCATCCATCCTAAAAGATAGGAGAGGAGGTTCTAATTTAACCTTAAAAACTAGATAATATTTTTTAAGGGATTCTACATCAAAGATCCAAGCTAGAACTCTAGTCTGTGTAACTACCAGCTTGAGGGGAGTGTAGATTCTTGTGATCACTTTCTACATCATTCGCATCAGACCTTTCAGTCAGGAACTGCATGCTAGAGCATCATGTGGAGCAGACCTTTTGGTCAGGAACTGCATGTTGGAGCATCCTGTGGAGCAGACCTTTTGGTCAGGAACTGCATGTTGGAGCATCCTGTGGAGCAGTCTTTGTATTCCAACTTATGCATCAACCATCTCAAGCCTACTATAAGTTGAATGCTACCAGCTTGATGGGGAGTGTAGATTCTTGTGATCACTTTCTACATCATTCGCATCAGACCTTTCAGTCAGGAACTGCATGCTAGAGCATCATGTGGAGCAGACCTTTTGGTCAGGAACTGCATGTTGGAGCATCCTGTGGAGCAGACCTTTTGGTCAGGAACTGCATGTTGGAGCATCCTGTGGAGCAGACCTTTTGGTCAGGAACTGCATGTTGGAGCATCCTGTGGAGCAGTCTTTGTATTCCAACTTATGCATCAACCATCTCAAGCCTACTATAAGTTGAATGCTACCAGCTTGATGGGGAGTGTAGATTCTTGTGATCACTTTCTACATCATTCGCATCAGACCTTTCAGTCAGGAACTGCATGCTAGAGCATCATGTGGAGCAGACCTTTTGGTCAGGAACTGCATGTTGGAGCATCCTGTGGAGCAGACCTTTTGGTCAGGAACTGCATGTTGGAGCATCCTGTGGAGCAGTCTTTGTATTCCAACTTATGCATCAACCATCTCAAGCCTACTATAAGTTGAATGGCATCAACAATTGTTGCGCAAGAACATCATGGTTCTGTCCTCACTCTTCAAATCAAACTAAGAAACAACATAAGAAATATGAGTATCCAAGATCCAAGTTGGTGCTCTATTACGTTTGCTCACCAGCTTGAGGGGGAGTGTAAGTTATTCGAGAAGTGTTAGGAGCTTGAGGGGAGTGTAAGTTAACAAGGAGTGTTAGAGTTTTTATTTAATGTGTAATTAGAGTTTATTCCTAATTAGTAGTTTAGATTTACTAGAAGTCTTATTTAAATTAGAAATAAGTATTATTTAAATTAAAGATAAAAGTATAGTTTTAGTTATATTAAAACTCTATATCAGCCTATTTAAAGGCTTACTTTGTATACATTTGATAATTAGAGAAACACATTGTTCTCTCTGTAAAATATCCTATTCATCTTCTTCAAACAACAAATCTCTAACCACCGATCACACACAAACTACCATTATTCATTGCATCTTCGGCCACCATGGCTCCTTTCTCACAATAATTTAGCCTTATTTTCTCTCTATTATTTGAGTCAAGACTGAAATTTCAAAATTTGAAAAAGTATAAGAACTAGAATTGACTGAAATAGAGTATAGAGATGAAATCTGCAACTTACGACGGGGACTAATGACAAAATTTGACCATTTCATAATCTGTTCCCTAGGTTCATTTTTATTACGATCTCTCATTTTTTTTTCTCTCCTAGGATAATGATTCTGGAAGGGCGCGAAGTTCTTCCACCCGCCCTAGCAGCTTATCCAAGAGGGCTGTTGCCACTAGCAGCAGGCCGGCCTCTTCTTTGGGGCCGAGTGATAGTCGATCAAGTTTGCTTCTTTCAGGTAGTAGTCGTCTCTCTGGAAGCCAGAGACCCCATTCTGGGTCTGAGCAGAGATCAACTCTCTCGAAAGCTACAACCTCGAAAGGTATCCGTGAAGATCAGATTCAGACTCAAAGCTCTGAGCACCATTCAAGGGTTACAGAAGATAGGAAGGGATGAATGTTCCATTTGGTAAGGACAACTCTTCTACCTATTAAACATAAACCTTTAAATTCCTATTTCAATCCTAATGTATTTTGTACACATAAACGAGTCTGGTCGCGGCTAGATTCCATATTTTTCGATGGAAATGTTATATACATGATTGCCTTACTCATCATCATGCTATGCTGCCGTAGATTCATGAAGAGAAGGATGCCATGTTCCTGGAATTTGTTAATATGTATCCAAGGTAAATTGCTCATGTTCTTATATTCATAGTTTTTATCCGAACAGATTCATTCCTTCTCATTCTGAAATTAGTTGATTTTCTATGATGCAACTGAATAATGTAATATGATCAAAATAAATAAATAAATAAATAATGTAATTTGTTTTTTTTTTCCTACAGCTTTTTCTTGTACTTTTTTATTTCCATATAATTTGAGATCATACTTTTATATTTATATTCAACATGCATTTAACTTGATTATTGGGCACTATGGATCCATCCTTGTATGCTTTAAGATTTGGCAATTGTTGGCTTCTGAACAGAGGTGAGAATTTAGATTTAAGCTAATGGACACTTTGTGGGTATATGTGTATATACTTTTTGTTAATATTTGAATTTGTATATTATTAGTGGGGTTGTATCATTGAACTTTAGAAGATGTATAGTTTATGCATTAATTGCTTTAATTCGAACACTGAACTTTGATTTTCATTTTAATTATACAACTGGGCCGTTAGTTCGGAAACGACTTGATTATGTGAGATGACGGTTATGTTACTATGTTTTTTTTATATAAATAGTATTTTATTCATTCAAAGCACCACAACTATACAAATAAAATCAAACCCTCCCACAATAAACTAGTTAAATTAAATCTTAGTTTTCAATCAAAGAAGAAGAGTGAACAAATTTAGAACACCCTAATAGTCTCAGACAAACATCATTCTTAATTTGCAGAAACAAAGCATGAACCTGTCGATGAGACTTTCCATGTATGGCTATATTGTTGCTCAAAAATAGTTTAGGCACTGATGGTTAAGATTCTGTATCAATTTTATCATTAAATTTTAAAACCATGTATTGATTTTGTTGTAAAACTTTTTGGTCGTCGTCGATGTTCGACATTGATTGTCATTCACGACAATACCAAAACTTTTTTTACTCCATTTGTTTATCTTCAGTTTAGTTTTTCACAAAACTCACTCCAAGTGAATGAAAATTTATCTAAAATTTTGACATACTAATAGTCTAATCTTATTTGGCGGATGTTCGATAAGGGCTAACACCCTAAACCTCTAAAAATGTTAGGATATTTTCTTGTTTAATTTTGTTATTTTAAAGAAGTTTTGGAAATATATAAATTGTGATGGAAGACGATAAAATGAGTTTATTGCTATCTAGGGTGGTCGCAAAAGACATTGGAGAATGACGACATCCAAAAATAGTTAAAAATCATGATTTTGGAAGATAATGAAATTGAATAGAAGATATTTCTTTTTGGTTTTTTAGATGCGGTACTAGACTATCACATGTTAATGAGTTAACAATTTAGTGGTATAATTGAAGCGAAAACGAAAGTTTAACGGTAGAATTAAAATAATATAAGTTCAGTGACAAATAATACATCACCTAAAATTTAATAGTATCTCATGCAATTTACCCTTATTAGTATTATATCTTAGGATAAATAACACCACATGTCGTTTCATTAAAGGTCTAATAACAAACATGTCGCGTTTCTTTTTCTTTTTTTTTTAAAAGTAACAATTTAGTTAATGAAAATTTTGTGGCAAACATGTTACTGTTCTCCTAGACATAATAATTTTGGTCACTCGATTAAAATTTGTGACAAACAAGTTATTTAATTAAAATTGTGGCAAAGAGATCACTCTACCGTTAAAATTTAAATAGATAACTTGGTATAATAACAATCTTAGTCCCTAAAATTTATACATTATATTAATTGGTTCTAATTCGAAATAATTCAATAAATTTAATCACATATTGAAAAAATTCTATCATTGAAGTGACTATGTCTACTAGCAAGCGACTGTAAGGTCATAAAAGCTCTATTTCATTACTTCGTCAGATGTCTAAAATTGACCATATTTATTTCTAAGTTTTATAATTTAGTCCAATAATAATAATAATAATTTATTTATTTAAATGTTAATATTTAATAAAAATAAATTAAATATTTTAATATTAAATTAGTAATTTTTTAGATACATTAAATTTAGTATTTTTTTAGAAACATAACTAATTTAAAGGGTTAATGTTATGTCGAGACTCTCAGGTTTGTTTTTTATTCAATTTAATCACCGAAAAAGTCTGCTTTTACCTAAAACTAACCTCTTTTTATTTCTAAATTTTATAATTTAGTCCAATATTTGTTATTAAAATTAGTAATATTTTATTTAAATTTTAATATACAATAAAATAAAATTAAATATTTTAATATTAAATTAATATTTTTTAGATGCATTAAATTACCTAAAATTAAATTAGTAATTTTTTAGATAAATTAAATTAATAAACATTTAAACATTAGGGGCAAAGAAAATTCTAATAATATAATAAATAATATATAATGTTATAAAATTCCCCCTTTAAATTTAAAAAAAAAAATCAACGAAAATATTTTTCATCACTGTTTAGACTCACTCGACTATTCATCTTCTTCAAATTTTCAAAAACTACCGTGTAAACCTAACTCCGACGAACTTTCATCACAGCTGGCCATAAGTCATAATCTGTTGTCGTTGAATTCAATTCCATTAAATAAAATGCACTCAGTTACGATATTTTTTTAAAAAGGACAAATTCACAACAAAATATATTTTACTTTACTGAAGTTTCAAATCCTATAACAATTTTATTCTTAGTTGTTTAGATATAAGTCTGGAATGATCACTATGATGTGAATCAAATTTAATACGAATCAAAATAGATGTAAATCGATCAATTGTGTGTTTGTACATATTCTGATTAGAATTTGGAGTAGTCTATGATCGAGTATTATATTGGTGTTTAATAGCTAATAAATGTTCAATGTTTTATTTTGCCCTTTTATATTTGCTACGTTAAGTTATGCGACTCATAGTAAATTCACGGTGCACATATCATATAGGTCTGTGAAGTTGAATTTTAATTGACTTATGTTGTCCCACAATATCACTAAAATGTAACATAAATGAGTAAATAGTTGAAAATTTTTATTATATTATATTTATTTTAAAATTTATTTTAAAATTTCCTAATTTAATATTAAAATGTTTAATTTTTTATTAAATATTAACATTTAAATAAAATATTATTATTAATAATAACAAATATTAGATTAAATTATAAAACTTAGAAATAAATAAGGGTCAATTTTAGGTAAAAAAAACTTTTTAGTGACTAAATTGAAGAAAACAAATCTGACAGATTTTTCATAACGTTTAGCCTATAAATAAAACCAGGCGAGTTGACTTAGTCAAAGAAGAGATGATATGGCGAGATGTTATTGGCTGAATTTTTTTAACGATAAAGATAATAATATGGGATAAAATAAGTAGCGGTGTAAACGCTAAAAAACACTTCGTCCCGAAATAATATTAGTTACTAAGTTGAAAAATAAGTGAACGTGTGCCTTAAGCCTATTTAAAATAAGGGTAAACTATATCATTGACCACCATACTTTGGTTAATGTATTAAAATGATCATCTTAAAAAATCGACTCAATTGACCACCCAAACTATTGAAATTGGATCAATGTGACCACCAGCCGTTAATGGGCTAACGGAAGGTGACGTGGCAGTTAAAAAATTAAAGGTATAATCACACATTTGGTCCTTATTATTTACACATTCTTTCAATTTAGTTCTAATTTTAAACTAATAAAATAAGTTAATTAGGTGGTGACATGTGTCAACACCTTATTGGAGGAATTTAATTATTTATATTTGATTAATAAATAATTTTCCTCCTCCAATCAGGTGGTGACACGTTTAGAGGAGAAAAATCAAATCCCCAAACTTGCTATGGCTGGGAATCAAACCTGGGTTTAGGGTGTTTAAAGGCAGCGCCTTAACCACTGCACCAAGGACATGTTTGTGTTAAAAATCACCAATTATATTATATGTCTTATTGTTTGTTACCATTCAAATTCATAATCTTTCTCATCACTCCACATAATCCAATCGCGTTAATTTATCTTCTTCCTCATGTTACGTGTCACCACCTAATTAATTTTTTTTATTAGTTTAAAATTAGGACTAAATTGAAAAAATGTGTAAATAATAAGGACCAAATGTGTGATTATACCTTTAATATTTTAACTGCCACGTCACATTTTATTAGCCCATTAACGGCTGGTGGTCACATTAATCCAATTTTAATAGTTTGGGTGGTCAATTGAATCGATTTTTTTAAGGTGATTATTTTAATACATCAACCAAAGTACGGTGTGAATGATATAGTTTACCCTTAAAATAAAAGAACCAAGGTTATATGAATTACAAGCCTAACAAATCCGACATAAAGTGTCATGTCACTGGCCCAAACCGATTCATGGGTCCCAGTCAAACCGGGTAGAATCGTTTTTTTCCCAACTGTAACTCAAATCTCTGCAATTTCTTAGCTAATCTCCCTCTTGAATCGCATTGATCTCTCTTTCTCTCTCAAAATGAGAAAAACAAAATATTTCACTTTCTCTCCTCCCAATCACTCCCTTGCTAACGTCAAAATGACAAACCAAACAAATATTTTTTTATTATTTTGTTTACCTCCTTTCCCTCATTCTATGAAGATACAGAATTTCCAATGATTTCTCTGCTCCACGCCGGAGTTTTTCCTTACTTTTTTTCTTGAGCTTGAATCTGTTGCTTTTTAACTTTTAAAAGCTGGTTTTCATTTCATCTGCGCGGGAGTTGTATTTTGTTATGTGAAGAAAAGAAAATGGAGACTGTTGTTATTGTTGGAGATATTGCGTGTTTGGATACGGAGTTATTGCAGCTCCAGGAGATGTCTCCATTAGCTCTCAAATCCAATCCGGAATTCACTCAAATGCTTTTCGAACAATGGCTTTCTCTTCCCGTTAATAACAAGCTGGTACTCTTCGTTTCCCCCCTTTTTCTTTATAGTTTCTATACCTAACAGAGTTTGATTTGAATTATTAAAATAATAGATCGTTGTCGACGTTAAATTGTTCTAGTCAGTTCATTGCTCGGTTATTTGATGATAAAAATGATTGACATTATGAAAAGTAATTAAAGTAAACCTGATGCCGGATCATTTAGATTTTATTATTTAGTTCATAATGTGTGTCATATATGTATGTGAAATCCATATTTCAAGAAGAAATTGAGGTATTTTAATCGATTTGAAAGGAATACTTGTGACATGCGATTGTTGTTTCTGTCGAAGTTTTTGTTAATCATCCAACATCGGTCAAGTTTAGAATTTATATATTTGTTAAAAACATTCATCTGAGCCTATGACTGGATGTGCACCATTGTTTAAATTTTGTTACTTTTCTAGGTAACCTCTTTGGTTAATGATGCAAAGGCTGGTAATCCCTTGAATGTTCCTGGAAATACTTCATCTGGAAGTACTGCCACAGGCAATTCTTTACCTTCCATGTTTCCTGCTGGAAGTGCCCCTCCCCTTTCACCAAGAAGTACATCTGGTTCCCCTCGAACAGCAAAACATAGGGCTGGTCCTTCAAACTTGGGTTCTCCATTGAAAGTAGTTAGCGAGCCTCTTAAAGAATTAATACCACAGGTTGGGATCCTGTTCAATTGATATTCTAGGTTTCTTTCTCAACTGTTGACCTTGGTTGTGTTTATCTGCCGTATTTGCCTTTCTATTCCGAAGTTGGTGATAACTTGTTGTAGTGATACTTGAAAATACCTCCAGTTTTACTTTGAAAAAGGCCGTCCACCTCCAAAGGAACTAAAAGAACAATGCTTGTCTCAAATCAATAAGTTTTTCTCTGGCCACCCAGATGGGCTACAACTGTCTGGTAATATACATGTACGCTTTGTTGTAACAGACATTTCTGTAATTCATCTGATATTCTTGTTTACCATTTATTTATGTATATCAGAGTTCAAACTAGTGACCAAGGAAATCTGCAAGCTGCCATCATTTTTCTCCACAACACTTTTCAGAAAAATCGATGTTAATGGCACTGGTTTGGTTACAAGGTATATTTTCTTGTTCATGGAAATGGAACAGCTATGTTGCTATCGAAGATCTGTCATATCCTTTGTAACTTCTAGGATATTTCTTTGAAGGTTATGAGGGTTCATATTTTGATTCTTTTCTGTTGTGAGGCGCTCTTCATGCCGGGCCTTGTTGGAGAATTATGTGTTTTAAATTTAAATTGTTACTGATGGAGTGATGGTGATAAGCTGATGAAAATGTTTCTTCTAAGATTCTTAACCTTTTAGTAATTCTCTTGTGTTTGCATTGCAGCTGTTATATCATTTTGATCATTTTATGTTGTAGCGTTCATTGAATTTTGCTTCATTTTCTTGCAGAGATGCATTTATTGATTATTGGATCAATGGCAATATGTTGACGATGGACATGGCAACCCAAATATATACAATATTAAAGAAACCGGATCTCAAATACCTCATTCAGGTCTTTAATAATTTTTGGGAGCTTAAACTAACTGTAACGTTGATCAATAGTATAATAATCGTTTATGTTTAAGCTTAATTTCATCTATGCTTTCCAATCTGATAGGAAGATTTCAAACCGATTCTCCGAGAACTATTGGCAACTCATCCAGGGTTGGAGTTCTTACAGAGTACACCTGAGTTTCAGGAAAGATATGGTTTGTTTTTATCTGTTTGACACCTTTTGCAGTTTTTGCACTTCAAATGGACATTTAAGATGCGAGATTTTCTCTTTTCAAATTCCACCTGTCCTTGTACAATATCTAAGGCATTTGAACACTGATATTGAGTTGTTTCTTGACTGTTTCCTTCATTTACGCTGGAACCACTAAGCTCTGAACACAGAGATCCTAACATGCATCTATTTTCATGATTGCAGTCCACCTTGTTTCTTCAATAAACTGGTTCTGTCACTAGTGTGTTTGGTAATGTAGAAAGCTATGCTTAATATCATTAGTAAAATGACTATCACAAGGCAAATGCAAACTCATTCTTTGATGAGCTGGTGTCAAAATTTGCACATCCACAACAGGATTCATGTTTTTGTTTATTTTGTTGGTTATCTTTGGTAAGAACGGTTTGCAGTATAGCTGTCATATAAGTATATGGTTTCAATGGCTTAGCTTCCATAATTTTAAAATGTTTATTTTTGGATGATTAATTCACACATGAAATTCTTATTAACACGTTATGAGCATATGAGACTTGCTTTAGGAACATTTTGTGTGATTGAAATTGTAACTAAAGTATCTGGACTGATTACTGCATGCATTACGGCTTATTCTATATTTGCCTTAACATGCTATATGGTGTTTATTACTGCTCAGACAATTAGCACAACTACTTACTGTTTGTTTTCATAATATTTTGGATGTCTGGATTGTCCATAGTGTTGCTGAATACGCTGTTGATTTTTATCTGATGTTGCTTGTTTGACATTACTTTTTTTGCACATGACCAGCTGAAACTGTTATATACCGAATATTTTACTACATAAATAGATCTGGGAATGGTCGCCTAACTCTTAGAGAGTTGAAACATGGAAACTTGATTGATGCCATGCTACATGCTGATGAGGAAGATGACATTAATAAAGTTTTGAGGTATATACTTGGCTTGAATCTACTTGAATGCGTGGAGTAGGAAATTGATCTTATTTGCTTCCAGATTCCACAAAATCAAGAATAACTTTGTATAACTGCTTTTTGATTCATGCTTAATACATTCTGGCATATACCTTTTATTGTTATTGTGATTGTTATTATCACATTTAAACCTTTTTCCCCTTCTTTTTGAAAAAAATACACAGGTACTTTTCGTATGAACATTTTTATGTAATATACTGCAAATTTTGGGAGCTGGATACAGATCATGATTTTTTGATTGACAAGGAGAACCTTATCAGATATGGTAACCATTCGCTTACCTACCGGATTGTTGATAGGATATTTTCTCAGGTTTGTCCAAGTCAGATGATATTTTTATTCTTTGGTCCGAATCTCATTTTACCTGCAAAAAGACGATTTCATTTAATTGAATGTTATCTATTCAACTGTGGTCTTCTTACTTTCTTCTGTTTCTTCAATTGACTGATTTATTTTCAGATTTTGAAATTTCACTCATCTTATGCTTTCATATCATCTTAGGTCCCAAGAAAGTTTACCTGTAAGGTTGCAGGAAAGATGGGGTATGAAGATTTTCTTTACTTTATCCTAGCAGAAGAGGACAAGTCATCCGAGCCCAGTCTTGAGTATTGGTATATTTTGTGCTCTTTCTCTGTAGACTCAATGGTATTGCAGTGAACTTTGTGAACTGATTGTCAATTTCAAAGCTCGCCCTCATTTTATGAAGTAAATAAACTTTGCCAACTTTCTTACGAAAACACTTAATTGAAAATGCCCCTAAAAAGATATTTGAAAACAGCTTCTTTTTATCACTTCTTACCAAAAAATTCAGAAAGATTTGTCAGAAACTATAGACTAGGGAATTAGTCTTGATCAAACAAATTTAACGAAGCAAATAAACAATGTAACTGATTCATATGCAGTTCTATAAATATTTTCATTAATATTTTAGGAATAGCACTGTTGTTTGAGGAGGTGGAGCTTTCAAATGATCTCATTAACATTGGATTTCTGAGTGTGTTTAAAAATATCTTGGCTAGTTTTTTTTCCGATGCTATCAAATGATCTCATTAACATTGGATTTCTGAGTGTGTTTAAAAATATCTTGGCTAGTTTTTTTTTCGATGCTATTATATTCAAAGGTTCATTTTCATGCATTTGTTTTTTCTTATGGAATTCTTTCACATAGTTTAGCTGGGTTGGGAATCATGCCTTTACTAGCCAGTAATTGGGATTTTTTTGTAGGCTAAAGTGTGTAGATCTGGATGGCAATGGAGTTCTAACACGTAACGAAATGCAATTTTTTTACGAGGAGCAGTTGCATCGAATGGAATGCATGGCACAAGAGCCCGTGCTCTTTGAGGACATCTTGTGTCAGATAATTGACATGATAAAACCGAAGGTTTGCCATTTTATCATTATTCCCTTTTTTGTCTCCTTCTTTGTTTAGTATAGTGCATATTCAAGTGTGTTTCTGGAAATGGTTGAGGTGTTGGGAGGAGGGGGAAGAGAAATAACAAAATTATGGAGGAAGAAACACTCTTGAGAAGGATTTATAGAACTTGAAATGTGACTTGCTTGTTTACAATCTCTTGCTATGCTCTATCACATACAACCCTTTATCTAAACATTCATGTATCCGAGTTAAGTACATTCATGAATGACTAATCTAACACAATTACATGTATCAATAATATTCTACAATGTTAAAGTTATAATATACAACATGATGTCCATCTCTGCTATGCTCTGCTTGTAATTTCAGACTTAAAATATTTATGCTGGTATAATAATACAATTGTCTGAAAAACAGGTTTCTGGATAATGTTGAGTTGGTCTCATTACATTACATCTTCATCTTGAAGCAGCTGCTTTACAATTAGATCACTTAATGGTATTTAAGGGTCCGAGCAAATTATACCGTGAACTGCTTTTTGCTATATGCTTTTGGCCCTTTAGGAGCTGAATTTCTATTGAATGTTCTCAATCGTGCACACCGCTAATGAAGTTAGATTGTTTGACTATTTACATTTTCGTGTTTGCAGGATGAAAACTGTATCACACTGTCTGACCTAAAAGGGTCTAAACTGTCTGGAGGTGTTTTCAATATCCTTTTCAATCTCAACAAATTCATGGCCTTTGAATCTCGCGATCCATTCCTCATTCGTCAGGTGCTCTTATCTGTCAACATTGGCTTTAAAAGGGAATTGTATTTATATACCATGGCATTATGTTGGAATGAACATTGAACAGGAGCGCGAGAATCCTACATTGACGGAGTGGGACCGTTTTGCACATAGAGAATATATCAGGCTTTCAATGGAAGAAGATGTGGAAGATGCCTCCAATGGAAGTGCAGAAGTGTGGGATGAATCACTTGAGGCTCCCTTCTAAGTTTGAAGGGTAAGTATGGATTGCATGTGCATCTTACTTGGACTCGGGCGTTAATGCTGAGTATTAGGGTAGTGTTGGAGAGAACTGGATCCCATATTCATATCTAAATATGTGTCTGATACCGGTGTCGGGAACAGGTACTTGGAGAAAAGTAAAAGAGTTACATAGTTGCATTCTAGCTATTTGAAAATGCACTAGATCAAAGAATTAAGCTAAAATAACAGCACAAACTTGACAAAAAAAATGTCTTGTTTTTCTCATGAATTTCATGCCCGTACAGGTGCTCGGAGAAGAGCTCAGCTTATAGACATCTTTTGTTTATCTTGAGCTTGGCCTTGTGCGACGTACTCCTGGCACACGTGTGAACAATTTTCAGGCATGATTAGACAAAAACACAATGAATCATGGAGTTGGAGACCCCCGGCTGTTTCTAAGCAATTCTCACACGGATGAATTTCTGTCGGTACGTGATAATTGGAATCCAGGTTTAAATAAGTTCATAATCTTTTAGTACCCTTTCAGTTCTTGATTTCTAAAATGCAGTCCAAAG
Organism: Hibiscus tridactylites; assembly: GCA_958450335.1. Classification (NCBI taxonomy): domain Eukaryota; kingdom Viridiplantae; phylum Streptophyta; class Magnoliopsida; order Malvales; family Malvaceae; genus Hibiscus; species Hibiscus tridactylites. The sequence goes on from OY288275.1 coordinate 52,791,102, forward strand.
CCTATTCCTTTTTCTTTTCCTTCTTCACTTAAAAATATTGTTTCCCCCTGTTTTTATTTATTTATTTTAATTTGTGGCTTCTTTACCATTTCATAGTATCTATGGTCATGGGTAAAGTAAATGGTGTATTGTACTTTTGTGAAATTTTAAAATTTATGTTGTAAGTTAATTGAATAAAGAGGTGGGAATTGTTCTTGAAGGTCTATGTATTCAACAATCATAATATTTAGCATCACAAACTAGGGTTGGAAATAAGGCGGGTGGGGTACGGTTCTATATTCCTCATTTTGTTCATAATATTTGTAGTTACGATTTTGGGATTCCAATTAATATTTTGGGTATTAATTATTAAAATATGACATTCTGCATTACTTTTAAAAAGATTATGTAACTAATAATCTACAATTCTAAATCATGATCTGTTTGTTCTAAAAAGAACTAATTTCGATAACATTTCCAACCATATAAATTACCTCTACAAATTTTAGTCGTACAATTTTTATGGCGATTTTTTGAAGTTATTGTTGTTTTTGGAAATATTATGCAATATTTTCTTCTGACTTTTGCTCACTCAAAAATTAATAACTCATAATATATAACTCGAAATCAAGAACTATTTGTTTTAAACGAATCTAAATTTCCGCGTGGTTATAGAAATATAAGACTCGCTTCTTGACTTGTCTTGTAGAACTTTTGGTGATTTTTCAAAGTCATTGGTAAAATTGTTTTCTAAGAAATGTGCTGCCAAATTTTTATGCAACATTCAAATATTTATTTTTTTAAATACATATCGAAATCGATCACTTTGTATTTTAAATAAAATTAGACTGAATATATTTACAACGATGTATAGACAACTTTCTAATTATTTTTATAAAATTTACAGAGAATTGCTAAACTTACTCTAGTTGGCCATAATTTGGTTATGAGAGATTAGATTTTTGTTAAAAATGGGTAATTACTCTTATGTTCATCCAAATTTGTAAATATATTGCAATCCCTGCGGATATTTTCGGGGATCCCTACGACGATTTATATAGGTACAGTTCGGTTATCTCTACGGTTCGAATATAACAATTTCTATCCTCATCCCCATTTGAGTTTCAGTGATAAAACGTTCTTCGTCCCCGTCTTCGTAGAGGAATATTTCAATTATTTTCCATACCCGTCGGTTCAAATTCCCACAATTTTCGGTTATCACAAACTTGGCAGCGTATTTGGTTCACTATTATTTCGAATGCTGCAATAGTTTGGTGTTTTGTTTTCATTACTTGAGTGATTATGCGAAATACGCATTCATTCATGTCTGTAAAATTATATCCCAAATTTTATTTTAGTCCATTTATTTAGAAAATTGGACAAATTGATTTCAATATATTTTTAAAGAGTAAAATAGTTTAACTTTTTGTCTGATACAAATTTTTTATATTTTAAAAATTATTTTTTTTGGAACGAAATCAATTTTTAAGAAACACTGCACTGCAAAGATTGGAATGGCTTGTAAAATGGATTTAATGAATACTTTCCTAGGTAAACTACATTTAAGGTCACTCGATTATTAGTAAATTGGGATTGAGTCATTCAATTATCAAAAATTACAACATGGTCACTAAAATCTAATAAGGTTTGATATAATAGTAGTTTTTAGTCTTCAAAATTTATATGTTCTATCAATTTAGTCCTAATTTAAAATAATTCAATAAATATAACCCTTTATATTTAAAAAAATATATCAATTTAGTCATTTTTTGTCTCTCAAATTGCTTGTTCTTCTTCGTTCATCATCATTGCTATTTGGGTAGCCTCGGTAACATGAGTTATATCAAACTTGATATTTTCAATTAATCATAAACATGTATATTTTCTATTATTAGCATTATAAAATATAAAATTTATTTATTAATAAATTAAAAAATAATTATCTATACGAGTCTTAAAATATATAGATTATAATTATAAAAGTAGATTTATATGTTATTTAGTTTTATAATAAACATTTTAATTATTTAAATGAATTATAACCTCACAAAAAATAAACAACATTATAAAATAAGTAAATAATTAATTGGTCAAAGTATAGTAGAAGTGCTCATACCATACCTAAAAGTTCATTTTATTCCTTCTACTATAACAAGGAATATTTTAGTCCCTAAACTATACTTAAAAGTTCATTTTAGCCCATCTTCTATAAAAAGGAACATTTTTGTCCTTGTACGTTTGAAAAGTTAATATTTTGGTCCTTGCACGTTTAAAAATGCTAGAGTTATTGTCAGTTGACTTCGATGTTTTGGTTTAAATACTCTTTAGGTCCCTCCCGGTTTTGAACTTGAGCAAATTAATCTTCTTAAAACATTTTTGTGTGAATTTTTACATAGAAGTTTTAAACACCTATGAAATCTAAATACAAAACTAATTCCTATTCTAACTCCAAAGTTATTTTCACTTTACAATTACAATACAAAACATAAAAAATATTTAATTTAAAAAGTGTACATTGAACTTTCTTAGAATTTTTAGATTTGGAGTAAGAATAAGGGTTTAATTGAAAAAACATGATACAAAAATCATAAAAAATTAAAATTTCACTAAAACTTTAAACATAATCAAAATTATGGAAAACATTATAAAATTATGTTTTTTTGTTTTATTTCATTTAAAAAATTATCCAATCATAATTGGACATGTGTCATGTATTAGCGTAAAAGGTCAACATTATCATAGATTGTTCTCATTTATTGACTTTCAAAATGTACATTGAATTAATTGCTCTCCTTTTTTTAAGAGGGTCAATTTCTCAATTTCGAAATTGGCAGGGACTTAAGGGGTGTTTAAACCAAAATATTTAAGCCAATTAACTATAAATTTAAAATTTTGGACCATAATATTTACTTTTCAAACGTACATGGACTATGTCTTTTTTATAGTAGAGGGACTAAAATGAACTTTTAAGCATGGTACATGGATTAAAATGTTCCTTTTTATAGTAGAATATTTTGGTTCAATCATAATTGGACATGTGTCATGTATTGACGTAAAAGGTCAACATTATCATAGATTGTTCTTATTTATTCACTTTCAAAATGTACATTGAATTAATTGCTCTCCTTTTTAAGAGGGTCAATTTTTCAATTTCAAAATTGGCAGGGACTTAAGGGGTGTTTAAACCAAAATATTTAAGCCAATTAACTAAAAATTCAAAATTTTGGACCAAAATATTCACTTTTCAAACGTACAAGGACTATATGTCTTTTTTATAGTAGACGGACTAAAATAAACTTTTAAGTGTGGTGCATGGATTAAATTATTCTTTTTATAGTAGAGTGACTAAAATAAACTTTTAATGTAATAAAGGGTCCTCTGAATAAAATCATACATATTAAGCAAAAAAAAATGTAGTAAAGGGACTTCTAATAAACTTTAACCATAATTAATAACATAGAATTCAGTAATACAAATAGGAGTGTTCAAAAATACCCGACCCGATTATCTGAACATAAATAAATGGGTATTTATCCGGAAATATTTTTACTCGAGTTGAGCCCGAGTCACAAAATTAAGAATTTTTGGGTACCCGATTAGAATCGGGTACCCAGATATATTTAAAATTAATATTTTTTATATTCAATATACATATTTTTATAAACTAATAAAAATCTTATTTTTTATATTTAATAAATGCATATTTTTATATTAAACTAATAAATACATATTTTTTTATATTTTTATATTAAACTAATAAAATATTTTTATATATAAAAAATACACATTTTTATATTCGGGTACCTGCAACTTCCAGGTAGCCATAGAAACCGGGTCGACACGAGCCGCACTTTAAACTACTCGACGATTCAGGTACCCGGTACTTGAGTACCCAGATTTAAACACCCCTACATACAAACACATGAAATATAAAAATAAAAAATCTAAATTTTAAGTTGAATCATATAATAAAAAAATATTAAACATTATTATAATGAAAATATATTTGTCATTGCTTCCCGTATGCATATGATGCATTGTATAAAAACAACTTATGAGTCATTTTCTAAACATGAATAATTTTTTATTTAGAGTTTCATAATAATAAATATTTTTTAACAATTAATAAATTTTTAAATAAGAACAAAAGATTTAAAATTATTGTAAAAGTTATAAAACTTTTTAATGAAAACACACTTGTAGAAAACTTAAAAAATATATTTAATAATAAAAATTCAATAACTTAAAAAATTTAATTATTAGTTTATTTAAAATAAAAGAAAAATAATGAAGTCATTTAAAAATATGAAATTACTAAAAATAATTGTAACATGAACTTTTTTGTAGCAAAATTATGGGGTAAACTACAATGGAAGTCACTCAATTATAGTTAAGGTTACATTTGGGGTCTACTCAATTATTAAAAGTTACATTTGGATCACTCAATTATCATTAGAGTTACATTTGGGTCACTTGACCCGTTGACCGTTTAAAAAGTCATTAATTATTGCCATTTAATTGGGTAAAATACAGTTTTAGTTCTCAAAACTTTCCAAAATTTTAAATATTCATAATTTTTGATAAAAAAATTCAATAGCCACAAATGGCGGGAATTCCAAACTTGAAATTGCAGAACGATAACTTTCCTCTACATATTTTTTACCATCAATGGAGTTACATTTATCCCATCTTTATATTCTTCACCACTAAAAGACTTCCACTACAGTTTGCAAAGTTCTAAAATGCTAAAATTTCTCAAATTCATTATTCCCCAACGGCTTTAGCACAAGAACTGAGTAAAATTTAACATCTAAAAATAAAGTATTTCTTCATTAACAAAAGCAACACCGAGTTTATTCATTGTGAAAGCGACGAACATTTAACACTAAACATATTAACTGTGATTCTTAAATGAAATTAATTGGTTGTTTTGAATTTTCCAATGGATAAGTTCCTTTCTTTATTTCTGATCTTCAAATTTAGGCATAAACTTCAAATTCTATAGCTATCATAAAATATTGCTACAACAAGAAAGAAATGGGGTTCACTAATTAAAATAGGGACGAATAACATAAAGCTAGGTATATGATCCTAATGCTTAGCTTAGTTAATCTCGGGGTTTAACTTAGTTGGTTCAAGTAGTTAGCCCTAGAGGTGACATCTATTAAGTTTGGGATTTGAACCCAGCATCCACAACCACTTCACTAATCTCAGACTACAGTTTCTTTTCTACAATAAAGAAAATGTGTGTGAGTGTATATATATACCGTTTTTTTTCCTTTTGTAGAAGTAATACAAGTAAAATGAAAAAGAAGGGAGTGAAAAATAAGAGAAAAAAATCATGAGAAAAAAAAAACAAAATCATTGAAAAGTTATATACCTGAGCAAAGGGAAAATAATGACCAATTTATTTTTCTTAGAAAGCCTAGTTTCTTGAACATGCTTGCGCATATTATCAACTTGTTGTAAGATTTTTACATATACAATGAACTATACCATTATTCTACCCACTATAGTTTTACTAATGAAACAAACACAAATTCAGATTTTAGTAAATTCCATATAAGCCCAATAGCTATAATAATAATAATCTAACCAATGATTTATCGCACATTTTTGCATTTGGGTATATGTTGTAGGGTTTAGTGTTTAGGGTTAAATTTATTGAATTATTTTAAATTAAAACTAAATTGATAGAATATAAAAGCTTCGAGTGACCAAAAAATTACCCTCTCGGCCTGGTCTAGTCGCAAGATCGAATCGGGAGAGTTACACGGGGATAACCAGAAAACAAATCCGAGAATTTCCCTCTGATTAACAACCATAGATTAAAATTTATCTTGTCTAAATGCGATTTAACGGTCCTATAGTGTTAAGGGTCATGGCGGAAGAAACAACACCTCAATCGAGCATCAATCAGATGTCCAATTGAAGACAAACAATCACGAAGGACTATTTTGCAAAAGCACACCAAGCAAGGGGCAAAAAGCCAACTCAAAAACAATACATATAAACTCATTTAGGAAGCATACAAGCATTAGGGACTAAAGCGTAACGTTTGGAAACCTTCAAAGATGCCCTTTTAACAACTTTAACTACATGTGTTTCGAAACGTGAGTTCTCAGCAAAAAGCAATATTAGGTTGTTTCGAAACGGCCTCTCATGGTTTCGAAACAGGAGCCTCCAGTGGAAAAATGTACCGAAACGGCACCACCCCCGTTCCGATAGGGTGCCCCAAAAGCCTGGCCATTCCGAAACCATACCATATGTTCTGAAACGCCTGGGCACAGATAGGCCCGAAAATGCATTTTGACATCCCCAAACATTCCCAAACTTACCCCGAAAGACCACAAACCACATGGCAACATATCAAGCAAACATTCTAGAGGCAAAACACCCTAAAAACAGGCTTCAAACAAGCCTACACACAAATATGGATCTCAACCTCAAAAGCTCATAAGAACACTTTAGCTCAAAACACCAACAAGCCAAAACACATGTCAATTAACCAAAAGCCATATCAAGCCTCAACTTAGCATGGTATCAACATTTAAAACATGTAGTAACATGGTCTACACATGGGAGTTTATAACCACCTCCCTAACCACAAAACAAGTATTTCCATTGCTAAATCATTATTACAACTTAAAAATCATACTTGAGCTTAAGCTACGATCATCGGAGCCTTTCCCTCGCCTTCATTTGCTTCCCGGAACACTAACGATCTGCATTGTTGGAAAGGAGCGCGTAAGCATAAAGCTTAGTGAGTGGTGCTCAAAACCACAACAACAACAATGCAATTTTAACGAAACCATTTACAACAGTGAGAACAAAACCACAAGCATGATTTCCATCAACATAATTATCAACAATCTTACATATGCTTGGCATCTTACATCAAGCAATGCAACAAAATATAACAACAAGGCATGACTCTTGTTGAGTTGTGAGGAGCTCGATTCGTTCAACCGATGTGGCTCACCAAGTGGTGGAGAGGTGGATTTTTGGGTGGAAGGGTTGTGGAAGCTAAAAAGTAAATGACACAATGATTTTAGAGTGGTTCAACCTTCTAACCAAGGTCTACATCCACTACCTTAGCTTCCCACTAAGGATTTCCAATCAATCCACTATTGATTCGTCCCCTTTTTCTAGGCTTAGGAGGAAACCATTTACACCATCAAGCCTTCTACCCAAAGCCTTGATCAAACCCTCTCTTACAAAGAGATAATAAAAGCAAACACAAATCCCTCTAATAGGTGTTTGTTTGCACAATTAAAGCACTCACCCAAAACCTAAAACACTTGAGCAAATTTGACAATTTTGGCTCACTAGTGTTTGTGTATACAATAAATGACAATTTAAGCTCTAAGACAATTCTTGATCATTTGTTGATTGACAATATGAGCATTAGCCTTTACTTGATGCTTGGAGGTCCCTTTTATACTCCTTGATGAGTTTATAGTCGTTTCTAGCCGTTGGGATTGAATTGAAGCCGTTGAGGACTTTAATTCCCACCAAAAATGCAGTTCTGCAACTCATTGTTTCGAAACGCTCGAACCCGTTCAGAAACACCCTTTAAGTAGAAAGAGTTGTTGGAGTCTGACAAGGTACCCGTTTCGGAACGCCCCCTGGCCGTTTCGGAACACGTATCGAAACACCTAGACCCGTATCAAAACTCCATGCATTTAAATGTTAGTTGGGAAATAGCCGTTGGAGTTTATGACCGTTGTGGTCGAAGCCACGTAGGAGTATCGAAACGGCATAGCCCGTTTCGAAACGCTGGGCAAAATCCTTATCCAGGGAAAGCCCGTTTTGATACCAGTATCGAAACGTTTTAGCTACTGGAATGCACCGTATCGAAACGCCTTAAGGTGTTTCGAAACGCCTGGACAGTTTTGTGAAGTTTGGCTTCGAAAAACATGTAAAACCTTTTAAAAACGTCCCTAAACATGGTTTCAAGTTATTTGGACTTTGGAAATTGTTTTAAATACTTTTTAAATCAGTCCAAAACATTTTTCAATGATTATATCAAAACATTAGTTCTACAATCTCCCCCTTTTTGATATAATAAAACTATCTTGAAAAATTGTTTGGGACTGTCCCCTTTAACTTAAAAATGTGAATAAGAGATTAAAGATATGAAATCAAATAAAGCTCCCCCTTATTCATTTGAAAATTCAATTTTTCAAACCATTTCTCCCCCTTTTTGTTATATCAAAAAAGAATTTAAAATATTAAGTTCAAAATAACAATAGAGGTAAAATTTGACAAACATAAGAATTTGGTTTTAAAAATGGCTCCCCCTTACTTAAAGCATCAATAAAATGTTAGTTCAACATTTATGATCATCTAGTTGAATTAAATAAAAAATTAAAACTAATAAATGCAAAACAACTAGATATTACCACACTTGAACTCAAGGTAGGATGTGAAGCCTTCCTTCTTCAAGTGTTATTCTTTAGTGTGCATGGAGCTCCCCCTCAATGTTTGACTTGTTGAACATCTCCATCACACCTAGCAAAAGACAATCAAGTAATTTTTGGTATCCAAATTGCTTTGGATCCATGAACATTAGTAGCACAAATTTTAGTCCCCTTAGGAATCCATTTTTCAATGTCATCCTTTTTAATTAAAGTGGTTAGTCCTTTTGGGACCCAAACACTTCTAAAACATTTTCCTTTTACAAATCTAGGGGCACTAGATTGTCTTACATAAAAATTTGATTTTCCAAAATTATTTTTCTTTTCAAGCTCTTTGGAAATCAAATCTTTTTCTTCTTGAACTTTTCGAAGCAAATTTTGTAAATCAAAACATTTTAATTCAAACTCTTCGAGTTTTGCTTCAAGTTTGGTTTTAGAAATCAAATCATTTTGAATTTTTAACTTTGAAATCAATTTATTGTTTTTCAAAATGTGATTTTTAAACTCTAAAACCAAATCATCATAGGCATCTTGTAATTCATCAAAAGAGTAAGAACATGAAGTAGATGAATTAGAAGTTACCCTTGAATCTTCTTCGATGGCCATAAGGCAAAGGTTGGCTTGTTCATCGTCGGTAGAGTCCTCATCACTCCAAGTAGCCACATGTGCCTTCTTCTTATGGCTTGAAGTGCTTGCCCTATCCTTTTTCTTGGATTCTCGTTCAAGCTCTCTCAAAGCATTCTTCATGAACGGGGCACACTTCTTGAAGAGATGAACTATCTCTTCTTCTTCCTCCTCCTCTTCACTTGAATAGACATGATTGCAAGTGGAGGATTTGAGAGCCACGACACTTGCGTTGATGCCTAGCCCTTTGATTTTCTTCTCTCCCATAGCTCTAATTTCTTCCCTCTTCTTCTCATCTTCTTTATTCTTCTTCATGATTTGATGAGTAAGGAGTGACCCCATGAGTTCATCAAGCTTCAAAGTCTTCAAATTCTTTGCTTCGATGATGGCGGTCCTCTTTGAGTCCCAAGACTCGGGAACTGAGTAGATGAGCTTTCGAACAAGCTTTTCATCCGGGATGGCTTCTCCATATCCTTTGAGACCATTGGTGATATTGGAGAACCTATCAAACATCTTCTCGATGTTCTCTTCCGGATCCATTTTGAAGTTCTCATACTCTAAGGTTAGGAGCCCAATCTTGGTCTCCTTGACTTCATCGGTCCCCTCGTATGTGACTTTAAGCTTGTCCCATACCTCCTTAGCATTTTCACAAGAAGACATCTTCTCATAGATGGTTGGGCCAAAAGCACAAAACAAGATGTGCAAGACTTTGCAATTAAGCTTCATCTTCTTGTGATCGTCGGCACTCCACTCCGCTTTGCTTCTTTAAGGCATGAACAAACCATCTTCAACTATATCACATAGCTTGTAATCTCTTGATTTGATGAAGAACTTCATCTTTGTCTTCCAATGGGCATAGTGGGTTTCGTCAAAGAAAGGCGGTTTGTCGATTGATTGTGCCATTTGAGCCGGTTGATGAAATATCGATCGAGCTTGCCGGATCTTCTCAATAGGATGTGAATCCCCTTCTATTGAGCCAAGCTATGATACCAATTGTTGAGTTGCGAGGAGCTCGTTTCGTTCAACCGATGTGGCTCACCAAGTGGTGGAGAGGTGGATTTTTGGGTGGAAGGGTTGTGGAAGCTAAAAAGTAAATGACACAATGATTTTAGAGTGGTTCAACCTTCTAACCAAGGTTTACATCCACTACCTTAGCTTCCCACTAAGGATTTCCAATCAATCCACTATTGATTCGTCCCCTTTTCTAGGCTTAGGAGGAAACCCTTTACACCGATCAAGCTTTCTACCCAAAGCCTTGATCAAACTCTCTCTTACAAAGAGATAATAAAAGCAAACACAAATCCCTCTAATAGGTGTTTGTTTGCACAATTAAAGCACTCACCCAAAACCTAAAACACTTGAGCAAATTTGACAATTTTGGCTCACTAGTGTTTGTCTATACAATAAATGACAATTTAAGCTCTAAGACAATTCTTTATCATTTGTTGATTGACAATATGAGCATTAGCCTTTACTTGATGCTTGGAGGTCCCTTTTATACTCCTTGATGAGTTTATAGCCGTTGCTAGCCGTTGGGATTGTATTGGAGCCGTTGAGGACTTTAATTCCCACCATAAATGCTGTTCTGCAGCTCATCTTTTCAAAACGCTCGAACCCGTTTCGAAACACCCTTTAAGTAGAAAGAGTCGTTGCATTCTAACAAGGCACCGTTTCAGAACGCCCCCTGGCCGTTTCGAAACATGTATCAAAACGCCTAGACCCGTATCGAAACGCCCTGTATTTAAATGTTAGTTGGGAAATAACTGTTGGGGTTTATGACCGTTATGGTCAAAGCCACGTAGGCGTATCGAAACGGCATAGCCCGTTTCGAAACGCTGGGCAAAATCCTTATCCAGGGAAAGCCCGTTTCGATACCAGTATCAAAACGTTTTAGCTACTGGAATGCACCGTATCGAAATGCCCTAAGGTGTTTCGAAACGCCTGGACAGTTTTGTGATGTTTGGCTTTGAAAATCATGTAAAACCTTTTAAAAACGTCCCTAAACATAGTTTCAAGTTATTTGGACTTTGGAAATTGTTTTAAATACTTTTTAAATCAGTCCAAAACATTTTTCAATTATTATATCAAAACATTAGTTCTACAACTCTCAAAAACCAACATGATAACATTCCACTTTCCAACACAAGAGTATTATGACAATTATGGTTATGTTACTCGGATACGTGGATTGGACTCGATGGCATCTTACATCACCGAATCTATAAGAACTACAAGACTCACGATGGCATCTTACATCACCGAGGTCTAATAATAAAGCTTCCGGTGGCATCTTACATCACCGTACTTTTTCCTAATGACATCTTACATCACTAGGGCCACACACGAATTTTATAAGTGCACTCTAATCCTATGGTCGACCAATTATACCCGGTAAAACCCTCATATTTTCCAATACTCAACCATCATATAAACAAACATAACAATACCACATTCATAAATCGATTTCACACAATCAACTCATATCAACAAAGCATAACAAGCTTAAAAAGGAATTTCTGGAAAAGTAAATCGCAAACTTTAAATACTTACTCTCAAGCTTAGGTTGTCCTTTCAAGCTCAACCTAAACTCTCAAAACATTTCCACTCACCGATAGGACCCAAACGATAGCCGAAATACCAATTCAAGCCTCCAAACTATCAAGTCTCGCGTCTAAAGGACCCAAACTCGTTTCTCCTGTTTCTAGCCAATCCAAAAATGATGCATTAGACCCAAAACAAGCCCTCAAACTTGCAGCAACACAGAAACTCATCATTCATCATCGAAATCGAATCAATTCACACCCGAAACACTTGGAAACACCATCAAAATGTCCCAAACCAACTAGCAGCCAAAACCCAACAAATTTACCATCAAAACTACTTCTTTAAACATACAAAACACTTACCCAATGTCTAGAAACCATCAGCTCAAGGTTCCTCACAAGAACAACCCAAAAACCCACATTTTCGACTCCAAAACCCCCTCATTTTTACTAGTTTCGGGTTTCCCTACATTTAGCCACTATTTTAACATTTTTAGGACACCAAAACAAGATTAAAAACACCCTTAAACATGGCATCAACTACCCAAACGAAAATCCCCTCATTTCCCTTTTTTTCAAACTCAAGGCATTTTGAAATAATTTAAAACAATGGGTTTTAAGGAAAATTTAACTAATAACAAGTTTAAGGAAAGAAAAATCAAAACAAGAAAAGAGCTTACCTTGAAAACTTGTTTGTAGGAAAGGTTGGAGCAATGGAATAGTAACAATGGTGGTTTTTTGCAAAGTAACGTGAAAAAGGAGATGTTGGTAGAGAAGATGATGTTATTTTAAAAAAACCCTTTTTAAAAATTCCAAATTTCCCCTTTTACCCCTATTCATTAAAACTCCTTTTTGAGTTCAAAAAAATGTTTTCTCTCAATTAAATTTAACCCAAACTGGTTTAACCAAACTCGGTTACCTCCCGGGCCCTAAACCTGGGCGTTACAACTCTCCCCCACTTAAGGAATTTCGTCCTCGAAATTTACCTGATGGAAAGAGGTACGAAAATTGTTCTTCCATGTCGGTTTTTCTCTCTCAAGTGGCTTCTTCCACACCTCGATGTCTCCACAAGACCTTCACCAACTCCATGGTCATACCACGTAAAACCTTACTATCCATAGCAAGAATCTCAACTGGTTCTTCATCATACGACAAATCCGGATTCAATTCAATCTCTTCCACTGGCATAACATGAGACGGATCTGATCTATACTTTCAGAGCATCGAAACATGAAACACATCATGAATTTCTCAAGCTCGGGTGATAATCTCAATCTATATGCAACATGACCAATCCTCTCAACTACCTCGTAAGGACCAATGAATCTCGGACTTAACTCCCCCTTTCTACCAAACCTCATTACCTTCTTCCACGGGGAAACCTTCAAGAGCACTTTGTCACCGATGGCATACTTGTTGAGATGTGAGGGGCTCGATTCGATCAACCGTTCTTGCTCGCCAAGTGTAGAGAAGTTGGATAATTGGGTGTTTTAGTGGGAGGTGAAAATTTGGCAATTTGACACAAGGATTTATAGTGGTTCAAACTTCTAACCAAGGTCTACATCCACTACCTTAGCTCCACACTAAGGATTTCCAAACAAATTCACTAAGAATTTCGTCTCCTTTTCTCGGCTTAGGAGGAAACCGTTACAACGATCAAGCTTTCTACCCAAAGCTTGATCAAACACTCTCTTACAAGAGAAAGACTTAGCAAACTAGAAATCCCTCTAATAAGTATGTGTTTGCAATACTAAGCTCTCACCCAAAACCTAAACACTTGAGCAAGTTTAACAATGTTTAGCTCACAAGTGTTGTTTAAGCAAGAAATAAACAATTTAAGCTCTAGACAAATTTTGACATCATAATGTTGTAACAATTGAAGCATTAACCATTACAAGATGCTTGGAGGTCCCTTTTATACTCCTTGATGAGTTTGTGGCCGTTACTAGCCGTTGTGATTGGATTGGAGCCGTTAGAGCCTTTGTTTTTCACCATAAATGCAGTTCTGCAGCTTGACGTTTCGATACTCATCAAACCGTATCGATACGGTCTCAATGAGGAATTAGCTGTTGGGCTTCTTCAGCTGATGCGTATCGATACGCTTACCTAGCGTATCGGTACGGTCCTGCAATTAAAAGACCGTTGGGAAAGTGACCGTTGGGGAAGTTAGGAGTATCGGTACGCGATACACCCGTATCGGTACGCGACTAGCCGTTGGGCTATTTCAAAACACACCGTATCGATACGTCTAAGCGTATAGGTACTAGTTTTGGCTACTGGAAAAATCAGGTAGTTGAAACCCTAAGGCGTATCGGTACGGTCCGAGACCGTATCGGTACGGGCACTTGAAAAGGCTGGTTTTGACTACTTTAAATGTACTTTAAATTCATTCCAAAGCCTTTAAAAACCCTTAAACATATTTTCAAGTTGTTTTTGACTAAAAACATATTTTAAATTCTTTTCAATTTATTCCAAAACATTTTTCAAATATTATATCAAAACATTAGTTCTACAATCTCCCCCTTTTTGATATAATAAAACCAACTTGAAAAATTGTTTGGGATTCTTCCCCTTTAACTTTAAAATTGTGAACAAGAGATTAAAGATATGAAATCAAATAAAGCCCCCCCTTATTCATTTGAAAATTCAATTTTTCAAACCATTTCTCCCCCTTTTTGTTATATCAAAAAGAATTTAAAATGACATTGAGCTCAAAATAACATAGGAGGCAAAAAAAAAAAATATTTGACACACTTAAAATTTTGGTTTAAAATTGGCTCCCCCTTACTCAAAGCATCATAAGAATGTTAGTTCAACATATATGATTATCTAGTTGACATAAATAAAAATAAATCAAATAAAAACAAAAGCAACTAGATTTTACCACACTTGAACTCAAGGGAGGATGCGAAGCCTTCCTTCTTCAAGTGTTCTTCCTTTGTGTGCATGGAGCTCCCCGTCAATTTTTGACTTGTTGATCACTCTCCATCATACCTAGCACAAGACAATCAAGTAATCTTTGGTATCCAAATTGCTTTGGATCCATAGACATTAGTGGCACAAAATTTAGTCCCCTTAGGAATCCATTTTTCAATTTCATCATTTTTAGTTGAAGTGGTTAGTCCTTTTGGGACCCAAACACTTCTAAAACATTTTCCATTCACAAATCTAGGGGCACTAGATTGTCTTACATAAAAAGTTAATTTTCCAAAATTATTTTTCTTTTCAAGTTCATTGGAAATCAAACCTTTTTCTTTTTGAACTTTAAGAAGCAAATTATGTAAATCAAAACATTTTTGTTCAAAATCTTTCAATTTTGCTTCAAGTTCAAGATTTGTTTTAGAAAGAAAATCATTTTCAATTTTTATTTTTGAAATCAACTTTTTTGTTCTTGGAAAATGATGCCTTAAATTCCAAAAGCAAATCAGCATAGGCATCTTGTAACTCGTCAAATGTATATGAATTTGAAATAGATGAGTTAGAAGTTACCTCCCCCTCATTGAGGGCCATCAAGCATAGGTGAGTTACTTCATCATCGGTGGAGTCTTCATCACTCCATGTGACCACATATGCTTGTTTTGAAGATGATCCCTTCTTTTTGGATTTTTGGGAGTCCTTCATCTTCTTCATCAATTCATGCTTGGATTTTTCCATTTTGCTCTTCATGAACCAGGCAAATTTGTTGAAGAGATAGGACATCTGTAAAACCTATGTTTGATTTTGATATAATTAAATCCTTAAAGATTATTTTGTAAAACTTAAAATTAGTTTTTAAGTCCCTTAATAAGTTTTTAAAACACCAACACTTTGAAACTGATTTATAAAACTCAAACTCAAAATATTTTCTAAGTGTTCCAAGGCAAAACCATTGAAAATCGTCCAGGCGTATCGATACACTACCAAGCGTATCGATACCATTTTACAAAACTTGGTCACTGCCGGAACCTGTATCGATACCCCAAACCCTCGTATCGATACAGCCCTGGGTTAAAATTCAAAGAGTTTGAATACGGTACCGATACGGCTAACCACCGTATCGATACGGGCCTTGTAATTTTTTAATATATAAGTCTGTTTAAAAAATATAACCGTTGGTGCCAGTTGGTTGGTAACCAAACTTTAAAAGTTTGTTGACCCGTATCGATACGCATAACTTCTGTACCGATACGGAGTTGGACAGTGAGCTAAGTTCAGAAAATAGTATCGATACGGCCCTTGCCGTTTCGATACCCCGTACCAATACGCTTACACGCGTATCGATACCCCTGTATTAAATGTGCACAACGGCTCTTTCTTTTTTGAGACAGGTACCGATACCCATTCCCGCGTACCGATACTGGTAGCTGCAGAAGTGCATTTATGGTGGTAAGAGAGGGTTCCAACGGCTCTAATTAAGTCCCCAACCACCCAAACGGCTAGAAATCAATGAAGAGGTATAAAAGACACATCCAAAAGCTACAGCAACAACTATTGAACATCAAGCAAACACTTATTCATCAAATCCAAGCAATTGTGCCAAATTTCATATTTGTCTAGAAATCCCAATTTGTGTTCTTCATTCATATTTTGTAAAATTGGGTTGAGTGCTTGTATTGGGGCTATCATTTGTATTGAAAGATACTTAATTAGCCTACAAATTTCTTTGTTCTCTTGTGTGAGGGTTGGGTTGATTTTTGGGTAGAAAAATCAACCGATATTGTAAAGGGTTGCCTCCTTGTCCTAGAAAAGGGGAAGGTCAATTTAGTGAAATTGTTGCAAATCCTTAGTGAGACTAAGGTAGTGGATGTAGAGTTCATTTGGAACTTGAACCACTCTAAATCCCTTGTTCATCATTTTTAATTTGCCAATTTTCACTACCATCCTTTAAAATTTCCAATTCACCCCCCTCTTGGTAATTATCGATCTTTCGATCCACTCAACAATTGGTATCAGAGCTTAACTCTTTGAGGATTAACAACCACAAGAGGAGATCCTTGGAAGAGTGTGATCATCCAAATATCAAGAGATGGCTTCAACCT
Source organism: Hibiscus tridactylites (assembly GCA_958450335.1). Lineage (NCBI taxonomy): Eukaryota > Viridiplantae > Streptophyta > Magnoliopsida > Malvales > Malvaceae > Hibiscus > Hibiscus tridactylites. Next base: position 52,807,686 of record OY288275.1, read on the forward strand.
CCGGTTCCGGCATGTACGAGTCACAATCAACCACCAAGCCTCCTTTCTTCAATGGTGACAACTATTCTTTTTGGAAGAATAAAATGAGGCTATTCATCAAGTCAAGTGACTATCTTGTGTGGGATGTCATTGAGGATGGGCCATACATTCCATTGAAGCAAGATGGTGAAGGCAAGATGGTGTTGAAGAAGAAAGCCGAAATGAGTGAAGAGGAGATGAAGAAGATTCAAGTCAACGATAAAGCTCTCCACATGCTTTTTTGTGCTTTCGGTCCGGACATCTACTCAAAGGTCTCATCCATTGAAAATGCCAAAGAAGTGTGGGACACACTTGAGACCACTTATGAAGGCACCAATGATGTCAAAGAAACTAAGATTGGACTTCTCAATCTTAGTTATGAAAACTTCAAGATGGAGCCCGATGAGACGGTGTCAAAGATGTTTGATCGATTCTCCACAATCGTCAACGGTCTAAAGGGATATGGAGAGATCATACCGGAAGACAAGCTTGTCCGGAAGCTACTCTATTCACTTCCCGAATCTTGGGATGGGAAGAGAACCGCTATCATCGAAGCAAAGAACTTGAAGACATTAAAGCTTGATGAGCTTGTGGGTTCTCTCCTTACTCATGAAATCATGAAGCAAGGAAGGGAAGATGAGAAGAAGAAAGAAGAAAAAAGGGTAGAGAAGCTTGAGGTTGAGAAGAAGAAGAAGATGGGAATAGCTCTCAAGGCTAAAGCTTCACAACATGATGAGAGCTCATCTTGTGAGGAGGATGAACTTGAAGAATTGGCTATGATAGCCAAACGATTCTCACGCTTTATGAGGTCCAACCGGGGAAGAAAAATCCAAAGGAAGATGGACTTCAAAAGAAAGAACAAAGAAGAGGGAAAGGATCCCATCATTTGCTATGAGTGCAAACAACCCGGCCACATCCGTTCGGAATGCCCTCAACTCAAGAAGAAGGGCTTTGAGAAGAAGAAGAAACTCAAAGCCAAGCTTGCTACTTGGAGTGATGAGGAGTCATCGGAGGATGACGAACAAGAAGTGGCTAATCTTTGTCTCATGGCACTTGAGGAAGATTCCTCCTTGGTAACCTCTAACTCATCTACTTTAGATTTTTCATATGAAGAGTTAAATGATGCATATGATGAGTTACTAGAGGTATATGATGAATTAGTTGAGAAGTATAAGGAGTCGGTCATTAGGAATAAAAAGATTATTCAAGAACTAAATGAGAAAAATGACTCACTTATTCAAGCTAATTCAAAATTTGAGAAAAAGATTTTAGGATTAAAAGATGAACTTAAATTCTTTCAAGATGAAAATGTTGATCTTAATAATCTTTTATCTCAATGTAATAGTGAACACCAAAAGGTGTTGGGTGAGCTAAATGAGCTCAAAAAGTCTTTAAAAAATGTTGGTAGTGTCAAACATGAAGTAGGAGAATCCTCTAGAACACACCAACCTAAGAAAAAGACTAATTACTACAAACAAGGTAGCTACCCTAGACATAGTAGAGCTAAAAGAATTAGAAGTGTATGGGTTCCTAAAGAACTTGTAAAATCTAATAATATTATTGCTATGTCATCTTGGATTCCTAAGGGAACCAAGGTTTTGGGAGCTAACACTCATGGACCCAAAATGATTTGGGTACCAAAAACCAAGGTTTAATATCTTTGTTTGTAGGGGGAGCATTGCTACAAGGCCAAGGCACAAAGTCAAAACTCATGGTACCTTGATAGTGGATGCTCGAGACACATGACCGGAGACAAGAGTCGATTCATGGATCTAAAGCCAAAAAGTGGAGGAGTAGTGACATTTGGTGACAACTCCAAAGGCCACATTAAAGGTATTGGCTCCATAGGTAATCACTCTACCATTCTTATTGAAAATGTCCTATATGTCGATGGTCTTAAACATAATTTATTGAGCATAAGTCAATTATGTGATAAAGGATTTAATGTTTTATTTGATAAAAATGGTTGCAAAATTGTAGACATTAAATCTAATAATATTATGCTCATAGGTCATCGCATAGGAAACATATACATGGTGCATTTAGATGACATGCATACATCTCATGCATGCTTAGTTGCTCAAAATGAAAATGATGCATGGTTGTGGCATAGGAAGCTAGGACATGCTAGCATTAGTGTTTTGGAAAAACTAGTCTCTCTAAATCTAGTTAGAGGTTTGCCCAAAATAAAATTTTCAAATGATAAAATTTGTGATGCATGCTCAAAGGGTAAACAACATAGGTCTTTCTTTAAGTCCATTAATGATGTTTCTACTAGTAGATGCTTACAATTAATTCACATGGATTTATTTGGGCCAATTAGGACTATGAGCTTGGGTGGTAAATCTTATGCATTTGTGTTAGTTGATGATTTTTCTAGATTTACTTGGGTTCTCTTTTTAAGTACTAAAGATGAGGCTTTGGAAAAATTCATCACATTTTCAAAATTAACCCAAAATGATCTTGAACTTAGAATTTCACACATTAGAAGTGATCATGGAACCGAGTTTCAAAATTTAGGGTTTGAAGAATTTTTGAATGAAAATGGTATTAGCCATAATTTTTCGGCTCCTCGAACTCCTCAACAAAATGGGGTAGTTGAGAGGAAAAATAGAACTTTACAAGAAATGGCTAGAACTATGCTTTGTGAAAATAATTTACCTAAATATTTTTGGGCGGAAGCCACAAACACCGCTTGTTATATTGTAAATCGAGTAATGATTAGGCCAATTTTAAAGAAAACACCTTATGAGATTTTAAAATCTAAAAAGCCTAACATTAGCTATTTTCACCCTTTTGGGTGTAAGTGTTTTGTTTTAAATAATGGAAAAGATAACTTAGGTAAATTTGATGCAAAAAGTGATGAAGCTATTTTTATAGGTTACTCTTTAACCTCTAAAGCCTATCGAGTATTTAACAAAAGAACTTTAGTAGTAGAAGAATCTATTCATGTTGTATTCGATGATAACCTCCTTCCTAGGAAGGATTCTTGTGATGATGATGATGTAGGAATCATAAATGCCTTTGATGGAGGTCAAACTTCAAAGGAGGATGAGATTCAAACAAAAGTAGAAGACACACAAGAACCACCTCTTGAAGCCTTGAAGGACTTGGCTATTGAGGAAAAGGAAGTGAGCTACCCAAGGGAGTTGAACTATGTCAAAGATGGTGAAATCTTGGGTGATCCATCCAAGGGGGTAACCACTCGTTCTTCTCTTAGATTAATGAACCATGTTGCATTTATCTCATGCATAGAGCCTAAAAATATAAAAGAAGCATTGAAAGATGACTTTTGGATCATGGCTATGCAAGAAGAGTTAAATCAATTTGAGAGAAGTAATGTATGGACATTAGTTGATAGGCCTAGTAATCAATCTACAATAGGAACTAAATGGGTCTTTAGGAACAAACTAGATGAGAGTGGTAACATTGTGAGAAATAAAGCTAGACTTGTAGCACAAGGTTACACTCAAGAAGAGGGAATAGATTTTGATGAAACCTATGCACCCGTAGCTAGGATGGAAGCCATTAGGATGTTGCTTGCATATGCATGTTATCATAATTTCAAGCTTTTTCAAATGGATGTTAAAAGCGCATTTTGAAATGGTTTTATAAATGAAGAAGTGTATGTGGAACAACCACCGGGTTTTGAAGATTCAAAATTTCTAAATCATGTTTTCAAACTTACCAAAGCTCTTTATGGTTTAAAACAAGCTCCTAGAGCTTGGTATGAAAGGCTTTCAAATTTTTTGATTGAAAAAGGATTTGAAAAAGGTAAGGTGGACACTACACTTTTCATAAAAATGTATAAAAATGACATCTTAGTAGTTCAAATTTATGTTGATGATATTATTTTTGGTTCTACTAATGAATGTCATTGTCAAGAGTTTGCTAAGTTAATGCAAGGTGAATTTGAGATGAGCATGATGGGGGAGCTCTCATTCTTTTTGGGACTCCAAATCAAGCAAAAGAATGATGGCACCTTCATCAACCAAGCAAAATACATAAAGGATATGCTCAAGAAGTTTGGCTTGGAGAATGCAAAGCCTCAAGCCACTCCTATGAGCTCATCTACAAAGCTTGACAAAGATGAAGGAGGTAAGTGTGTTGACTCTAAGCTTTATCGTTCTATGATTGGATCTTTGCTTTACCTTACCGCAAGTAGACCGGATATCTTGTTTAGTGTTTGCTTGTGTGCTAGGTTTCAAGCTAGTCCTAGAGAGTCTCACCTTATAGCCGTTAAGAGAATCTTTAGATACCTTAGAGACACTCCTTGTTTAGGCCTTTGGTATCCTAGAGACTCTACCTTCAACCTACATGCTTACTCGGATGCGGATTATGGGGGTTGTAAAATTGATAGGAAAAGTACTTCGGGATCTTGCCAATTCTTAGGTAGTATGCTCATATCTTGGTTCTCTAAGAAACAAAATAGTGTAGCCTTATCTACCACCGAAGCCGAGTACATATCCTTAGGGAGTTGTTGTGCTCAAGTCCTTTGGATGAAGCAACAACTCTTAGATTATGGTATTAAAGTTGGAACCATACCCCTAAAATGTGACAACACTAGTGCAATATGCTTAACTAAAAATCCCATCCAACACTCTAGAACCAAACACATAGAAATAAGGCATCATTTCATTAGAGATCATGTCCTTAAGGAAGATGTGGTTATAAAGTATGTAGACACCTTGAATCAATTAGCGGACATTTTTACAAAACCCTTAGACAAAGAGCGCTTTTGGTCCCTTAGGAGAGAGTTAGGTCTAGCTAGCCTATCTTGACCTTTTTGGACCTCTTTTGTGCTTAAACTTGCTTGATCTTGTGAAATGCCATGTTTGTATGCTTTGACTCCCAATTTCTTCCATGCCTATGGTTAGGGGGAGTATGATTCTGTTAAAATATGCTTAGAACTGCTCATACATCATTTGCATACTCATAGGAGAGATTAGGTTCGAGCCTTTGGTTGTTCTTTGAACCAAAAATGCATTTTTGGGCATGCAGTATCGATACTGTTACAAGCGTACCGATACCTGTTCTTCATTTCGTTTCCCAGAATTCTTTACGCTTCACGCGTATCGATACGATTAATCCCGTATCGATACGGGTCGTTTCGATACGGACCCATCCGTTTCGATACGACTGTTCAAACGGTCATATTTGCAAAAAGACATCTTTATCCCCGTATCGATACCCCATCGGGCGTATCGATACCCGACTGCGCTGATGGCAATAAATATGCTTTTAATGTATTCAACTTTTACCTAAATTCAATCTCTTCAAAACCTAATTAACCTTAGTCGTTTTTGCCTATAAAAATGCACTTTCTCCTTCATATTTTTCACACCTCAACTCAAACCTAAAAGAGTTTTCAAGTTAAGCAAGGCTTTGTGCTCTCTTTCTCATTTTTGTGCAAGTTCTCTTCAATTCTTCAAGTTTCTATCAAGGTAATCACCTTTCTTTTAGTTTCTATATTTTTTTTAACTTTGTTTTTGTTCAAATTTTTTTTCTTTAAAAATTTCTTTTCAAAATTTTCTCCTTAAAATTTTTTTTTACCTTGATTTTTACTAAAATTGAAGAAATCTCCCTTGCTAAATTTTTTTAGATCATGGCACCAAAAGAGCCATCGAGGAAGCGACAAAGGGCTAATCAAGCCGGTGAATCCTCCAACCTTGGAGAGATTGCTCGTCCTAACTACTCGACAATCTATGAGCAATCTTTTAGAGGCACTTCGGGTGTCAATCACTTTCGTCAATATGAGAATTACAAGATCCGTGCCGAAAGGGTAATATCCATTCCCTTTCTCAATTCGGAGCGTTTCAAGTTTGAATATCTCCCTTTGCTTCATCGTTGGAATTTCATGCACTTTCTCTCTATTCCCGGTTTTTTCTATCGTCTCTTGGTTTTGATTTTCTATGCTAATGCAAGATGTGTTAGTCGAAATGGGGAAGTTGTTGCAATTAATTCCTATCTTATGGGAAAGAAAATAACTCTTGATGTCGAGTCTATTTGTGAGGTTTTTAAGTTGGACGATGAAGGCCTCGATGATGAGCACCGTGGAGGGCATGTTCTTAGTGGATCCGTCACCGCCCTTAATGCTCATGACCGAATTCTACATTTGATGGTATCGTGGTGGTTTCGCCCTTCCGGAGGAAAATATTCCACCATCCGTCAAGTGGATGATTTTTGGATTCGGTGTTTCCGTGAAGCCAAGCGACCAAATCTAGCTCGTCTTATGTTTGCGGAGATAGTCTACCTCGTTCAGAATCGTAACACTCCTCATGTCACCTCCTTCACATACGGTACGGCTTTGAGCTATTTCTTTACTAAAAAGGAAATTGATTGCTCTTATGACATTGCAACTCCTCTCACCGATCCTATTGATGAGCACTCCCTTGCTCGGGCAAAATTCTCTTATATTAATGGTGAATGGATACGTCTTGCCGAGTTACCACCGGAAGTCGCCGCAATGCATGAAGCGGCTCAGGCTCCTCAAGTTCCTCAAGCTCCTCAAGCTCCTCAAGTCCAACAACCCAATATGGATGCTCTCATGACCTATCTCAATGAGCAATTCACCGGGTTACGTACGGACATGAATACTCGTCTCACATCCATGGAAACTACTTTTGACACGAGGATGACGGGTTTTGAGAATCGCCTCACATCTCTTGAAAGTGGGCATAATTCCTTGAATATATCTATTGCCGCTTTCCATGATGAGTGGCGTAATAGTATGCGCACCAATGAGCCTTTGGGAGATGATGATGAAGAGGATGAAGACGACGAAGACGATGTTTAGACGTTTTTCTCTTGTTTGTCATGCATATCATTTAGGATTTTATATTATTATGCACCTATGCTTTATGTTTTTAGGATTAAGTTTGTCTTAGGATTAAAACCTATGCTTTGATTTCTATTTTGCCTTTGTTTGGATTTTAAGTATGTTGCTTTAATGAATAATATCTATGTTGCTTATTATACCTTGATTTCTTTATGCACTTAATTGTCTCAAAGATTTTTTGATCTAACAAAAAGGGGGAGAAGAAACTAGCTCACACTTTAAAATATTTTGATTTAAATTCAAAGGTTACCAAGCTTATATTAAGGGGGAGTTCTTTACAAAGTTTTTTTCAAAATTTTATATTTTTAGTTTTGTTATATCAAAAAGGGGGAGATTGTAAAACCTATGTTTGATTTTGATATAATTAAATCCTTAAAGATTATTTTGTAAAACTTAAAATTAGTTTTTAAGTCCCTTAATAAGTTTTTAAAACACCAACACTTTGAAACTGATTTATAAAACTCAAACTCAAAATATTTTCTAAGTGTTCCAAGGCAAAACCATTGAAAATCGTCCAGGCGTATCGATACACTACCAAGCGTATCGATACCATTTTACAAAACTTGGTCACTGCCGAAACCTGTATCGATACCCCAAACCCTCGTATCGATACAGCCCTGGGTTAAAATTCAAAGAGTTTGAATACGGTACCAATACGGCTAACCACCGTATCGATACGGGCCTTGTAATTTTTTAATATATAAGTCTGTTTAAAAAATATAACCGTTGGTGTCAGTTGGTTGGTAACCAAACTTTAAAAGTTTGTTGACCCGTATCGATACGCATAACTTCCGTACCGATACGGAGTTGGACAGTGAGCTAAGTTCAGAAAATAGTATCGATACGGCCCTTGCTGTTTCGATACCCCGTACCGATACGCTTACACGCGTATCGATACCCCTGTATTAAATGTGCACAACGACTCTTTCTTTTTTGAGACAGGTACCGATACCCATTCCCGCGTACCGATACTGGTAGCTGCAGAAGTGCATTTATGGTGGTAAGAGAGGGTTCCAACGGCTCTAATTAAGTCCCCAACAACCCAAACGGCTAGAAATCAATGAAGAGGTATAAAAGACACATCCAAAAGCTACAGCAACAACTATTGAACATCAAGCAAACACTTATTCATCAAATCCAAGCAATTGTGCCAAATTTCATATTTGTCTAGAAATCCCAATTTGTGTTCTTCATTCATATTTTGTAAAATTGGGTTGAGTGCTTGTATTGGGGCTATCATTTGTATTGAGAGATACTTAATTAGCCTACAAATTTCTTTGTTCTCTTGTGTGAGGGTTGGGTTGATTTTTGGGTAGAAAAATCAACCGATATTGTAAAGGGTTGCCTCCTTGTCCTAGAAAAGGGGAAGATCAATTTAGTGAAATTGTTGCAAATCCTTAGTGAGACTAAGGTAGTGGATGTAGAGTTCATTTGGAACTTGAACCACTCTAAATCCCTTGTTCATCATTTTTAATTTGCCAATTTTCACTACCATCCTTTAAAATTTCCAATTCACCCCCCCTCTTGGTAATTATCGATCTTTCGATCCACTCAACAACATCTCTTCATCTTCACTTTCCTCCTCACTTGAATCTACATGATGGCATGTGGAGGATTTGAGAGCTACGACACTTGCATTGATGTCTAGCTCCATGATCTTCTTCTTCCCCATCGCTCTAATCTCTTCCTTCTTCTTCTCCTCTTCTTTATTTTTCCTCATTATTTGGTGAGTGAGAAGTGACCCCATGAGTTCATCAAGCTTCAAAGTTTTGAGATTTTTAGCTTCGATGATGACGGTCCTCTTTGAGTCCCATGACTCGGGAAGGGAGTAGATGAGCTTTTGGACAAGCTTCTCTTCCGGGATGGCTTCTCCATAGCCCTTGAGACCATTGGTGATAGTGGAGAACCTATCAAACATATTCTTGATGTTCTCTTCCAGATCCATCTTGAAGTTCTCATACTCTAAGGTGAGGAGCCCAATCTTGGTCTCCTTGACTTCATCGGTTCCCTCGTATGTGACTTCAAGCTTGTCCCATACCTTCTTGGCACTTTCACAAGAAGACATCTTCTCATAGATGGTTGGGCCAAATGCACAAAAGAGCATGTGCAAGGCTTTGCAATTTAGCTCCATCTTCTTGCGATCGTCGGCACTCCATTCTGCTTTACTTCCTTGAGGCAAGAACGGACCATCTTCAACTATGTCCCATAGCTTGTAGTCTCTTGACTTCAAGAAGAATTTCATCTTTGTCTTCCAATGTGCATAGTGATTTCCGTCGAAGAAAGGCGGTTTGTCGATTGATTGTGACAATGAGCCGATTGAGTAAAATGTTGATCGAGCTTGCCAGATCTTCTCAATAGGATGTGAATCCCCTTCGATTGAACCAAGCTCTGATACCAATTGTTGAGATGTGAGGGGCTCGATTCGATCAACCGTTCTTGCTCGCCAAGTGTGGAGAAGTTGGATAATTGGGTGTTTTAGTGGGAGGTGAAAATTTGGCAATTTGACACAATGATTTATAGTGGTTCAACCTTCTAACCAAGGTCTACATCCACTACCTTAGCTCCCCACTAAGGATTTCCAAACAAATTCACTAAGAATTTCGTCCCCTTTTCTCAGCTTAGGAGGAAACCGTTACAACGATCAAGCTTTCTACCCAAAGCTTGATCAAACACTCTCTTACAAGAGAAAGACTTAGCAAACTAGAAATCCCTCTAATAGGTATGTGTTTGCAATACTAAGCTCTCACCCAAAACCTAAACACTTGAGAGCAAATTTAACAATGTTTAGCTCACAAGTGTTGTCTAAGCAAGAAATAAACAATTTAAGCTCTAGACAAATTTTGACATCATAATGTTGTAACAATTGAAGCATTAACCATTACAAGATGCTTGGAGGTCCCTTTTATACTCCTTGATGAGTTTGTGGCCGTTACTAGCCGTTGGGATTGGATTGGAGCCGTTAGAGCCTTTATTTCTCACCATAAATGCAGTTCTGCAGCTTGGCGTATCGATACTCGTCAAACCGTATCGATACGGTCTCAATAAGAAATTAGCCGTTGGGCTTCTTCAGCTGATGCGTATCGGTACAGTCCTGCAATTAAAAGACCGTTGGGAAAGTGACCGTTGGGGAAGTTAGGAGTATCGGTACGCGATACACCCGTATCGGTACGCAACTAGCCGTTGGGCTATTTCAAAACACACTGTATCGATACGGCTAAGTGTATCGGTACTGGTTTTGGCTACTGGAAAAATCAGGTAGTTGAAACCCTAAGGCGTATCGGTACGGTTCAAGACCGTATCGGTACGAGCACTTGAAAAGGCTAGTTTTGACTACTTTAAATGTACTTTAAATTCATTCCAAAGCCTTTAAAAACCCTTAAACATATTTTCAAGTTGTTTTTGACTAAAAACATATTTTATATTCTTTTCAATTTAGTCCAAAACATTTTTCAAATATTATATCAAAACATTAGTTCTACAATACTCAATCTCTTTTCTCTTCAAATATGCATACAATTCTTTTCTGTCTGAAGCTGCCTTCAAGCGGTCACAAATCAATTTTACCTTCTTGGTAGTGCCCTTAAGCAAGTCTGGCATGGGTACAAGTTTCTGTCCGGCCTCGGCCCAACAAACAAATGTTCTACATTTCCTACCATACAGAATGAAGTGTATGGCTAGAATTGTTTTTTATAGTAGGATGACTGAAATTAACTTTTAAATATAATATAAGTACTTGTAGTAGACTTTAACCAACTGCATGCAAAATGGAGTGTATGGCGAGATTTTTTTGTGTTAATTTAAGGTCCTAATAATTTATAAATTTTTTAAATTATGACTTATTTCTATTCCCTCAATTTTTTAATTTAAATAACCCTTTAATTTGTTAGGGGATTTAGCTCAAAATCTTAATTTCATTTCTATCGAACTACTTAATCAATATTTAGTTTTTAATTTACAATTATAAATAATATATTTGTATGATAAAAGGAAAAATCTGTCACGCTCGATGAGTAACGATGAGTACCACTAAAAGGACTCACCATATAATTATAAATTATTTAAAAATCAAAAGGTAAATTAATTAAAATATATTATTTTATTTTAAATTTTCTTTTAAATATGGATCAAAATACTATCTACCCTTAAATTATAAAACCCTAATTATTATTCATTTGAAATTTAAGCCGCCGCCGCCGCTAAAAGGTAACTGGCGGGTTTCACTTAATCCTTTATTCAAACTCCACTCTCTGGTTCTTTTTATATAAGCTATTGGGTATAGCGGAAATACCTAACCCTTCTGCTATTTGCGGTCGGGATCTACTGCTATTGATGTGAAATTTATTCACGCCACTATTTCGCTTTTCACCGGTGGTGAACGGCACTCCTACCGTAAAATAGAGGTCGCGCCACCCTTATTTGAAACTCGATAGTAATATGTCCGTTTTCTTTCAAATAATGGAGTATTTTAGCTACTTCTATTTTTTTAAATCGCAAACAAGTAAAGGATTAAGTGAAACTCGCCCGTTACCTTTTGATGTCATCTCTTTCTCGGCAGGAGGCGTGACGGCGACGGCTGTAGCGGTGACGGCGACTTAAATTTCAAATGAATAAAAATTAGGATTTTATAATTTAGGGGTAGGATAGGTATTTTGATCAATGTTTGAAAAAAATTAAAAATAAAATAATATATTTTAATTAATTTACCTTTTGATTTTTAAATATTTTATAATTATACGATGAATTCTTTATATTTTTAATCTTTATAAATTAAATTAATGATACTTATTGGTGCTCATCGTTAGTGATGCTCATCGAAATTCGTCGAGCGTGAAAGACTCATCCATAATAAAAATCTATATGATATGAACTTCAATCTAAATAAAACTCAGGCGCCGAAAAAGAAAACAATACCCAAACAGTTTTACAAATGTTTCACTATGACATAATTCAAATTTCCTCATAGTTTTTTTATTAGAAAAAAATTACTGAAATTTACGGAAATTTACAGCTACAGGTAAAAGTAAAAAAACAACGAAAGATAGTTGAATTTGTAAGTTTTAACTCGATTATTATTCCATATACAATCGGTAAATTTTTTTTACAAGTATTTTAATTTAGAGTTTATAGTTTATGAGTTTTAGTGTAAAGGTTTAGAAATTAAGGTTCATAGTTAGAATTTAGGGTTTAGGGTTAGAGTTTAGGTTGTTGGGTAATGTGATTAGGGATTAAAGTTTTAATATATATCCTAAACCCAAAATTCTATCAAGCATTAAATTTAAAACTTCTACACTTAATCTCCTAAACTTTAAACTCTAATTAAAGTCTCTAAACTTTAAAACTAAGGCCAAACACTTACGCATAAAATAATAACCCTTAACTTAAATAGCATTCCTTAATGAGAGAGATAATTCCAGGTTTATTAAGTATAAACAAGAATTCTAGATTCTTGGAATTTGTAATTATATTAAAAAAAGACATGGTCTAAAAATCATGCGAAATTAACAAACTTTCCCCCCGTTAATTTCGCCCCCAAAACTCTTACCCGTATTTTATTCCCCCCAGCTTTTCATGCATTTGTCTTCCATTCATACGTAAATTGTTGTCGGTGACTCAGGCCGTGTTAGTGGTGGTGCTCCGCCGTATCTCAACAACCACCCGCCATGGCTCCTCATTCCCGTCTTCTAGAGATTAACCTTGTTTCGGCTGAAGACCTCGCTCCGGTCTCCAAAAACATGAAGACCTACGCTGTGGTTTGGGTCAAACCGGACGAGAAGCTCACCACCGGCGTCGACCAGAAAGGCGGAACCGACCCGAATTGGAATGAGCGGTTCACGTTCAAAGTCGACGACAAGTTCTTAAAGTCGGAGTCGGAGGATGCATCGATCGTTGTTGAGATATACGCGGCGGCATGGGTTAAAGATGCTTTGGTTGGATCAGTTCAGGTTTTGATTAACGATATTTTCCATTTGCGATCTGTCGCCGACGCCAAAACCAATAACTCCGCCAAGAGAACCGTCACGCTTCAAATCCGCCGTCCCTCTGGCCGCCCTCAAGGGATTCTTAATATGGAGGTTGCCCTCGTTGATAGTACAATGCGAAGCATGCCTCAATTAGAAGACCTTAGATCAGAAACGACATACGAAGGCGGCGGAGATGGGCATGAGACAAATGCGAAGGCCAAGATAAGCCGTTCCCAAAGCGACCGAACTGAGTTAACAACGGAGGAAAACTCGGAAAGAAGGGGTGAGTCTGAGGGAGCTTCGATTGTTAGCTGTTCCGTGGTTAAAGGATACGGCGGAAGCATGGTGAACGGGGAGTCACTTTGTAACTCGGACGTTGGGCCATCGGCTTCCATTGTGGCGGCGGCGATTGCGAGAGGGTTGTATGAACCGCCGGGAAACAATGGAGGTCGTACGGATGAAAGTAGTAAGATATCAGAATGGACAAAGAAAGAGAGGGAAGAGGAACTGTCGATGAAGATGGAGAGGTGGCGGACGGAAACGGTGGGTCCGGCGTCGTCTCGGTCGAGGAAAGGGAGGAGGTCGAGGAAAGGGAGGAGCAAGTTGTTTTCATGTTTCGGTAATGCTTTCCAGTTTGAAATTTCGATCACTTGTGGAAGCAGCAAGAAACATAGCAATGGCAATGGCAACAACAAAATCTGCCACTTGGGATCTGTAAATGAAAATAATACCAAATCTTTTGCTTGAAATCTCTGTAAATTTAGAACCCCTTTTTTTATTTTAATTTTTTATTTTAAAGCTAAAGAGGAAAAAGAAAGAATACATGCCAATGCCATTGCCATGGGTTCATTGTCTTGTAGTAGGAATCGGGGACTCTACTCTCCCAATGATTGAATTAAGGAAAATTATTACGCTACTTGGGAAGGGTCATTCACAACTCAATTCCACTAATCTTTCTTTTTAACCTCCACATATTGCTAGCTTAACGGAGAACATTACCCTTCCATCATAAATTTTGCATGTATATTTAGTGATGTCTGAGTATTGAACCACCTAGCTTGAGGCGGAGGCGCTTCCCATGTATGCTGGATGTTGACGCCGTTTTTCGTCCGGATCAAAATAAATTAGGCCTTTAAAAGCCCATCAAACACTTGGAGTCGCCATCAGTCGTTTTGGGTTGGGTACGACCGAAAACCTATAATAGTGGTCTACGTCAACACCGAGATCATCGTCGGGTTCGGGAGTCGATTACGAGTGGGGAAGGTTATAGCACCCTCACTACGCCCATGAATGGGTACCTAAGGATTCATGTTGTCTCTAAAAAAGGAAATCTCAAAAAGGGATTAATAGCACTAAAAATATGTTACTAAAAATGATAAGACATGATCGAGAATAAAAAATGCAAATTCATGAAAGAAAATAATCAGTTAAAAAACAATTAAAAATTCAATTTCAATCGATTCACCAATAAAACAAATTCAAACTTAATCTAATGAATTCATGTCAAATCATTAATCAAGTTCAAAACATGCACCTAATTAAACTAGATCAATTTTAATTAAAAAATCAATTCATAATTTAATCAAACATCAAAACTAATTAATCATCAAATTATGAATTCAGGGACCAAAAGAGTAAATTAGCCTAAAGCTAAAAACCAAGCGTGAAAAACCTGCAAATGCATGAAAGCTTCAACCAAAGGCGCACTCCCAATTACTTAGACTACACTGTTTCTGTCAGAAACATTAAAAGGGGTCGAGCTTTCTTTATTACACGATGTGTGGTTTCAAATAAAATCAATTTTAAAGCTTTTCTTCTTTTCTAATGCGCACGCATCCACCTCGATTATCGTCGGCCGTCGTCAATGGCTGCCGTTCAACTCTAAACTTCACCAGGAACTCGTCTCGACGTGCTAAGTTTAGAGCCAGTGACCGTTTCTTCAAAAAATGCTTTAAAGCTCGCAAATATGGCCGAAACTCTTCGTCTCTCATAGCTCCAATCTTTCAAATTCGTTGTTGGATCGGACTGAAATTGAGATATGTTATTCTCTATGGCCAGTGCTTTGTCTTCACCGTTCGAATTGCTGAAAGAAGACTCCAATTATCAGCAACTAGCTCCAAACTCAAGGATAAATGCACTTTTTTCTCTTGCTTTTTCCTCCTTCCTGATTTGCTTCTCACTTCGACTCCTTTCGTTGTTTATGGCTTGATTTTTGTAGATGACCATAGAGAACATTGTACTAATGTCGGTGGCTTAGATGAGTGTCAGTAGAGTTTGCGAAGAGCTCTAAGGGGTAATTGCTTCACCAATTTCACACCTTCACTAACTATTCGTCCCTGGCTAATTACCCATGTAATCTCCCCCTTCTAATGTTTATTTGTTGCCTTTATAATCACAATGACGATATATACCTCAATTCATGGGATTGTGGGAAGATTTTTTTTTGTATACGTGAGTAGTTGAGAAATTTTAGGGATTGTTAGTTGATGGAGTGTTGACCGAAAAAAGGAGAGATTGATTAACCGGGTTGTTACCTTAATTTGAATCGGGCTTGGATTGATTTCGGATATGGTTAAATTGGGTCTCGGTTTGGATTTGAGTTTGGGCCTAGTAGTTGGGCCCGGATAAATTTGGTGCTTATGGCCACTTGTGGAGCTTTCGGTTTCTAGACTGATCTTTGTGGCTTCTCTGCTTGACAAAGTGCATCCTAGATGCGAGAAGCAGTTTTCGTTAGTGCTCTTTCGGCATCGTCGAGGCAAGACAGTCTAGAGACTTTCGTGTGATGTCTGAGTGTCGGAATCTTTTCAACGATACACCTCGTATACCTACAACATGAACTGTTGGCGGGTATATGTTAGACGTTCCCCTCACAACATTATGACATCCTATGGTGGTGGAATGGGCTTGCAGGTTCCTTTAGAGAGGCATAGATGGTTGCGAAGCCTCACTGGATAACAATGTTTACCAACAGATTTGGCGAGAAACTGCTATCTCGTACTCTTTTGGCGTGACCCTCGAATGTGAGTGGCAAGAAGTTGGTACCCCATCTTCTTTGCTTCCCTTTGGATAAACTCTAAAGGTAGATATCTGCATGGGATCGTGGTATCCCTAGTATCCATTATCGTCGTTGATCTTGCCGCCAGCATCGTAAAATCAAGCGTGTCGAGGGTGTCACCGAGAATGGTATCCTGATTGGTACACCAAGCTTTTTATTATTTGATGTACGGTTGTTAGATAATAGAAATTCTATAGATAATGTACGTACATTTTAAAAGTAAAAAAATAATTAAACACCTGTTACAACCCTAATTCTAGCTGTAAAAAAAAACATTTTCCATTACACATGATAATAACGTTTAGTGTCATTATTAAAAGGGTGTTTGACAAAACCTAACTTTATTGCCTAACTAATTTAATGGTTGATGAACTTTTTTACTTGAACATCATTATCAACCAATGTTCATAAATTTAAACTTAATTTCTATTTACAATGGATAATTGGTTCATCCTTGATTCCTTGTTATGATTTTTGGTCTGCTTTTTACATTAGGAAATGTAGGTCCTCCAGCAGAGGCTGCCAGGGCAGAAATCAACTGTTTTCATTACCGTAAATGCAAATGAAAAGCACATGGATTAGATCAGTAACCCTCAAGCATTTGGTACGGTTTCATCGGATACAAAAGATTAAAAACATTGAATCAAATGTCATTTTCTGAGAGTTAAATGCTTCTGCAAAAAGAATACAAGAGATGCTGCGGACATTTACATTAATACACATTCTAATCTTGTGCATCATGTGTTTTGGCTAGGTAGCCTGCTGCGGACAAGGACCTTACAACGGAATCCGACTATGTACGGTAGCATCGAACCGAGACATTTACGCATTCTGGGATCCATTCCATCCTTCTGAGAGTACAACATATCATGACTGCTTCCACCAAGTACATGAACCCATGGAATTAGATTCTAGGGTTTAGCAAACCTTGTAGTTTCTCACTACTTAAACTGGGCTTTTGTTTTGCATAAAGACGAGAGTTGGAGATAAGGAAAAGGATAGTATATGACGACATCCCAACTTAAATTAAATTTAGGGTTATAAGCATCGATAAGATATTGTGGTGTCTTATTTAGTTAGCCTGACATTAGAATTTTTTATTGTGATATGCTTCAAATAGTATGCAGTGTTATTGTTACAAGTATATCTCTTTTCTTCTGTTTGTTAGCATTTTTTTTCTGCTTATTAGCGCATCTTTTTTCTCTGATTGATATTTAATCTTTCGATGAATTCGACTGATGAGAAAGATTTGATAAAACTTTCTTTGGAGGATGACAAAGGTAGCGAGAATCAAGTGAGACCGAAAATCAGAATGTTGAAATTTCTTTTGAAAAATCTGACAAAACCTCAAAATTACAATACCCCTCAAACACATCCAAGTTCAACAATAGATGATCCTTCAACTTCAAGGACGGATTTACATAGAGGTGAGGAGTGGCAATCGCCCCCACCTTCGAAGATTTTATTTTTACTTTCATCTTTTTATAAACATTTCTTTAAAAATTAATTAATTTATATATTTACCCTTTTACTTTTAAATATTTATAAGCTCAACCAACATTGAAAACTAGTGGTTCTTGGGTTTTCACCTCAGAGGAGGCTGTTACTGAATTTTCAAAGGCGATATTTTAAAAGTTATGAAAAGTTACGGGGTTTGCTTGCTGAGTTTATAGCAAGAAAAAAAAAAGAAACATAATAAAAATGGCTTTAAAAGTGTTTATGAGTAGAAGGGAGAGGAAAATAGTAACGTGTCTCGTTATATAAATATTTTATTATTTATTTAATTAACTTAGGTATAAAGTTTTATGAGTAAATTGAATATTTTAAAACTTTAGTGACCAAAATAGATTTGAGAATAAAATTTAGTAATAATTTTTATAATTCACTATTTTATTTAGGAAAAACAACCTAAATAGTATCCAACTATCGGCACGTTATCGTTTTGGTACCCAATTATTTTTTTTAGCAAAATAGTGTCTAACGTTACGTTTTTAAAATGGTACCTCCGCCGTTAAAAATTAACAGAAAAATTTATGTAATTTTTTTAATTTCTACGTCATTTGTTATTTTTTAATGTTTTTATTTGTTCAACCAATCAAAATGTGACATGTGTCACATTCTGATTGGTTGAACAAAACCAAAAGAAATAAAATGGCCTCCTTTGTTGCTGGTGGGAATCGAACCAGAGACATCATGTCTAAAAGGTTGGGCGCTCAACCAAACAAAGAAATATTTAACTTAACCAAAATTATTACCTCAAAATAAAACAAAATTACAACTATAAAAAATCGAACTTGTGACCATTTGTAAAATAGATATTGTGCAAAGCCATTAAACTAAGTTAATGATTAATTTAGAAATCATCAGAACTAACATTTAAATTTCACTACCACTCAACTAAATAAATAAATATATATTTTTGTTATAAAACTAAAAAATTAATATTAAAATATTCCTAAAAAAATAAATTTATAATCTTTATTTAAAATAAAATATAAAATATTTTTAAATTTATTTATTTTTAAATTTATTATTTTAATTTTTACATTATCTAATATAATATTATAAAGAACAAATGTTTATTTTATTTTTTTATTTCCAAAAAACTAGAAAATAATTTATTATTTTAATATTTACATTATCTAATATAATATTATTTTAAAATAAATATATAGTTTTTTTTTTAATTTTCAAAGAAAATAGGAAAATAATTTATTATTTTATATTATCAAATATAATATAATATCTGATTATAAATAATTTTACAAATAATTTAAAATTTATATTTTATGCCAGATAAAAATTATAAATTTAATTTTTAAGAATATTTTAATGTTAATTTTATAAAATATTTATTTATTTAGTTGTATTGTATTTTAACTTAAATATTAGTTCAATTTTTTGTAATAGTAATTTTATTTTATGTTGAGGCGGCAACTTTAATTAAGATAAATATTTTTTTGTTTAGCTTTAATTATTATTAAGGGTAATTTTCACCAGTGGTCCCTTTCGTTTATGGTGTGTTTTATTTTGGTCACCAGAATTCAAAAACAATTATTCTGGTCACTTACGTTTAAAATCGTTTCTATTTTGGTCCCTTAGCCGTTAGTCTCCGTTATTTTAAAAAATTAGTTTCTAATTTAACCCCCAAACTTTTAAAATTTTATTTTTCACTATCTTACCCAAAAATTATAAAAGTAAAACCCGATAAAATTAAATCAATGGCTATAACCCACCACTACAACCCATTCCCCCAAGATTAAAATCGTCTCTAAAAACAATTCTTTTGCTGAATTCAATCCCCGCAACAATGAAAGGGGTAACCCCAGCTGCAGAAGAAACATAAAAATATTAAACTCGGGAAATACCAAGTCGGATAATCAACACTGGTAAAGACATAATCTTGTGTTAGCTGTAACCTATAGCTCCGACAACAATTTGCATGTAATATCGACACGTGCAGGATCAGCTACGGCTGAAACGTCTTGAATATTGGCAGCAACCTTGGTTGTGAGCCGTCGATTGTTTCCTATCAAGTCATTGCATCTTTGGGTGCAAAGGAAACTCACCGTTGGGTTTGAAAACTTTGTGTAAGTGGGTTTTGATTGGGGTATTGAGACAGGGGATGTAATTGAAGAAGCAACATAAAGAGAAACTTCTATGGCGTTATAATTGAATTTTAAGGTCTATGTTCTTTCTTCTTTTTTTCTCCTTAAAAGACAATAAAAGCAAGAAGAAATCATAACAACTAGTTTTTGTTAAGCCACGTGGCCTCCTTCAGTTTTGATTGGTGTGGATAAGACGATGGCCGTAGAGATTTTGGTGTGGATAAATTTTAATTATTTGAATAATAACTTTAATCTCAAGCCTCCTTTGATATGAAAAATAAAATATTACGGGTTCTAGTGGTGGGTTATAGTCATTGATTTAATTTTATGGGTTTTAGTTTTATAATTTTTAGGGAAAATGATGAAAAATAAAATTTTGAAAGTTTGGAGGTTAAATTAGAAACTAATTTTTTAAAGTAACAGAGACTAACGGCTAAGGGACCAAAATAGAAACGATTTTAAACGTAAGTGACCAAAATAATCATTTTTAAATTCTGGTGACCAAAATAAAACACACCCTAAACGAAAGGGACCACTAGTGAAGATTACCCTATTATTAATTGCTTCACTCAATGGTTGAGCCCTTAATCTTTTATACATGATGTTTTTGGTTTGATTCTCACCAGCAATAAAGGACACTATTTTATTTCTTTTGGTTTTGTTCAAACAATTAAAAGGTGATGATACTGTGTAACTTCTGGTTGGACAAATAAAAATATTAATAAATAATAAATAACGCAGAAAAGTTTGTTCAACTTTCTAGACCTTTTCAAAGACGGCACACACAATATGTATTATTGGTGCTCGAACTCGAGTCCCAAAAGATGATGAACATCTACCTTTACCACCAAAACACAAAGGAATGAACCAGTATGTGATACCTTTTAAATGTAAATGGTGGAGGTACCTTTTAAAAATATTACAGGTATTTTTTTGCCAAAAAAAAAAAAAAAAACTAGGTGGATACTATTTAGTTAGTTTTCCCTTTTATTTATTTAAAACAAAAAGCAAAATGTATACTTGGTTTTCATTTCTCGCATACTCAAACTCTGTTCTTCCAAATTCCCTCAAATGAAACTCAATCTCCTGTTAAACGTAAACCCCGCATCAAATTCTTTACTCCAATTCCTTCCTTTTTCTTCTAAGCCAAATTCCCAATTTTTCTTGTTGAAATCGCCCTCTTCTCTTCCCTTTTCTTCAAGGCAATCTTCTTCTTGCGTCCCTCGTTGCTCTTCCGCTCCTTGTACCAATTCAACCACCAAGGAACTCAGTTTGGAGTCCAATGGATTGCCGCAGCCGTCAATATCCAATTTTGAGGAAGAATCTAACCAGAATTACAATGTGGGAATTGCTAATCCAATTCTCCCCAATTTTATTTCAACTCACAAGATGAGCTCGGCTGCTCAAGCCTTCTATCTGCTCGCTTTTGTTTCTTGTACGGTATGCTTTTATGGATTTTCAGGTTATTGGGTGCTTTGGGTAGTTCTTGTTTTTGGCTTGTATATGGAGTTTTTAGAGTTTTCTGTACAGAACTTTCTTTATTATTTTTTCATTTGTATGAGTATGTTTGAATGATTGACTTGCTCCGTTTTGGGTTTTCATTGCTTTGAAAGTATGATTAAGAAACGGATTGTTCTTTTAAGGTTTTGAGATCATTTGGTGCTTATTTGAGGATTTCTTGATGCTAATTCTTGGTTTTGGCATGTTTTATGCGAGTGCTTCGTATTGCTTATTGGATAATTTTCATATATATATATATATATATAATTGATTATGTTTGATATTGTTCGAATATACCCTTATTGGGACCATTCACATATCCGACACTCGCATCTAAGTTTTAGTAACATGAGGAAAGAATAAGATTTTCTCTTGTTTTTACATTGCTTGGAGGGTATTGTTTTCTGGTTATTAGGTGCTTGCTTTATACAGTTTAATGTTTTAGTCTTGGTTGGAAGAGGAATTCGAAGAAACTTCTTATATTAAGGTTTTGTGATGTAGGAAGTTCGAAATGATACCATGTCTTCTTTGCATTTGTTTATTATAGCTTCCTTATTATAGTTTGGAGGTTCTTGTAGTTATCGCCTTATCGGATGCTTATGGTGTTTGAAGTATTTGTTGGATAATTTTGATTTGTGGCTTGTGATGGAAAATAGAATAGATTCTCATTCTTTCAATAAGCGGTGGTGAAATTTGTGTTAGCATTGTAAGTGTTTCATTTTGAATTCTTTATGATACTGTCTTTAAGCTTTGGTATGTTTGGTGTTGCGATTTCATTTTTTCTTTTCTTCTTTTTTCTCATTTGGATTCATGCAGGCTTCTGTAGCATTTATAAGTCTAGTCATTGCAGCTGTTCCAACCCTCTTTGTAAGTTTCCCGACATCATTTTTGCAACTTTGTCATAGATGTGATACAGTAGGCCATCCATTCCCCTTTTCACTTACAAATCGAATTTGTCTTCTCTTTTCATGTTATGAATCAATGAATGTGATCTGATTTGATAATGGCTGTAATGCATGATGAACAATAATGTTTAATATTTCCATGATTTCGCCCATGGCTTATTTGTGATGTGAACTGTAATACCGATGAGTTAGTTCAAGCGTGTTCATCTGAATTTTGGCGTAAGCCTATTATG
Organism: Hibiscus tridactylites; assembly: GCA_958450335.1. Classification (NCBI taxonomy): domain Eukaryota; kingdom Viridiplantae; phylum Streptophyta; class Magnoliopsida; order Malvales; family Malvaceae; genus Hibiscus; species Hibiscus tridactylites. The sequence goes on from OY288275.1 coordinate 52,829,803, forward strand.
CTCTATCTCAAAATAGCCTTATGTGATCTTTTGGAAGTCCATGTCAGCCTTAATCAAAGGAAGGAATGCTTTAGTCGGGATAAAATTGAACATAAGTTTCCATAGGTTACAATAATTAGGCATAGTTTGCATTTGATAATTATTACATTTATTTCGATTCTTTCCTGCGGCAGGCAATGAGAAGAGCTGCAGTTTCACTTTCCAAGCTTGCAGATACTGCTCGAGAGGAACTTCCTAGTACGATGGCTGCAATTAGGCTTTCTGGCATGGAAATCAGTGATCTTACACTGGAACTAAGTGATTTAAGGTGACAATTAAATCTTGTTTTCATATTTTTGTTTCATAGTCATACTCATGCATTACATTGCTTCGAGTCTCTATTTTTCTTGAATCATGGAGTATCCATGTTTGACACCCTTGTCAACATAAATTCGGACACGAGTAAATATGATCTTCCTAGGATCCTTAAATTTATGGAAAATTAAAAAAAAAACTGTGCTGGAAACATTCATATTCGACGCTCACATATGCATATTTTCATCTTTTTGTTCCATAGACAGCATAATATAGTTGATGACCTCTTGAATGAAAAGTGTGACCGTCGAATTTTAATCTTTCTGTACATTTCTGGTGCCACAAAAGTATAATGCTTTGATTTGCACTTGACACTCAGCCAAGAGATTACCGATGGCGTCAACAAATCAGCTCAAGCCGTGCAGGCGGCAGAAGCCGGGATTCGGCAGATCGGTTCACTTGCTCAACAGCAGACCATGTGTAAGTTTAAAAGAAGTGCCCCCATCCCCTGCAGCCAGCCCAACATAAGGGCTAGTTATTGATTTCATATTTTTTTATCCCATTTCCTCTATATTCAGCAATGATTCAGGAACGGGCGAGTCTACCAATCATCTCTATACAACCCGTTGTGGCTGGGGCTGCTAGAAAAACTTCTCATGCCGTTGGCCAAGCCACAAAGACGATCATGAATATCATTTATCGAGGAGATTCTGGATCAGAGACTGATGATGATAGTGGCATCGATCGAGTCGAAATCTAGGGAGTCCATTGCTTATCAAAATTGATGATGGCTGATGGTCTGTGTACATAACATAAAGAACTAGGGCACGGGACCAAAGTTGGTTTAATCTTCCAACAGCATATATATAGGAAAACTTGAGAGTCTAATTAAACTCAATATGTTGCATAGAATTTATGAATTTGTTGTTCTTGTCTGGGCCTTACCCTTTTTCCCCAGTTTATTTGTCAAGTCTAATTCATGATTTTTTTGTTTGTTTGTTTGGCTTGTTGATGCAAATTTAGATTACAATATTTTGATGATTAGACAATTTGTTTCAGTGGAAACAAGGGTGTTGGCTACTATTCAGCTCTTTGTAGCCTAGTTCGACAAGGCTGGCCCAAATTGAATTGAACGAACATGAACATACTCTTGTTTGTTTATGTTCGTTCGTGTTCATTTACAAGGCCTAGTTAACTGGTTGAACCAAATCCAAATCTATCCTTGTCTCAAACTCCAACACATTAATCCATGGTAGTCCTCGGAGCCCCAATGTAAACCCACAATCACTCTTATCTAGCAAGCAACCCTGACGGCTGAGCAACCAATTACTGAAATGCAACTTTTCATAATTCAATGACTGGGATGTAAACTTATTAGTGACGGTAGCTGTAATTTACATAATTTGGTAACACTATAAAATGTATTTCAAGACGCTTCCATAAGATAATAATCTTGCAGACGATGTCAAAAGTTACATCTTCCTCTTGAAGATCAAAAAACAAATGTAAATCAACAAATTATGTAAATTACAGCTACCGTCACTAATAATTGACATAATCTTCCAGTTCTTACAAGGAAAATAAGTCTTTCCTCTTTCTGAAAGTGATTCACTTGATCTTCATTGCCTACTGATCTGATCTTAATCACAAAGAGTGAAGCAAATCAGGAGAACTGAAACCTCTGCATTCACAATCAAACTACTTTTATATATTGCAAACTGAAACCACTTCCATCCACCTTCACTGCGGCTGCATTGTCCATGTACCAATTTCTTTTCTCACTTTCTGCATTTTAGAAGGAAAAAAAAAGCCATTTTCCATCATATTTCAACGAATTAATCCTACATTTACTTATGGAGTTTATATAAACAATGAAGAGATTGAATGTAAAAGTAATCAAACCATTTCAGCCTTTGTGTTTTTCCAAGCTTTCTCTAACTCATCGAAAACAACATCAATAGGCGGTCGGCCTCTACTTGATTTCGCAACACAAAGTACTGCAATATGCAAAATGGACTCGAAATCTTTCCTATTGAGAACCCCATGAAGCCTCGGATCTTCAAAATCTGTAACTGGACGTTTTCCCATGCTCACATCCGTTGCCTGCATCGAATTCATATTGGTTAACATTTTTATATTCCGGATTCAAGTGGCCGTCACAATCATTAGCAAAACACATACTTTTCGTGTAAGTTGTTCGCTGGCATCGAGATCTAACTCGATAACTTTCTGTCCAGATAGAATCTGCAAGGCTACAATGCCAAAGCTGTATATATCACTGGCACAGGTTAGCTTTGCATTGGTCATGTATTCTGGATCCATATAACCTATAGTTCCTCTCACATCTGTGAATACTTTGCTTTCCTCCATTCCCAGCATCTTTGCCAGCCCGAAATCCGAGAGTTTCGGCTCCAAATTTTCAGTCAACAGGATGTTTGTGAGCTATAACACAGGCATTCAGCATTAGGAACAATTATATGAATAATCAGTTGCTTGACTGTTATTCGCACTCGAGTGTGGATACAAGTATTTTAAGAAAAATGAAAGGTCACAGAGATGGATCACTAGGTTATGATCCATGTTACCTTAATATCTCTGTGAACAATGCATCCATCAATATAACTATGGAGATACCTCAGCCCAAGTGCACAGTCTCTTAGGATCTTAACTCTTCTATCCCATGTCAAGACACAGTCTTTCCCTTTAAAATGAAACATAGTCAGGTTAGTTCATAAATTCTCCATCTTAAGAGGCGACATTCAACAGATTTGAGACTCGAACCCAAGCATCTATAGTGCTAGTGCTACAGCCCTTCTTAAAGCCTGAACTCTGCAATTCGGGGGGTGGAAAAATAGCAAATTACTGAAAGAACAAACATGTAATGGTTTAAGGAAAAAATTACTTAGTAGATGCTGAGCAAGGTTCCCCGCATGACAATACTCCAAGACCAAGTACTGCTCACCACCTTCGATACAGCAACCAAGCAAAGAAACGAGGTTCGGATGTCGAATCCGTGAAAGACCCGCAACTTCCCTAGCAAAAGTATCCAAAGAGTTACCTTTCTTTATCTGCTTAATGGCCACAACTTGACCACTAGGCAACCTGCCTTCATAAACTTCACCGGCACTCCCTCGGCCTAAACTCTTCCTTCTATTGTTAATGCTTATAGCTTTCTCAATCTCAGACTTCGAAAACCTGTAGAGACAAGACCAGGTATTGCTGTCCTTTAATGGCATTGGTTTTGGAAGCTTTCTTTTGCTCTTTCCCTTCTTTAAGGCCACAGATTTTACCAAGACTAGGATCAAAATTAGCACCATGAGTGCTATAAAGACAGCAAGAAGTGCTTTTGCCAGGCTCCCTAAACATGATTTCAGCGAGCATTTTATAAGTTTTTCAATGGCAGCTCAAACCAGGGGGTTTAAAGTAGACACTATTTTACGATTTCAGCTTTCTCCTTGTGGATATTCACTGAAACCGCGACCACAATTTAAATCCTTTTGCTCAAACAGCAGAAAGGGATGGATATAAGCAATTCAACTTACTTTTGAGTTTGATGTAGCCTGGATCTGTTAGGGAAACAATGGCTCAAAGTCAGGATTACTGAAACTTGAACTTATATTATTCAGACTAGGGTGTGAGTGTCAAATAAGAGTATGTATCCTAAACATGTATGTTTCCAAGTGTTTTCATGCATTTGCAGAGTCGTTGGAGGATTTCTCTCCATACACATGTCCAAATATTTCTCAGACAGATGTTGGACGAGGAAACTTCAAGAAAAATAAAAAGTCGGAGTAACATAGACTTGAACATGGGAAAAAAGGCTTCTAAATTATTTATGGTCCTTACCGAAAACATCTAAAGAAGACATGCAGCTAAACAAATTTGCACCAAAAGAGCTATCAGTGGCATTTGCAGCAGCAACCGAAAGGACAGCAGCTAGATTACATAATGTTCTTTCAGTATCATGAGTCTGCGCTTGAAATAGTTGCAATAGAAACCAAGCTACCCTTTCTATGGCATCAGTGCAGTTTCTGCAGGAGCTTTGAAATGAAGAACTCAAGTTAGAACATAATTTTACTGCTTCCAAGTAAGGTGGACTGCCTTGAATTTGGGACAGAGATAAACTTGAACACTTGGAACTGCTAGAGTAAAATTTGCTGAATCCACAAGAGTCTATGGAAACCGATTCTTGAGTTGGAAAGGGAAAATTGCATTGTTTCCATGAATCTTGTCCAATGAAGATGGTACTGTCAGGTGTTTGATTAGCTCGAACTGAAAGAACTTGAGCCAACGCATTCAGGGCGTTTCGACAGCAAAGGTGTGAAGATATCCTCCCCCACAAGATAACTTTCCCATTTTCACCACTGCAGTCACCACTTGGTTGGTAAGGGTATGAAGTGAAATTCAAGGTACAGTCTGCAAACCATAGCAAAAACTTGTTAAACTGCAGCCACAGACGCATTTTCAATCGCGTCTACCATAGTCAATTACGAAGGCCAAAACCATAAATAATAAATGTAGCATCACGTTGCAATTGCTATTTAAATCCAATAAAAGATTGAAGATATGGTTTTCACCTCCTGCTCCAAAATCTACTTAGCAAAATCTTTGTTACTATCTTCACTCCAAATTGCTTAAGCACAAAAAGGAATAGAAAAAGGTTTCTAAAATGTCCAATTCAAAGCCTAACTGTTGTCTAGAAACACAGTCAACATAGAGTTTATCATGTATCAAGGGTATAAGGCTCAAGCTGACCTGAGTCGTTTATCTAAACACAACGTGGTCTTTGATTGTAACTCGGTTAGTTCTTATAGCTATGCTCATGAGTTATGAGGTGAGATATAACAAACTTGGGTTGGAATTCAAGTACCCGCAACTCCTTCCCTATCCTAGGCTAGGATTTCTTATATATATATATGAGTAAGGATTTACCTATAATTTTCACTTCTCATTTCCAATACTAGAGGGAAAGACTTACTCCAGAATGAATGAAAGGACCAAAACAAAAAAGGTGAACGTTTTCATTCAAACAAAAAAGCAAACACACGGGTACCATCAAATAGAAAAGAGAAATTAACCTGCAAGTGAAGGAGAAGCAAAGGCAATGAAAAGGAAGCAATTAATGCAGCAGAAGGTGGCAAGTTTCAGCCATGGATGAAGTGTTCCCATCTCCTTTTTTTTCCTCCTATGGACAAAGATGGAATTCAAATATTTACAATGTGAGAGAAGCTAAAAATTTTCCATTGGGGAACATCCAATTCTTCATTTATACACACATTGTTTTCCTAGTGATTATCATTTAAAAAGCTGGATATTCTTTTATGGTAGCTGGATTCTTACATCTAACTTTACAAACCTTGAAATTCTCACTAATTAAGCATTTTTTCAAGTATCTCTACCTTCCAATTCTTAGCATACATACCCTTAAAATCCCTAGAAATTTGTGGTTTAAGGTGAAGTGATAACAAAATTCTCCTTGTAATTAACTCCCATTTGAAGATTATATCTATATATATATTCAACAAGGCAAAATCCAAGCATAGAATTTAAATCATATCGCTGCATTCAGGGGCGTATGCAATTTAAAATTTGAGTATTCCTTTTGTTTAAATGAAAAATCAGTTCTTAAATAAATTCATTGAGTGGTTTCGGTAACAAATAATGATTTTGTTTTTTTTAAGTGATTCAGGTTTGTGCAACATTGTTTGCAGGTGTAGGTGAGTTTATTCAAACTATCATTATATAATTATTTTTTAAGTATATTTGTTAGTAGATTAAAAAATCTTGACGCTGATGTCAAATAATTTAACTAAAATTTTGATTTAAATTTAATTTAATTAAAATTAAAATTTAGTTCCAAAATATTTTTTTTCTAATTGAACCTCTACATTTAAAAAAGCTCTTTCGGTTGAAACCATTTTGAAGTTTAAATTTCTCATCATTTTTTATAAGTTGCAATCGATTTGAGTTTATGAAACCTAAAACGTTTTTAATTTTATAATCTCTTTGAAAAACCCTAAAATTTTAAATCAGTTTTGAAATATAAAACTTATGTATGCTTGATAGGGAAATGATGTGGTTGCAAAAGGGGGTTCGATTTCGTGTAACAGCATAAATGAATTCCTTTTGCGTACGGATGGGGTTTTTCTCAAACAATGAGGTTTTATGTGCCAAAACCGAGTTTGAAACGTTGAAACACTACTCATTGGTGTTTGATGCTGTTTAACCACACTCCTAGGAGAAGAACAACTGAGTTTAATCGCTTTGTCTGCAAAGTGTTTATGCATTGTTAAAGGGTTAAAAATATTTATGTACAGATATCACCTTACAATCACCTTTAGACTATTCGATAAAAAGTAAATTATCTCGATCCAATTTATAAATACACGAATCCTCAGTGGCAAAGCCACATATATGCTTGGATGGGCCCGTGCCCACACTTAACTTTTAGGATTTTTTATAACTTGTGCGCGCCCTCAAAAAATATTCTAGATCCGCCACTACAAATACCGAACATGGAGCATAAAATAGACATGTAATTTACCAAAAAAAATACCATTAACATTTAACCGACATAATACTCAAACTTGTATGCCAAGGAAACTCTCTTTTCTTAAAAAGAGAAAAAAAGACCATTCAATCAGCCCCACACAAGCCCAAGGGTACTTTGGTGTTAAAATCAAATCGGTTTATGAGTAGAAGGGCTACTTCTCGGTCTTGGTTTATGGTAACCATAACACCATATTCAATAAAAGAGGGGAATCACTCAACACAAGATGCAAATCCATGATACGAAAACAATACCAAAGCCGACTCGTCACCCATCGCCATCGGGGCAGCACGAGTATACGAACAATAACCAAAATGGTTGTTCAAATTCCTCTCAGCCAGCATTGGCCACAATTATTACTATGTTGTGTGCAGATTCTTGCATTGTCCTTGTGTATCATTCATTCACAGCAACTTGGCTCCGCCGGTTCCAAATGCTCCTCAGGGATGCTCTTGGAGGTCTTGTGGTTTCCAGGTTCGGCGTAATTTGGCAGGGCCAGCTCGTATTAAACTGTTTGTTGGATATGTTTACTGTGCAGAGAGAGATTAATCATTTTTCTGCAAATGCAAAATTTTCATAAACATAACCTAACAACACAGATCATTCAAAACATTCCCGGTTCTTCTAAACAAAATCTATTTCTACAACAGTTTTATAGTAAAGCTTACATTCCAGTGATGTATGAAAGTAGATATGTTCCTCCAAAAACAAAAAAGTAATATACACAAAAGGAGAAACACAGATGTGCTCAGATTTACATGCCAATTAGTTTCCTCGATTTAAAATACCAAAAAAAAACCAAACTCCAACAATGTCAACAGCTTTACGTATATCAAGACTAGCAATAGAAGTTTAGCATCAGTGAGATAGAGGGGAGTACGTGTCCGAAAGCATCATTGAGGTTCGTAATACACTACCTGATAGATGAGTTCTTCTCCTACCATATAGCTCAGTTCCGTAAAACTCAAACCTAGGATGATGAAGACGATCTAGCGGAAGAAGATTCTCCCAAAGAGACAGATGCTAGTGAAGAAGCCCAAACACGGGCACTCTTCGCACCTTGCTGAAAATTCCGGGTCTTGCATAGCCTCAGTTTAGTCCAAACTCTCCGAACATCGACCATGTGAAGGGCTCGCACAAACAATTGACTCGTCTCACCGAATATTTCCAAGTTAAACTGTGGAGCGTAGGAAACCCAGAGAGCCTTGAGATGAGACAGTGCTTCTGGAAGTATGAGTAAATATACTCTTAGACAGAGAAACAACAAAGCAAAAGCCAAGTAAGGCTCCTGTTTTACTATCTCCATCACTGACGACTCATTCCAAGACATTATTATATATTTATCTTGGTCTCCAGAGGCATTGGGTTCTTTTTCAGCAACAAATTGAGCGGGTTCAAATCCTGAAATCCAGACACTCGTGTTTAGAGAAATGTGAGAATGTTCAACTCGCAAACTCAGGTTAGTTTTATCAAGCTACAACTCCATTATGCTTTTAAAATCCAAATGCAGAAGAGTCATCTTTGGCATCGGAGAGTGAATACCTGTTGTTTTCTCGTAAAATTGAACAATTGCATGGAGATCTTTTGGTCCACTATACCGTACCCTTGACGTTTGGTTCACAATTAAAATTGAAGGCAAGCTATGAATTCCGTACCTCGAAAATATACTGTGATACATGTATAAAAGGTATTAGTTTGAAAGTTGTCACAAATATCTCTCATTCCATCATGGATGGTATAAATTATAAAACAACAGCAAAACTATATAATTGACAGGAAATTACTTCAAAGGACATGATTAGTTTGCAAGTATTGAAATGTGGACATAGATATTCGTTTCTTCGACTAACCGAGTCACCTAATGTCATTAGCAGCTATGTTGCTCCGACTCTTCATTTTTTGTCAACTATCCATATTCGACATCTATGTCTGATAACACGAATATAGTGATATGACCTCCAAAGACTCCAAATACACAGAAAAAAATCTTAGACAAAATCATACATACCCAAGTCCGAGTAACAAAGATAAGCAGACTAATCAATTCAAAACCGTGAAACTGAGTTGACCATAAGGATGCAATATAAAAGAGATAAGTCAATAGCATGTTAAATTCGTGTCAAACACTATAAGTAGCACAAACCAACACTTCAAAAAATTCTCTCCTTGTAGCATTCATCCAAGAATATCCCCCCGCCCCCCGATTTTCTTAAAGTGAAAGTCATTTTAGCCAGAAAAAAAGTTACAAAAGAAAAAGCAACTCAGTAATTCATGAACAAAACATTAATGCTGAAAGCCAGATATGTAGCCACACACCTTGGTGAAGCCAAAGACTGTTCGACTGCCAGATGCTCTAATTGAGGGAACATGAAACCCAGAATGTCAAATTTTGGGCGCAAACCGCGCGAAAATGGGCACCACGATGCATAAAAGAGCACAGAAGTGTAACCATTTTGTTGTTTGGACGTCAATGCTCTGTCAAGGAAGTCTCCACTAACCTACAAATAGATTGAGAAACATACACAACATGTTATCAGAATGTTTGTCTCCAAGAAATTACAAGTCATGCAAAATTGGTAATCCTAAAAACATATCTTACAATTACATGGAACAATGATGTAGGCTAAATTAAGGGAAGGATGGAAAATTTACTAACCATAAATGTGATGACTAGAGGAGAAACAGTGAGGAAACAGCGTGAACACTAATTATTCACGTTTTGGAAATACAAGTTGAATGATGCTCAAGATAATGGTATTATTTAACGAATTTATTGAAAACTCACATGAAAAACGGATAAGTATGAAGTAAAGAATGCCCTTCAAGAAAGAAAGGAAACGGGTACAGAAAGAAGAGGTAGGTATATCCTATCCCTCATTCGGCTTTTTAAGTTTCTAGCCACATCAACAACATTTAGAGCATCTTTTTCGTACAAAATCAGTCCCATTTGAAAATGAAAAATCTTCTAAATAAATGAAAGTTTAGGGAGTAAATCCGTTTTTAAACAACAGTAGTTTCTGAAATAGTTAACCGGAAAGTTTTCGATACTTTCAATGGTGCAAAAGAATTTAGCTAGCTATAACATCACAAAGTAGACAAGCTTACGACCAAACACTTCAAGTTAAGAAACATAAAGCTAAGGCTTCGTGCAAAGATTACTCAAATTGCAAAAACACCAGCTGCATCATTTAAGAAGGTTCAACTTAAGAAACTAGATCAATACATGCTTGGCTGCAATATATTACGGATATTAATTACCATTGATCAGGTGAAGGACATCAAGTACCAGCATCTCTCATACATCCTAAAAAGGTACTTGAGAAAGAAAAATTGTTCAGTTACTTTCTTACTTTTGAATTGGAAAGAGGAAAAAAGTGGATATATATTATGATTTGAGCTATGGATATCAACATACATCTCTTCCAAACCAGAATATAGAGAAAAGAAGCCGAACCTAGGGATTCTTATGATTCGTAAACCAACTGATATGGGAGTCTTCTATGAACACATTCAATGTTTCATATCTTCAATTAAAGCTTTGCAATACAGATAACATATTTCACTAATCCATCTTATACAACTGTTGGATTGCAGAAGGCTTAAATCCTATAATCTAAGACTTAAGTAGTGTATCTAGTATACAACATATCCCAAACATCCGAACATGGATACGGAAATATGATCGTCTAAGGACCCTCCAAATATATGAAGATACTTAGAAGCAAATGTTTCAAATTACTAGGTGCTCTTGGTTTAAAATACATACAATAGCATTTCAATTCAAAATCTTGAAGAAGATAATAGATATATTCAAAGTCCTTAAGCAAGCTAAACTTTGCACCTTCCTTTGTATTTTCTCTCCTTTATTTATTTTTTGCATATTAAATAATACCCTTGAAACCCAATACCCCTAATCATTTCAAAAGTCAACCATAAATCTTTCTTCTGATCTTCAAAATTTCAAATTACTAGGTGCTCTTGGTTTAAAATACATACAATAGCATTTCAATTCAAAATCTTGAAGAAGATAATAGATATATTCAAAGTCCTTAAGCAAGCTAAACTTTGCACCTTCCTTTGTATTTTCTCTCCTTTATTTATTTTTTGCATATTAAATAATACCCTTGAAACCCAATACCCCTAATCATTTCAAAAGTCAACCATAAATCTTTCTTCTGATCTTCAAAATTTCATAACTATGAAAATTTCCACAATAATACCCTAATATTTCAGGCTAAAAATCCCAATTTCAATAAATAAAAAATTCCCTTCCTTGAGCAGAATTAGGCAAAATCATAAATAACGAGAATCAGATTTTAATATATATATATATATATATATATATATATATAAACTCATCCAATGAAAATTTGAATTAAATGCCAAGAACCCATTAAATATTTAAAAAAGGTAAAAATAACACCAAAATTGAGCTAAAAATTACCTTAAGAGGGGGAATTGGAGAGATCGAAGGAGAGCATTGAAAGTTGATATTTTTAATGAACTCATCATCTTCATGAGAGCAAATAGAAGAACCAAGAACGCAGGGTATTGAATAAAAGGCTGTTATGTAGAAGAGCAGAAGAAGAGAGGAAGAATACGAAGAAGAACCCATTTTGAATTTCATTTATAAAATAAAAACAATAATTAAAAAAGAAAATACACAAGAAGAAGAAGATGAAGCAGAAGAAAATGGGAAAATCGAAAACCAGAAAGAAAGAAATTAAAACTAAAAGATAATAATCAATTTGTATTTTATGAGAAAGGAGGGGAAGGTGGTAGCTGTGGGTAAAAAATCTTATCTTTGACCGGGCTTGGTTGGTTAATTTTATTTAGAAAAAATGTAAAATTGATGTTTTTTTTATTTAATGGTAAAAAAGTGCCTAACCTATATATACTTTTTAGTTTGGTGTCTAATATTTTTTTCGAGCCACTTTAGCGCATAACGTTTCATTTTGTAATTTAGATTGAGGTTTTTCATCAACGACCGTTAAAAAATTTTCGTTATCCAATTATAAGATGACATGTGGCATGTTTTATTTATTTATTTATTTAATTTCTAAATTATTTTAAAATTATGTACTTCTTAAAAAACTCCAAAATTTTAATTTCTTTCAAACAAACCTTCAAATCACGTCTCCCTCACCGTCCAGCATTCTCACACGCCGACGATTCACCGTTCACAACTAAAGGTGGCAATCGGGTGGGGAATAACCGAAAACTGTAGGGATCCGAACCGATGAACATGGGGAATAACCGAAATCCTTACCCATGGGGACGGGGATGGAGGAAGTTTTATAACTGGAGCTCAAATGGGGATGGGGACGAGGATTGTTATATCCGAACCGTGGGGATAACCGAACCGTACCCGTATAAATCACCATGGGGATCCCCAAAAATATCCGTAGGGATCCTGATATTTTACGAAGTTTGATGGCCATAAGGGTAATTTACCTATGTTTCATCAAAAATCTATTCTCACCTGAGCATGGTCGGCTAGAGTAAGTTTGAAAATTATTTGTAAATTCTATACATATAATTAGAATGCCATCTATACATTGTTGTAAACATGATTTAGTCTAGTTTTGTTTAAAATACACGATGATTGATTTAGATATATATTTTAAATTATATGAATATTTGAATGTTGAAAGGTCATAAAAACTTGGCAGCATATTTCTTAAAAACAAATTAGTAATGACTTTGAAAAATCACCAAAAATTATACAAGTTAAATTAGAAAGTGAGCGTTATATTTATATAATCACACGAAAGTCTAGATTTGTTTAAAACAAACAGTTATTGATTTTGAGTTACATATTAGGAATTATTAATTTTTGAGTGAGCATATGTTAGAAGAAAGGACAACAGATTATTTCTAAAAACAACAATAACAGTGACTTCGAAAATTCACCATAAATCGTACGAGTAACATTAGAAGAAGTAATTTATATGATTGGAAAAATTATCGAATCTAGTTTATTTTAGAACAAACATACCATTATTTGAAACTATATATTATTAATCACATATTTTCTTTTAAAGGTAGTTCAAGATGCCATGTTTCAAACGGTTAATATTTAAGTCATGTTTTATAATTTTGAAATTATTTGTTTGTTGTTTGATAAAACTAAATTTAGCTTTTATGTTTGTAATTTTGGAGATTTAATGTTGAGTATTTTTTTATAAATTAATTTATATATTTTGGGTATGGGGATTAACCGAAAACCGCGGGGATCTGTAAGGGATGGGTATGGGGACAAAAAAATCATCGAAATGTTTAATGGGGATTCCCCAAAACCGTACCCGCAAGTGTTGGGGACAGAGTGGGGAATGTAAAGCCGTCCCCGATCCGCCCCGTTGCCACCCCTATTCACCACCTCAAGCGTTGGGTACATCACCATTTAACATTCTCACTCTCTTGCCGTCGATTCGAAGCCCAATCGGTCTTTTTTTCTTCATTTTTGGATGTTCTCCGACAGAGCAATTGGCGGTTCATTTGCGATTTTCGACAACGAAATCATGGGGTTTTCGGTCGTGGGGGCTGACGAAGGCAAGGGTGGCCGAAAGTGGTTGAATTGGTGGTGGGAGGGGATGAATTTAGGGATTTAGGGTTTCAGGGTTTGGGGGTTTTAGAGAAATTAAAGATTTTGGGTTTATAAAACTAAAGATTTTTAAAAAAAATAAAAATGAAAGAAAATACCAGAATATGCCATGTGTTGCGTTTTTATTGGATAACGAAATTTTTTTAACGTATGTCACGGGAAAACCCAATCTGAGTTACGGAATAAAACGCTAGGCACCAAAGTTATTTGGACATTATAAACATTTTGAAACCTTTTCAATTTAGTCCAAAATAAATTTTTTATTATCATATCAAAACAAACATCTCAATAATCTCCCCCTTTTTGATATAATAAAATCAACTTGAAAAATTGTTTGTGATTCCCCCCCTTAGTATTTAAAAATTTGAATAAGAGTTTTTAAAATTTAGAAGTAGTTAAAGCTCCCCTTGTTCACTTGAAAATCAAATTTTCAAAATATTTCTCCCTTTTTTGTTATATCAAAAAGAAATTTTGAAACATTAAATTCAAAATAACAAAGGAGTTTTAAAAGATTTTGACAATAATAAAAATTTTAGTTTTAAAATGGTTCCCCCTTACTCAAAGCATCATCAAATGGTTAGTCCAACAAATATATTTATCTAGTTGAATTGAAGTAAATAAATCAAATAAAAAAGCAAATAAATTCAACTAAATTAATTTTACCACTTGAACCAAAGGGGGATATGAAGCCTTCCTTCTTCAAGTGATCTTCCTTGTGTGTATGAAGCTCTGTTGAGTTTTAAGGTGCTCGATTTCTTCAATCGATATTGCTCGCCAAGTATGGAGAACTGAGATATTTGGGTGTTTTTGTGGGAATGGAAAGATAGACAATTTACACAAGGATTTATAGTGGTTCAACCTTCTAACCAAGGTCTACACCCACTACCTTAGCTTCCCACTAAGGATTTCCAAACAAATTCACTAAGAATTTCGTCCCCTTTTCTCGGATTAGGAGGAAACCGTTACAACGATCAAGCTTTCTACCCAAAGCTTGATCAAACACTCTCTTACACAAGAAAGACTTAGCAAACTAGAAATCCCTCTAATAGGTATGTGTTTGCACTATAAAGCTCACACCCAAAAACCTAAGCACTTGAGCAAATTTAACAATATTTAGTTCACTAGTGTTGTCTAAGCAAGGAATGTACAATTAAAGCTCTAGACACAATTTGTCATCATAACGTTATAACAATTGAAGCATTAGCCTTCTCTTGATGCTTGGAGGTCCCTTTTATACTCCCAATTGAGTTTGTAGCCGTTACTAGCCGTTGGGGTTGGATTGGAGTCGTTGGAGCCTTTATTTCCCACCATAAATGCAGTTTTGCAGCTTGGTGTATTGATACCCTTCAAACCGTATCGATACGGTCCTGATAAGGAAGTAGCCATTGTGCAATTCAGCTGATGCGTATCGATACGCTTACCTAGCGTATCGGTACGGTCCTACAAATTAAAAGACCGTTGGTAAATATGACCATTAGGGTAGCTAGGCATATCGGTACGCGATACAACCGTATCGGTACATGACTAGCCATTGGGCTGTTTCAAAACACACCGTATCGATACGGCTAAGCGTATTGATACGTGTTTTGGCTACTGGAAAATTCCTGTAGTTGAAACCCTAAGGCGTATCGGTACGGTACCAGACCGTATCAGTACGAGCACTTGAAATGCTTGGTTTTGACTACTTTAAATGCACTTTAAATCATTCCAAAGCCTTGTAAAAACCTTAAACATATTTTCAAGTTGTTTTTGATTAAAAACATATTTTAAATTCTTTTCAATTTAGTCCAAAATATTTTTCAAATATTATATCAAAACACTTAGTTCTACAAGCTCTCCTCAATGTTGTACTTTATTGACAAATCTCCATTGCACCTAAAACAAGACAATCAAGTAATTTTTGGTATCCAAATTGCTTTGGATCCATAAGCGTTAGTAGCACTTAATCTAATCCCCTTAGGAATCTATTTTTCAATTTTATCCTTTTTAGTTGAAGTAATTAGTCCTTTTGGGGCCCAAATACTTTTAAAACATTTACCATTTAAAAATCTAGGGGCACTAGATTGTCTTTGATAAAAATTTGATTTTTCAAAATTGTTTTTCTTTTCAAGCTCTTTGGAAATCAAATCTTTTTTCTCTTGAACTTTATGAATCAAATTTTGTAAATCAACACATTTTTGTTCAAACTCAATGAGTTTTGCTTTAAGTTCAATTTTGGTTTTAGAAATCAAATCATTTTGAATTTTAAAATTTGAAGTTACCCTTGAATCTTCTTTGTTGAGTTGATCAAACAACTGTAAATGGCCAAGAGGGGGGTGAATTGGCAATTAAAAATTTGAGGGTGGAACTTGGAAGAATAAAAAGTTGACACAAGGCAATTAGAGTGGTTCAAGTTCTCCAATGAACTCTACATTCACTACCTTAGCTCACACTAAGGATTTTCAACTAATCCAATAATTGGTTCTTCCCCTTTTCTTAGATGAGGAGGAAACCTTACAATTTTGATTAAGCTTTCTACCCAAGGCTTAATCCACTCACACTTACAAAGAAGGGTTTTTGGTAAACTTTACAAATGTCTCTCTAAGGATAATGTTTACCCAATTACAATCAAACACTCCCCAAACTCACAGTAAAAATTACAATGAAAATCACAATGGAGTTGGGTACAAAGATTTGACTCTAAAATGAACAAGGTTTGGATTTGAGTGCTTTGATGTTGCTTGAAGGCTCAATAGTTGTTGCTGTAGCATTTGAGACCTGTTTTTTACCCTTGCATTGATTTCTAGCCGTTTGGGTGGTTGAGATCATCAATAGAGCCGTTGGGTTGCAATTTCCCGCAATAAATGCTCCTCAACTACTCACCGTATCGGTACGGCTTGGGGGCGTATCAGAACCTGTCTCAAAGAAGAAAGAGCCATTGTGACTGAAAATCAGGGCGTATCGATACGCTTAAAGGGCGTATCGGTACGATATTAAGGGGTGTATCGATACGATTTTCCGTATCGATACTGTTGAGTTGATCAATGAATCGATATAAGCCAAGAGGGGGTGAATTAGATTTTTAGAACTTTTGGTGGTGTATTAGAAAAATAAAAATGCTAGACAAGAGGATTTAGAGTGGTTCAAGTTCCAATCGAACTCTACATCCACTACCTTTGTAACACCCGCGTTTTGGGGTTAGGAGTTAGTCGGGTTAGTTGGTCTGAGTCGGTAAAATTAATTTTAATCAAATTGCCCTTGGCTTGAGCCAATTGAGTTTTAAATAAAAAGGAGGGATCATTTTGGTAATTTAGCCAAAACAATTTAAAAAGCTAGATCACCTTTTTGATTAAAAAAGGAACAAAAAAAAAAATAAAACCTTCATCTCCCTTTCCCCCATTTTCACGTGAAAAGCTTCAAAACCCCTCTCAAACCCTATTCACTATTCCATTTGATTTCTTCCTCATCTCAAGGGCATTTTTAAAGGTAATTATATATTTGAACTCTCCTCTTCATCCTCTACATTTACCTAGTTTTAGAATTTAAAACTATCATCTTTTGGAAATTTGGGGTTTAAAGAAAGTTTTGAGTTTTTATTGGGTTTTTCAATTGATTTGGATTTATTAAGTTGGGTTTTGGTTTAGTCTCCTTAAAATACACATAATATGTTAAAATGGGTGATTTTGGGTGAAAACCCGAAATGGGTCCTTGTGGCCATTTTTTAAGTGTCTAAAACTTGGATTTTGGTAAGTTTTAGGGTTAGGTTGAAGGGCTGATGGTTTAGGGATGTTAGGAAGGTGTTTTGGGACCCTTTGGATGTCATTTGGGTGTTTGAAAACATGGTTTTCAGCTGGGTTTTAAGAGAGCTCGAAAATGGATATTTTGGGTGATTGTTAGGTTTGAAATTGTTGAAGTATGGCTTGTGTTTATGGATTGGAGTAGGGACTGAGATTTAGCATTGATTTGTGTGTAATGGATGTGTTTTGATTGGCTAGAAACAAGAGGAGACTTTGGAGAAGCATCGAGACCGAATCCGGGCATTTAGGAGGCTAACTTGCTTGCTTGCTTTAGTGGCTAAGGAAGGGTGGTGAGTAACTTTAAGTATGTTTTAAAGTGGTTCAAGTGTGTGTGGTGTATGTGTTGGAATGTGCTTGGTAGGCCATTCCTATGTGGGAGTTAAATTGGTAACTTAACTCCTTGATTTCTATTGACGAATGTTGTGCCATTGCCTATTTGCTCTTGTGAAATGTGGATTGATTTGCATAT
Source organism: Hibiscus tridactylites (assembly GCA_958450335.1). Classification (NCBI taxonomy): domain Eukaryota; kingdom Viridiplantae; phylum Streptophyta; class Magnoliopsida; order Malvales; family Malvaceae; genus Hibiscus; species Hibiscus tridactylites. The sequence goes on from OY288275.1 coordinate 52,847,496, forward strand.
GTGTACCTTGATATATGTATGTGATGCGTATGTGATATAAATGGTGGATATGTGATGTGGTTAAAGGAATTGGCACTAATTAACTTACCGGGTGTAAATGATCGATCATTAGGATTAGTGTGCACACAATTGAGTCAAAATGTACGTGGCCTTGATGGCGTTGAGTCATCAAGGAGGAGTACGGTGATGTAATATTCCACCGGAAATTTATTTATATTCTACGTGATGATGAGTGGAATCCCATCCGTAGGGCATGTGGTGATGAGTGGAATTCCGCCCATACAAGGTCCGGTGATGAGTGTAATCCCACCGAGGTAATGTTGTTGTTGAGAGTAAATCCGCACATCCGGGTAAACTAATAGTGGCCAATGATATTGCTCTCATGTTTATGATGTTTTGATAATTGAGATGTTTGTTGTTGAGCTTAGTATGATGTGAGATGCCATATTATGACTCTTGAAAGACTAGCTAGGTTGACTTGTTGATATCTATGTATGTTGTATGGGAGAGTAAGGAATTGCATGCTTGAACCCTGAATTGTTGATGTTTTCGTTTTTAGAGCATCCTCACTAAGCTTCTAGCTTACGCTCTCATTTTCAACAATGCAGATCATCAACGTGGTGTTAGCACGGAGCAAGGCAAATGGGCTTTCCAAGTTTTTGTTGCTCAAGTACGGTTTAGCAATTAATGTAGTAGTTTAGCAATGTGGCAAGAGTGTGTTTTGTATGAGCGATGTATGACTCATATATGTGATTGATGTTCATGAATTGACTTGATTGTAAAACATGTTATGTCTTGTCAAATGCTTGGGTGATGGCATGCCTTTTGAATGTTTAAGTTGCTTTTGGTTGGCATGAAACCTTTATGTGATGAATTGTGCCATTTGGCTTTTGAGCCCTTAAGCATGCCCTTATATGAAATGTTGCCTTTTGTGTAAATGCCATGAATGGATGTTTCATCTTATGCCTTGTGTGTTTGAGCATGTTTTGACATAGGGTCCATGCCTCTAGTTCATGTTGTAAGTGTTGAGTGCTTCTTGGGGTCGTTTAGGGCTTTTAGAGTTGTTGAGAAATGTTTAAATCTAGTTTTTGAAGGTTGCAGAAAGCCAGTGTTTCGAAACGGGCTGAGCCGTTTCAGAACGGGTAAGGCTTTAGGGACCCCGTATCGGAACTCGTTTTGATACGGTTTGGCCACTGTGAACCCCTGTTCCGATACGAGTTTCGAAACACTTTGGCTACTGGAAATCTGAGAAATTTCCGAGATGAAGGCGTTTCGAAACGGGTCTAAGGGTTTCGAAACGGTCTATATCTCGTTGACCACGAGAAGTTGACCGTTGAGGGTGTTTCAGAACGGTTGACCTCCGTTCCGATACGGCCTTCTCGTATGGGCTTGGGGCAGTTGACTAGGTCAAGGCGTTTCGATACGCCTCAATGGTGTTTCGAAACGACTTGCCTAATGGATTAAAATTGGACTGTTTATTTGTCGGTTTGTGTTCTGTTGCGTGTCTTTCTCAAATTCTTCCGCTGTTGTGCTCACATAGGATTTAAATGTGCCTCTAGAGAAGATTAAATTAAAAGAAATTTTTAGGGTTGCTAACCGAGGGGGAACCTCAACGGGTTTCGCTTCGGTTTTCTCCGTGTCGCATTGGACCATGTGTTTTTGAAGGTTTCGCCTTGGAAAAAGGTGATGAGGTTTGGCCGGAAGGGTAAGTTGAGCCCTAGGTACATTGGGCCATACGAGGTGATTGAATGTGTGGGTCCTGTTGCGTACAAGCTGAGGTTGTCGCAAGAGTTGGAAAAGATTCATGATGTGTTTCATGTCTCTATACTTCGGAGGTATAGATCGGATCCTTCGCATGTTATGCCTGTAGAGGAAGTGGAGTTGAATCCAGACTTGACCTATGATGAGGAGCCGATTGAAATTCTGGATTTGGACAGTAAAGTTCTTCGAGGCAAGACCATTGAATTGGTTAAGGTGTTGTGGAAGCATCGTGGTGTTGAGGAAGCCACGTGGGAAAGAAAGGATGATTTGAAGAAGCAGTTTTCGTACCTTTTTCCTCCAGGTAAATTTCGAGGACGAAATTTCTTAAGGGGGGAGAGTTGTAACACCCCAATTTTGGTTTAGAAGTTTAGGGTTCGAACCAGACTGGTCTGATTTTCGGTTCGAATATAAAAAGAGGTTTTAGGGAAAGCCTAGTTCGGGATGCTTTAAAAATATGGAAAAATATCTAAAAATCCTCTTTTAATATATATATAAGAGAGTGGTGAAATCAATTTTACAAAATAAGGTTTGGAAATACAACATTTTGGAATAGTGACTAAAATGCGATTTTTGAAAAGTTCAGTGGTGTCTGTTTTGTAAGGATTGAAACTTTGAATATTTAAGGAGCTAATTTACCCAAAAATGATTTCTCCAGATTTTTCTTTAATTTGAGTGAATTAATTAATGTTTTAATTAATTAAAAGTGAAGAGAAACTACCTTTTGATAAAATCATAACTAACTTTTCCTAAATTTTTCTCATCTCTTTTTCTCTCAAAATTTCATCATCCAAACACTTTTCTCCAGCAACTTTTTCATTGATCTTCACTTCAATTGATGAGATTTCAATCATCAATTAGTTCCTAATCCATCTTACATCAAAACCTTTTGATTTCCTCATTGGATTTTTAAGGAAATTGGCTCAAATCAAGGAGAAATCACCAATTAGAGGTAAGGTTATTCTTCTCCTCTAAATACTCAGTTCTTTACTGAAATTCCCAAGTTATCTATCCTTAATTTATGTTTTATAAATGGTTTTGATGATATGAACTTGATTTTGGCTTAAAACTCAAGAATTGGAGGAAATCTTGTAGAATTTCATTGTGATTGTTTGGGCTCTGTTTTGAGATGATTCTTAAATGTATTTTGGATGTCTAATGATGTGTAAATGAGGTTTTATCAATGCAATCCCGAATAGGTTGTGTTTTCTAAGTTTTTGCTTATGAAAATGGTGGTTTTTGGGGTGATCTTGGTGTTTTGCTATAGCTGGAGGTTTAAGGACGAGTTTACGTTCATTTTGGATGTTGATTGATGTTTAAAAATGGTTAGAAGTGATGGATCTTGGCTGGGTTAAGTTTTGGAAGAGTTTGGAGGTGATTTTGGTTGTGTTTGGTAGCCGAAATGTTGGCTTTAGGTAGAGCAGCGAGTTTAAGGGTGTTGGCTAAAGATTTCAATGCATGATGATGCATTAACCCTCTGCTTTGATGTGTTTAAAACAGGGGAGACATCTTCGGACACTTGTGGTGTTGATCTGGAGGCTTGATCGGCGTTTCGGCAAGCTTGCGAAACGAAATTGGTGAGTGAAGTTGGGTTTCCAGCTTTGAAACAAATGTTTGAAGGTTTTGGGAGCTTAGTTTAAGTCTAAGCAACTTAACTAAGCTCAAGAGTAAGCTTTCGGAAAAACTCTCTTGGATGAGCCATGAAGTGGTTTGATGCATTGTCTTTAATTTGCATGTTTAAATTCTGTTTTGAAAGCATGTTTTTGCATGGTTAATGCTGGTTTTGAAAGCCATATGTTGAGGGATGCTCAAGGTAAGAGATCCTTGGTTTGACATGTTGTAAATGTGGATTTGATGCATAGTGATGCATGAGGTTAAATGGCTTTGTTTAATGCTTTAAAATAGTTAGTTGTTGATGTTATATGATGTATATTGACAAGTGATGTAATGGTTTTAAAGTACTTGAATCGGATATAGTTAGCCGGCTATATGATTGGGTGCACCGTGAATAAAGTCGCCTTGGATGTTGAGGGGTTGTAATTTTACCGTAAACTCCATCCAAGTACACTAACGTGAAAGATAAGATCACAACGGTGGTTAAAAGTCCGTGTATGGATCTTATGTTATGTGTCCCGTGTTCTCGTTAGTGGTGTTATACAACTACCGATGAGTGATGTTGAGGGGTTGTGATTGTACCGTTAAACTCCATCACGGGTGTTGAGGGGTTGTGATTGTACCGGTAAACTCCACCTTGCGTGTTCGGTAGTGTGTATGAAGCGTATGGGACAACGCTTGTAATCCACGTATCCGATTGTGTTTTGTGTTGTAAATGGTTATGGATTATCACTTGAAAGCCAATATGATATGTTGATTTTAATGAAGCATGAGATGCTTGTTATGTATGCAAGGTTGCATGAGTAATGATGATTATGTGATGGAAGGCTTGTTAAAAGCATTATTGTGTTGTTTCTTTAGAGCATGCCTCACTAAGCAATTATGCTTACGCTCCCTCTCTTGAACCAATAATGCAGATAATTGAAGTGTTTGAGGGCAACAAGGAGGCTAAGAGTCCAAGGGAAACTAAGCTCATGTATGGTGATGTTTTCATAACACTATTAGTTTTTGATATTTTGACAATGAGAATCTAAGATGTGTTTTGGGAGATGTTTTGGACTCCCTAGTTTGTGGCATGATGCCTTTGATGATTTGGATTTGTAAATGGCCTTTTGATGCTTGATTTGGTGTTTTGTTGGTTGTTTGTTTTTGGATATTAGGATGTATGCCTATAGACTAGTGAAATTCCATGCTTGATGCTATGAATGTGATTTGAAGTTGCAAACATGTACCTTATATGTATGATGGCTTGTTGGCATGGTTAGGAAGTCATTAGGATGTGTTTGAGTGGTTTAATGTATGAAAAACTAGCAATTTATGCATCTTCTGGGCAAACCATATCGGAACGGGCACCAGCGTTTCGAAACGGGGGCCTGTAACGGCCTTTGTGTATCGAAACGGATAGGGGCCGTTCTGAAACGATTTGGCCACTGGAAGGCCCTGTTTCGGAACTTGTCTCGAAACGAACCCGTGTTTCGGAACGGTCAACCCTGTTACGAAACAGGTGACCGTTGGGCACTGATTTGAATGGTTGAGGTTTGCAAGCTTTACGTTTTGGTCCCGAAAATTGTATTTGTAATTGCATGAGTTTGAGATGTCCATTTAAGGTGAAATTTGATAGGGAAGCATGTAATATGACTAATTTAATAATGGTAACTTAAAAATCACTTAAGACCTCCTAATTTCCAGAATTTACAATTGGGTCCCTGATATTTGTAATCTGTGCAATTGAGTCCCTTATTGATATTTGATCGTTGTGCTTTACACATAAGTGTTTCTCAAGAGTAAGCTTAAGGTTAATGTGCATCTAGACAAGATTAAAAAGAAAAAAAGGGGTCGTTAATAAAGGTTGACTTTCGGGTTGACTTTGGTTTTCCCCGTGTAATCTTCGTAGTTCGGGTCAACCGTCTAGGCCGGGCTAAGGGGGTTACAGGTAAACTAATAGTGGCCAATGATATTGCTCTCATGTTTATGATGTTTTGATAATTGAGATGTTTGTTGTTAAGCTTAGTATGATGTGAAATGCCATATTATGACTCTTGAAAGACTAGCTAGGTTGACTTGTTGATATCTATGTATGTTGTATGGGAGAGTAAGGAATTGCATGCTTGAACCCTGTATTGTTGATGTTTTCGATTTTAGAGCATCCTCACTAAGCTTCTAACTTACGCTCTCATTTTCAACAATGCAGATCATTAGCGTGGTGTTAGCACAGAGCAAGGCGAAGGGGCTTTCCAAGTTTTTGTTGCTCAAGTACGGTTTAGCAATTAATGTAGTAGTTTAGCAATGTGGCAAGAGTGTGTTTTGTATGAGCGATGTATGACTCATATATGTGATTGATGTTCATGAATTGACTTGATTGTAAAACATGTTATGTCTTGTCAAATGCTTGGGTGATGGCATGCCTTTTGAATGTTTAAGTTGCTTTTGGTTGACATGAAACCTTTATGTGATGAATTGTGCCATTTGGCTTTTGAGCCCTTAAGCATGCCCTTATATGAAATGTTGCCTTTTGTGTAAATGTCATGAATGGATGTTTCATCTTATGCCTTGTGTGTTTGAGCATGTTTTGACATAGGGTCCATGCCTCTAGTTCATGTTGTAAGTGTTGAGTGCTTCTTGGGTCGTTTAGGGCCTTTAGAGTTGTTGAGAAATGTTTAAATCTGGTTTTTGAAGGTTGCAGACAGCCAGTGTTTCGAAACGGGCTGAGCCGTTTCGGAACGGGTAAGGCTTCAGGGACCCCGTATTGGAACTCGTTTCGATACGGTTTGGCCACTGTGAACCCCTGTTCCAATACGAGTTTCAGAAAACTTTGGCTACTAGAAATCTAAGAAATTGCCGAGATGAAGGCGTTTCGAAACGGGTCTAAGGGTTTCGGAACGGTCAATATCTCGTTGACCACGAGAAGTTGACCGTTGAGGGTGTTTCGGAACGATTGACCTCCGTTCCGATACGACCTTCTCGTGTGGGTTTGGGGCAGTTGACAAGGTCAAGGCGTTTCGATACGCCTCAATGGTGTTTCGAAACGGCCTGCCTAATGGATTAAAATTGGACTATTTATTTGTCAGTTTGTGTTTTGTTGCGTGTCTTTCTCAAATTCTTCCGCTGTTGTGCTCACATAGGATTTAAATGTGCCTCTAGAGAAGATTAAATTAAAAGACATTTTTAGGGTTGCTAACCGAGGGGGAACCTTAACGGGTTTCTCTTCGGTTTTCCCCGTGTGGCCTACTCGAACCGGTCATCCGGCCAGACCGGGATGAGGGGGTTACATTTGTTGGTACCAGAGCCTGAGGTTACCGAGACCTCAGGCATGTAAGTGAGGTAAGCTTGATGTGCTAAGTAATTGTATTGCTTGATGTATGCTTTGCCATGAAATCTCGTTGTTTGATTATTCATATGATGAATTGAAGCATGAATTGTTGCGTTTGGTGTAGAGTTGAGTGCCCATTGCTACTATTACTTAATTTAAAAAGGTTTTTGTAAAGGAAGTACTTGAGCACTGTTGGACCCTTGCTTTTGCTAACATAATCCTTATCTGTTTGTTGTTGTAGTTATAATCTTGCTAGCTGTACCATGAGACCACGTGGGAGGCCTAGGATGGTTCGACCGGAACCACGAGCAACGACTCCAGGAGTTGAGCCAGTAGTTAGAGTTGAGGCTCAAGTGAGAGAGCCTGTGGTTGGAGTTGGAGCTCCTCCACCACCTCCACCACCACCACCTCCTCAACCAGGAGTAGGAGGCGAGGTCGGGGCCGAAGGAGAGGGACCTCAGGGAGGCCAAGGTGGCCAAGGTCCGGCCGGAATAGACTTAGCTCCTTTAGTTCAGGCGATAGCCGGGGCTTTTCAGGCTGTAGTGGCTAGGGGTCAGGCAACAGCACATCATCAGGGAGAGGGCACTGGTTTGCCATTAGAGAGACTCCGTGGTCTAGAGGCCGAAGAGTTCAGAGGGTCTACACCGGAGAGATCTGAGTTGTGGTTTGAGAAGACTGTCCGTATCCTTGCATAGATGGGATGTACTAGAGAGCGCAAGTTAGGGTGTGTTGAGTCTCTGCTTCAGGGTGATGCCTACACTTGGTGGGTCACCATCACTACGGGTATGGATGAGGCCGAGATTACTTGGGAGTTCTTTGAGTCAACTTTCCGTAAGAAGTACTTGGGTCCTCGATATCTCGATGAGAGGAAGAGGGAGCTTATGGCTTTGCTTCATGGGAGTATGACCGTGACAGACTATGAGATTCGATTTGTTAGGCTGAGTCAGTATGCATCTGAGCTTGTTCCTACTGAAGTGGAACGATGTAACCGTTTCCGTTATGGGCTCAATGAAGAGATCAAGAGGTATACTCTAGCTTCAGACTACACTGATTTTGATGTCTTGGTCGCGAGGGCCAAGGACTTGGAGCACAGTTTGGGCTTGACCAAACGGTCTGGTGGTTCTAGTTCGGGCAAGAGGTCCAGTGACTTTGATAGAGGTGATGTCAAGAGGCATCGAGACAACCAGCATCATTATGATCATAGGCGTGGTGGCGGTAACCACGGTAGGGGCCAACAGGGCCAGAGGGCTGGTGGGAAGTTGCCCACATGTGCTACTTGCGGGAGGAACCACACCGGTGAGTGTTGGGGGAATTTCCACTCGTGTTGGAGTTGTGGAGCTAGGGATCATATCAGGCGTGACTGTCCACATCAGGTGGGGCAGGCACCAGCTCAGGCTCCTGCTAGAGCCCATGACTTTCAGAGAGGCCGCGGGCGCGGTAGAGGTAACTTCCAGCCGAGAAATGATGGTCAGAGGAACATAGCGCATGTAGTTACAGTCCAGCCGGAGGGCGGAGGTTAGGCCAGAGTTTACGCTCAGCGTGGGGATCAGCATGACACATATGTGATCGCAGGTAACTTCTCGATACAGTCTTTGGGTTTACTTTCTTTGATTGACTCATGGTCTACACATTCCTACATATTGAGTGAGCATGCACAATCATTGAATTTGCCTTGTGAAATGTTAGAGGTAGGTGTTAGTGTTACTAGTTCCTTTGGGGACACGGTAGTAGTTAGAAAGATGTACAGAAGGTGTTCGTTGATGGTTCAGGGACATGTGTTTCCAGTGGATATGATGGAGCTACCTTTCTATGGTTTCGATGTAATTCTGGGTATGGACTGGCTCACGGAGCATAGAGCTAGGATAGACTTTGAAACTAAGAGGATTTCTTTGAGGCTCACAGATGATTATGAGATTGTAGTGGTGGGTGAGAACGTGAAGTTCTTGTCCAATGTAGTTTCAGTTCTGGAGGCTAAGAGGTTAGTTGAGTTGGGTTGTGAAGCATACTTGGCCTATGTGATGAACCCTAACATGAGTGAGGTTAGACCTCAAGACATCCGGACAGTGTGTGACTTTCCTAGTGTGTTTCCGGAGGAATTGCCAGGGTTACCACTGAATAGAGAGGTATAGTTCACTATTGAGACTTATTCTGATTCAGCTCCTATTTCGATTGCTCCGTATCGCATGGCACCGAAAGAACTGAAAGAGTTGAAGACTCAGTTGTAAGAGTTGACAGATAGAGGTTTTATCCGACCTAGTTCTTCACCTTGGGGTGCACCAGTTTTGTTTGTAAAGAAGAAAGATGGAAGCATGAGAATGTTTATAGATTACAGACAGTTAAATCAGCTGACAGTGAAGAATAAGTATCCGTTGCCTAGAAATGATGATTTGTTTGACCAGTTGAGAGGGGCATCAGTCTTTTCGAAGATTGACTTGAGATCGGGCTACTACCAGCTAAAGGTAAGAGAGGTTGATGTACCGAAGACAACCTTTATAACTAGGTATGGTCACTATGAGTTTTTAGTCATGCCTTTTGGGTTGAATAATGCACCGGCCGCTTTCATGGATATGATGAATAAGATTTTTCATCAGTACCTAGATCAGTTTGTAGTTGTTTTTATAGATGCCATCTTGGTGTATTCGTGAACTGAAGAAGAACATGATCGACACTTGAGACTAGTTTTGAAGACTTTTCTAGATCATCAGTTGTATGCGAAGTTGAGCAAGTGTGAATTCTGGATCCGAGAGGTAGTCTTTTTAGGACATGTAGTGTCAACCGATGGGATTAGAGTTGATCCGAAGAAGATAGAGGCCATTGTTGAATGGAAGCAACCGAAGTCTGTAACAGAGGTACGTAGCTTCCTAGGCTTAGCTGGATACTATAGAAGATTTGTAGAAGGTTTCTCTAAGTTAGCCGCTCCATTGACACAGTTACTTCAGCAGAGTGTTCAGTTTGAGTGGACAAATGCAAGACAAAGAGCCTTTGAGAAATTGAAAGAAGCTTTGACCCAAGCACCGATCTTGATTCAGCCGGAGTCTGGGAAGGACTATGTACTTTACAGTGATGCTTCTTATGTTGGCCTAGGTTGTGTTCTTATGCAAGACAAGAGAGTGGTAGCTTATGCCTCAAGACAGTTGAAGACTCACGAGTGCAACTATCCGACCCATGACATAGAGCTAGCTGTAGTTGTGTTTGCTCTGAAGATTTGGAGGCATTATTTGTACGGTGAGAAATGCACAGTGTACACAGATCACAAGAGTTTGAAGTACATCATGACCCAGGGAGATTTCAATCTCAGACAGCGTAGGTGGTTAGAGTTGCTAAAGGACTATGATCTTACCATTGAGGACCATCCGGGTAAGGCCAATGTAGTGGCCGATGCATTGAGTAGAAAGATAGCCGTAGACCTGAGAGCCATGTTTGCTTGATTGAGCTTGTCTGGAGATGGTGGCTTGGTAGCCGAGCTTCAGGTTAGACCTACCCTAGGTCAGTTGATTAGAGAGAAGCAACTCTTAGATAGATCTTTGGCACCTCACGTGCAAGATATAGCCGAAGGTAGATCTTCAGACTACAGTTTCAGTACCGATGGGGTTTTGTGTTTCAAAAATAGGATAGTTGTGCCAGAGGACAGTGACTTGAGGCGTACAATTTTGACTGAAGAACACAGTAGTCCGTTTGCTATGCATCCGGGGAGTACGAAAATGTACCGTGATTTGAAGAATGAGTACTTTTGGGTTGGCTTGAAGAGAGATGTGGCCGACTTTGTGAGTAAGTGTTTGGTGTGTTAGAGAGTGAAGGCGGAACATCAGGTTCCCTCAGGTTTGTTGCAACTGCTGAGAATTCCGGAATGGAAATGGGAGAATATCACCATGGATTTTGTTTTGGGTTTGCCTTTGACTCCTACGAAGAAGAACTCAGTGTGGGTTATAGTAGATCGTTTTACGAAGTGTGCTCACTTCTTGGCAGTCAATACTACTTACACTTTAGATAGATTGGCCGATTTGTACATTGGTGAGATTGTTAGGCTGCATGGTGTGCCGAAGTCTATTGTGTCTGATAGAGATCCGCGGTTTACAGCTCGATTTTGGGAGTGTCTGCATACAGCTTTGGGTACCAGTTTGAATTTCAGCACGTCTTATCATCCTCAGTCAGATGGTCAGTCAGAGAGAGTTATACAGATTCTATAGGATATGTTGCGTTGTTGTATCATCGATTTTCAGGGTACTTGGGAGAAGCACTTGCCTCTAGTCGAGTTTTCTTACAATAATAGCTTCCAGTCGAGTATTCAGATGGCTCCGTATGAGGCCTTGTATGGTCGGAAGTGTAGAACTCCCGTTTGTTGGGCCGAAGTGGGACAGAAGTTGTTACCTATGCCGAATTTACTCAAGGGGACAACTGACAAGGTAAAATTGATTTGCGATCGATTGAAGGCTGCTTCGGATAGGCAGAAGTCCTATGCCGACTTGAAGAGAAAAGAAGTTGAGTTCTCAGTGGGTGAGAAGGTGCTCTTGAAAGTGTCTCTGTGGAAGAAAGTAATGAGATTTGGCCGAAAAGGGAAGTTGAGTCTGAGGTACATAGGATCGTATGTGATTGTGAAGAGGGTTGGTCCGGTTGCTTATCAGTTGCGGTTGCCATTCGAGCTAGAGAAGATACACGATGTATTTCATGTTTCGATGCTCCGTAAGTATGGGTCCGATCCATCACATGTTATGCCTGTGGAGGAGATTGAATTGAATCCGGATTTGACTTATGAAGAGGAACCAGTTGAGATCCTAGCTTCTGATAGTAAGGTGTTGCGGGGTAGATCGATCGAGTTAGTAAAAGTGCGGTGGCAACGTCGAGGTCTGGACGAGGCCACATGGGAGAGGAAGGAGGATATGGAAAGGCAGTTTCCGTATCTCTTTCAGTCAGGTAATTTCGGGGACGAAATTTCTTAAGTGGGAGAGAGTTGTAACACCCACGTTTTGGGGGTTAGGAGTTAGACAGGTTAGTTGGTCTGAGTCGGTAAAATTAATTTTAATCAAATTGCCCTTGGCTTGAGCCAATTGAGTTTTAAATAAAAAGGAGGGATCATTTTGGTAATTTATCCAAAACAATTTAAAAAGCTAGATCACCTTTTTGATTCAAAAAGGAACAAAAAAATAAAACCCTCATCTCCCTTTCCCCCATTTTCACGTGAAAAGCTTCAAAACCCCTCTCAAACCCTATTCACTATTCCATTTGATTTCTTCCTCATCTCAAGGGCATTTTTAAAGGTAATTATATATTTGAACTCTCCTCTTCATCCTCTACATCTACCTATTTTTAGAATTTAAAACTATCATCTTTTGGAAATTTGGGGTTTAAAGAAAGTTTGAGTTTTTATTGGGTTTTTCAATTGATTTGGATTTATTAAGTTGGGTTTTGGTTTAGTCTCCTTAAAATACACATAATATGTTAAAATGGGTGATTTTGGGTGAAAACCCGAAATGGGTCCTTGTGGCCATTTTTGAAGTGTCTAAAACTTGGATTTTGGTAAGTTTTAGGGTTAGGTTGAAGGGCTGATGGTTTAGGGATGTTAGGAGGGTGTTTTGGGACCCTTTGGATGTCATTTGGGTGTTTGAAAACATGGTTTTCAGCTGGGTTTTAAGAGAGCTCGAAAATGGATATTTTGGGTGATTGTTGGGTTTGAAATTGTTGAAGTATGGCTTGTGTTTATGGATTGGAGTAGGGACCAAGATTTAGCATTGATTTGTGAGTAATGGATGTGTTTTGATTGGCTAGAAACAAGAGGAGACTTTGGAGAAGCATCGAGACCGAATTCGGGCATTTAGGAGGCTAACTTGCTTGCTTGCTTTGGTGGCTAAGGAAGGGTGGTTAGTAACTTTAAATATGTTTTAAAGTGGTTCAAGTGTGTGTAGTGTATGTGTTAGAATGTGCTTGGTAGGCCATTCCTATGTGAGAGTTAAATTGGTAACTTAACTCCTTGATTTCTATTGACGAATGTTGTGCCATTGCCTATTTGCTCTTGTGAAATGTGGATTGATTTGCATATGTGTACCTTGATATATGTATGTGATGCGTATGTGATATAAATGGTGGATATGTGATGTGGTTAAAGGAATTGGCACTAATTAACTTACCGGGTGTAAATGATCGATCATTAGGATTAGTGTGCACACAATTGAGTCAAAACGTACGTGGCCTTGATGGCGTTGAGTCATCAAGGAGGAGTACGGTGATGTAATATTCCACCGGAAATTTATTTATATTCTACGTGATGATGAGTGGAATCCCATCCGTAGGGCATGTGGTGATGAGTGGAATTCCGCCCATACAAGGTCCGGTGATGAGTGTAATCCCACCGAGGTAATGTTGTTGTTGAGAGTAAATCCGCACATCCGGGTAAACTAATAGTGGCCAATGATATTGCTCTCATGTTTATGATGTTTTGATAATTGAGATGTTTGTTGTTGAGCTTAGTATGATGTGAGATGCCATATTATGACTCTTGAAAGACTAGCTAGGTTGACTTGTTGATATCTATGTATGTTGTATGTGAGAGTAAGGAATTGCATGCTTGAACCCTGAATTGTTGATGTTTTCGTTTTTAGAGCATCCTCACTAAGCTTCTAGCTTACGCTCTCATTTTCAACAATGCAGATCATCAACGTGGTGTTAGCACAGAGCAAGGCAAATGGGCTTTCCAAGTTTTTGTTGCTCAAGTACGGTTTAGCAATTAATGTAGTAGTTTAGCAATGTGGCAAGAGTGTGTTTTGTATGAGCGATGTATGACTCATATATGTGATTGATGTTCATGAATTGACTTGATTGTAAAACATGTTATGTCTTGTCAAATGCTTGGGTGATGGCATGCCTTTTGAATGTTTAAGTTGCTTTTGGTTGGCATGAAACCTTTATGTGATGAATTGTGCCATTTGGCTTTTGAGCCCTTAAGCATGCCCTTATATGAAATGTTGCCTTTTGTGTAAATGCCATGAATGGATGTTTCATCTTATGCCTTGTGTGTTTGAGCATGTTTTGACATAGGGTCCATGCCTCTAGTTCATGTTGTAAGTGTTCAGTGCTTCCTGGGGTCGTTTAGGGCCTTTAGAGTTGTTGATAAATGTTTAAATCTAGTTTTTGAAGGTTGCAGACATCGAGTGTTTCGAAACGGGCTGAGCCGTTTCGGAACGGGTAAGGCTTCGGGGACCCCGTATCGGAACTCATTTCGATACGGTTTGGCCACTATGAACCCTTATTCCGATACGAGTTTCGAAACACTTTGGCTACTGGAAATCTGAGAAATTGCCGAGATGAAGGCGTTTCGAAACGGGTCTAAGGGTTTCGGAACGGTCTATATCTCGTTGACCACGAGAAGTTGACCGTTGAGGGTGTTTCGGAACGGTTGACCTCCGTTCCGATACAGCCTTCTCGTGTGGGCTTGGGGCAGTTGACCAGGTCAAGGCGTTTCGATACGCCTCAATGGTGTTTCGAAACGGCCTGCCTAATGGATTAAAATTGGTCTGTTTATTTGTCGGTTTGTGTTCTGTTGCGTGTCTTTCTCAAATTCTTCCGCTGTTGTGCTCACATAGGATTTAAATGTGTCTCTAGAGAAGATTAAATTAAAAGAAATTTTTAGGGTTGCTAACCGAGGGGGAACCTTAACGGATTTCGCTTCAGTTTTGTTCGTGTGGCCTACTCGAACCGGTCATCCGGCCAGACCGGGACGAGGGGGTTACAACCTTAGCTTCACTAAGGATTTTCTAACAATCTACTAATTGTTCTTCCCTTTTTCTAGGCTAAAGATGTAACCTCTACAAAACTGGTTAAATTTTCTACCCAAAATTTGACCCAATAATACAAAGAAGATGAAGGCTAAAACAAGTATCTCTCAATACAAACTATAGCCCTTTTAGATGCACTCAACCCAATTGAATAGATAAGAATGGAAATTACAATTTCACAATTGGTGTTTACAAGAAATAATGGGATTTTGGCACAAATGCTTGGCTTTAATTGTTTGGATGTTTCTTTTGAGATCAATAGTTGTTGCTGAAGCTTTTAGAGGTCCCTTTTATACATTCTCATTGAATTCTAGCCGTTGGGGTTGTTGCTTTCATCAATAGAGCCGTTGGTATGTTATCTTCCCTCCATAAATGCAGTCTGCAACCACCCGTTCTGAAACGCCCGATCTTGTTTCGAAACAGACCAAAATAGAAAGAGCCGTTGGGGTGTATTAAATAGACCGTACCGAAACGGGCACGATCGTTTCGATACGCTAAGAGCCCGTTTCGAAATTCGCTTTGAAACACTTTGCCACTGTCAAAGCCTGTATCGAAACAGCTTGAACGCGCTTCGATACGCCTTAACGACAATCTTAAAATTAGTTAAAAACTTCAACGGTCATTTTTTTAAAACCAAGTTTGAATGCCGTTTCGAAACGTATGTGGTCGTTTCGATACTACTGTATCAAAATGAGTCAAACCGTTCTGATGTTCTTCATCCGTTTCGAAACTCGTTTCGAAACAGAGGTTAACAGTTTCAAAACTGTTTCGGAACGCCCAATGGCCATTCCGAAACGGTGACTCGAAAATCACTGTTTTGGCTTGAAAAACACTTAAAAACATGTGACAAGTTGAGGTTTTGACTTAAACATTTATCTTTGAATATATAGAGAGGTTTTGAGGACTTAATAATTCGTTTTCTCCTTTTCAATTTAGTCCTTAAATTCTTTAGTTATATCAAAATTAATTTATCGGTTTCACAATCTCCCTCTTTTTGATATAAAAAATCGAGTTAGAATTTTTAAGAGTTTTGAATTTTTGAGGATGTTCTAACTCCCCCTCAATTTAAGATGAGTTTTTAAGTTTTAAAACTCAAAACCGACTTAACACAAAATTTGGCTCTTATATTTTCTCCCCCTTTTTGTTAGATCAAAAAGGATAAAAAACAAGGCCCAAAGAGAAGAAACAAGGTTAAAAGCAATAGGCAACATAATATAGATTCATATAATTCAAATATCCAAACATAAAACTTAAACAATAAGGTTCAAAGCTTAATCCCAAACAAAGTAATCAAAGCATAGGTTCATAAAACATAAATAAAATAGAGGTGCAAACTTAGTCCTAATATGATAAGCTAATATGTTATGCAATAAAGACCCTAAGCCTCGTCATCGTCACCATCAACATCCGAGGAATCTTCATCGTTCTTAGCTTGAGAGCGACGAAAGGTCATCCATTGACCATAAAAGGTAGAGAATGACAAGTCCATTGATTGATGTTGATTCTCAAGGGAGGTGAGACGATTCTCCACGGATTGCAAACGATTATTAATAGCACCAAGACCCGACTCCATTGTGTTTAATCGCTCGGTGAGGAAAGCCATAAGAACTTCATTGTTGGGACTTGGAGCTTGAGGTTGTGGTTCAACTTGAGGTGGAGGGGCATGCCTATCAACTCGTTCCCATTGGCCAAGAGTGTAATGGAACCCAGACTTGTGGAGAGAAGATTCATCAATCTTTTGCTTACGGGGTTCTGGAGAGTCATATGAGCAATCAAAGTTGAGCATGCCAAAGATATAGCTCAAAACAGTCCCATAAGTGAAGGATTTAAGAGCATCGGTTTCATATGAGAGAATTTACCTCTGGAAGGGCGAATAAACCATGAATTCATCAAGTGAAAGAACCGATCATGAGCATCCAAAGAAAGCATGGAACCGGTGTGAGCACCAAAATGGGTTTCATCCTCAATTCCTTCGTTCTTGAGCCCAAGACAATTCTCTAAAAAGGAGATGTTGATAACAAAACTCTTCCCCAAGAGATATGACTCAATCCCAATGACTTCGGAGTGATCTTCATTATCAATAAGCTGGGCATTTGAGTAGAAGATGAGAACCATGTGCTTGTAGACAATATCTGGTATGTTCAAGAAAGCCATGAAGTTCCATTATTGTAAACGCTCTAGATAGCGGAAAGTGAAACGCTCGGAATCAAGGAATGGGACATCAACAACTCGCTTGCGACGAACGACAATATCCTTGACATAAGTGAAATGCTCCTTCATCTCTGGAGTCCGAAGACTTTTGAGAAAAAGTTGGGTGAGATTAGGATGAATACTGGCTTGACTAGCAGCTTCACTCGATTAACCCGTCTTATGTTTCTTGTTAGCGTTTTCCATTGAAAAAATCCTAAAAACATAAAGCAAGCAATTTTAAAATTAAAGTCTATGCATGAATATCCTCAATTCAATCCAATAACAAATCCCATTTAGGCTTAAAAAGATTTAAAAAAAAATTAAGAAAAAAAACAACTTTTGAAAAACTAAAAAAATATACGAGTAAAGAAAATATATTCGAACAAAATTTTTTTAGATTTTGAATTTTTTTTACAAGTTTTGAAAAACCGAAGAGGCAAAACATATAACCTATACAAAAGTGAGATTTTCTAACCTAAAAATCGAATAAAACCAAAGGAAAAAGAAAAAGAAGAAGAAAATATACCTTAAATGGGGATTTTGGATGAATGAATGGAAAATCTTGCACAAGATTGATAATACTTGCTTAGACTTGAGTTTGTGTGTAAAAGCCCAAAAAGATTTGATGAAAAAACAATGAGGTTTAGAGGGTTTTTATAGGGAAAATCGGGTTAGGGTTTTTAAGGGTTTTGAAGAGTTTTAAATTAAAGTGAATTTTATCATTAAAAGCCCTCTTTAAAGATGTCCGCATACCCGTTCGGAACAGGCACGATCGTTCCGAAACGTGGGCATCGAAACGTTGACTGACGTTTCGAGTCTAGTTCACCGTTCCGATACGACATTGACCGTATCGAATCCCACGTTGTGACCCGTATCGAAACTCGTTTCGGTACACTCCTTGGCAGAGGCAAAATCGTTTAAAAACCCTTTTAAGGCGTTTCGAAACACCCTACTCATAGATTACTCTTTTAAGGACCCGTATCGAAACAATTGGACCCGTTTCGACACACCTAGGCCTGAAGGTGCAGATGAGGCTCTAATATTGCAGAAAAATGGATTTCATGAAGTCCTATATGCATAAATGTCATGAATGAGCAGGAAAGACATGTATAAACAAAAACACACTCCCCCTAACTATTAGCATGAATGAGATTAGGAGCAAAAACACATAAGCATGGCATTTTCAATAATTCAAGAAATTTAAGCACAAAAAGGGTCCTAAAAGGTCAAGAAAGGCTAGTTAGACCTAACTCTCTACTAAGGGACTAAAAACGCTCCTTATTCAAAGGCTTTGTAAAAATGTCCGCTAGTTGGTTTAAGGTGTCAACATACTCTATAACAACATCTTCCTTAAGGACATGATCTCTAATGAAATGATGCCTTATCTCTATATGTTTAGTTCTAGAGTGTTGGATGGGATTTTTAGTTAAGCATATGGCACTAGTGTTATCACACTTAAGGGGTATGGTTTCAACTTTAATACCATAATGTAAGAGTTGTTGCTTCATCCAAAGGACTTGAGCACAACAACTCCCTAAGGATATGTACTCGGCTTTAGTGGTAGATAGAGCTACACTATTTTGTTTCTTAGAGAACCAAGATACGAGCATACTGCCTAAGAATTGACATGTTCCCGAAGTACTCTTCCTATCGATTTTACACCCCCCATAATCCGCATCCGAATAAGCATGAAGGTTGAAGGTTGAGTCTCTAGGGTACCAAAGACCTAAACAAGGGGTATCTCTAAGGTACCTAAAGATTCTCTTAACGGCTATAAGGTGAGACTCTCTAGGACTAGCTTGAAACCTAGCACACAAGCAAACACTAAACAAAATATTCGGTCTACTTGCGGTAAGGTAAAGTAAAAATCCAATCATAGAGCGATAAAGCTTAGAGTCAACACACTTACCTCCTTCATCTTTGTCAAGCTTTGTAGATGAGCTCATTGGTGTAGCTTGAGACTTTGCATTCTCCAAGCCAAACTTCTTGAGCATATCCTTGATGTACTTTGCTTGATTGATGAAGGTGCCATCCTTCATTTGCTTGATTTGGAGTCCCAAAAAGAATAAGAGCTCCCCCATCATGCTCATTTCGAATTCACCTTGCATTAACTTAGCAAACTCTTTGCAATGACACTCATTAGTAGATCCAAAAATAATATCATCAACGTATATTTGTTCTACTAAGATGTCATTTTTATAAATTTTTATGAAAAGTGTAGTGTCCACCTTACCTTTTTCAATCAAAAAATTTGAAAGTCTTTTATACCAAGCTCTAGGAGCTTGTTTTAAACCATAAAGTGCTTTAGTTAGTTTAAAAACATGATTTGGAAATTTTGAATCTTCAAAACCCGGTAGTTGTTCCACATACACTTTCTCGTTTATAAAACCATTTAAAAATACGCTTTTAACATCCATTTGAAAAAGCTTGAAATCATGATAACATGCATATGCAAGCAACATCCTAATAGCCTCCATTCTAGCTACGGGTGCATAAGTTTCATCAAAATCTATTCCCTCTTCTTGAGTGTAACCTTGAGCAACTAATCTAGATTTATTTCTCACAATGTTACCACTCTCATCTAGTTTGTTCCTAAATACCCATTTAGTTCCTATAGTAGATTGATTACTAGGCCTTTCAACTAATGTCCAAATATTACTTCTCTCAAATTGATTTAACTTTTCTTGCATAACCATAATCCAAAAGTCATATTTTAATGCTTCTTTAATGTTTTTAGGCTCTATGCATGAGATAAAAGCAACATGATTCATGAGTTTAAGAGAAGATCTAGTAGTTACCCCCTTTGATGGATCACCCAAGATTTCACCACCTTTGACATAGTTGTACTCCCTTGGGTAGCTCACTTCCTTTTCCTCAAGAGCCAAGTCCTTAAAAGCTTCAAGAGGTGGATCTTGTGTATCCTCTTCTTTTGTTGGAATCTCATCCTCTTTTGAAGTTTGTCCTCCATCAAAGGCATCAAGGATTCCTACATCATCATCATCACAAGAATCCTTCCTCGGAAGGAGGTTATCATCGGATACAACATGAATAGACTCTTCTACTACTAAAGTTCTCTTAATATATACACGATAGGTTTTAGAGTTTAAGGAATAACCTAAAAAAATAGCTTCATCACTTTTAGCATCAAATTTACCTAAGTTATCTTTTCCATTGTTTAAAACAAAACACTTGCAACCAAATGGATGAAAATAGCTAATGTTAGGCTTTTTAGATTTTAAAATCTCATATGGTGTTTTCTTTAAAAGTGGCCTAATCATTACTCGATTTACAATGTAGCAAGAGGTGTTTATGGCTTCCGCCCAAAAATATTTAGGTAAATTGTTTTCACAAAGCATGGTTCTAGCCATTTCTTGTAAAGTCCTATTTTTCCTCTCAACTACCTCACTTTGTTGAGGAGTTTGAGGAACCGAAAAATTGTGGCTAATACCATTCTCATTTAAAAACTCTTCAAAACCTAGATTTTGAAATTCGGTTCCATGATCACTTCTAATATGATAAATTTTCAGTTCAAGATCATTTTGAGTTAATTTTGAATGGTCATCAACAAGTACAAATGCATACGATTTACCACCCAAGCTTATAGTTCTAATAGGCCCAAATAAATCCATGTGAATTAGTTGTAAACACCTACTTGTAGAAACATCATT
Organism: Hibiscus tridactylites; assembly: GCA_958450335.1. NCBI lineage: Eukaryota > Viridiplantae > Streptophyta > Magnoliopsida > Malvales > Malvaceae > Hibiscus > Hibiscus tridactylites. Next base: position 52,867,802 of record OY288275.1, read on the forward strand.
AATGGATTTAAAGGATGACTTATGTTGTTTACCCTTAGAGCATGCATCACAAATTTTGTCATTTGAGAACTTAATTTTGGGCAAACCTCTAACTAGATCTAGGGAAATTAATTTTTATAAAACACTAATTCTAGCATGTCCTAGTTTCTTATGCCATAGCCATGCATCATTTTCATTTTGTGCAACAAAACATGCATGTGATGTATGAATGTCATCTAAATGCACCATGTATATATTACCTATGCGATGACCAATGAGCATTATATTATTTGATTGAATGTCAACAATTTTGCACTCATTTTATCAAATAAGACATAATTGACTAATGCTCAATAAATTATGTTTTAGACCATCGACATATAAAACATTTTCAATGGGAATAGTAGAGTGATTACCTATGGATCCAATACCTTTAATGTGGCCTTTGGAGTTGTCACTGTTGAGTGTGCAAAAGTTCTATATTTTACCCCTTATTTAACCCAAATTTCTGCTGCATTCAAGCATAATTCATTGCATTTAGATAAAGTTTCACATATACATCACAATTAGATAAAATAGCACAGTTGCTACTGATTTTGGCTGCTTTTGCAGGTATCTGCTGTGGCAGACTCAGGACAGCAAAGGAGCAGAGCTGGAACACATGATTGGAGTCGACAAGTAAGATGCTGCCGTGGCCACTGCCGTGGCAGCCATGACGACAACATTGATGAAAGGGAAAAGTGAAGTGGAGCTCGACAGATAGAGGAATTCAAGCCGGTCTGTCGTGGACCACTCCTATATTTTTATGAGCCCTAAGGCAGAATGAAGGCCAAGCCCAAAGTTCAAGGAAGAAACCGAAAGCAAGAAAAGAGGACGAATTAAAGGCATCTACTCAGAAGATTTAATCTTACATAGAGTTGTACTTTAGTTTGAACTTGTACTGTTATCTTTTTAGAAAACTTGAACCCAAGGCCTATATAAAGGCATGTAATTCGACCTAGGGAAGGATATCTCATTTCTAGCTGTCTTCCCCAAAACCCTTGTCGTTTTCCCCCTTCTCATCATGTTCTAAACTTCCCCTAGGGATAAGGGTTGATTCTGTAAAGTAGTTGCAAGGATTGTACTGTTTTAGGAATTTTCTGTTCAAAGCAATAAAACTTCAAGTTTATTTATTCTGGTTTTTCACATCTCGCAAGAGTATCAGGAGAGCATTGTGAGGTTATTTATTTGTTTGATATCAGGAGAGTCAAGCATACAAACGGAATAAATACGAGTTTTCCAGTTTATGGTTAAACCATCTCGGCTTAGGGATAAGTATGAGGTTAAGTGGCTAAGGAAGAATTCAACAACATTGATGTTCACCCTTCGATTAACGCCGGGATGTATCATCTAAGAAGTGTTCAGCAACAACACTTGGACCTAGGGATAGGACAAGTCATCGCAGGGATTCTTACCAAACTTGAAGTACAGAGTTATGTGATCGCTGCCGCGACAACAACGGACTTCTGCCGCGACAGGTGCTGCTGCGACAGGGACGACGACAGAACAAGAATTTCTATGTAGTGCAACACCTGCCCTACCGAGCAAATCAATACCGGCCTATCTCTTAAACTTGAAACTTTTATCTTTTATATTCCTTATTCTCCAACATTATTCTCCAAAATATTTAAACTATTTTTTCTCTCTTGTGCAACAAATATATGATAAGGCTATTTACAGTCCCCGTGGAGACGATATCTGATACTCCAAGTATCACTTTACTACTTGTGTTGTGTACACTTGCACTATATTGCGATAGGACTTTTGACACGCAACAAGTTTTTGGCACCGTTGCCGGGGACTGGCAACATATCTTTACCCTTACCTTTACTGCACTTTTTAATTTTTCTGTTTTTATTGGGATTGTTTACCCTATGCTCTTTACAAGGTTTTCCGCTTGCTTATGCACAGATCTAGACGAGGCAAAGAACCTGAGTATGAACTAGATCCTGAAATCGAACGGACGTGCAACCTCAGGAACCGAGTCCGCCTCTTGATAGCAAGAAAAGATAATCTTGAGGAACAATTAGAAGAAATGCATAACGAGGTAAATAATAACCCGAGAAATGATGAAGATCCTCCCATAGATGACCGGAACGGACGGCCTGCCGCTGCCGCACGACAGTCCTGCCGCGACTACGTGATCAATGATCATGTTGAACTGGAGACCACCTTGCCAGACGTGGAAGTTGAGAATTTCGAGCTGAAACCTGTTATGTTCAGCATGATAAACTCCGCTGGCCTTTAGTGGTGCTGCAACAGAGGATGTCAGAGAACATCTGAAAACGTTCCAAGAAATCTATGGATCATTTAGATTACCAAGAATAAATATAGAAATACTGAGGCTCCGGTTATTTCCTCATTCACTAAGAGACAGAGCTAAAACTTGGTGGAATAAACTAACGCCGAGTTCAATACGAACTTGGGCAGATCTCTCTCGTGAATTTTTATCTCGTTTTAACCCTTCTCACTTGTCTGAGCGATTGCGTAATGAAATTGCTACTTTTCAACAGGAAGATGACGAGCGAATGCACGAGGCATGAGATATGTTTACAAATCTTCTAAGGAACTGCCCAATGCATGGATTCCCCGTGTGGAATCAAGTCATTAAATTCTACAATGTTGCCAACACACACACTCGTATGAGAATAGATTCAACAGCAAATGGACTGTTGTTGGATAATGATCCAGACGAAGCAATGGTGGTGTTGGAAAACTTAGCAAAGAATGACGAGCAATTCCCTACAGCAAAGAGAGGTAAACGAGGGATAGTTGTAAAAGACTATGAAGCCGACAATTCCCTGAAGACACAGGTTGCATGCCTCACAAAGGTAGTGGAAAATCTGTTGAAAAAAGATTCTAAACCTTTATATTCTGCAAAAGAGGTATGTGAAACTTGCTGTGGGAACCACAGTTCGGAAGACTGTCCGTTACAGCTAGAAGAAGGGATGTATGTTGGAAATTACAACAAGCCAAGAAATTATGATTCCAACAATTACAATCCAAACTGGAGGAAAGATCCCCAAGTTTTCCTGGAGCAATCCAAACAACGCACTTAATCCTCAGATGCAGAACAACCAAAACCAATGGGCACCCAGAATCTTGTCGCGACAACAACCACAACAGTAACCACAACAACAGCAGGTAGCCGCACCTAGTATACTAGAGCAAACATTGGCAACATTCATGTCACAGACATGAGCTTACATGGCAAACATGGATCACTTTGTAGAGAAGACTGAGTCATTCATGGACAAGACAGAAATGAGGATGACAAACCATGAGGCTACACTAAAATCCCTGGAGACATAAATGGGCCAGGTTTCCCAGCATATTAAGCCAAGGAAAAACGAAGGATTCCCTAGTGATACTGAGGTCACTAGAAAACCCACACATGAGCAGTGTAAAGCAATTACAACTAGGAGTGGGAAACAACTGCAAGGGCCGGAGATGAAAACCATACCAATTGAGGAACCGACCCTAGATACACCTGCCGCGAACACTGCCCCGGCAGAGGAAAAACAACCTGCTGCCGACACACATGTCACGACAGCAGAGGAGATAGAGGAGCAGATAGAGGAAACTGAAGAACCTAAGCATCCTCAGATCCGAATACAATGTGAAGGACGTCTGGAAAATTACTGTCCTCCACCTCCTTTTTCACAGCGGTTACAAAAACAGAAACATGAGTACCAGCTCAAAAAGATTTATGACATTTTAAGCAGGTGCACATTAATATACCGCTGTTAGAGGCCATCAAGCAGATGCCCGGTTATGCAAAATTTCTCAAGGACGTCATGTCAAAAAGGTCCAGACTTAGGGAATTCGAAACGGTAAAAATGACAGAGGGATGCATGACTATCTTGCACAGGTATCCACCCCAGAAGAAGAAGGATCCTGGGAGCTTCATCATACTGTGCATAATTGGTGACAAATTCTTGGGTAAGGCACTTTGTGATCTAGGTGCTAGCATAAATTTAATGCCAAAATCTGTGCTTCAGAAATTTGGTATTGGACGAGCACGACCCACGATAGTCATGCTACAGCTGGCAGACCGCTCTTACGTACAACCAGAAGCGAAGATCGAAGATATTCTGGTAAGAGTGGATAAGTTTATTTTTCCTACTGACTTTCTTGTTTTAGACTGTGAAGTAGATGAAAATGCACCAATCATCCTGGGGCGACCCTTCCTAGCCACAGGCATATCTGTGATTGATGTGGAGAAAGGAGAACTGACAATGAGAGTGAATGATCAAGAAATCAAACTCAATGTTCTCCAAGCAATCAAATATGCTGATGCAGAAGAAGAATGCAAGGCCATCACTGAAGTAATCCTTGACCAACCCTACATCAGGTCGGGCTGCCATGACATTAAATTTTATCACTGCCACAACAGTAATCTGGAAGACTGTCACGGCAGCAACGACGACAGTGACTCCTCTGATTCAGACATATCTGACACTGAAGGTCACGAGGAGGTAAATTGGATAGGCAATCGTCCAGGTAAGTTATTCGAGCCTCTAAATTATACCTCGAATGAACACATAATCCAAAAGCCTTCAATTGAAGAACCACCTGTTTTACATCTTAAGCCCCTGCTAGGGCAGCTTAAATATGTTTTCCTTGGTTTAAATGATACGTTGCCCGTAATTATCTCTTCCAAGTTAATGCAGAAACAGGAGCAGCATCTAATTGGAATGCTACAACAACATAAGAAGGCTATTGGATGGACGATAGCTGATATCCAAGGCATCAGTCCGGCATTATGCATGCACAAGATTCTCCTGGAAGATGATCATAAGCCAACCATTGATGCTCAGAGACGCTTAAATGACGCTATGCGAGAAGTGGTGAGAAAAGAAATTATCAAATGGTTTGACGCCGGAATCATATACGCAATCTCGGATAGTAAGTGGGTGACCCCAGTGCAGTGCGTACCCAAAAAGGGAGGAATAACCGTGGTGACCAACGAAGAGAACAAACTAATCCCAACCAGGACTGTGACCGGTTGGAGGGTTTGTATGGATTACCGGAAGCTTAACAAAGCTACCCGGAAGGACCATTTTCCCTACCTTTTATTGATCAAATGCTTGATAGATTACCGGGGAAACCTTATTATTGTTTTCTTGATGGTTACTCAGGTTATAATCAGATAGCCATTGCACTAGAGGATCAAGAGAAAACTACCTTCACATGCCCATATGACACTTATGCTTTTCGGAGAATGCCATTTGGACTCTACAATGCACCAACAACCTTCCAAAGGTGCATGATGGCGATATTCTCCGACATGGTGGAGGACTTCCTGGAAATTTTCATGGACAACTTTTCTGTTTTTGGAGACAATTTTGAAGGTTGTTTAGGCAACTTACAGAAGGGGCTTGAAAGATGCGAAGAGGCGAATTTGGTCTTAAACTGGGAAAAATGCCACTTCATGGTGGATGAAGGGATAGTTCTAGGCCACAAGTTAAGCTGCCGCGACATTGAGGTAGACAGAGCAAAAATAGAAGTCATCGAGAAGCTGCCGCCACCCACCACAGTCAAGGGAATTCAGAGTTTCTTAGGACATGCCGGGTTTTATCGACGATTTATTGCCAATTTCTCGAAGATTACTAAACCCCTATGCCACCTATTAGAGCAGAATTGTCCCTTTGACTTTAATACTGAGTGTACTAAGGCATTAAGAATTCTGAAGGAGAAGCTGGTAACAGCCCCGATCGTACAGCCACCAGACTAGAGTTTGCCATTCGAAATAATGTGTGATGCCAGTGACTATGCTGTAGGGGTAGCACTAGGGCAAATGAAGGATAAGCTCTTCCATGTAATTTATTATGCCAACAAAACACTAAATGATGCCCAAGTGAACTACACCACAACAGAAAAGGAACTATTAGCAATGGTGTTCTCGATCAACAAGTTCCGTCCGTACATACTTGGAACGAAGGTGGTGGTCCATATAGACCATTCAACACTGAAGTATCTGTTCACGAAAAAAGATGCAAAACCGAGACTTTGGATTCTGCTACTGCAAGAGTTCGACATTGACATCAAGGATAAAAAGGGAACAGAGAACCAAGTGGCAGACCACTTGTCGAGGTTAGAGACGAGAAAGAGTCAATCAGCAGATATGACCAACATACTGGAGACCTTCCCGGATGAGCAGTTGTTTGCTGCCACAAGCACTGCCGTGACAGCCATGGTGGTAGGTAAGTTTTCTGAAACCCCTTGGTACGCTGATTTTGTTAATTACATTGTTAGCGGGGTACTACCTCCTGAACTTAATTACCAAGCAAGGAAGAGGTTCCAAAATGATGCAAAACATTATTATTGGGACGAACCTCTTCTTTTCAAACATTGTGCAGATCAAATTATTAGGAGATGCGTACCACAGGATGAACAAGAAGTTGTGCTTCACCACTGCCATGCTTCCCCATATGGAGGTCACCTAGGTGGAAACAAAACCACTGCCAAGGTTTTGCAATCTGGTCTTTACTTGCCCTCACTGTTCAAGGATGCCCAAGCCTTCTACAAAAGCTATGATAAATGCCAAAGGAATGGGAACATCTCAAGAAGGCATGAGATGCCACTGCAGAACATTTTAGAAGTCGAAATCTTGTGGGACCGTTCCCAACATCTTGTGGGAACCTTTACATCCTACTGGCAGTGGATTATGTGTCCAAGTGGGTAGAAGCGATCGCCACTCAGAAAAATGATGCCAAAACTATCCAGAGATTTCTGCACAAGAACATCATCTCCAGATTTGGTATCCCCAAGGCGATCATTAGTGACAAGGGGAGACATTTCGACAACATGGTAATAGCTGCTACCTTGAGAATATACGGAGTAAAGCACCATATTGCAACATCATACCACCCTCAAACCAATGGGCATGCCGAGATATCCAACCAAGAAGTAAAGAACATACTTGAGAAGATGGTTAAACCCACTCGAAAGGATTGGTCTCTACACCTAACTGATGCACTCTGGGCCTATAGAACAACGTTCAAAACACCATTGGGAATGTCACCATATAGACTTATTTATGGGAAAACATGCCACTTACCTGTTGAGATAGAACACAGAGCTTACTGGGCTATCAAGGTAGTAAATTTGGACTAGGATAAGGCAGGACAAAAGAGGCTACTTGACTTGAATGAAATTGAAGAAATTCGAGCAATGGCCTACGACAATGCCAAGATCTACAAAGAGAAAACCAAAAGGTGGCACGACAGGGAGCTGCTGCCACGACAGTTCTGCCCAGGGCAGCAAGTCTTGTTGTTTAATTCTAGGTTAAAACTTTTCCTAGGAAAGCTTAAATCTAGATGGTCCGGTCCATTCCAAGTTGTCCAGGTTTTCCCCCATGGTGTCATCACAATCAAATCCTTAAAAGACGGGCACCAGTTCAAAGTCAATGAACAGAGACTAAAGCATTACCAGGGGACTGAAGCCCCAAGAATGCAGGAAGTAGTTACTTTAGGAGATGCCCCTCAAGGCATCCCTAATTTAACTTAGTTTTTTATTTTTTATTATCTATTTAATAGGAATTAAGATTTATTTATTTTAGGAACTAAGATTTTATTTTAACTATTTTTAGGAACTAAAGGAAGCAAGGAGAAGAGAAGGAGTACTGAACCAACCCACCATATCAACAACAGTCCAAAAAGCCCAACGGACGAGTCTGTCGTCATAGCCTGTCAACAGCTGTCGCGGCAGATGCGGAGAAGACAGACTGTCACGGAGCTATTGCGACAGACACGCAAACGCGTAACAGACTCGCAGCAGACACGAAAACGCGTGACAGATGCGTCAGAAACCGCGTAACAGCTGGTCCCGTTATTCGCGCATGCTGCTACAACTCTAACGGGCAGAAAATCACCCATCTATATAAACCACCATTCACTATTCATTTTTCATCTCACTCTTATTCTCTCAACTTGTTTTCTTTAGAATCTCAAAATTCTCTTTATATTTTCCACAGTCATTGCAAAGATGACTACCAGACAAACTCGTCGTAGTGATGCCTCCAGTTCTGCTGCAGCAGTAAGCACCCCAAGCCATAGTGCCATTCCAGACCGTTTCGCCTCTGCCAACTCCGCCAAGCGATACTACAGCTCCTTCCAGAAGAGGGAGATGTGGGAAGAAAGGGGGTTTCTCTACACCAAACCCACGGGAGACCTAGGGCTCGAAAGTTTCATAGCAATAAAGATCCACGCCCTCAAATGGCAACAGTTTGTTGCCCAACCGGAAGAGATGAACATCACGCTTGTTAGGGAATTCTATGCTGTCGTCGACAACAAAGACACTACGACAGTGACAGTTCGAGGTAAACATCTTTCTTTCGAGCCTTCTTACATCAACACCCTCTACGACCTATATGTGAGTAAAAAGGAGGACGCCCACAAAAGATTCGTCAATAGTCTGTCGCCGGCAGACTATGATGCGGTCATGGCAGAGCTGACCGAGGAGGGGATAGAATGGAATACCGACCCTAAACACCGATGGACGGTGAAGAGAACTCAACTAACTCTATAGGCCAAATTGTGGAATCACTTCGTGAAGAAGCGCATCATGCCGTCATCCCACAACAACACCGTCGACAGACCAAGGTTAGCCCTGGTCCATTCCATTTTAAATGAGAGATCTATAAATGTCGGCCGATACATATGGGAGGGAATTCTTGAATGTGCCCTTCAACCATCGGGACCCCTTGTCTTCCCATACCTCATCACCACCATATGCAGAGGCCACAACGTACCAGAAATTGTTGAAGACGTAAAAGTCTGAGGGAAAGGGTGGATGGAGCGGAACATCTTCAGCCTCATGAAGCTAAAGGCCGCCACCCCGCTGTCATACTTCAATTCCTCTGCCAAGGCAGAGCAGACGGCAGGCCCTAGTCACCCAGAACCTGTCGCAGGAGAGTAATAGCAGATGGCGACAACACCTCCACCGGATGCCTCCGCCCATATTCTGTTGACATTGAAAAGAACGGAGGAAAGACAGCTCGGACTGATGAGCTACATGAGGGATTTCACGGCAGCAACGATAAATTTTATTCATAATAATTTACATTTTACACATGTGTCGTTCCCCTCCTTCCCAGAACAGTTCTTCGCTGCCCCCACACCTACTCCTACCCCTGCTGCAACACCTAAAACTCTATCTGCTGCCTCAACACCTACACCAGCCACGACAGCTGAAGGCGGCAGCCAAACTGCCACTGCCAGAGGCGAGAAAAGAAAGAAGCCCCTGCCAGAACTCAACGAAGAATATTTCGAAGGGTTCTCCTCATCATCCGTCTGGCAGGATTCTGATGGGGAGCCCTCAATTGCCCGAAACCTCTTCAAGTACTTCACGCCAATGAAAAGGTAGAAGCTCAACGAGGCTAGCGAAGGACCCTTCGGCCAGGGAAGATCTGCCAGCAGCAGCAACTTCGATGATGAGGTAGAGGTGCTGGACAAGCCACCACACATCTCCCCAACCCGTGTCCAGCCACGGAGGGAAGCAAAGAAAAAGACAGCCTCTGCCTCCCCCAGCACAATGTCGGCCCCTGCCATGAAGGTCACTGCCCGCCGGCAGCTCCAGATCAGCAGCAGCAGCAGCGACAGCTACTCAACTTAAGTTTCTATCTTATAATTGTTGTCTTTGCTGCTTTATTTATTTTGTGATGTATTTTGTTTTTCTGTTTTTTATTTTCCATGTTATCATGCATTGAGGGCAATGCAACCCTCGAGTTTGGGGGTGGCATCCCTCCATTAATGAAGTGTCAGTTGTGTCTTAAATTTGTGTCTAAGTATTAGTTATTATTTAGTTTATTTTATCTATAAAAAAATTGGCTTAAGTCTTTGAACTGAACTTACCTGTCGCGACATACTTTGTCGTGACAGTGCCTTTAGGAAATTTTAGGATCTGTTTAGAGCCTTGCTATGATTATGATCTGTACAACACTCTTTGTGACTCTTATGTTATCTAGATTTCTATAGTACACTGGAATAGGAATGTTTACCCACTTGAAACTGCCCCTAGAGGTGCCTATCACTGGCTCTAGGAAAACAATAAAGAAAGAAAATTATTCAGACTCAATTGCTTGCAAAACTGCCTTGCACTGATTTTAGGAGATTTCTTTTTGAGCTTAAGTTAGAAAAAACTAAAGGAGCCCAAGAATTGCCTCCAGAAAAGATGCAGTTAAATCAAGAGTCAGAAAAAACTAAAGGAGCCTAAGAATTGCCTCCAGAAAAAATTGAATTGGCATAAACTCAAGTTTGTAAGCATGACTATTCTAGTACACTAAAGGAGTCTAGACACATAATTGTTCACAAAACCTACACACACCGCACAAGAATTATAGCATGGTTCCGAATAAATCCAGAGATGCCCGACAAGGTATTGCTCTTGATAGAGAATAAGTGGTAGGTAATGAAAGGTTCACTGAATTAAGCCAAACCAAATAGCTTTCATTCTTAGTTAGGTAACATTTGCTTGAGGGCAAGCAAGAACTTGAGTTTGGGGGTGTGTTGAGTGTGCAACAGTTCTATATTTTACCCCTTATTTAACTCATATTTCTGCTGCATTCAACCATAATTCATTGCATTTAGGTAAAGTTTCACATATACATCACAATTAGATAAAATAGCACAATTGCTACTGATTTTGGCTGCTTTTGCAGGTATCTGCTGTGGCAGACTCAGGACAACAAAGGAGCAGAGCTGGAACACAGGACTGGAGTCGAGAAGTAAGATGATGTCGTGGCCACTGCCGTGGCAACCATGACGACAACATTGGTGAAAGGGAAAAGTGAAGTGGAGCTCGATAGATAGAGGAATTCAAGTCGGTCTGTCGTGGACCACTCCTATATTTTTCTGAGCCCTAAGGCAGAATGAAGGCCAAACCCAAAGTCAAGGAAGAAACCCAAAGCAAGAAAAGAGGACGAATTAAAGGCATCTACTCAGAAGATTTAATCTTAAATAGAGTTGTACTTTAGTTTGAACTTGTACTCTTATCTTTTTAGAAAACTTGAACCCAAGGCCTATATAAAGGCATGTAATTCGACCTAGGGAAGGATATCTCATCTCTAGCCGTCTTCCCCAAAACCCTTGTCGTTTTCCCCCTTCTCATCATGTTCTAAACTTCCCCTAGGGCTAAGGGTTGATTATGTAAAGTAGTTGCAAGGATTGTACTGTTTTAGGAATTTTCTGTTCAAAGCAATAAAACTTCAAGTTTATTTATTCTGGTTTTTCACATCTAGCAAGAGTATCGGGAGAGCATTGTGAGGTTATTTATTTGTTTGATATCGGGAGAGTCAAGCATACAAATGAAATAAATACGAGTTTTCCAGTTTATGGTTAAACCATCTCGGCTTAGGGATAAGTACGAGGTTAAGTGGCTAAGCAAGAATTCAACAACATTGGTGTTCACCCTTCGATTAACGCCGAGAGGTATCATCTAAGAAGTGTTCAACAACATCACTTAGACCTAGGGATATGACAAGTCATCGCAGGGATTCTTGCCAAACTTGAAGTACAGAGTTGTGTGATCGCTGCCGCGACAACAACAGACTTCTGCCATGACAGGTGCTGCCGCGACAGGGACGACGATAGAACATGAATTTCTATACAGTGCAACACCTGCACTAACGAGCAAATCAATATCGACCTATCTCTTAAACCTGAATCTTTTATCTTTTATATTCCTTATTCTCCAACATTATTCTCCAAAATATTTAAACTATTTTCTTTCTCTCTTGTGCAGCAAATATAGGATAAGGCTATTTCCAGTCCTTGTGGAGACGATATCCGATACTCCAAGTATCACTTTACTACTTGCGTCGTGTACACTTGCACTACATTGCGATAGGACTTTTGACGCGCAACAGTCACCAAATGTCACTACTCCTCCACTTTTTGGCTTTAAGTCCATGAATCGACTCTACATCCACTACCTTAGCTCCCATTAAGGATTTTCAACCAATCCACTAACCGATTCTTCCCCTTTTCTTAGATGAGGAGGAAACCTTACAATTTTGATTAAGCTTTCTACCCAAGGCTTAATCCACTCTCACTTACAAAGAAGGGTTTTTGGTAAACTTTACAAATGTCTCTCTAAGGATAATGTTTACCCAATTACAATCAAACACTCCCCAAACTCACAATAAAAATTACAATGAAAATCACAATGGAGTTGGGTACAAAGATTTGACTCTAAAATGAACAAGGTTAGGATTTGAGTGCTTTGATGTTGCTTGAAGGCCCAATAGTTGTTGTTGTAGCATTTGAGACTTGTTTTTATACCCTTGCATTCATTTCTAGCCGTTTGGGTGGTTGAGATCATCAATACAGCCGTTGGGTTGTAATTTCCCGCAATAAATGCTCCTCAACTACTCACCGTATCGGTACGACTTGTGGGCGTATCGGAACCTGTCTCAAAGAAGAAAGAGTCATTGTGACTGAAAAATAGGGTGTATTGATACGCTTAAAGGGTGTATCGGTACGATATTAAGGGGTGTATCGATACGGTTTGTCGTATCGAGACTGTTGAGTTGATCAATGAATCAATATAGGCTAAGAGGGGGAGTGAATTGGATTTTTAGAACTTTTGGTGGTGGATTGGAAAATAAAAATGCTAGACAAGAGGATTTAGAGTGGTTCAAGTTCCAATCGAACTCTACATCCACTACCTTAGCTTCACTAAGGATTTTCCAACAATCCGCTTATTGTTCTTCCCCTTTTCTAGGCTAAGGAGGTAACCTTTACAAAACCGGTCAAATTTTTACCCAAAATTTAACTCAATTCTCACACAAAAATACAAAGAAGATGAAGGCTAAAACAATTATCTCTCAATACAAACTATAGCCCTTTTACAAGCACTCAACCTAATTGAATAGATAAGAATGGAAATTACAATTTCACAATTGGGGTTTACAAGAAATAATGGAATTTTGGCACAAATGCTTGGCTTTGATGTTTGGATGTTTCTTTTGAGATCAATAATTGTTGTTGAAGCTTTTAGAGGTCCCCTTCATACCTTCTCATTGAATTCTAGCCGTTGGGGTTGTTGCATTCATCAATAGAGCCGTTGGGATGTTATCTTCCCTCTATAAATGCAGTCTGCAACCACCCGTTCCGAAACGCCCGATCCTGTTTCGAAATAGACCAAATTAGAAAGAGCCGTTGGGGTGTATTAAATAGACCGTACCGAAATGGGCACGATCGTTTCGATACGCTAAGAGCCCGTTTCGAAACTCGTTTCGAAACACTTTGCCACTGTCAAAGCCTGTATCGAAATGGCTTGAACGCGTTTCGGTACGCCTTAACGACAATCTTAAAATCAGTTAAAAACTTCAACGATCATATTTTTAAAACCAAGTTTGAATGCCGTTTCGAAACGTATGAGGTCGTTTCGATACTACGGTATCGAAACGGGTCAAACCGTTCCGATGTTCTTCATCCGTTTCGAAACCCGTTTCGAAACAGAGGTTAACAGTTTCGAAAATGTTTCGGCACGCCCAATGGCCGTTCCGAAACAGTGACTCGAATATCACTGTTTTGGCTTGAAAAACACTTAGAAAACATATGACAAGTTGAGGTTTTGACTTAAACATTTGTCTTTGAATATATAGAGAGGTTTTGAAGACTTAAAAACTCATTTTCTCTTTTTCAATTTAGTCCTTAAATTCTTTAGTTATATCAAAATCAATTTACCGGTTTCACAATCTCCCCCTTTTTGATATAACAAAACCGAGTTAGAATTTTTAAGAGCTTTGAATTTTTGAAGACGTTCTAACCCCCCCTCAATTTAAGATGGGTTTTTAAGTTTTTGAAAGAAAATTTAAATTCAAGTTTAAAAACTCAAAACCGACTTAACACAAATTTTGGCTCTTATATTTTCTCCCCCTTTTTGTTAGATCAAAATGTATAATAAACAAGGCTCAAAGAGAAGAAACAAGGTTAAAAGAAATAGGCAACATAATATAGATTCATATAATTCAAATATCCAAACATAAAATTTAAACAATAAGGTTCAAAGCTTAATCCCAAACAAAATAATCAAAGCATAGGTTCATAAAACATAAATAAAATAGAGGTGCAAACTTAGTCTTAATATGATAAGCTAATATGCGTTGCAATAAAGACCCTAAGCCTCGTCATCGTCTCCATCAACATCCGAGGAATCATCATCGTTCTTAGCTTGAGAGCGACGAAAGATCATCCATTGACCATAAAAGGTAGAGAATGACAAGTCCATTGATTGATGTTGATTCTTAAGAGAGGTGAGATGATTCTCCACGGATTGCAAACGATTATTAATAGCACCAAGACCCGACTCCATTGTGTTGAATCGCTCGGTGAGGAAAGCCATAAGAGCTTCATTGTTGGGATCTGGAGCTTGAGGTGGAGGAGCATGCCTATCAACTCGTTCCCATTGGCCAAGAGTGTAATGGAACCCGGACTTGTGGAGAGAAGATTCACCAATATTTTTCTTATGGGGTTCTGGAGAGTCATATGAGCAATCAAAGTTGAGCATGCCAATAATATAGCTAAAAAAAGTCCCATAAGTGAAGGATTTAAGAGCATCAGTTTCACGAAGCTTCACATTATTGACCATTTCGGCGAACATAATCTTGACAAGATTTGGGCATTCTCCTCGGCGAAAGCACTCAAGCCAGAAATAATCAACTTGACGAATATGAGAGAATTTACCTCTAGAGGGGAGAATAAACCATGAATTCATCAAGTGAAGGAATCGATCATGAGCATCCAAAGAAAGCACGGAACCGGTGTGAGCACCAAAATGGGTTTCGTCCTCAATTCCTTCGTTCTTGATCCCAAGACAATTCTCTAAAAAGGAGACGTTGATAACAAAACTCTTCCCCAAGACATTTGAGTAGAAGATGAGAACCATGTGCTTGTATACAATATCTAGTATGTTCAAGAAAGCCATGAAGTTCCATTCTTGTAAACGCTCTAGATAGCGGAAAGCGAAACGCTCGGAATCAAGGA
Source organism: Hibiscus tridactylites (assembly GCA_958450335.1). Lineage (NCBI taxonomy): Eukaryota > Viridiplantae > Streptophyta > Magnoliopsida > Malvales > Malvaceae > Hibiscus > Hibiscus tridactylites. Next base: position 52,882,813 of record OY288275.1, read on the forward strand.
ATGGGACATCAACAACTCGCTCGCGAAGAACGACAGTATCCTTGACATAAGTGAAACACTCCTTCATCTCTGGAGTCCGAAGACTTTTGAGAAAAAAGTTGGGTGAGATTAGAACGGATACTGGCTTGACTAGCAGCTTCACTTGATTGACCCGTCTTTCGTTTCTTGTTAGCGTTTTCCATTGAAAAAATCCTAAAAACATAAAGCAAGCAATTTTAAAATTAAAGTGTATGCATGAATATCCTCAATTCAATCCAATAACAAATCCCATTTAGGCTTAAAAAGATTTAAAAAAAAGTAAGAAAAAAAACAACTTTTGAAAAACTGAAAAAAATATACGAGTAAAGAAAATATATTCGAACAAAAAATTTTAAGATTTTGAATTTTTTTACAAGTTTTGAAAAACCCAAGAGGCAAAACATATAACCTATACAAAATTGAGATTTTCTAACCTAAAAATCGAATAAAATCAAAGGAAAAAGAAAAAGAAGAAGAAAATATACCTTAAATGGGGATTTTGGATGAATGAATGGAAAATCTTGCACAAGATTGATAAGGCTTGCTTAGACTTGAGTTTGTGTGTAAAAGCCCTCAAGATTTGATGAAAAAACAATGAGGTTTAGAGGGTTTTTATAGGGAAAATCGGGTTAGGGTTTTTAGGGTTTTGAAGAGTTTTAAATTAAAGTGAATTTTATCATTAAAAGCCCTCTTTAAAGCTGTTCGCATACCCGTTTCGGAACAGGCACGATCGTTCCGAAATGTGGGTATCGAAATGTTGACTGGCGTTCGAGTCTAGTTGACCGTTCCGATACGACATTGACCGTATCGAATCCCACGTGTTGACTCATATCGAAACTCGTTTCGATACGCTCTTTGGTAGAGGCAAAATCGTTTCGAAACCCTTTTAAGGCGTTTCGAAACACCCTACTCATAGATCACTCTTTTAAGGACCCGTATCGAAACAATTGGACCCGTTTCAATACACCTAGACTTGAAAGTGTAGATGAGGCTATAATATTGCAGAAAAATGGATTTCATGAAGTCATATATGCATAAATGTCATGAATGAGCAGGAAAGACATGTATAAACAAAAACATACTCCCCCTAACTATTAGCATGGATGAGATTAGGAGCAAAAGCACATAAGCATGGCATTTTCAAGAATTCAAGCAATTTAAGCACAAAAAAGGGTTCTAAAAGGTCAAGAAATGCTAGTTAGACCTAACTCTCTCCTAAGGGACCAAAACGCTCCTTATCCAAAGGCTTTGTAAAAATGTCCGCTAGTTGGTTTAAGGTGTCAACGTACTCTATAACAACATCTTGTTTAAGGACATGATCTCTAATGAAATGATGTCTTATCTCTATATGTTTGGTTCTAGAGTATTGGATGGGATTTTTAGTTAAGCATATGGCACTAGTGTTATCACACTTAAGAGGTATGGTTTCAACTTTAATACCATAATCTAAGTGTTGTTGCTTCATCCAAAGGACTTGAGCACAACAACTCCCTAAGGATATGTACTTGGCTTCAGTGGTAGATAGAGCTACACTATTTTGTTTCTTAGAGAACCAAGATATGAGCATACTGCCTAAGAATTGACATGTTCCCGAAGTACTCTTCCTATCGATTTTACACCCCCATAATCCGCATCCGAATAAGCATGAAGGTTGAAGGTCGAGTCTCTAGGGTACTAAAGACCTAAACAAGGGGTATCTCTAAGGTACCTAAAGATTCTCTTAACGGCTATAAGGTGAGACTCTCTAGGACTAGCTTGAAACCTAGCACACAAGCAAACCCAAAACAAAATATCTGGTCTACTTGCGGTAAGGTAAAGCAAAGATCCAATCATAGAGCGATAAAGCTTAGAGTCAACACGCTTACCTTCTTCATCTTTGTCAAGCTTTGTAGATGAGCTCATTGGCGTGGCTTGAGACTTTGCATTCTCCAAGCCAAACTTCTTGAGCATATCCTTGATGTACTTTGCTTGATTGATGAAGGTTCCATCCTTCATTTGCTTGATTTGGAGTCCCAAAAAGAATGAGAGCTCCCCCATCATGCTCATTTCGAATTCACCTTGCATTAACTTAGCAAACTCTTTGCAATGACACTCATTAGTAGATCCAAAAATAATATCATCAACGTATATTTGTACTACTAAGATGTCATTTTTATACCTTTTTATGAAAAGTGTAGTGTCCACCTTACCTTTTTCAAAACCTTTTTCAATCAAAAAGTTTGAAAGTCTTTCATACCAATCTCTAGAAGCTTGTTTTAAACCATAAAGTGCTTTAGTTAGTTTAAAAGCATGATTTGGAAATTTTGAATCTTCAAAACCCGGTGGTTGTTCCACATACACTTCCTCATTTATAAAACCATTTAAAAATGTGCTTTTAACATCCATTTGAAAAAGCTTGAAATCATGATAACATGCATATGCAAGCAACATCCTAATAGCCTCCATTCTAGCTACAGGTGCATAGGTTTCATCAAAATCTATTCCCTCTTCTTGAGTGTAACCTTGAGCAACTAATCTAGCTTTATTTCTCACAATGTTACCACTCTCATCTAGTTTGTTCCTAAATACCCATTTAGTTCCTATAGTAGATTGATTACTAGGCCTTTCAACTAATGTCCAAACATTACTTCTCTCAAATTGATTTAACACTTCTTGCATAGCCATAATCCAAAAGTCATCTTTTAATGCTTCTTTAATGTTCTTAGGCTCTATGCATGAGATAAAAGCAACATGATTCATGAGTTTAAGAGAAGATCTAGTAGTTACCCCATTGGATGGATCACCCAAGATTTCACCACCTTTGACATAGTTGTACTCCCTTGGGTAGCTCACTTCCTTTTCCTCAAGAGCCAAGTCCTTCAAGGCTTCAAGAGGTGGATCTTGTGTATCCGCTTCATTTGTTGGAATCTCATCCTCCTTTGAAGTTTGTCCTCCATCAAAGGCATCAAGGATAACTACATCATTATCATCACAAGAATCCTTCCTCGGAAAGAGGTTATCATCGAATACAACATGAATAGACTCTTCTACTACTAAAGTTCTCTTATTAAATACACGATAGGCTTTAGAGTTTAAGGAATAACCTAAGAAAATAACTTCATCACTTTTAGCATCAAATTTACCTAAGTTATCTTTTCCATTGTTTAAAACAAAACACTTGCAACCAAATGGATGAAAATAGCTAATGTTAGGCTTTTTAGATTTTAAAATCTCATATGGTGTTTTCTTTAAAAGTGGCCTAATCATTACTCAGTTTACAATGTAGCAAATGGTGTTTGTGGCTTCCGCCCAAAAATATTTAGGTAAATTGTTTTCACAAAGCATGGTTCTAGACATTTCTTGTAAATCCTATTTTTCCTCTCAACTACCCCATTTTGTTGAGGAGTTCGAGGAGCCAAAAAATTGTGGCTAATACCATTCTCATTTAAAAACTCTTCAAAACCTAGATTTTGAAGTTTGGTTCCATGATCACTTCTAAGTTCAAGATCATTTTGAGTTAAATTTGAAAATGTGATGAATTTTTCTAAAGCCTCATCTTTAGTACTTAAAAATAGAACCCAAGTAAATCTAGAATAGCCATCAACAAGTACAAATGCATACGATTTACCACCCAAGCTCATAGTTCTAATAGGCCCAAATAAATCCACGTGAATTAGTTGTAAACACCTACTTGTAGAAACATCATTAATGGATTTAAAGGATGACTTATGTTATTTACCCTTAGAGCATGCATCACAAATTCTGTCATTTGAGAACTTAATTTTGGGCAAACCTCTAACTATATCTAGGAAAACTAATTTTTCTAAAACACTAATGCTAGCATGTCCTAGTTTCCTATGCCATAGCCATGCATCATTTTCATTTTGTGCAACAAAACATGCATGTGATGTATGGATGTCATCTAAATGCACCGTGTATATATTACCTATGCGATGACCAATGAGCATTATATTATTTGATTTAATGTCAACAATTTTGCACCCATTTTTATCAAATAAGACATTAAACCCTTAGTCACATAATTGACTAATGCTCAATAAATTATGTTTTAGACCATCGACATATAAAACATTTTCAATGAGAATAGTAGAGTGATTACCTATGGATCCAATACCTTTAATGTGGCCTTTGAAGTTGTCACCAAATGTCACTACTCCTCCACTTTTTGGCTTTAAGTCCATGAATCGACTCTTGTCTCTGATCATGTGCCTCGAGCATTCACTATCAAGGTACCATGAGTTTTGACTTTGTGCTTTGGCCTTGTAGCAATGCTCCCCCTACAAACAAAAATATTAAACTTTGGTTTTTGGTACCCAAATCATTTTGGGTCCACGAGTGTTAGCTCCCAAAAGCTTGGATCCTTTAGGAATCCAAGGTGACATAGCATCAACATTATTAGACTTGACGAGTTCCTTAGGAACCCATACACTTCTAATTTTCTTAGTTCTATTTTGTCTATGGAAGCCACTTTGTTTGTAGTTATATGTCTTTCTCCTAGGTTGGTTTGTTTTAGATGATTCACCTTTTTCATGTTTCACATTACCAACAATTTTGAAAGACTCTTTGAGCTTGTTAAGCTCATCTAACACATTTTGGGTTCACTATTGCATTGAGAAATCAGATTATTTAGGTCTACGTTTTCATCTTGAAAGAATTTAAGTTCATCTTCTAAAGCTAAGATCTTTTTCTCAAATTTTAAGGTGACTTGAGAAAGTGAGTCATTTTTAGCATTTAATTCGGAAATAACATTTTTATTTCTTATGACCGACTCTTTATATTTCTCAACTAACTCATCATATACCTCTTCTAACTCATCATAAGCATCATGCAATTCATCAAATGTAAAATCAAAAGATCATGAGTTAGAGGTTATCATGGAGGAATCCTCCTCAAGTGCCATGAGGCAAAGGTTGGCCACTTCGTGTTCCTCATCCTCGGATGACTCCTCGTCACTCCAAGTAGCAAGCTTGGCTTTGAGCTTCTTCTTCTTCTCAAAGCCCTTCTTCTTGAGTTGAGGGCACTCCGAACGAATGTGACCCAGTTTTTTGCACTCGAAGCAAATGATTTGATCCCTCTATTCTTCTTTGTTTTTAGTTTTGAAGTCCATTTTCATTGAATCTTCCTTCCTCGGTTGGACCTCATAAACTGTGAGAATCTTTTGGCTATCATAGCCAATTCTTCAAGGTCATCCTCCTCACTAGAAGTGCTCTCCTCATGTAGTGAAGCTTTGAGAGCCACTCTTATCTTCTTCTTCTTTTCTACCTCTATCTTCTCCACTCTTCTCTCTTCTCTCTTCCTTTTTCTTTTCATCTTCCCTTCCTTGCTTCATTATCTCATGAGTTAGAAGGGAACCCACTAGCTCATCAAGCTTGAGTGTCTTCAAGTTTTTGGCCTCAATGATGGCGGTTCTCTTCCCATCCCAAGACTTGGGAAGTGAGTAGAGTAGCTTCCGGACTAGTTTGTCTTCTGAGATTATCACTCCAAAACCTTTAAGCCCGTTGACGATTTTTGAGAAACGATCAAACATCTTTGACACGGTTTCGTCGGGCTCCATTTTGAATTTCTCATAGCTAAGATTGAGAATTCCAATCTTTGTCTCCTTCACATCACTTGTTCCTTCATAAATGGTCTCTAGTGTATCTCACACTTCCTTGACACTTTCAATGGAGGAAACTTTGGAGTAGATGTCAGGACTGAAAGAGCAAAACAACATGTGAAGAGCTTTATCATTGATTTGAATCTTCTTTCTCTCTTCTTCACTCATCTCAATCTTCTTCTTTAGCACCAATCTTCCTTCATCGTCTCTCTTCATTGGAATATAGGAACCATCTTCAATGGCATCCCATACTAGATAATCGTTGGATTTGATGAAGAGGCGCATCCGGTTTTTCCAAAATGGATAGTTATCACCATTGAAGAATGACGGTTTTGTGGTTGATTGAGATTCGTACATGCTTGACCCGAAGGTAGATGCCATGGCTTGATTTTTGGATGATCACACTCTTCCTAGGAACTTCTCTTATGGTTGTTAATCCTTCAAAGAGGTAGGCTCTGATACCAATTGTTGAGTTGATCAATGAATCGATATAAGCCAAGAAGGGGTAAATTGGATTTTTAGAACTTTTGGTGGTGGATTGGAAAAATAAAAATGCTAGACAAGAGGATTTATAGTGGTTCAAGTTCCAATCGAACTCTACATCCACTACCTTAGCTTCACTAAGGATTTTCCAACAATCCACTAATTGCTCTTCCCATTTTCTAGGCTAAGGAAGTAACCTTTACAAAACCGGTCAAATTTTCTACCCAAAATTTGACCCAATCCTCACACAAAAATACAAAGAAGATGAAGGCTAAAACAAGTATCTCTCAATACAAACTATAGCCCTTTTACAAGCACTCAACCCAATTGAATAGATAAGAATTGAAATTACAATTTCAGAATTGGGGTTTACAAGAAATAATGGGATTTTGGCACAAATGCTTGGCTTTGATGTTTGGATATTTATTTTGAGATCAATAGTTGTTGCTGAAGCTTTTAGAGGTCCCTTTTATACCTTCTCATTGAATTCTAGCCGTTGGGGTTGTTGCATTCATCAATAGAGCCGTTGAGATGTTATCTTCCCTCTATAAATGCAGACTGCAACCACCCGTTCCGAAACGCCCGATCATGTTTCGAAACAGACCAAAATCGAAAGAGTCGTTGGGGTGTATTAAATAGACCATACCAAAACGGGCACGATCGTTTCAATACGCTAAGAGCCCGTTTCGAAACTCGTTTCGAAACACTTTTCCACTGTCAAAGCCTGTATCGAAATGGCTTGAATGCATTTCGATGCGCCTTAACGACAATCTTAAAATCAGTTAAAAAATTCAATGGTCATATTTTTAAAACCAAGTTTGAATGCCGTTTCGAAATGTATGAGGTCGTTTCGATACTACCTTATTGAAACGGGTAAAACCGTTCCAATGTTCATCATCCATTTTGAAATCCGTTTCGAAACAGAGGTTAACAGTTTCAAAACTGTTTCGAAACGCCCAATGGCAGTTCCGAAAAGGTGACTCGAAAATCACTGTTTTGGCTTGAAAAACACTTAGAAAACATATGACAAGTTGAGGTTTTGACTTAAACATTTGTCTTTGAATATATAGAGAGGTTTTGAGGACTTAAAAATTCGTTTTCTCTTTTTCAATTTAGTCCTTAAATTCTTTAGTTATATCAAAATCAATTTATCGGTTTCACAGATACGTATTTTGCTCACTTGAATCCTGAATTAGGTTTTGATAAAAAGCGTATCGGTACACTCCCTTAGCGTATCGATACCGTTCACTGATCATTTGAAATTTTGGATTCCAATTAATTGACAAGCCAACGTTCGAATATTAAATGCAAGGATTTTGCAAAGGTCAGCATATCGTATCGATACGGTGACATGTCATATCAGTACGCTATAGCAAAAGACTATTTTAATATGAAAACTATATTGATACAATTCCAATGTGTATTGATACGTTATAGCTTAAAGTCTTGCCTAGATGAATGTCGTATCGATACGAGATTAGACCGTATTGGTACGCTGTGAACGATTAAAATTCCAATGTTGAAAAACCGTATCGATACGCTTAAGGGTATCGATACGCCTGGGCGTTTTGTTGAAGTTTGGCTTGAAAACTCATGAAAAGACTTAGTGAAAATCGAACATTTAAATATGTTTTGACTTGAAATAGAGTTTGGATCAAAATGGCTTGTCAAAATGCGAGTCTTTGAAAATACTTAAAAATTTATTGTTTTACAATTTACTCCATAAGTTAAATTGTTATATCAAAATCAATTTTGGTTTCACAATCTCACCCTTTTTGATATAACAAAACCAAATATAAAATTTAAAGTTTTGAAACCTTTGAAAAGCTTACTCCCCTTAATTTAAGATAGGTTTTCAAAGTTAAGTTTCAAGTTTTCAAAATTGGCTCTATATAATACTTCTCCCCCTTTTTGTTAGATCAAACATAAAAGCACAAGGTAGGATAATAGCAGCAACATATTATTGATATTTGTTGCGTGTAAAATAGTCTATCGCAATGGTAGTGCAAGTGTACACGACGCAAGTAGTAAAGTGATACGAAGTATCAGATATCGTCTCCACAAGGATTGGGCTAATAGCTTCACCTTAATTCACTGCACGAAAGTAAAGAAAATATTTGAGAAAATTGTCACGAGAATAATAAAGTAAACTTAAATAAAAGAGTAAAGATATCAAGATAGAGAGAATGGGCTGGTATTGAATTGCTCAGTAGTGCAGGTATTGCAGAGTTTAGGAAATCCAGTTCTGTCGTCGCTTCCCGTCGCGGCAGCACCTGTCGCGGCAGCAGTCCGTTGATTGTCGCGACAGCAAACACTCAACTCAGTACTTCAAGTTTGGCAAGAATCCCGGATGTGCCTTGGCCTATCCCTAGGTCCAAGTCTGTCGATGATCACGTCTTTGACGATACTCCCGGCGTGAATCGAAGGATGAACACCGATGTGTATGAACTCTTCTTTAGCCACTTAACCTCGTCCTATCCCTAGGCCCGAGATAGTTCAACTATAAACTAGAGAACTTGCTCTTATTTCTTTCGTATACTTAACTCTCTGGATGCTAAGTAAATAGATAACCTCACAATGCTCTCCCGATGCTCTTGCAAGATATTAATAACCAAAATAAGAGAACTTGAAGTTTATTTTATTGAACTGAAAATTCCTAAAACAAAACAACCCTTGCAACTACTTTACAAATCAACCCGTGGCCCTAGGGGGAATTTAGAACATGTTGTGGGAAGGAAAACGGCTAGAGTTTTGGGAAGGAAGCTAGGGTAATCGGTTATGCCCCCTAGGTTAAAATACATGCCCTTATATAAGCTTTGGGCTCAAGTTATCTAAAATAGCAAGAATACAACTTTAATTGAAAGTATGATTCTAATAAAGACTAAATCTTCAAGGAATCTACTTTCCAGCCGTCATCTCCTTGCTTGGGATTTTCTCTCCTTGAACTTTGGGCTTGACATATCTTTTGATCCGGGGCTTGGAAAAATATAAGGTTTTCACACGACAGACGGGCTGAATTTTCTCTATCTATCAAGGTCCACTTTGCTTCTTCTCCACAAAACTGCTGTCGTCCTCTGCTGTCACGGCAGCAACCATGACAACATCGTCCTCTTTGTCTGCTTGTCCAGTTCAGTTCTTTTGCTTCACTGCCCACCGCCTGCCCTTTCCGTCTGCTATGGCAGCAACCTGCAAAAACAGCCATTCTTAGTAGAATTGTGCCTTTTAATATATTTGTGATGTTTTGCTGTAAACTAACCTAAATGCAATGAATAATGCTTGAATGCAGCAGAAATATGGGTTAAAAAGGGTGTAAATAATAGCACTTTTACACACTCAACACACCCCCAAACTCAAGTTTTTGCTTGCCCTCAAGCAACTAAGACTTAAAAGAAAAAAGAAATATTTTTGTTTTGGCTTTCAAACAGTGAACTTTCCCTTACCCGTCGTTCGTTCCCTGTGATGGCAGCAACCGGTCGGATAATTTAGGATCTGTCCGGAATCTCACTATAGTCCTCGTGTAGTGTGTGCATACTTGTGAACAGTTATGTGCCAAGACTCTCTTAGTTTCACTAGAATATTCAACTCTTAACTCGAATTTTTATGCCAAAGTTTATCTTTTGAAGGCACTTTTTCATGCTCCTTTGATTTTTTTGTTTTGACTCGATTTCTCTATTTTTAAGCTTAAGTTTTACTAGAGCCAGTTTTAGGCACCTCTAGTTAACTTCCTAGAGCCAGTCTCGGGCACCTCTCGGGCTTGTTGAGTCTCTTTTGCTAAACTTCTTTCCTAGAGCCAATGTTAGGCACCTCTAGGGGCTATTCAAGTGCTAAGCTTCCTATTCTAGTTTGGCTAAAAGAAGTCTAAGCAGTATAACAGTCACAATGGTGTTTAAGTTTTTAGAACTATAGAAAGGCTCTAAACTTCTCCTAAAACTATCCTAAAGTTTCTGCCACGACAGAGCTGCCACGACAGGCAAGTTCAGTTCATAGTTTTAAGCCAAAATTTTCGATATTTTCAGATTTGTTTTTAAATAACTAAGTCAAAGACACAAAATTTAACTAAGATGTACTCCATTAATATGGAGGGTTGCCACCCCCAAACTCGAGGGTTTCATTGCCCTCAATGCAAATGACAAAATAAAAATGAAAACATATGAAGGCAGTACATCACAAAATATATATGGCAGACAACAATAAGAAGATAAGAAACTTAAATTTATGCGCTATCTTCGCTGCTGCTGCTGAGGCGGATCTGGCGGTGGATTCTGGCTCTCGGGGCGGGCTGGGATGGTTACTGTACAACCTGAATATCAGAGCTGCTGCCGCTGCTTTCACTGCTGCTTTTGGCCTTTGGCAGAGTGTTCTTATATGCCATTCTTTTCTGCCTCTTTACCGGTGTAAATTCCTTTGACAGGTTCCTCTGAATAGAGGGTTCATCGTCACTGTCTGCCCAAACAGAGGAGGAAGAGAACCCAGCAACAAAGACATCAAGGTCATCCGATGACACTGGTCGCTTTGTTCCTCGAGCAGATGGTTCGGCATGAGTGATGCCGGCTGTTGTCGGGGCAGGTGATGGTATGGAGGCGACAAATGGTGTTTGTGGGGTAGCAGCATGTGTAGGTGTGTGGACAGGGGTGGTGACAGTGAAGTAATGGGCAGGGAAAGTGGAGAAAACAGCATCAGGGAAATTTAAAGTATTTTGAATAAAATTTACCGTAGAGGCGGTGAAGTCCCTGATGAATGTCATGAGGCCCAACTGTCTTTCCTCCATCTTTTGAATGGCAGCTAGGATCTGATTGGAGGAGTCTGTCGGAGCAGCTGCTGCGGCAGCAGGTGCATGATTTGGCTGCTCTGATGATTCAGCTGTGGCGGCAGCGGGGTTGAATGATGATAGAGGGGTGGCCACGGTCAGCTCCATGAGGCTGAGGATATTCTTTTCCGTCCAACCCCGTCCTTTCACTATTAAATCGGTGTCGGCTTCCGGCACATTATGGCCGCGGCAGAGTGATGTGATGAGGTAGGGGAGGAAAAGGAGGCCCGTCGGTCGATGTGCACTTTCCAAAATACTCTCTCGAATATAACTACCCACATTAATGGGCCGTTCATTTAAAATAGAGTGTATTAAGGCTAACCTTTGCTGGTCAACGGTTGTGTGGTGTGACGACGGCATGATCCTCTTTTTGATGAAGGCATTCCATAGTTTTGCCTCCGGCAACAGCTGCCCCCTCTTCACCGTGTGTGGATTTTTTCGGCTGGTATTCCATTCGGCCCCCTCTTCCGCCAGTTCTGCGATGACAGCGTCATAGGCATCATCATCCAAGGTGTCGAGGAACTGCTGGTGTGCATCATCATTGGGGCCTATGTAGAGGCCATATAAGGAGTTGATGTGCTCGGCTGTAAATGGTACCTCTTTCCCTCTAACACTCACTGCTGTCGCCGTTTTGCTGCTGATGGCAGCATAAAATTCTCTCACCAGCGTCTCGTTCATCTCCTCTGGTTGCTCCGCAAATGTTTGCCATAATAGAGCTCTAATCTTCCTGGCTATGAAAGGCTTGAGGCCCAGATTCTTTGCCTTTGGTGTATAGATGAAGCCTCGTTCTTCCCACATGTCTCTGGTCGCAAAGGACTGTGGGGGAGTTGCTGCCGGCGAGGAAGTAGAGGCAGCATTGCGGCGGGTTTTTCTGGAAGACATGTTAGTGCAAGGGTTGTGAAAAGTAAATGAAAACTAAAGATGGAGAGCAAGTAAGAAAGGCAGAAGTGAGTGAAAATGAAAATGAAACGGGGTTTTATAGAAGAGGAATTGCTGCCCGTTGACGTTGTAACGGCAGGCGCGAATAACGGGGCGGCTGTTGAGCTTTAGCATGTCTGACGCGTCTGACACACGTTTCCACGTCTGTTACGCGTCTGTCACACATTTCTGCATCTGTCGTGACAGCATGGTGACAACCTGTCTTTTCCGCGTCTGTCACGACAGCCGTAACGACAGGCTTCAATATTTAGGCTTTGTTGAGCTGATGGATGGATGGTGGGGTGAGTTCACTTCTCCTGTTCTTCTTGACTCCTTTATTTCCTAAAAACAATAACATAAAAACATTATTCGAATAAAATAAACCTTATTCATAATAAATAATAAATAATAAAAATAAATAAATAAAAATAAAATTTAGGTTAAATTAGGGATGCCAGGTGGGGCATCTCCTAAGGTAACCACTTCCTGCATTCTTAGGGCTTCAGTCCCCTGATAATGCTTGAGGCGCTGTCTGTTGACTTTGAATTGGTGCCCGTCTTTTAATGATCGGATTGTGATGGCACCATGGGGAAAAACTTGTACGACTTGGAATGGGCCAGACCATCTAGATTTCAGTTTCCCTGGGAAAAGTTTCAGTCTAGAATTGAACAACAATACAAGCTGCCCTGGGCAGAACTGTCGTGGCAGCAACTTTCTATCATGCCACTTCTTAGTTTTCTCCTTGTAGATTCTTGCATTGTCGTAGGCCATTGTCCGTATTCCTTCAATTTCGTTCAAATCTAACAGCCTTTTCTGTCCTGCCCTGTCCAAGTCCATATTTACTGCCTTGATTGCCCAGTATGCTCTGTGCTCTATCTCGATAGGTAGATGACATGTTTTCCCATAAATCAATCGGTACGGAGACATGCCCAATGGAGTCTTAAAAGCTGTCATGTATGCCCATAACGCATCATTGAGGAGTAAAGACCAATCTTTCCTAGTTGGCTTAACCATCTTCTCAAGAATGTTTTTAACTTCCCTATTAGATATTTCAGCTTGTCCATTGGTTTGTGGGTGATATGCTGTCGCGATCCGATGCTTGACACCGTATTTCTTCAAGGCGGCAACAATAACCCTATTGTCGAAATGTCTCCCTTCATCACTGATAATCGCCTTAGGGATGCCAAACCTAGAGAAGATGTTTTTGTGTAAAAACCTTTGGACTGTCTTGTCATCATTCTTTTGAGTGGCGATAGCTTCAACCCACTTAGAGACATAATCTACTGCCAGGAGGATGTATAGATTTCCACATGAAGATGGGAAAGGTCCCATAAAATCAATCCCCCAAACGTCGAAGATTTCGACTTCTAGAATGTTTTGCAGCGGCATCTCGTTTCTTCTTGAGATGTTTCCTGTCCTTTGGCACCTGTCACAGCTCTTGTAGAAGATTTGTGCATCTTTATACAGTGACGGCCAATAAAACCCTGACTGCAGCACCTTTGCAGCAGTTTTGTTGCCTCCTAAGTGACCTCCATACTGTGAAGCATGGCAGTGATGAAGAATGTCTTCTTGCTCTTCTTGTGGTACACACCTCCTTATAACCTGATCTGCACAAATTTTGAAAAGAAGAGGTTCGTCCCAATAATAATGCCTAACATCATTTTGAAACCTCTTCCTGGCTTGATCATTAAGATTAGAAGGAATTATTCCGCTAACTAAGAAATTAACGAAATCTGCATACCAGGGAAGTTCAGAAGACTTACCTGCCGCCATGGCTGTCGCGGCAGTGATTGCGGCAGCAAAGAGCTGCTCGTCTGGGAAGGTCTCCAGTATGTTTGTCTCATTTGTTGGTAGACTATGTCCCTTCTCCAACCTTGACAAGTGATCTGCCACCTTGTAACCCCCTTAACCCGGCCCAGACGGTTGAACCGAATTAAGAAGTTTACACGGGGAAAACCAAAGTCAACCCGAAAGTCAACCTTGATTAACGACCCTTTTTTTCTTTTTAAAACTTGTCTAAATGCACATTAACCATAGATATGTTCACAAGATCATCATATTCAAACATCATAACAATCAGAGAACATTCAGGGACTCAATTGCACAAATTACAACTTTAGGGACCAAATTGTAAATTCTGAAAATTATAAGGACTTAACCCAATTTAAAGTTACCAACTTGAAATTAATCATCTTTCATGCTTCTCTGTCAAATTTCAGCTCAAATGGACATCTCAAACTCATACAATTGCAATAACAAGTTTCATGACCAAAATGCAAACATTTCAAAACATTTAACCATCAAATTCCGAGCCCAACGGTCGGGTGTTCCGAAACAGGAAGGACCTGTTCCAAAACGCGGGACCGTTCCGAAACGGGTTCCGAAACATGACTTGGCAGTGGCATTTCCGTTCCGGAACGGTTCCTCCCGTTTCGGAACGCCTAGGCCATTTCAGGCCCCTGTTCCGAAACGGTAGCACCCGTTCCGATACGGCCTGCCCAGATTGCAGAAAATTAGCTGGTTTAACACTTAATTGACCTATCAAACAAGCTCCAAATGCAACCAAATTATACCAGCAAGTCATTCAACAAACAAGGAACATAATTGCATCAACCAAACATCAACATGGCATCAATCATGAAAATACCCAATTCTATAGGCATGCTTCCTATTTATAAAACCATTCATGCATCAAAACACCAAATCAACCACATAAAGGCCTTTTACATGTTCCAACATCAACAACAACATAAAACCAACTTAAGGAGTTTAAAACATCTCCAAAAACAACAACATAGGTTCCCCATTGCCAAAAGCCAAAAGCTAATAGTGTTTAAGAATCTTTCACCATACATGAGCTTAGTTCACCACTTGGATTCTTCACCACCTTGCTGCCCTCAATGCACTTTAGCGTTCTGCATTATTGGTTTAAGAAAAGAGAGAGCGTAAGCAAATAGCTTAGTGAGGAAGTGCTCATTTAAAACCACACAATAATGCATTTATAAAACACCTTTATAAACCATACTTCAAAACAACATTTATACATGTACTTAAGCATTTAAAACAAGCAATTCATGCTTCAAATCATTAACATGTCATATTGGCCACAAGTGATAATCATCATCTTTTCAAAATACGATCAACATAAGACTCACACATGGACTTTTAAACACCATTGTGATCTTATAATTCACAAGGACCACACAAGGACTTTTAATCACCTTTGTGTCCTTAACAAGAATCACCTATGGACTTTTAACCACCATAGTGTTCTTCAATAAACAAGGCTCACTCAAGGACTTTTAACCACCTTAGTGACCTTAACAAGAATCACTCATGGACTTTTAACCACCATGAAGTTCTTAGAATCCACAAGGCTCACACAAGGACTTTTAACCACCTTTGTGACCTTACAAGGCTCACTCAAGGACTTTTAACCACCTTAGTGACCTTAACAAGAACCAATCATAGACTTTTAACCACCATGTTGTTCTTAAACAAGAACCACCTATGGACTTTTAACCACCATAGTGTTCTTAACCTTTTTCAAAACATCACTTGCCAATATGCATCATTTATCATCAATATTCCACTGTTTTAAAGCATTTAACAAAGCCATTTATCATCATGCGTCATATGCATCAAAACCACATTTAACAATGTTCCAAAAACAAGGATCTCTTACCTTGAGCATCCTTCAACACATGGCTTATAAAATCAGCAATAATCATGCTTAAATATGCTTTCAAAACAGAATTTAAAACATGCAAACCATCACATTGCACCCAACCATCTCATGGTTCATCAACAAGAGAGTTTTTCCGAAAACTTACTCTTGAGCTTAGCAAAGTTGTTTAGACTTAAACTAAGCTCCCAAACCTTCAAAACATTGGTTTCAAAGCTGAAAACCAAAATCCACTCACCGATTCCGTTTCGCCACTTGCCGAAACACCAATCAAGCTTCCGGATCACCACCACTAGGATCCAAAGATGACTCCCCTGTTTTAAACACATCAAAGCAGAGGATTAATGCATCATCATGCATTAATATCTTCAATGAAAGCACCTAAACTCGCTGCTCTCATCCATACTCCATTTTCGGCTACCAAACACAACCAAAAATGCATCCAAACAACTCCACAACACTACCCAGCCATGATCCATCAATTCTAAACATTCATAAACCTCCATTAACATCCAAAAAGGATCTAACCACGCCCTTATACCTCCAGCTATAACAAATCAACAAGATCACTCCAAAACAACCAAGAACTCAAGCTAAACCTAGGAAAATCAACCTATCCGGGATTGCATTAATTAAACCTCAATTTCTCATCAATTTAACATTCATTTAACATCAAAAAGACACCTCAAATCACTGCTCAAACAGATCATACGAATTTTATCAAAAATCAACCAAATCTTGCATTTAAAAGCCAAGATCAAGAACACATCTATAAAACCTTTTATAAAACATAAATTAAGGATTGAGAACTTGGGAATTTCAGTAAAGAACTGAGAGTTTAGAGGAGAAGGACGTTCTTACCTCCAAACTTGAGTTTTCTCCCTTTTGGGAACCAAATTCTTGAAAATCCACTTAGCAAATGCAAAGGTTTTGTTGAAGAGATAATTGGTGATCAAAAGAGGATTGAAATGAGTTATTTAGATGACAAAATCAGAGGGAAAAGCTCTGGAGAAATGTGTTTGGTTTGAGAGAAAAGATGAGAGAAAATGAAAATGGAAAATGTGAAAAAGTTAGTTGGAAACTTAGGAAAATATCTTCCCTCCCTTTTCCTTTATTTTAAAACCATTAATTAATCATTTAATATTTTAGAAAAATCTGGAGAAACTCCCATTGGGTAAATAGCTCCTTAAAGATTCAAAGTTCCAATCCTTTTTAAAACAGTCACACAGTTTTCAAAAATTACATTTTGGTCACTAACCAAAATGTCACACTTCCAAACCTTAATTTGTAAAATTGATTTCACCATTCTCTTATATATAATAAAAGAGGATTTTAAGACATTTTTCCATATTTTTAATGCAACCCGAACTAGGCTTTCCCAAATTCACTCTTTTATATTCGAACCGCCACCCGACCGGCCCGGTCCAAACCCAAAACTCCTAAGCCCAAAATTGGGGCGTTACAACTCTCCCCCCCTTAAGAAATTTCGTCCTCGAAATTTACCTGAAGGAAAGAGATACGGAAACTGCTTCAGCATGTCATCCTTCCGTTCCCACGTGGCTTCTTCAACACCACGATGCTTCCACAACACCTTTACCAACTCAATGGTCTTGCCACGAAGAACCTTACTATCCGAATCCAGAATCTTCACCGGTTCCTCATCATAGGTCAAATCCGGATTCAATTCCACTTCTTCCATAGGCATCACATGCGAAGGATCCGATCTATACTTCCGAAGCATAGAAACATGAAACACATCATGAATCTTCTCCAACTCTTGAGGTAGCCTCAACTTGTACGCAACAGGACCCACACGCTCAATCACCTCGTATGGTCCAATGTACCTAGGGCTCAACTTACCCTTACGGCCAAACCTCATCACCTTTTTCCAAGGCGAAACCTTCAAAAACACACGGTCACCCACCGCATACTCAATCTCCTTACGCTTCAAATCCGCGTAAGACTTTTGCCGATCAGAAGCTGCCTTCAATCGCTCACAAATGAGCTTCACCTTCTCGGTGGTTCCTTTCAACAAAGCCGGCATCGAAACCAACTTCTGATCCGTTTCAGCCCAACAAAGAGGAGTCCTACACTTCCTCCCGTACAAAGCCTCATAAGGTGCCATTTGAATACTTGCCTGATAACTATTGTTATAAGCAAACTCCACCAAAGGCAAATGCTTCTCCCAAGAGCCCTGAAACTCAATCACGCAGCACCTCAACATATCCTCCAAAACCTGGATAACACGCTCGGACTGACCATCCGACTGAGGATGATAAGATGTACTAAAATTCAACCGTGTACCCAAAGCTTGATGCAAACACTGCCAGTAACGCGATGTAAACCTCGGATCCCTATCCGACACAATTGACTTAGGCACACCATGCAGCCGCACAATCTCAGCAATGTACAGCTCCGCAAGCTTATCCAAAGAATACGTGGTATGCACAGGCAAGAAATGCGCACACTTCGTCAGGCGATCCACAATCACCCACACCGAATTCTTCTTCGATGGTGACAAAGGTAAACCAGATACAAAATCCATGGTAATCCTTTCCCACTTCCATTCAGGGATTCTCAACGGTTGCAACAACCCTGAAGGAACCTGATGCTCAGCTTTAACTCGCTGACACACCATGCACTTGCTCACAAACTCTACAACATCCTTCTTTAAACCCACCCAATAGTACTCATCACGAAGATCTCGATACATCTTAGTACTACCAGGGTGCATAGCAAAAGGACTACTATGACCTTCAGTCAGAATAGTACGCCTCAACTCAGCATCATTGGGCACCACTATCCGACTCCCAAAACACAACACTCCATCGTCATTAAAATAGAAATCCGAAGGCCTGCCCTCCGCGATATCCTGAACATGCGGTACCAAGGAATCATCCAGCAACTGCTTTTCCTTGATCGACTGAACCAAAGATGCTTTCACCTGCAACTCAGCCACAAGACCACCATCACGCGAAATACTCAAACTGGCAAACATAGCCCTCAACTCAACAGCTACCTTTCTACTCAAGGCATCCGCTACAACATTAGCCTTTCCAGGGTGATACTCAATCGTCAAATCATAATCCTTGAGCAACTCCACCCAACGTCGCTGCCTAAGATTCAACTCCTTCTGAGACATCAGATACTTCAAACTCTTGTGATCCGTGTACACAGTACACTTCTCACCATACAGGTAATGTCTCCAGATCTTCAAAGCAAAAACCACCGCAGCCAACTCAATGTCATGCGTAGGATAATTGCGCTCATGCACCTTCAACTGTCGCGATGCATAAGCCACCACCTTACCCTGTTGCATCAACACACATCCCAAACCAACATAAGACGCATCACTATACACCACAAACTCTTTCCCTGATTCAGGTTGAACCAAAATAGGAGCTTGTGTCAAAGCTGCCTTAAGCTTCTCAAAAGCCTGCTGCCTCGCCTCCGTCCACTCATACTTAACATCCTTCTGCAACAACTTTGTCAAAGGTGCAGCAATCTTAGAAAACCCATCCACAAACCTTCGGTAGTATCCCGCCAAACCAAGGAAACTACGAACCTCATGGACAGACTTAGGAACCTTCCAATTCATCACCGCCTCAATCTTTTGAGGATCCACACGAATCCCCTCGGCAGAAACCACATGCCCAAGAAACACCACCTCACTTAACCAGAACTCACACTTGCTCAGCTTGGCATAAAGCTGATTTTCCAACAAAGCTTGCAACACAATCCTCAAATGCTCTTCATGCTCCTCCTCAGTACGCGAGTACACGAGGATATCATCAATGAACACCACAACAAACTTGTCCATGTATTCATGAAATACACGATTCATCATGTCCATGAAAGTTGCAGGAGCATTTGTCAAACCAAACGGCATCACCAGGAACTCATAATGCCCATACCTCGTCCTGAAAGCTGTCTTAGGCATATCCACATCCTTCACCTTCAACTGGTAATACCCTGACCTCAAGTCAATCTTAGAGAACACAGCTGCTCCCCGAAATTGATCAAAAAGATCATCGATTCTCGGCAAAGGATACCGATTCTTGATAGTCAACTTGTTCAGCTGACGATAATCAATGCACATTCTCATAGTGCCATCCTTCTTCTTCACAAACAAGACCGGTGCACCCCAAGGTGACACACTTGGCCGAATGAACCCACGATCAAGCAACTCTTGCAATTGCGTCTTCAGCTCCTTCAACTCTTTAGGTGCCATTCTATAAGGGGTAATGGACACCGGAGTTGTATTCTCATACAGCTCAATTCCAAACTCCACCTCGCGATTAGGAGGTAATCCAGGCAACTCCTCAGGAAACACACCAGAAAACTCTCGCACAATCCTGATATCTTGCACACGCAACTCCTTAGAGCTAGGATTCATCACAAAAGCTAGGTAAGCTTCACAACCTTGCCTCAGCATCCGGCTCGCCTCCAAGGTAGACACCACATTGGCAAGAAACTTCACATTCTCACCAACCACAACTACCTCATAATCATCTGCAAGCTTCAACGAAACTCGCTTATTCTCACAATCCACTACAGCACGATGCTCAACAAGCCAATCCATACCAAGGATCACATCAAAACCATAGAAAGGCAACTCCATAAGGTCAACAGGGAAAACATGATCTTGCACAACCAAAGGACACCTTCTATAAAGCTTTCGAGTCACAACAGTCTCACCAAAAGAACTAGTGACACGCACACCAACATCCAAAGACTCAACAGGCAAACCAAGCAATTCAGCATGCTCACGCAATATGTATGAGTGCGTAGATCCTGAATCAACCAAGGAAAGTAATGACAAGGATTGCAAAGTAAAAGTACCTGCGATCACATCCGCGTCATTTCTTCCCTCCCGCTGAGCATACACCCTGGCTTGGCCACCACCCTTAGGCTGAATAGCCACAACATGAGCCACACCCCGACCACCTTCCTCTCTCTGCTGGAAGTTACCACGGCCGCGCCCACGACCTCTCTGTGGTGCAGCAACAACAGGAGCACGCACTTGGCCACCAGCCAACATAGGGCACTCTCTCCTCATGTGATCCGTAGATCCACAGTTCCAGCACGCATTACCAGCTACCACAACAGGAGCTTGCACCTCCCTCACAGCACGAGGACAATCACGCTTCATATGGCCACGCGAACCACATGTCCAACATGCACTCGGATCAACTCTAGCGTTGCCTCCCCGAGCAGGCGCACCACCACCTCGCTTAGCTGAGGACTGATACTTCTGATCACGTCCCCTCTTGTTCCACCCACCACCGGAACTATACTCAGCAGCTCGCTTACCAGCACTAGAACCAGCACTCCTAGAAGATAAGCCCAAGTTCATCTCAATATCCTTTGCTCGACCAACCAGCACATCAAAATCATCATACTCGGTAGCCAGCACATACATCTTTACATCCGTCACCAAACCATAACGGAACCTTTCACACCTCTCCCGCTCGTCCGGAACAAGCTCAGGTGCGTATTGACTGAGTCGAACAAACTGTACTTCATACTCAGCCACAGACATGCTCCCCTGGGTAAGAGACATGAACTCCCTTTTCTTTTCATCTAGGTACCTCACACCTAGATACCTTCTCTTGAACGCGTTCTGAAAGAACGTCCAAGTTACGTCAGCTTCCGCCATCCCAGCGATAGTGGTTGTCCACCACGTATATGCATCATCCTGTAGCAAGGATACTACACAGCCCAGCTTCTGCACATCAGTGCAACTCATCTGACCCAAGATTCTCTTGGTACCCTCTAACCAAGACTCTGAACCTTCAGCAGACAACCCTATGAACTCAGTCCCTCCTAGACTGCACAAACGTTCCAAGGGTAGTCTAACTCCAGCATCTCCCTGATGCACAGCTCCCTGAGCTCCAGCTACTGCTGCTTGAAAAGCTCCAACAATAGCTTGTATCAACACTGTCATGTCAGGAACAGCTTGCCCCTGACCAGCCTCAGGTCCAGCGACCCCAGCACCAGCTGCAGCTCCAGCTCCTTCACCCCCAGCACCACCACCACCAGGTGGAGGAGGTAAATCTACCGCACTTTCAACATTCTCTTCATTCTCATTCTCGTTCTGAGCCGTAGCTCGTACATTACTCCTTAACTCTCTACGAGGTGTCATACTCTAACAATGCAATCACAATGCAAATAAACAAAGTCAGGCCCAGCAAGGCAAGCAATCCAAGTACTCAAGCTCATTTTCACTTAAAAACAATATCATTACATTAGCTTTGACTTGGCAATGGGTACCCACAACATGCTTCACCACAGCTTACACCTCAATGCAACATATTTACAATTCACTCAACATGCTTTCACTCAACAAGCATACAAAGCATACATACCTTAATCATTCACATAATCATTCCCAATTACTCGAGAACTCAGCTCTGATACCACCAAATGTAACCCCCTTAACCCGGCCCAGACGGTTGAACCGAATTAAGAAGTTTACACGGGGAAAACCAAAGTCAACCCGAAAGTCAACCTTGATTAACGACCCTTTTTTTTCTTTTTAAAACTTGTCTAAATGCACATTAACCCTAGATATGTTCACAAGATCATCATATTCAAACATCATAACAATCAGAGAACATTCAGGGACTCAATTGCACAAATTACAACTTTAGGGACCAAATTGTAAATTCTGAAAATTATAAGGACTTAACCCAATTTAAAGTTACCAACTTGAAGTTAATCATCTTTCATGCTTCTCTGTCAAATTTCAGCTCAAATGGACATCTCAAACTCATACAATTGCAATAACAAGTTTCATGACCAAAATGCAAACATTTCAAAACATTTAACCATCAAATTCCGAGCCCGACGGTCGGGTGTTCCGAAACAGGAAGGACCTGTCCGAAATGCGGGACCGTTCCGAAACGGGTTCCGAAACATGACTTGGCAGTGGCATTTCCGTTCCGGAATGGTTCCTCCCGTTTTGGAACGCCTAGGCCATTTCAGGCCCCTGTTCCGAAACGGTAGCACCCGTTCCGATACGGCCTGCCCAGATTGCAGAAAATTAGCTGGTTTAACACTTAATTGACCTATCAAACAAGCTCCAAATGCAACCAAATTATACCAGCAAGTCATTCAACAAACAAGGAACATAATTGCATCAACCAAACATCAACATAGCATCAATCATGAAAATACCCAATTCTATAGGCATGCTTCCTATTTATAAAACCATTCATGCATCAAAACACCAAATCAACCACATAAAGGCCTTTTACATGTTCCAACATCAACAACAACATAAAACCAACTTAAGGAGTTTAAAACATCTCCAAAAACAACAACATAGGTTCCCCATTGCCAAATGCCAAAAGCTAATAGTGTTTAAGAATCTTTCACCATACATGAGCTTAGTTCACCACTTGGATTCTTCACCACCTTGCTGCCCTCAATGCACTTTAGCGTTATGCATTATTGGTTTAAGAAAAGAGAGAGCGTAAGCAAATAGCTTAGTGAGGAAGAGCTCATTTAAAACCACACAATAATGCATTTATAAAACACCTTTATAAACCATACTTCAAAACAACATTTATACATGTACTTAAGCATTTAAAACAAGCAATTCATGCTTCAAATCATTAACATGTCATATTGGCCACAAGTGATAATCATCATCTTTTCAAAATACGATCAACATAAGACTCACACATGGACTTTTAAACACCATTGTGATCTTATAATTCACAAGGACCACACAAGGACTTTTAACCACCTTTGTGTCCTTAACAAGAATCACCTATGGACTTTTAACCACCATAGTGTTCTTCAATAAACAAGGCTCACTCAAGGACTTTTAACCACCTTAGTCACCTTAACAAGAATCACTCATGGACTTTTAACCACCATGAAGTTCTTAGAATCCACAAGGCTCACACAAGGACTTTTAACCACCTTTGTGACCTTACAAGGCTCACTCAAGGACTTTTAACCACCTTAGTGACCTTAACAAGAACCAGTCATGGACTTTTAACCACCATGTTGTTCTTAAACAAGAACCACCTATGGACTTTTAACCACCATAGTGTTCTTAACCTTTTTCAAAACATCACTTGCCAATATGCATCATTTATCATCAATATTCCACTGTTTTAAAGCATTTAACAAAGCCATTTATCATCATGCGTCATATGCATCAAAACCACATTTAACAATGTTCCAAAAACAAGGATCTCTTACCTTGAGCATCCTTCAACACATGGCTTATAAAATCAGCAATAATCATGCTTAAATATGCTTTCAAAACAGAATTTAAAACATGCAAACCATCACATTGCACCCAACCATCTCATGGTTCATCAACAAGAGAGTTTTTCCGAAAACTTACTCTTGAGCTTAGCAAAGTTGTTTAGACTTAAACTAAGCTCCCAAACCTTCAAAACATTGGTTTCAAAGCTGAAAACCAAAATCCACTCACCGATTCCGTTTCGCCACTTGCCGAAACACCAATCAAGCTTCCGGATCACCACCACTAGGATCCAAAGATGACTCCCCTGTTTTAAACACATCAAAGCAGAGGATTAATGCATCATCATGCATTAATATCTTCAATGAAAGCACCTAAACTCGCTGCTCTCATCCATACTCCATTTTCGGCTACCAAACACAACCGAAAATGCATCCAAACAACTCCACAACACTACCCAGCCATGATCCATCAATTCTAAACATTCATAACCTCCATTAACATCCAAAAAGGATCTAACCACGCCCTTATACCTCCAGCTATAACAAATCAACAAGATCACTCCAAAACAACCAAGAACTCAAGCTAAACCTAAGAAAATCAACCTATCCGGGATTGCATTAATTAAACCTCAATTTCTCATCAATTTAACATTCATTTAACATCAAAAAGACACCTCAAATCACTGCTCAAACAGATCATACGAATTTTATCAAAAATCAACCAAATCTTGCATTTAAAAGCCAAGATCAAGAACACATCTATAAAACCTTTTATAAAACATAAATTAAGGATTGAGAACTTGGGAATTTCAGTAAAGAACTGAGAGTTTAGAGGAGAAGGACGTTCTTACCTCCAAACTTGAGTTTTCTCCCTTTTTGGAACCAAATTCTTGAAAATCCACTTAGCAAATGCAAAGGTTTTGTTGAAGAGATAATTGGTGATCAAAAGAGGATTGAAATGAGTTATTTAGATGACAAAATCAGAGGGAAAAGCTCTGGAGAAATGTGTTTGGTTTGAGAGAAAAGATGAGAGAAAATGAAAATGGAAAATGTGGAAAAGTTAGTTGGAAACTTAGGAAAATATCTTCTCTCCCTTTTCCTTTATTTTAAAACCATTAATTAATCATTTAATATTTTAGAAAAATCTGGAGAAACTCCCATTGGGTAAATAGCTCCTTAAAGATTCAAAGTTCCAATCCTTTTTAAAACAGTCACACAGTTTTCAAAAATTACATTTTGGTCACTAACCAAAATGTCACACTTCCAAACCTTAATTTGTAAAATTGATTTCACCATTCTCTTATATATAATAAAAGAGGATTTTAAGACATTTTTCCATATTTTTAATGCAACCCGAACTAGGCTTTCCCAAATTCACTCTTTTATATTCGAACCGCCACCCGACCGGCCCGGTCCAAACCCAAAACTCCTAAGCCCAAAATTGGGGCGTTACACACCTGATTTTCTGTCCCTTTTTTGTCCTTGATTTCAAGGTCAAATTCTTGCAATAGCAGGATCCATCGTATCAATCGAGGCTTTGCATCCTTTTTCGCGAACAAATACTTCAGGGCAGAATGGTCTGTGTATACTATTACCTTCGTTCCAAGTATGTAAGAACGAAACTTGTCAATGGAGAACACCACAGCTAATAACTCCTTCTCTGTGGTGGTGTAGTTCACTTGGGCGTCATTCAGTGTCTTGCTGGCATAATATATGACATGAAATAACTTGTCTCCCCGCTGCCCAAGTGCTGCCCCGACAGCATAGTCACTAGCATCACACATAATCTCAAATGGATGTGTCCAGTCTGGTGGCTGTACTATTGGGGCTGTTACCAGTTTTTCCTTTAGAACCTTGAATGCTTCAATACATTCATCATTAAAGTCAAAGGGTCGGTTCTGCTCCAAAAGATGGCATAGGGGCTTGGTGATTTTTGTGAAATTTGCAATGAATCTCCTATAAAAAACCAGCATGTCCCAAGAAACTTCTAATACCCTTGACTGTGGTCGGAGGCGGCAGCTTTTCGATCACTTCTATCTTGGCCCTGTCGACTTCTATGCCACGGCAGCTAATCTTATGGCCAAGGACTATCCATTCATCCACCATAAAGTGGCTTTTTCCCAATTTAAGACCAGGTTTGCTTTTTCACATCTTTCAAGTACCTTTTGTAGATTGCCAAGGCAGCTCTCAAAATCTTCCCCAAAGACTGAAAAATCATCCATAAAAATTTAAAGGAAGTCCTCCACCATATCGGAGAATATGGCCATCATGCACCTTTGAAAGGTGGCGGGTGCATTGCATAATTCAAACGGCATCCTCCTAAAAGCATATGTTCCGTAGGGGCATGTGAAGGTCGTCTTTTCTTGATCTTCCGGTGCGATAGCGATTTGATTATAACCTGAATAACCATCAAGAAAACAATAGTAAGGTTTACCCGCTAATCTATCAAGCATTTGATCAATAAAGGGTAAAGGAAAATGGTCCTTTCGGGTAGCTTTGTTAAGCTTCCGATAGTCTATACAAACCCTCCAACCGGTCACAGTCCTGGTTGGGATTAACTCATTGTTTTCATTGGTCACCACAGTCATTCCTCCTTTCTTTGGAACACATTGCACCGGGCTCACCCATTTGCTGTCGGAGATGGCGTAAATAATACCAACATCTAACCATTTGATTATCTCTTTACGCACCACCTCTTTCATCGCATGGTTTAGCCGCCTTTGGGCATCTATAGTCGGCTTATGATCTTCCTCTAAAAGGATTTTGTTCATGCATAACGCCGGACTAATGCCTTGAATATCGGCTATCGTCCATCCAATTGCCTTTTTGTGCTGCCGCAGCATCCCTATTAGCTGCCGTTCCTGTTCCTGCGGCAGCTTAGAAGAGATGATTACTGGCAGCCTGTCATTTGAACCAAGAAAAGCATATTTTAGCTGCCCTGGCAGGGGCTTCAGTTCTAAGGCAGGGGGCTCAACAGTAGATGGCTTTTGGATTGCATGATTATTGTAATCCCTTTAACCCGGCCTAGACGGTTGACCCGAATTAAGAAGTTTACACAGGGAAAACCAAAGTCAACCCGAAAGTCAACCTTGATTAACGACCCTTTTTTTTTCTTTTTAAACTTATCTAAATGCACATTAACCCTAGATGTGTTCATAAGATCAGCATACTCAAAGGTCACAACAATCCGGAAACATTTAGGGACTCAAATGCACAACATACAAATTTAGGGACCAAATTGTAAATTCTGGAAATTAGAAAGACTTAACCAACTTTAGAGTTACCATTATGAAATTAGTCATGTTTCATGCTTCTCTGCCAAATTTCAACTCAAACGGACATCACAAACTCAACCAATTGCATAAACACACGTTAGGACCAAAACACAAGGATTTCAAAACATATAACCGTCAATTTCAGTGCCCAACGGTCGGGTGTTCCGAAACGGGGATGATCCATTCCGAAACGCGGGACCGTTCCGAAACAAGTTCCGGAACAGGGCTTGGCAGTGGCAAAACCGTTCCGGAACGGCTCTACCCGTTTCGAAACGCCAAGGCCATTTCAGGCCCTCTGTTCCGAAATGGTAGCACCCGTTCCGATACGGGCTGCCCAGATTTGCAGAATTTTGCTGGTTTAATTCACAATTGACCCATCAAACAAGTTCCAAAGGCAACCAAATCATACCAGCAAGTCATTCAACACTCAATGAACATATTAGCAGCAACCAAACTCAATCATAGCTTCTATTTAAGAAAAGCCCAATTCTATAGGCATGCATCCTATGTAGAAAACCATGAAACCTTCGATTCATTAAAACCACATAACAAAAGGCCATTACAGGTCTCATCATCGCCAAAAGCATAAAACCAACTTAGGGAGTCCAATACATCTCCCAAAAACACAATTTAGGTTCCCATTGCCAAATGCCAAAAGCTAAACAAGTTATGAAAATTGTCACCATACATGAGCTTAAGCTTCCACTTAGATTCTTGACCACCTTGCTGCCCCTTTAAGCACTTCAATGCTCTGCATTATTGGTTTAAGAAAGAGAGAGCGTAAGCACATAGCTTAGTGAGGAAAGCTCATTTGAAACATCACAATAATGCATTATTAAAACTCCTTTTCAAAACCTTTAGTTCAAACAACATTTGATCATGCACATATGAGTATAGACCAAGCATTTCATGCTTCAAATCATTAACATGTCATATTGGCTTTCAAGTGATAATCATAACCATTTTCCAACACAAAACATAATCGACAATCGGATACACGGATTACAAGCGTTGTCCCATACGCTTCATACACACTACCAATATCAAGGTGGAGCATGGTACCATCATAACCCCTCAACACCCGTGATGGAGACTATGGTACAATCACAACCCCTCCACATCACTCATTGGTAGTTGTATAACATCACTAACGAGATCACGGGACATACAACACAAGAACCACACATGGACTTTTAACCACCATTGTGATCTTACAATACACAAGGTCCACACATGGACTTTTAACCACCATTGTGACCTTAACACTAGATCCACCCATGGACTTTTAACCACCATGGTGTTCTTAACCATCTCGTTAGTGTACTTGGATGGAGTCTACGGTACAATCACAACCCCTCAACATCCAAGGCGACTTTATTCACGGTGCACCCAATCCTATAGCCGGCTAACTATATCCGATTCAAGTACCTTTAAGCCAACACATCACTTGCCAATATACATCATTTACCATCATTAATCCACTGTTTTAAAGCATTTAACAAAACCATAAATAACCATGCAATACCATGCATCAAACCACATTTATAAATGTTCAAAACAAGGATCTCTTACCTTGAGCATCCTTCAACACATGGCTTATAAAATCAGCATTATACATGCTAAAATATGCTTTCAAAAACATAATTAAATCATGCTAATAAAACACATTGCATCCAACCAACTCATGGTTCATCAACAAGATAGTTTTTCCGAAAACTTACTCTTGAGCTTAGCTAAGTTGTTTAGACTTAAACTAAGCTCCCAAAACCTTCAAACATTGGTTTCAAAGCTAAAAACCAAACTTCACTCACCGATTCCGTTTCGCAAGCTTGCCGAAACACCAATCAAGCTTCCGGATCAACACCACAAGGATCTGTAGATGTCTCCCCTGTTTTAAACACATCAAAGCAGAGGATTAATGCATCATCATGCATTAATATCTTCAACGAAGACACCTAAACTCGCTGCTCTCATCAACACTCACATTTCGGCTACCAAACACAACCGAAATCACATCCAAACATCTCTACAACACTACCCAGCCAAGATCCATCAATTCCAAACATTCTTAAACCTCAATTAACATCCAAAAAGGATCTAATCACGTCCTTATACCTCCAGCTATAGCAGAACATCAAGATCACCCCAAAAACCACCATTAACACAAGCAAAACTTAGGAAAATCAACCAATTCGGGATTGCATTGATTAAACCTCAATTTCACATCAATTATACATCCATTTTACATCAAAAAGACATCTCAAAACAGTGCCCAATCATTTCATACGAATTTCATCAAAATTAAACCAATTCTTGCATTTTAAAGCCAAGATCAAGAACACAACTACAAAACCTTTAATAAAACTCAAATCAAGGATTGAGAACTTGGGAATTTCAGTAAAGAACTGAGTATTTAGAGGAGAAGGACGTCCATACCTCTAAATGTGAGTTTCTCCTTGTTTGGAACCAAAATTCTTGAAAATCCAATAAGCAAATGCTAAGGTTTTGATGTAGAAATGATTAGAGATCAAATGAAGATTGAAATCTCATCTTTAGATGTCAAAATCAGAGGGAAATTTGCTGGGGAAAAGTGTTTGGGCTGAGAGAAAAGTTGAGAGAAAAGAAATGGAAAATTTTGAGAAAAGTTAGTTATGACACAAAATATCTTTTTCCCTCCTTTTACCTTTAATTAAAAATCATTAATTAAATATTTAATATTAAGAAAAATCTGGAGAAAACTCTTCTTGGGTAAATTAGCTCCTTAAAGATTCAAAGTTTCAATCCTTTTAAAACAGCCACCAAGTTTCCGAAAATTACATTTTAGTCACTAACCCAAAATGTCACACCTCCAAACCTCATTTTGTAAAATTGATTTCACCATTCTCTTATATATAATAAAAGAGGATTTTAAGATATTTTTCCATATTTTTAATGCAACCCGAACTAGGCTTTCCTAAAATCACCCTTTTATATTCGAACCGCAACCCGACCGACCCGGTCCAAACCCAAAACTTCTAAGCCCAAAATTGGGGTGTTACAGTTATCCGAAGTGTAATTTAAAGGTTCAAATAACTAACCTGGACGATCGCCTATCCAGTTTACCTCCTCCTGATCTTCAGTATCAGATGTATCAGATTCAGAGGAGTTGTTGTCGTCGGTGCTGTCGTGACAGGCCTGTAAGTGGCTGCCGCGGCAGTGACCAGTTTTTATGTCGTGACAGCCCGACCTGATGCAGGGTTGATCAAAGGTAACTTCAGTGATAACCTTACATTCCTCGTCTGCATCAGCATGCTTCATAGCTTGGAGAACATTCAACTTAATTTCTTGGTCATTCACTCTCATGGTGAGTTCTCATTTCTCCACATCAATCACTGATCTTCCCGTGGCTAAGAAGGGTCGCCCAAGGATGATTGGTGCGTTTTCGTCTGCTTCACAATCTAAAACAAGAAAGTCAGCAGGAAAAAAAAATTATCCACTCTTACCAGAATATCTTCGATTTTTCCTTCCGGATGAACATGAGAGCGGTCTGCCAGCTGCAGAATTACTGTCGTGGGCCGCGCCTTTCCAATGCCTAATTTCTGAAAAACAGATTTTGGCATTAAATTAATACTAGCACCAAGATCACAAAGTGCCTTACCCACATATTTATCTCCGATTACACAAGGTATGATGAAGCTCCCCGGATCCTTCTTTTTCTGGGGTGGCTGTCGATGAAGAATACTCATGCAACCTTCTGTCATCTTTACCGTTTCAAATTCCCCAAGTTTAGATTTCTTTGACATGACATCCTTGAGAAATTTGGCGTAACCGGGCATCTCCCTAACGGCATCTAACAGTGGAATATTAATATGAACCTGCTTAAAAATATCATAAATCTTTTTGAGTTGAGATTCTTGCTTAGCTTGCTGTAACCGTTGAGGAAAAGGGGGTGGGGGACGATAATCAGCAATATGTCCTTCCCACTACATACGAATCTGAGGAGGTTTGGGTTCATCATTTTTCTCCTCTGTCGCTTCTGCTGTCGTGACAGGCTCATCAGCAGCAGTCTGTTTGTTACCTGTCGGGGCAGCTTCCTCGGCAGGTCTGTCCAAGGCTTGTTTTCTTACTGATTCAGCTTCCTTTTCTGGCCCTGATAATTTCTTCCCACTCCTAGTAGTAATAGCTTTACACTGCTCATGTGTGGGCTGCCTAGCATTTTCAGTATTACTAGGAAATCCTCCAGTCTGCCTTAGCTTAATATGCTGGGAAACTTGACCCATTTGTGTCTCCAAAGATTTCAGAGTAGCTTCATGATTCGTCATCCGCATCTCTGTTTTATCCATGAATATCTCTGTTTTCTTGACAAACTGATTCATATTCTCAATATAAGTACCTGTCTGAGACATAAAAGTGGCCAGAGTCTATTCCAGTATACTGCTCGTGGCAGCTGGTTGCTGCGGCGGCGGCGGCAGCTGCTGTCGCGGCAGCAATCTAGGTCCTCCTTGATTCTGATTGTGTGCTTGAGGATTCAGGGCATTATTAGGATTACTCCAAGAAAACTTGGGATCCTTTCTCCAGTTGGGATTATAGTTGTTGGAATTGTAATTCGGCTTGTAGTTTCCAACATATTTTCCCTCTTCTAGCTGTATAGGACACTCATCCGAACTATGATTCCCCTCATAGATTTCACAAACCTCCTCAACAGCAATCCATGTTATGCATCATCATTCAATAACCTTTTCATTGCTTTAGTAAGGAATGCTACCTGTGATTTCATCGTGTTGTCGGCCTCATAATCTTTGATAGCTAGTACCCGTTTACCCCCTCTTCTTGTTGTCGGGAACTGTTCCTCATTCTTAGTCAGATTTTTCAATACTAGCATTGCCTCGTCCGGGTCTTCGTCCAATAATAGTCTGTTTGCTATTGAATCAATTCGAATACGAGTTTGTAAGTTGGCAGCATTATAAAACTTTGTTACCTGATTCCAAACGGGGAATCCATGCATTGGGCAGTTCCGTAGAAGAGTAGTAAATCCGTCCCAGGCTTCGTGCATCGGCTCGTCATCTTCCTGTTGAAAAGTAGCAATTTCATTACGTAATCGCTCAGATAAATGTGAAGGATTAAAACGAGATAAAAATTCACGAGATAAATCTGCCCAAGTTCTAATTGAACCCGGCGTAAGTTTATTCCACCAAGTCTTTGCTCTATCCCTCAATGAATGGGGAAATAACCGAAGCCTCAGTATCTCCGGATTAACTCCTGGCAGTCTAAACGAACCACAGATTTCCTGGAACGTTTTGAGATTCTCCCTAGCATCCTCTGTACCAGCACCACAGAATTGACCGGCATTGTAGATCATACTAAACATGACAGGTTTCAGCTCGAAGTTGTCAACATCTATGTCCGGCAGTGTGGTTTCCAGTTCTACATGATCGTTCAGCATGTAGTCACGACAGGACCGTCGTCCGGCAGCGGCAGCAGGGTTGCCGGCAGGCGGTATAATATCGCCGACAGGCGGGTCGTTTCCATTGTGGGCCATCTTCTCTAGCTGTTCCTCAAGGTACTCGTTCCTGGCTAGTAAGTGCCGAAGTTGTTTCTTGAGATTGAATGAACGTTCGATTTCCGGATCTAATTGATACTCAGGATCTTTACCTCGGTTCGATCTGCGCATAAACAAGTAACCTTGTGAAAAGCAAGAGTTGAATGCACCAAAGAAAAACAGAAAAATAAAAATAAAAACGAAAAGTGCAATAAAAGAAAATGTAGAGTTATGTTGCCAATCCCCGGCAACGGCGCCAAAAACTTGTTGCGTGTAAAATAGTCGATCGCAATGGTATTGCAAGTGTACACGACGCAAGTAGTAAAGTGATATGAAGTATCGGATGTCGTCTCCACAGGGATTGGGCTAATAGCTTCACCTTAATTCACTACACGAAAGTAAAGAAAATATTTGAGAAAATTGTCACGAGAATAATAAAGTAAACTTAAATAAAAGAGTAAAGATATCAAGATAGAGAGAATGGGTTTGAGCCAATAAAACTAAATGATATGTGATGATATACATAACTACTCGTTACCACCATCATCGTCATCTTCGTCCTCTTTATCCTCATCATCTTGATTCGATTGTCTCCTAGATTGATTGAGCCAAGCACCATGGAAAGCGATGAGAGAGACATCCATGGAATTTTGTTGAAGAGCAATGGCTTTGACTTGATCCTCCAAAGATGTGAAGCGAGTATCAAGACCCTTGACTCGATCTTTCAATGATGTGAATCGAGTGTCAATGGAGGAGGAAGCAATAGGAGCACCTTGAGAGCCTTAAGGAGCTTGTGGAGCATCATCTTGAACATCTTGTCAAGGAGCTCGAGGGACATGAATCCATTCATTATTGACATAGGCAAAGTGAGCACGAGTGAGGGAACACTTATCTATAGGTAGGCTAAGGGGTTCAGGATAGTCATGGGTGCAATTGATCTTAAGGGAGTGGAACAAATGACTCAACGCCGTAGAATAGTAAAAGTACTTTACTTGATCGGTGTGACAGTGTTGAACAAGGTAAACAAGGTCGGCGAACATGATTTGAAAAAGATTAGGGCGCTTACCATCACGAAAACACCTAAGCTAAAAATCGTCAACTTGACGGATAGTTGAAAATTTTCCACCCGGGGGACGAAAAAACCATGTAATAATGAGATAAAGAATATGATCATGAGCATTTAAAACATTAACTGAACCTAAAGAACCATGACCTAAGGAATTCTCATCATCAATCCCGATATTTTCAAAACCAAAAACTTTACAAAGAACATCTTGATCGACTCGAAAAGTTGTGCCCATAAGATGAGACTCTATAGCAACAACGTGTTCTCTCGTTTCATTATGAATGCATTTGGCATTGGAAAAGAAAACTATGACCAAATTTTGATATAAAATAGGAGGAAGGTTCAAGAAGTTTATAAATTTCCATCGTCGAATCAAAGAAAGGTATTAAAATTTAAAGCGTTTAGAATTCAAAAAAGGAATTGACACAACACATTCTTCCCTAAGAGTAAAACCTTGGAATAGTTTATAACATGACATATCTGAAGGGTGTGGAAAACTATATTGGATTATGTAAGGGGGATTAGGTTTAGGATTACCCTCATCGTCCTCGATAGGATCAGAAGTAGTGGCTAAGTATCATTTTGCTTTCTTTTTGGGTTCCATAATCCTGAAAATATCAAAATAATTCGAATATGTATGGAATTATCATCTCATTCAATCCAACAATAAATTCCGATAATTCAAGGTTTTGAAAAACAATTTTAATGTTAAAAAAATATATAGGTATAAAAGAAAAGATTGGCTATTTTTTTTTTGAAAAACAGTTTACAAAAATATACGATATAGAATTATATTCAAATGAAAATTTTCAGATTTTGAAAAGTTTTTGTAAAAACTTGAAAACACATATCACATGTATATGTTTTATACAAAAATTAAGTGAAATCATCTAATAAAAACAAACTAAAATTAAAAAGAAAAAGGAAAAAAAGTGTATACCTTGATTTATGAGAATGGATGAATGGGGTGATGTGAACGCACAAGATTACTAACAAAGCTTGGCTTTGATGTGTTGATGAAAAACCCTCAAAGAATTTGAAGTTTGATGTGAAAAATTTGAGAGATTGAGGGGGTTTTATAGGTATTTGCGTTAGGGTTTTTAGAGAAAAAGAGGGGAATTTTTGTGTAAAAGTGATTTCTCATTTAAGAGCCCAATTTTAACTTTCCGCTGATACCGTATCGGTACGCTTGTAGAGTGTATCGATACGCCTTGCCCTAATTTTTAATTCGATTTCAATATCGTATCGATACACATGAACATTTCGATATAGTTTGACATGTATCACTTCCCTTGACGAACCCGTATCGATACGCTTCTAGCCGTATCGATACGCCTTTACCAGATAGTGCAATTTTGACAGTTTCAAGTCCAAAAATTCAACTTGAACGTCTGAAAATGCATGCGAATGACATATGAACGAGATTTAATGACTAAACTTAATGCATACTCACCCTAGTAGCATACATAGAAGAAAAAAGAGGCAAATTAACACAAGCATGAATATCAACCAATTTCAAGCAAAATTTTGACCATTTGAGACCTAAAAGGGTCAAGAAAGGCTAGTTATCTCTAACTCTCTCATAAGGGTCCAAAAATGCTCTATATCTAAAGGTTTGGTAAATATATCCGCTAATTGGTTCAAGGTATCAAATTATTCTAGAACAACATCATTTTTCAAAATATGGTCTTTAATGAAATGATGTCTAATTTCTATATGTTTGGTTCTAGAGTGTTGGATAGGATTCTTAGTGAGACAAATGTCACTAGTGTTGTCACACCTAAGGGGTATAACTTCTTCTTGAACACCATAATCTAAGAGTTGTTGTTTCATCCAAAGGTCTTGAGCACAATAACACCCTAAGAAAATGTACTTCGTTTCGGTGGTAGATAAGGCTACACTATTTTGTTTCTTAGAGAACCAAGATACGAGCATACTACCTAAGAATTGGCATGTTCCAGAGGTGCTTTTCCTATCTATCTTGCATCCCCCATAATCCGCATCTGAAGGCTAAAGGAAGAATCCTTATGATACCAAAGACCTAAGTTAGGTGTGTCTCTAAGGTATCTAAAAATTCTCTTAATGGCTACTAAGTGTGATTCTCTAAGACTAGCTTGGAACCTAGCACACAAGCAAACACTAAACATAATATTCGGTCTACTTGCGGTAAGGTAAAGCAAAGAACCTATCATAGATCTATAAAGCTTAGAATCGACACACTTACCTCCTTCATCTTTGTCAAGCTTTATAGAAGAACTCATAGGAGAGTGTAGAGTGTCCACAAGTTTTATATTTTATACACATTTCTACCCTTATTATTGTTGTTCTTAAGCTCATTTAAGTGCATTGCATGCATAATAACAATTTTTTTCTCTTTTACCATGCTTTTATAGAATATTCTATGTTTGGTTAAGAAAAGATATTGTTTTAGTTTTGTAACCCCCTTAGCCCGGCCTAGACGCTTAACCCGAACTACGAAGATTACACGGGGAAACCCAAAGTCAACCTGAAAGTCAACATTGATTAACAAACCTTTTTTCTTTTTTTTTCTTTTCTAGATGCACATTAAGCCTATGTGATTACTCAAGAATCATATGAGAGAAGGGCACATCGATCGAAAATCATTTAGGGACTCAATTGCATGAATTACACTTTTAGGGACCAAAATGTAATTTTTAGAAAAAATAAGGACTTTGTAGATTTGAAGTTTACCAATATGTAATTAGTCATATTACATGCTCCTCTGCCAAATTTCAACTTAAAAGGACATTCGAAGCTCAAGCAAATGCATCCACAACATTCAGGACTAAAATGTAAAACATGCGAACTCTAAACAATTCATAATCACCATCCAACGGTCATCCGTTTCGAAACACTGACCTTCGTACCGGAACGCACCCGAGTACCGAAACGATCAACACCGTTTCGATACGGATAACATTCTCATGCTTGAAAACCATTTCAAAGCAAATCTCCATTGAAAACACATGTACCTCAATTCTATCTCATGCATTTAAACCAATGCAAATCTCATGGCAAGACCATACACATGCTCGTGAAAACTAAAGCATTTCATATACAAATATCATATGCATTTACCATTGCATAAATCATCTCATCAATAGGTATATGTGAATCAAAAGCATTTTTCATATATTATATTGGCATTTCACATCTCATTATTACTCGGATATGCAGATAACATTCTCAAACCCACTAGACACTTCCGGTGGAATTTCACATCACCGTACTCACTTGTCTAGTAACATAATTTCCGGTGGAATCTCACATCACCGTACTCACATGGCAGAATCTCTCATCGCCACAAATCTTGGGCATTTCACCAAGTCCTACCCGATGGAATGTCCATCATCAGTCTCTCTCTTTGGATTGAATCCAAAGAGCACGTAAGAATTTTTAGTTTAAAGTGCACTCTCATCCTATTGATCGATCAATTATATCCGGTAAGTATCTCATCTTCTATGCCAATATATTATGTCAAAACATCATCTCACCTACTGTTTTTAATGCAACATTTCTCAAAGCTTTCTCATCTCATTCAAAATCATAACATTTGCCATGCTTTAAAACAAAAGCTCAAAACTCATAAACGCAACATGTTATTTCATGAAATCTTTTCAAGCATCATCTCATGCTACAAATCATGCATAAAAATAGTAGGAATTTATCTATCTCAAAACACGAGCATGTAAAAGCATTTTAGGGGCAACCACCACATTTATGAGAGCAATCTAGCCAATACTTACTTCCGGACTTAGGAAGGTGTTTCAAACCTTTTCTAAATCCCCAAACCTTGATTCTTTGTCCCTCAAGGACTTCTAAAACCATTCGCACTCACCGATTACGTTTCGCTTGCTCACCGAAACGCTATCTAAGCTCCCGGATCAACACCAAAGGCGTCCGAAGATGTCTCCCCTGTTTATAACACATAAGAGTAGAGGATTAATGCATCATCATGCATTGAAATCATCAGCCACACACCTAAACTCGCTGCTCTACTCAAGAACCTCATTTCGGCTACCAAAAACAACCGAACTCATCTAAAAACTCTCCCAAAACAAATCCCAGCCAAGATCTATCACTTCTAATCATTTCTAAACATCAATCAACATCAAAAACTACCACAAACTCGTCCTTATACCTCCAGCTATAACAGAACACCAAAACAACCCAAAAAACCACCATTCTAGCATACAAAACTTGGGAATCCAAGCCTATTCAGGATTTGTTTGATAAAACCTCATTTATAACATCAATTACCATCCAAAATACATTAGAAAACAACCTCAAAATAGAGCCTAACCAACAACAACGAAAATCATCAAGATCTCTCAATGAACCTTGAGTTTTAACATAATTTCTTGTTTCTAACATTAAAGCAACTCAAAAATCATTAACAAAGTATTGATAACTTGGGAATTTCAGTAAAGAACTGATCATTAGAGGAGAAGAACGAAGCTTACCTCTAATGGGTGATTTCTCCTTGATTTTGGGCAGGTTTTCTTGAAAATCCAATGTGAAAACAAGAGGGTTTTGTGAGGAAAAGATTAGGAATCAAAAGGAGATTGAAATCTCACCAAAAGGAATGAAAATCAGAGACTAATTGATGGAGGAAATGTGTTTGGCTGAAAAGAAATTGAGAGAAAATGAAATGAGAGAAAATTGACGTAAGGTAGTTATGAAAAGTCAAATATGGTTTTTCCTTTTAATTATCTTTATTTTCCTTAATTAAAACATTATTAAAATCACCCAAAATAAGGAGAAATCTGATTAAAAACATTTTGGTAAAATTTTCTCCTTAAAGATTCAAAGTTTCAATCCTTTACAAAACAATCACTATTCAACTTTTGCAAAAACTGCGATTTGGTAACTACACCGAAATGTAGTATTTCCAAACCTTATTTTGTAAAATTGTTTTCATCATAATCATTCATATAATAAATGAGGATTTTTAGGTATTTTTCCACTTTTTTAAAGCATCCCGAACTAGGTGTTCCCTAAATCTCACTTTAAGATTCAAATCGTTCTCGATTGATCCGATTCAAACTCTAAAACATCTAGGCCAAAAATCGGGGCGTTACAACCTTCCCCCTCTTAAGAAATTTCGTCCGCGAAATTTACCTAGAAGAAAAAGGTAAGGAAATTGCTTCTTAATGTCTTCCTTCCTTTCCCACGTGGCTTCCTCAGCACCACGATGTCTCTACAACACTTTGACCAGCTCAATGGTCTTATCACGGAGAATCTTACTTTCCGAATCCAGAATCTCAACAGGTTCATCATCATATGTCAAATCTGGATTCAACTCAACTTCCTCCACAGACATAACATGCGAAGGGTTCGATCTATACCTCAAAGGCATGGATACATGAAACACATTATGTATCTTTTCTAACTCTTGAGGTAGTCTCAGCTTATAAGCAACAGGACCCACACGTTCTATCACATCATATGGTCCAATGTACCTTGGGCTCAACTTGCCCTTCCGGCCAAACCTCATCACCTTCTTCCAAGGTGAAACTTTCAAAAACACACGGTCACCCACCGCAAATTTTATCTCATTACGCTTCAAATCCGTGTAAGATTTTTGCCGATCCGATGCTGCCTTCAACCACTCACAAATGAACTTCACCTTCTCAGTGGTTCCTTTTAACAAAGTTGGCATCGAGACCAACTTTTGTCTCGTTTCATCCCAACAAAGAGGAGTTCTGCACTTCCTCCCGTACAAAGCTTCATAAGGTGCCATTTGAATACTTTCCTGGTAACTGTTATTATAAGCTAACTCCACCAAAGGCAAGTGCTTCTCCCAGGAGCCTTGAAATTCAATAACACAGCACCTCAACATATCCTCAAGCACTTGGATAACACGCTCCGACTGTCCATCCATTTGCGGATGATAAGAAGTACTTAAATTTAGCCGCGTACCCAATGCTTGATGCAAACACTCCCAAAACCTTGCGGTGAACCTCGAATCTCTATCCGACACTATAGATTTTGGTACACCATGCAAACGTACAATCTTAGCAATGTACAACTCCGCAAGTTTATCCAAGGTGTACATAGTATGCATAGGCAAGAAATGCGCACACTTCGTAAGGCGATCCATAATCACCCAAACAAAATTCTTCTTTGATGTCGATAAAGGCAAACCAGACACAAAGTCCATGGTGATCCTCTCCCATTTCCATTCAGGGATCCTTAATGGCTGCAACAACCCTGAAGGAAACTGATGTTCAGCCTTAACCCGCTGACAAACCATGCATTTTCTAACATACTCAGCGACATCTTTCTTCAATCCCACCCAATAGTACTCATCCTTCAGATCACGATACATCTTTGTACTACCAGGGTGCATAGAAAAAGGACTACTATGAGCTTCGGTCAAAATAGTTTGCCTCAACTCAACATCATTCGGCACCACTATCCGACTTCCAAAACATTAAACACCATCATCATTAAAACAGAAATCCGATGGCCTATCTTCAGCAATATCTTGAACATGTGGCACTAAGGAATCATCCAACAATTGTTTATCCTTTATCAACTTGGATTAGAGATGGTTTCACTTGCAATTCAACAACAAGACCACCATCTCGCGATATGCTCAAGCTAGCAAACACCGCTCTTAACTCCACCACCACTTTCCTACTCAAAGCATCGGCCACAACATTGGCCTTCCCCGGATGATACTCAATCGTTAGATCGTAATCCTTAAGCAACTCCACCCAACGTCGTTGCCTAAGATTTAACTCCTTTTTCAAAAACTTCGTCAAAGGGGCAGCCATCTTAGAAAATCTATCCACAAACCTCCGGTAGTATCCTACAAACCCAAGGAAACTACAGACTTCATGAACGGACTTAAGAGGCTTCCAATTCATCACCGCCTTAACCTTCTACGGATCAACTCGAATCCCTTCAGCTGAAACCACGTGACCAAGGAAAACAACTTCCTTTATCCAAAACTCACATTTGCTCAGCTTAGCGTAAAGCTGAATTTCCAACAGCGCTTGCAAAACAATCCTCAACTAACCTTCATGCTCCTCCTCAGTACGAGAGTACACAAGGATATCATCGATGAACACCACAACGAACTTGTCCAAGAATTCATGGAACACCCTATTCATCATGTCCATGAAAGCAGCAGGAGCATTCGTCAAACCAAACGAAATCACTAGGAACTCATAATGCTTATACCTCGTTCGAAAGGCTGTTTTCAGCACATCCACATCCTTCACCTTTAACTAATAGTACCCTGACCTCAAATCAATCTTTGAAAACACAGCCATTCCTCAAAACTGATCAAAAAGATCATCAATCCTCGGCAAAGGATACTTGTTCTTGACAGTCAACTTATTCAGCTGACGATAATCAATGCACACCATCATTGTTCCATCTTTCTTTTTAACAAACAAGACCGGTGTACCTTAAGGTGACACACTAGGTCGAATAAAGCCATGGTCAAGCAACTCCTGAAGTTGCGTCTTCAACTCCAGGGAACTCACACACGGTTCTTATATCCTGAACATGAACCTCCTTTGAACTGGGATTCATAACAAAGGCTAGGTAAGCCTCACATCCTTGAAGCAACATCCGGCTTGCTTCTAACGTAGACACCACATTAGCTAGAAACTTCACATTTTCTCCCACCACCACAACCTCATAATCATCCACAAGTTTTAATGAAACTCGCTTACTTTCAAAATCCACAATGTCTCTATGTTCAACAAGCCAATCCATGCAAAGAATTCCATCAAAACCTTAGAATGGCAATTCTATAAGATCAACCAAAAACACATGATCTTGCACCTTTAAGGGGCATCTTTTATGCAACTTTCTTGTTACAATCGTCTCACCAAAGGAACTAGTCACACGCATACCAATATCCAAAGAATCAACAGGCAAACCAAGCATTTGAGCATGTTCACGCAATATGTACGAGTGTGTAGATCCAGAATCAATCAAAGAAAGTAATGACAAGGATTGCAAAGTAAAGGTACATGCGATCACGTTCGTGTCATTCCTTCCCTCACGATGGGCACACACCCTAGCCTGTCTGCCACCCTCAAGTTGGATAGCCACCACATGCGCCACATTCCTTCCACACTTATCTCTGCGCTTGAAATTACCACGGCCGCGCCCACGACCTCTCTGTGGCTCAGCTGCTCTCACCGGAGCTTGATCTTCTCTCAACGGTTGAGGACAATCTTTCTTCATATGCCCCCAATTTCCACAGTTCCAGCATGTACCAAGGTTACCCCAACACTCACCAGCATGTCTCCTACCACACCGGTTACCCTCAGGAGTCCTCAAGAAAGCATTTGGTCCTTGCTGACCTCTTCCAGGGTTACCACCCCCGCGTCTAGCATCAATATGCAGCCTTCTATCCTTATGCCTCTTATTGCGATCCTTACCAAAATCACGTTCTGCAGCTCGTTTCCCCGAGCTAGATCCTCCTGCTTGACTCGCCAAACAAAGATTCAGCTCAATGTCCTTGGCTCTAGTGACCAAGACATCAAAATCAGTGTAATCGGCTAGGAGCATATAGGTTTTCACGTCCGCCACCAGCCCGTAAAGGAACCGTTCACATCATTCTCTCTCGTTAGAAATCAGCTCAGGCGCATATTGGCTAAGGCGTACAAACTGAATCTCATATTCCGCCACCGTCATGCTCCCTTGCACAAGGGACATAAACTCCCTCTTTTCCTCATCAAGGTAGCAAACTCCCAAGTATTTCCGCTTGAACGCATTCAAAAAGAATGTCCAAGTCACTTCATCATCCTCCATTCCCGCAATAGTGGTCGTCCACCACGTGTATGCATCACCATGCAACAGGGACACAATACATCCCAACTTTTGTGCATTGTTGCAATTCATCTGTCCAAGTATCCTCTTGGTCCTCTCTAACCAAGACTCGGAACCTTACAGGGTCAACCCCCTAAACTCAGTCCCTCCCACACTACGAAGGCGCTCCAACGGCAACCTTACATTAACACTATTCTATGGTGCAGCTCCATGAGCTCCAGCTACTGCTGCCTAGAAATCTCCAGCAATAGCTTGTATCAACACGGTCATATCAGGAGCAGCTTGCCCCTGACCTCCCTCGGGTCCAGCAACCCCAACACCAACTCCAGCAGCACCAACCCCACCTCCACCACCACCAGGTGGTCCACCAGGGGGAGGAGAAGGTACATCCTCAACATTATCTACATTCTCGTTCTTAGCTGTGGAACGGGTATTGATTCTAAGCTCTCTACGTGGCCCATAATAAAACAATGCACTGACAAAATACAACAACTCAATTAGGCATAGTAAGGTAAGTAATCCAAATACTCAAGCTCATTTTTGAAAACAATTCTTCTCATTAGTAATGATATGGATCCCCAACTATACCCCAAACATAGCATAGCATCACAAATTCATCTCAATTGAATCATACATAAATATTCATACATCATACTTTCACCGA
This sequence comes from Hibiscus tridactylites, assembly GCA_958450335.1. NCBI lineage: Eukaryota > Viridiplantae > Streptophyta > Magnoliopsida > Malvales > Malvaceae > Hibiscus > Hibiscus tridactylites. The sequence continues at coordinate 52,925,889 of OY288275.1, forward strand.
AAAGTCACAAACATACATAACTGCATACAATAACCACTTACCAAGCCCCAATTATTCGTTAACATGGCTCTGATACCAACAAATGTAACCCCCTTAGCCCGGCCTAGACGTTTGACCCGAACTACGAAGATTACACGGGGAAAACCAAAGTCAACCTTGATTAACGACCCTTTTTTTCTTTTTTTATCTTTTCTAGATGCACATTAAGCCTATGTGTTTGCTCAAGAATCATATGAGAGAAGGGCCCAACGATCAGAAATCATTTAGGGACTCAATTGCATGAATTACACTTTTAGGGACCAAAATGTAATTTTTAGAAAATATAAGGACTTTGCAGATTTTAAGTTTACCAATATGTAATTAGTTATATTACATGCTCTTCTGCCAAATTTCAACTTAAAAGAACATTCCAAGCTCAAGCAATTGCATCCACAACATTCAGGACTAAAATGCAAAACATGCGAACTCTAAACAATTCATAATCACCATCCAACGGTCATCCGTTTCGGAACACTGACCTTCGTACCATAACGCACCCGAGTACCGAAACAGTCAACATTGTTTCGATACGGATAACATTCTCATGCTTGAAAACCATTTCAAAGCAAATCTCCATTGAAAACACATGTACCTCAATTCTATCTCATGCATTTAAACCAATGCAAATCTCATGGCAAGGTCATACACATGCTCGTGAAAACTAAAGCATTTCATATACAAATCTCATATGCATTTCTCATTGCATAAATCATCTCATCAATAGGTACATGTGAATCGAAAGCATTTTCATATATTATATTCGCATTTCACATCTCATTATTACTCGGATATGCGAATAACATTCTCAAACCCACTAGACACTTCCGGTGGAATCTCACATCACCGTACTCACTCGTCTAGTAACATAATTTCCGGTGGAATCTCACATCACCGTACTCACATGGCGGAATCTCTCATCTCCACAAAGCTTGGGTATTTCACCAACTCCTACCCGATGGAATGCCCATCATCGATCTCTCTCTTTGGATTGAATCCAAAGAGCACGTATGAATTTTTAGTTTAAAGTGCACTCTCATCCTATTGATCGATCAATTATATCCGGTAAGTATCTCATCTTCTATGCCAATATATTATGTCAAAACATCATCTCACCTACTGTTTTTAATGCAACATTTCTCAAAGCTTTCTCATCTCAATCAAAATCATAACATTTGCCATGCTTTAAAACAAAGCTCAAAACTCATCAATGCAACATGTTATTTCATGAAATCTTTTCAAGCATCATCTCATGCTACAAATCATGCATAAAAACAGTATGAATTTATCTATCTCAAAACATGAGCATGTAAAAGCATTTTAGGGGCAACCACCACATTTATGAGAGCAATCTAGCCAATACTTACTTCCGGAGTTAGGAAGGTGTTTCAAACCTTTCCTAAATCCCCAAACCTTGATTCTTTGTCCCTCAAGGACTTTTAAAACCACTCGCACTCACCGATTACGTTTCGCTTGCTCGTCGAAACGCTATCTAAGCTCCCGGATCAACACCTAAGGTGTCCGAAGATGTCTCCCTTGTTTATAACACATAAGAGTAGATGATTAATGCATCATCATGCATTGAAATCATCAGCCACACACCTAAACTCGCTGCTCTACTCAAGAACCTCATTTCGGCTACAAAAAACAATCGAAATCATCTCCAAACTCTCCCAAAACAAAGCCCAGCCAAGATCTATCACTTCTAATCATTTCTAAACATCAATCAACATCAAAAACTACTACAAACTCATCCTTATACCTCCAGCTATAACAGAACACCAAAACCACCCCAAAAACCACCATTCTAGCATACAAAACTTAGGAATCCAAGCCTATTCGAGATTTCTTTGATAAAACCTCATTTATAACATCAATTACCATCCAAAATAAATTAGAAAACAACCTCAAAATAGAGCCTAACCAACAACCACGAAAATCATCAAGATCTCTCAATGAACCTTGAGTTTTAACACAATTTCTTGTTTCTAACATTAAAGAAACTAAAAAATCATTAACAAAGTATTGATAACTTGGGAATTTCAGTAAAGAACTGATCATTAGAGGAGAAGGACGAAGCTTACCTCTAATGGCTGATTTCTCCTTGATTTTGGGTAGGTTTTCTTGAAAATCCAATGTGAAAACAAGAGGATTTGGGGAGGAAAAGATTGGGAATCAAAAGGAGATTGAAATCTCACCAAAAGGAATGAAAATCAGAGACTAATTGATGGAGGAAATGTGTTTGGCTGAAAAGAAATTGAGAGAAAATTGACGTAAGGTAGTTATGAAAAGTCAAATATGGTTTTTCCTTTTAATTATCTTTATTTCCCTTAATTAAAACATTATTAAAATCTCCCAAAATAAGGAGAAATCTGATTAAAAACATTTTGGTAAAATTAGATCCTTAAAGATTCAAAGTTTCAATCCTTTACAAAACAATCACTATTCAACTTTTGCAAAAACTGCGATTTGGTCACTACACCGAAATGTAGTATTTTCAAACCTTATTTTGTAAAATTGTTTTCACCATAATCATTCATATAATAAATGAGGATTTTTAGGTATTTTCTACATTTTTAAAGCATCCAGAACTAGGAGTTCCCTAAATCTCCCTTAAAGATTCGAACCGTTCTCGACCGATTCGAACTCTAAAACATCTTGGCCTAAAATCGGGGCGTTACAACTCTCCCCTCTTAAGAAATTTCGTCCTCGAAATTTACCTGGAGCAAAAAGGTAAGGAAATTGCTTCTTCATGTCTTCCTTCCTTTCCCACGTGGCTTTCTCAGCACCACGATGTCTCCACAACACTTTGACCAGCTCAATGGTCATACCACGGAGAACCTTACTGTCCGAATCCAGAATCTTAACAGATCTGAGCTAGAGAAGATACACGATGTATTCCATGTTTCGATGCTCCGTAAGTATAGGTCCGATCAATCACATGTTATGCTCGTAGAAGAGATTGAATTGAATTCGGATTTGACTTATGAGGAAGAGCCAATTGAGATCTTAGCTTCTGACAGTAAGGTGTTGTGGGGTAGATCGATTGAGTTAGTAAAGGTGCGGTGGCAACGTCGAGGTGTGGACGAGGCCACTTGGGAGAGGAAGGAGGATATGGAAAGGCAGTTTCCGTATCTCTTTCAGTCAGGTAATTTCGTGGACGAAATTCCTTAAGTGGGAGAGAGTTGTAACACCCGTGTTTTGGGGTTAGGAGTTAGTCGGGTTAGTGGCCCGAGTTGGTAAAATTAAATTTAATCGTTTTAACCATGGCTTGAGTTAATTGGGTTTTAAAATAAAAAGAAGGGACCAATGTGGTGATTTAACCCAAATGTTTTAAAAAGCTACACAACTTTTGAAATTAAAAAGTTAAAAAGGAACAAAAATGTGGTCTTCTCTCCTCCATCCCCCCCCCAAACGTGAAACCCATTTTCCAAACTCTCCCAACACAAAAATTACTATTCCATTAATTTCCAACTTCATCTCAAGGCCATTTTCAAAGGTAATAACATTTTCTCACTCTCCTCTTCATTCCCTATCCATACATAGTTGTAGATTTTCAAACTATGAACTTTTGAAAATTAGGGCTTGATGAAAGTTTGAGTTTTTGTGGAGTTTTTCATCTTGTCTTGAAATGTTAGGTTGGGTTTTGATTTAACCACCTTAAAATGCTTAAAATATGTTAAAATGGTTAGGTTTGGGTGAAAACCCGAAATGGGTTCTTGAGGCAAATTTTAAAGTGTCTAGAACTTGGTTTTTGGTGAGTTTTAAGGTAAAATTGGAGGGTTGATGGTTTAGGTATGTTAGGAGGGTGTTTTGGGATCATTTGGGTGTCTTTTGGACGTTTGAAAATGGAATTTTCAGCTAGGTTTTGAAGGATCACGAAAATGGGTATTTTGGGTGGTTATTTGGTTTGGAAAATTGAAGAAGTTTGGCTTGAGCTTAAGAGTTGAATTGAGGACTGATGTTTAGCATTGATTGAGAGTAACGGAATGTGTTTTTGATTGGCTAGAAGCAAGAGGAGACGTTGAAGAGGCATCGGGATCGAATCCGGGCTTGTAGGAGGCTTGCTTTGGTTTCTAAGGAAGGGTGGTGAGTGACTTTAAATGTGTTTTAAAGTTTGGTTCAAGTGTGTGTAGTGTATGAGTTGAAATGTGCTTGGTAGGCCATTTCTATGTGGAGTAAATTGGTAACTTAGCTCTTGATTTCCATTAAATGCTATTTGTTTTTGCCTATTTATGCTCTTGTGAAATGTGGGTTGATTTGCACATGTGTACCATGATATGTGTATGTGATGAGCATGAGATATGATTGATGGACATGTGATATGGTAAATGAAAATTGGCACTAATTAACTTACCGGGTGTAAATGATCGATCATTAGGATTAGTGTGCACACAAATTGAGTCAAAACGTACGTGGCCTTGATGGCGTTGAGTCATTAAGGAGGAGTACGGTGATGTAATATTCCACCGGAAGCTTATATATATTCTACGGGATGATGAGTGGAATCCCATCCGTAGGGCATGTGGTGATGAGTGGAATCCCGCCCATGCAAGGTCCGGTGATGAGTGTAATCCCACCGAGGTAATGTGAATGTTGAGATTAAATACGCACATTCGGGTAAACTAATAGTGGCCAATTGAACTTGTTCTTATACTTGTGATGTATGACATTGATATTTGATGTTTGAGCTTAGCTGATGTAAGATGCCATATTATGACTCTTGAAAGACTAGCTAGGTCTACTTGATATTTTGCCTATGTATGTGAGTTTTAAGGATTGCATGCTTGGACCTTGCATTGTTGATGTTTTCGATTTTAGTGCATCCTCACTAAGCTTCTAGCTTACGCTCTCATTTTCAACAATGCAGATCATTAGTGTGGTGTTAGCTCGGAGCAAGGCAAGAAGGGCTTCCAAGTTTTTGTTGCTCAAGTACGGTTAACAATTATGTAGTAGCTTAGTAATGTGGCAAGAGTGTGTGTTTGAATGAGCTATGTATGACTTATGTATGGTTTTGATGCTTATAATTTGACTTGGATTGTAAACATGATATATCTTGTCAAATGCTTGCGTGACGTATGCTTAATGGATGCTTAAATTGCTTTTGAATGACATGAATACTTATTTGAGATGTATGGTGCCTTTTAACTATTAATGTCTTCAAGCATGCCTCTTGTGAAATGTTATTAATGTGTAATTGCCATGTATGAATGATTGTTTAAATCTATGCCTTGTGTGTGTTTGAGCATGCTAGACATAGGATGTATGCCTCTAAACTTTGTTTGTTTGAGTTGAGTGCCTTTAGAGGTCGTTTGGGACCTTTAGACTTGTTGAAAAACGCCTAAGTCTGATTTTCAAAGGTTGCAGACAGCCCGCGTTTCGAAACGAGCTGGGGCGTTTCGGAACGGGTAAGGCTTCAGGGACCCCGTATCGGAACGCGTTTCGATACGGTTTGGCCTTTGAATCCCCTGTTCCGAAATGGGTATCGGGACGTTTTGGCTACTGGAATTCTGAGAAAATGACGAGATGAAAGCGTTTCGAAACGGGTCTAAGGGTTTCGAAACGGTCAAAATCCCGTTGACCACGAGAAGTTGACCGTTGAGGGCGTTTCAGAACGGTTGACCTTCGTTTCGATATGGCCCCTTGTATGGGCTTTGGGGCGGTTGACCTGGTCAAGGCGTTTCGATACGCCTCAAGGGTGTTTCGAAACTGCCTGCTTAAAAGATTAAAATTGGGTTGTTTAAATGATGTCTTGGGTTCGAATGTTTACTTTTTGTATTTTATTTCCGCTGTTTCATCACATAGGACTTAAATGAGCTTTTCGAAAAGATCGAATTAAAAGAAAAAATTTAAGGTTGCTAACCGAGGGGGAACCTTAACGGGTTTCACTTCGGTTTTCCCCGTGTGGCCTACTCGGACCGGTCATCCGGCCAGACCGGGACGAGGGGGTTACAGAGCCCCAACGGCTCTATTGATGATCCCAACCACCAAAACGGCTAGAAATCAATGAGATTATATAAAAATAAGTCTCTAAAGCTACAACAACAACCATTGAGCCTTCAAGCAACATCAAAGCATTCAAATCCAAATCTTGATCTTTTAGAGTCAAATCTTGTACTCAACTCAAGTGTGTTCTTCATTGTAATTTTTATTGAGAGTTTGGGGAGTGTTTGATTGTATTTGGGTAAACATCAACCTTTGAGAGGTACTTGTAAGGTTTACCAAAATTCCTTCATTATAAAGAGTGTGTTGGATTAAGCTTTGGGTAGAAAGCTTAATCGGTATTGTAAGGTTTCCCCCTCATCCAAGAAAAGGGGAAGAATCAATAGTGGATTGGTTGAAAATCCTTAGTGGGAGCTAAGGTAGTGGAGGTAGAGTTCATTTAGGAACTTGAACCACTATAATTGTCTTGTGTCAAATTTTCATTCATCCAATTTCCACCCTCAAATTTTTAATCGTCAATTTACCCCCTCTTGGCCATTTACAATCGTTTGATCAACTCAACATTTTCTTTAATGAAGTTGAGCGCCTCTTTTTTACTCCGTCCCTATAGAGAAGGAAGCCTCGGGTATTTGTTGTCTTCCTCCATTGGGCTAAAGCCGAGGATGTTAGACAAGTGCCTTTTGAGGTTGGGACTCACATTGGGGGAGAAAAGCACAGAGGACTTTAGAAAGTTTATCGTCTGTCCCGTCGATTTCTGGAAGAAATTCAAGATACGTAGAACCGCTTCACTATTGACTTCATTTGCTATTGAAAACAGCAGACAATCATTCGCAAACATGAGGTGGCTGAGATTCGGGCATCTTCTCTTAATCTTGATCCCCTCGAATCGGGACAAGTCCATCTTTTTTGCAATAATCCATGAAAAAATGTTCGAGATGAAAGTGAAAAGAAAGAGAGAAAGGGGATCCCCTTTTCGTAAACCCCTCTGAGGTTGAAAGACTTCGTGTTTTTTCTCCATTAATGACCAGGGAAAAGTGGGGAGATGAAACGCACTTCATGACACGATTGACCCACCACTCAGAGAAACTCATTCTAGTCATTACGAAGCGAAGAAGATCCCAATCAACTTTGTCGTAAGCTTTTTCAAGGTCAATCTTGAGAGCCATGATGCCTTTGCTCCCTCTTTTGGCCCTTTTGATAAAGTGAAAGACCTCATTAGCAAGGATGATGTTATCATGAATTGATCTTCCCTGAACAAAGGTTGACTGTGAGGGTGAAATAATATCTGGAGAAAACCTTTGAGTCTGGAAGCCAAAATCTTGGTTATGACTTTTAGAGAGAAGTTGCACAAACTAATTGGCCGAAAATGAAAAACTTCACAGGGATTAGTTTTCTTCGGAATGAGGACAATATTGGTTTCATTGATTCCGTAGTCCATATAGTCATTTTGGAAAAAGGAAGATACCATAGCAATGAGATCCCCTTTAATGGTCTCCCAGAAGCTCTGATAAAAACAGCATGGAAAATCGTCCGGACCTGACTCTTTGAAAGCTCTCATGCTAAAAATTGCTCTTCTAATTTCCTCCTCTGAGACTTCATTGCACAGCTGTTCATTCATATCATTTGACACTAGGACTGGAATAACCTCTTCGAGAGGTTGAAAGTTAACATCCTGGTCTTTAGAGAAGGTTTTCTGGAAGTGGAGTTGCAGGAAGTTTGGTATCTTTTTGAGATTCTCGAGCCACTCTCCAATTTTCATGTAGTTAATTCTTCTCGAGCCACTCTTCATTTGCCATTTTGATCCTGCGATACCCGTAGGTTCCATATAGAAAGAATGGTCATCTTTATTTTCATCTTAATTTTTTTCAAGTACCTCATTTTTTGTTTTGTCTCACTGAAAAAGACAATGGATGGCTTGAATTTACCAATTGAATTCTTAAGGGCTCTAACTGTCTCCCTATATCTATCCTATGTAATTTTTTTCAATAATCGTGACCTTTTTTGAGCTTTCCCTCCTTTTTTTCTTAGTTAAAAAGTTTTAACGCTATAATAGAAAAGTTTCAAGACACTTTACAGTGAAAAATATCATATTCGTGTTCAAGAGGTCAGTAACGACCGACGGTGGTGATGAGTGGCTGTTGGCGGCATGAGATTTTTGTCAAATTGACATTTTAACTAAATTTCTAGCTACAATTGATGATTAAAATGAGATATCATTCATTAATTTAACGTGACATAGCATCATCTTGGAATTCCTACAAAGCTTTCCCTCCTTTTTCTCTTGGTTAAAAAGTTTTAACGCTATAATAGAAAAGTTTCAAGACACTTTAGAGTGAAAAACATCATATTCGTGTTCAAGAGGTCAGTGACAACCGACGGTGGTGATGAGTGGCTGTTGGCGGCATGAGATTTTTGTCAAATTGACATTTTAACTAAATTTCTAGCTACAATTGATGATTAAAATGAGATATTATTCATTAATTTAACGTGACATATCATCATCTTGGAATTCCTACCAAGCTTTTATGATACTGAAGATCCAAATTTCTACCTTTGTTTAACTTTTAAAACGAATATTGAAACCAAGCTGTATAAACATCAACTAAGACATTGATTCCAGTTTTCTTTTTTAAAAAATCAAAACATAATTTTTTCAAACTTCAACCATAACAGCCGACGATGGAATTCCTATAATGTGTGTGTATGATTATATATAACAAAATAAAGACACAATCTAAGCACCTTTGTTGTTGCTCCAGGGTTTGATCACAGCAACGACGATAATTACAACAATTAGTAGAAGGATGATGATAGCAATGCACATCCACTTCCTGGAGTTCTTCTGTAAACTTTTCGCTCTTTGTAGGGCCGTATTCCCGGACTGCACATGATCCACTGCACTTGAGACCTGAGGGATTGAAATGATAATTAGTGGGACGTTTTACGAGATTCCCGAAGACTATCTATACTTCTTGTCTGATATAGAATTGATTAAGAACTCAATCACCTGAGATTCTATGTTGTCAAGCATGTCTCCTTGTGCATCAACCAGCACCGCCATGTCCAAAAATATCTGCATAACTTACATTATTAATTACTAATTACAATGTCATCTGCATGTGATCTTCAATGCATTTTCATTCCAATGGTGACTTGTATTTGAATATATATGCACATAAGTGAGATGATTCTTTGATCACAACATTTCTGAATGGGACTCTATCCAAAAGCATTTATGGATTCAATGAGTTATTAAACTCCGTCTTGTAGTAATAAGTTTCAAAAGGACAGGCAAAGCCCTGAATTAAATTTTCATATTTTGATTATCTTGATCAAACTGATTCGGTACCTGTTGTAGATCAAGAAGCTTTTTCTCCAAATCTCTAACAGCTTCATGGCGCTCATGAATTTCAGATACAGTATCCATTATCTACAAACACACCAAACATTAATTTAATCATAGCAAATTTCTAATAAAATGTCTTCCACCAAATCAAAGTTCCCACTACCAATGCGGCTTGAGATGAAGTAAAAGAAAATACTGAAAATCCAAACTCAAGCAATTAAATAAAAGTTCAATTTTGAAAATTGAAATTAGTGTACATCATATTCTTAGAATAAATTCTACAAAGCAAAGTAGGTTCTAGAGATGAAACTTGAAAGACAAATATAAGATTCCTGAAATTACACAAGAAAATTCTACTTAAGAAAAAAAAATGAAATTTAAGACAAACCCGGCCTCGTCCCTGCTCCTGAATTGCTTTCTGGAATATTTGTTCACTATCTCCGGTATCAATCAATTTTTCAATTGTCTGTACATTGCTGAACAGTCAGATATGTGCCAAATATGATGAGAATTATTCATGATATCAGGAAAGAAGTAAATCATACCTCTTCATCAGGCCTTGTGCCCGTCACTGGAAATCATAATAAGCAGTGAAGAAGAATATTAGCTCCCTGTAATACCATATTATAGCAATTAACAAAGAAGTATTGGTTGAGATCTCAACCTGTGAAAACACGTCTCTCAACAACATCCCGATACTCTTGATGGATGGTTTCCCTCAGAATCTGCAATAGTTAATACAAAGAACATTGTAAGATTAAGAAGTTATGGGAGTACATGCAGAACAACCATATAACATCTTAAAATATCTATATGTGACCTACCTGAAACTCAGCCATTTTGTCTTTCAACTTCTTTTTCAGGGCACTGCAACAAGAAAGGTTATTAGAAGAAAACTAACGAAAATATGATAAAATACTTTCAAGCCCAAAAGCTTGAATTACAAGAAAGGATTTCAAAAGAGGTGGAATAAAATTGGCCACATAAAATTCAGATCATTCCTAAAGTTTTGTTTTCTTTAGGGGCTGGGGAGGGATCGATGGTGCATTACAGTCATTAACACATTGGATAAGACAACACTATACTATGAGTTAAGAGTTAAATACTGTCCTACTCATGAACCAAAACCACAACTACTGTAAACTTCAAGAAATATAGCACAAAAAACAATCTTCATTAGCTTGTAGCCCGCATTCACTCCTTATGCCCCTTACAAGAAAAGATTTAAAAATGCTTATAGATATAAAATGCTAGACAACACATGCTCCAATAGTATATATTGGAAGAATATACATTTTTTTTGAAGTATCAAGAGAAAAAAAAGGTAGGATCCATGGATGCTTAAAACCTATTACCTATCAGATTTAGATCCACATTAAATAGTAATCAATTATAACAGCTTTATTATATTTTAAAGCGGGATACGAAACAATAGAAAAGGATGGTATGTTACAGAGTTGTTGAAGTCCTTGACCGGTCTACACCTGTTCCTTTTCCGCATCCAGGCTTCTGCCTATTGGCTAAATTCTACCCAACATCAAGAAAAAGAAATAAGAAACCTATGACCTACAAATAACAAAATAAAAGCAGTAAGTAGATTACCTCTTTGTCCAATTCCTCAATTTTCCCCTTTATAAAACGAGAGATTTTTCCAACTTCATCGACGTCTTTTTCCATTCGCTGCTTAATAGCTACAGACGATAATAGCATCCATCAACAGAACTGATTTCAAAATATTGTACCCAAATTCAAGCACATAGAATAGGCCTTATATATATTTTCAATAGCGAAGTCATTAAAAAGGATACTAATGCAGGCTTCATCATGATTTTCCTTTTCCTACATGCTGCATCTTTAGTGAAACTAAGAGTGTAAGAAAACATACGGAAAAACTATTGCTTACATTTCATGGCAGGAGCCTTGGTCACTGCCTTTGACTCCTCATGTGCATCCTGCATAGAAAATGCATCATAAGAACTTCTGAACCAATACTCAATAATGTTGCTTACAATATTCATCATTCACAAATCATCTGCTGAATTATGTTAAGCAAGTTTCAACTGATAAGCATCAACCAATGTACAATTGTCTTGGGCATGAATTCATAATACAAGATGAAAATACTATGCAAAACTACACTAGAATTCAACAAGCTAGAATAGACACCTCCATGAACTCACACTTTAGGTCCTATGGCTAGAAAGAGAGAGTAGGATCCTAATGCTTCTCAATAAAGACTTTGAAAATCAAGGAAACAAAACAAAAGCTAAAGAACTTAAAAATATGGAGGGAATAAGACCAACTAGATTAAGATTCTAAAAAGATCCAACAGAACACTAGCTTTTCTTTCATTTAGTCTAGTGCTTCCATAAGGACTAAAAAAGTAAGAAATCGTCAAGGTTTTCATTCAGTTTTGCAAAGAATAATATTTGAATTTTCCTAAAATTCAGAGTCGTGAACCCGAAGATTCATGAAGCTTTGGTATTATACAAGGAGTAGGAAAAGGTATTTGATCAGATACCTGAAGCTTTTTGAGTAGCTTATCCAGCTTCTCATATTGTTTATCTATCTCTTGAACCTGGTCAAGAAAAAAGATTGCATGAGAACAGTGATTCAAGATGCATTATACCAAAACAATGAATTTAAATCCACCTACAGAATAAATATTATGAGAAGAAACAGAAGAGGGACAAATAAAAGTCGAAACTGCATTATATATACTTCTTAGCATACAAAAAACAATTACAATTTACATCAAGAAGTCCAGAGCACCTTTTTAAAGAAATTTTGAAGGCCTAGTTCATCTGCATTCGTTTGAGCCCCTAATTCGATATCCCCGCCTTGAGATCCTTGACCTCGAGGGATCTCGAATGACTCCTGCAACAGATACAAAACAAGTAAGCAAAACTAAATTCAAGCAAGCTATTCTAAATTCTAATTGTTACTAAGCTTAATCCAAGAAAGATTGAATTATCTAGTCATTAATAGACGAACCGAGAAAGTACAGAGATAGCCATCTTAAATGACCCTAATTATAACTAAAACCAAATTATAGATAGCTAACTAAAATTACATAGGGACTGAAAGTTGGTTTAAATATACTAGGAGTCCCTGAAGTATTTCATAATTTAACATTTAGTCCCCATACATTATTTTTGCAAAACTGAGTCCTTGCACTATTTTTTATTTACAGTTTTTTTAATCATTTTGACACTTAATCTTTAAAATAAATAAAAATTATCATTTATTGAACTATACAGTTTTTCAATCTTCCACGTTTAAAACTTTTTATGGTCAATTTGATAAAAACTGAAAATTCAGAGGACTAAAGAAGTTATTTTTCCATTTTTATAGTTGCAAGGGTATAACAGTAAAATTGAACAGGGGAGGGACCAAGATTTTCAAACCAATATAGTACAGGGGGCAAATTAGACAAAAATAAAGTATAGGGGGTAAATTTTAAATTATGAAATAGTACAGTGACCTATCGCATATTTAAACCCTGAAAGTTTGATCTTCTTTAAAAAAAAATAAGACGAAATACTTTCTTTTTACAAGCCAAAGCTATAAGTTCTAGCAATCGAGTCAGCCAATCCTACAACTAATTAATTAATTTAATGATATTTCGAAATAGATCCAAATTCTGCTTGATTAAAATATTACAGTATTAAGCTCACTAGTATCCTAAATAAAGATTAAGCATTCAAAATCCTCAATTTTCCTCCAATTTCACAGTATACAAACCGAAGAAAGCAATCTACAATCCCCAAAAAATACTTTTTTTTTCCATCTTAATCACGATCCAAGCAAAACTATACAAAATGCAGCTATCGTAGTAATCAAAATAATAATAAAACTCAGATCCAAACAAAAACAAATACAACCAAAATAAACAAATAGAACTTGAACAACAAAGCAGCAAAAAGCAGAGATGAAGGGATGAAAACGTTACCGATAGCAGGTCGTTCATTGTTGAAAGAAGAATCAGGCTCAACGAAGCTTCGAGGAGAAGAAACCAAAAACTGAAAGAAACTAAAGAAAACGGAATATGAAGAGATGGGGAATGGAATGCGATTAACTGATGCTAGAAATTCAGTAGAAATAATTAAGACCTGGTTTCAAATTAAAACCAGGTCTTTTCTAGGGTTTCAGTGATTCTTTCGCCGGAGAGGGAGATCTGATCTGACGGGGGAGTTGGGAAAAGTGTGAAAAGCGCAGAAACGTGAGAGGGGGATTATCGAGTGTGATGAGTTGTAGGAAATTTATTTAATCATGGGCGGTGGAATTTGTGGGTCCCGGTTGATTAACGGTAACCACTGTCAGGTTTTAGAAGACAAAACGTTACTTTGGCTTCTTTAGGCGGAAACTGGAAGCCTTTGCCTTGCCTTTGCCTTTGCCTTTACTTGTCTGAAAATTTATCGATTCACTTATTTGCCCTTATCCAAAGGACGAGGATTTAATAATATTTGGACATTACTAAAAACACAAAACAGTTCTCCTGATATCATATTTAAAAGGGTAAGCTATACAAATGACCACCTTACTATTGCAAAAGTTGCGATTTGACCACATTACTTTTTTTCGTCACAATTAAACCACCAAACTATTTAAATGGTATCAATGTGACCACCAGCCGTTAAAGGTTAACGGAAGGGTGACGTGGCAGTTAAAAAAAATAAGGGTATAATTACACATTTAGTCCCCGTTACTTATAAACTCTATCAATTTAGTCCTAATTTTAATTTAATAAAATAAATTAATTATTTAATTAGGTGTTGACACGTATTTAATTAAATTATTTTATTTTTCTTCTCCAATCCGGAGGTGACATGTGTCACCACCATTTAGAGGAGAAAAATTCAATTTGCACAAACATGCCAATGGTAGGAATCGAACCTGTGTATCAGTGGCTTAAGCCACTGAACCAAGCATATTTTTGTGTTAAAAATGACCCTTTTAAATATATATTTTATTGTGTACATAATGAATGACCACTCAAAAACACCTCCTCAGCTGTGAATTCACCTGTGATTCCCAACTTTCTCAAATGCTTCATATTTCCCAACTCATTAACCAAATCAAAGCTCTTTACTGCATCCACGTGTACAGGATAAAGCTTTTCTAGGGAGTTTAAACTTTGAACATTGACATGTACTTTCACCCCTCGTCGAGTCCGACAATGGATATCGTAGTAAGCTATAAGATACTTTAGATTGGCAAGCTTATTAATCTCAACAGGTAAGTGGTGCACATGGAAATGTTTCAAATCAAAGTTTCTAGCTAGTGCAACTTACCTAAGGTCTTTTGTAGGGTCTTTACCTGTATATCTCTTGTACTTAAAAGTATTTCAAATGCAATAGATTTCCCAATTCCCAAGCAAGTTTTGCGATGGAGACCCCTTGAAATCTAATCCTTTCAGAAGTTTGAAACTGGAAAACAGTGACATTAGCAGAGATTTCGGGAATTCGTTTACCTCGAAAAAGATAATTGAATGAGCTTTTGAGCCACTAGTGTTCGATTCCAAGGTGCTTCTGAATCGAGAGGCGCCGAGCTGTCTGGTTAAGAGTTGTTAATTGTATCGCTGAAGTTTGAATCAAGAAATTCAGTTCACATGCCTTGGAGAGAATAAGCTCGTGCACGTGGACTCGACATTCTCTAACCACACCATCAAAACCAGCCAATTGAACTTGAACAAAGTTTCATCTGCCTTTGGAGAGAATGAGCTCGTGTTGTTTCACAAAGCCCTCTGCAAGCCACAACCATGCTATTGAGAAAAAAACTAGTGATGGAGGGCCCCTCCTGCTTCAGAGAGATCAAAGATTTTTCTAGGGAACAGAAAACTAGTGATGGAGGTCCCCTCCTGCTTCAGAGATCAAAGAGATCCAGGACAATCTCATGGATCTTCTCAAATGAAAGAATCACAGATGATGGCATGTATACCGGTGAATTCACCTGAGAGGGTGTTTTTGAGTGGTCATTCATTCTGTACACAATAAAGCATATATTTAAAAGGGTTATTTTAAACACAATTACAAGTTTGGTGTACTGGTTAAGTCATTGCACTTAAATCACTTATACATGGGTTCAATTCCTACCATTGACATGTTTGTGCAAATTGAATTTTTCTCCTCTAAATGGTGGTGACACGTGTCAACATCTGATTGGAGGAGAAAAATAAAATAATTTAATTAAATATAAATAATTAAATTCCTCCAATCACTTAATTAAATAATTAATTTATTTTATTAGATTAAAATTAGGACTAAATTGATAGAGTTTATACGTAAAGAGAACTAAATGTATAATTATACTCTTATTTTTTTAACTGTCATGTCACCCTTCCGTTAACCTTTAACGGCTAGTGGTCACATTGATACCATTTAAATAGTTTGGTGGTTTAATTATAACGAAAAAAAGTAATGTGGTCAGATCGCAACTTTTACAATAGTAAGGTGGTCATTTATGTAGTTTACCCTATTTAAAAAGGTAAACAAAATCGGAGATCACTTAATTATTAATAAAATTTAAAATTACGATTTGTCACTCAATAGGTTATAATTGGGTTATTCAACTAAAATTTTAATTACGATCAGATCACCCTTCTATTAAAATATAAATACACATCTAATAAAGTTTAATATAATGATATATTTAATCCTCAAAACATCTAATAAAGTTTTAATTACTGTTATCGCGTGATTTTCTATAAAAAAAAAAAATCAGATTTCCGTATTATTATACAGCTTTATTAGTAATTTTATACTTTTAAATGATTTCGTCCTTTCACTTTTTATTTTAAAATAAACTAATAATTAAACATTTAAAGTTATTGAATTTTTATTATTAAACATATTTATTAAAATCTCTGCAAGCCTGTGAATTTTAACAATAATTTTAATTTTTTTTGTTCTCTTTTACAAATTTACTATTTGTTAAACAGTTCTTATTGTTATGAAAATCTATAAAAAAAAAAAAAAACTGGTCATGTTTAAAACATGGCACATATGTTATTAATTTATGCAATTATTTATAAATTTCGGTCAAACTAGTCAACACGGAATTTAAGTTTTTTATTTTTATATTTCATGTGTCTATATGATTTGTTAAATTACATGTTATTAATTATTTATGCTAGTATATATTTTATAATTTTATTTATTATCTGTGAGGTTCTAATTCATTTTAATAATTTTAAAAATATTTATTATAAAACTAAATAACTTATAAATCTAATTTTATAGTTGTAATCAACTAACATATATTATATTAAGGTCTATATACATAATTATTTTTAAATTTTTACAATTAAATTTTATATTTTATAAACAGCTAACATTCTTGTGGATGCTCTTGCAAAGAGCGGCGTCGACGTTTTTCATGGTTGAAGGAGGGTGATAGTCGAAACAGGTTTGAGGGGATGATGACAACTATCTATAGGGATTGATTAAGCTGCTTGTCTCGAGCAGGAGATTATGTGTTCTTGGCATGGTGTTTGTTCCTTTAATATTATCGCGATTGTACTCTTTTCCTCCATCCTAGGGGTTTAGGGAGGTTTTAAACGAGACATACGATAATATCTTTTGTATGATTTTTTTTTCAATATGAATAAAATCATTATACTGATAAAAAGATTTATAGTTTATAATGTGAACTACTATATCCAAATGAAATGATAACAAAAATATTACTCAAAACATAATAATAATAATAATAATAATAATAATAATAATAATAATAATAATAATAATAATAATAATAATAATAATAATAATAATAATAATATGCATGTTTATAATTAATTAAAAATATCAAGTTTGATATAATTCATGTTACTGAGGGTACGCAACTAGGAATGATGATGAACGATGACGAATAAGCAATTTGTGAGGGAAAAAGACTAAATTGATATAGATTTTTTAAATATGAAGAGTTAAATTTAGTAGATTATTTGAATTACGACTAAATTAGTAGAATATATAAGTTTTGAGGACTAAATCTATTATGATACCAAATCTTGTTAGATGTTTGTTTGTATTTTAACGGAGAAGTAGTTCAAATACCTAATTGTAACTTTTAATAATAGAGTGAATCAATTGTAGCTTTATTAATAATTGGGTGACATCCAATATAGTTTACGCTATTTAAAATGTTCAAATATATTTGTTTTGTTTGGTGAATAAGTTTTGAGTTAAAATTAGAGGTTTTGATCAGTTTTATAGGATTGATCAGTTAAATGTGCTAATTAAGGTGTTTGGTAAACAAATGATTGTAACAGCGAATTGAGATAAATATTTTCAAATTGAAAAGCATAATATGAGGAGTTTTTTAGGTTTTGATGATTGCATATAATAATTGTAAAGACACTATTATCCTTTGCAACTACAAAGATAGTTCTCTAAATAACTTTTTTAACACTCAATGTACAATACTTATAGTACCCATACTCATCTCCACTCATAAATAAATTTTATTGTTCATGATTTAATCTTTAATTTCCTATTTCTTCATTTCCTCCTCCATTTCAAGTTTATCTTTGACGAAATTTGAACCACGTGCTTCTAATCCACTGTAGAATACATATTTAAATTTAATTCATATTTTTAATATAAAATTCATCTTTTACAATTTAGCCCCTTAATTTTGTATGAATTCCTCGTTTCCTCCTCCTTCATTTTAAGTCCATTTTTGATGAAATTTAAACCACATGCTCTATTATCGCTATATAATATCTATGTAACTTCAATTTATATTTTTTAACAAAAAATATTGTTTTTTTCAATTTAGTCCACTAGCTTTGTATTTTATTCAATTAGTCTTTCAACTATAATTTATTTGTAAACTCTTTCTTCTCTTCAATTCATTGATTCTTTTATACTCCCATCAATATTTTTTCCTAAAAAATCATTCTTTAAAAATAAAATTATAAAATATTTTATAATTTTAGATGATATTTCTTTTATAAAATAATTGTTGATTGTCCTAATGGACAGGGGTCGAAGATGGTGGTCCGATGAGGGTCAAGACGGTTATTCCTAGCCGAAGCTTCGTGTTGTTCTTGTCTTTGGGATGGTGAGGATGCTTGGAGCGGAAGATCTTGGTTCCTCTTGGTTCCATGCCTAGTGTTATATCACTTGGATAGGTGTCAAGATGGGGTTATCGTGGCGCATTGATTGGACTGGCTATGGTTTGACGTTTTAGGTTCTCCTCGTCATCTGTTGTGAGCACGTGTGTGTCCATGTAGCCACTGGGCGAGGTGCAATGTTACTCGTGGTTTTGTCTGTTCCCCACATATTGCGGAAAGTGTCGCACAGTTCGCGGACGATCCTGTACGTTGTGATCCACCTTGTGTTACACCGTCCGTGGTCTTACTCGTCTTGGTTCCGGCACTTGGCGGTAGGTGTTTATAGGCCCTAACAATTGTCCCCTAGGTGAGGGAAGGTTATAAAGTGACCTTGGTGAACCTAAGGAATCTAAAGAGGTTTCGATAGGCGGGGATTGCTCGTTTATTACTTATTATTATTATTATTTATGATATATATATATATATATATGTATATGTATATATTTGTGCATAATCCCGGGGAGATTGCTTATATGAGACCCATGAGTGTTTTACGAAACGTCACGATATGGAATTTATTGAGGAAACTGGTCGGTTATCTTTAAGAGTAAATCGTTGTATGTGAAGCGTCGCATTGAGAACCTTTTTTAGCAGCGGAGCGTGTTGAGGAAGACATGGTTCTTGTTTATAAATAAACTTTAGTTGCCATTTTTTGGGTCTTGTTTTGTTAGTTTTGCTGGCTGCTTTTGAATCTTTAACTGTTGACTACTTTTTAGTGCTAATGGATGGCTCCTCTGTTGTAACAAATGATGAATATCTTTGCACTGTTGACCCGGATGTTACTGAAGGTATTAGAGTGTCGGGGACTTCTTACCATTAATCATTTTCGCTATCAGTTCAGTGTTCCAGTTGGGATATTTTGCCTGAGTACATGTCTTGATGAGGGGGAGGTCATCGTTTTTAATCCTTTTGTTTGCTTTTGAAGCCGAGTTCCATTCGCCACTGCACATTTCTTTGTAAAGTGGTTAAATTGGTTTGATGTGGCGTCGTGCCAAATGGATGAGACTAGTTGGGAGATTTTGATGGCATATTTCTTGAATTGCAAGATCCATAGAGACGGGCCCTCTATTAATGTGTTTCGTTATTTTTATAATGTAGCAGTCAGTTATGACGAGGATGCAAATGGTTTAGTGACCATTGATCACTGTAGAGGAGAAATGATGATAGCAAGGGACGTTGCCAGGAGTTACTTTTCTTGAGAAGACGGAATTTGTCAAAGTGGAATGTAATTCTTGGAAATTTTCATTTTCTATTGTATCGCGTCGGTTAGCAGAGGATAGGGTCGCGCCTCTTCACGTGGTCAAATTTCCACCTATTAAGTTGCAGCTTCTCAGAAGGCTGGAAAATAACACATCTTCTTGTTTTGGAGCGGTATGTACTCTACGAAATATTTGGTTGCATTGTTTAGAGGAGAAGAGCCCTAATGGTTGGAATCAGGAGATTTGAATGTGTTTTAGGAGGGTTCCTTGGTGAACGTGCCTTCTTGCGCGAAAGCTTGGCCCTTTGGTGAAGATGGGGGTTAAACAGGTTGTTATGGTTCTTCTAGGTAGTGAAAGTGAACCAAAGTATTTCTTTTCTAAATATATCAACGTTTGTTCTCGCTCTCGAAAATATCGTGGGGAAAGTGCGCTTCCAGATAAGGTTGGTGAAGAATCTGCTATCATTTCTCTGAGGGGTTGCACTGACGTGGTTCCATCTGACTTTGATCGCGATAAGGGAGAAAAGAAACGAACTGTTTCAAGTTCGCTCATTGTCTCTAGTTTGGCTGAGAAAGGAAGTTGTCTGCGTTTCGAACAGAGGTCGAAAAGGAAAATGGATACCGGTAATGGTTTGTTATAACTTTGAGGTGGAATGGACTCTTTTGATTATATATGTATTATGGTTCGTTGACTCTTCCTTTCTTTTTATATGTGTTATAGGGGCAGTGATTTCTCCTTTGCGGGTCGTTGAGTATGAAATGGGGATTCGAATTGCAACATCAGATACTCCACTGCTCGTGGTTAGTAGTGACTCGTTAGATTCACAAGGGCAGTAAATATGGCGCCTTCCGGTTTTTTTATGCAGCAGGGACGTGAGTTCGCCCTGCCCTTTAGCTACAGCTACCACGACGATGCCTCTGGTGGACGCGATTCCTGCTGCTCCTTGTTTGGGGGTTTCTCTTAACAACCAAAATGCCTTTAAATTGTAGAGGCATAAGAGGAAAGTGTGACAAGATGAATGAGGGCTTATGCCTCACAGAGATGCTCTTTGGGTTCCGCAGAAGAAATGCTGGGAAAGAGGCCAGCGGTTGATGTTAGGATTATTGGAACTTTGTCGTGGTTTAAATGCGATACTCTATCTGTTTCGCTCAGACTTTGTAGCTTCTCTTACGTTATTGCAAGTGGCGTTGCTGGGAGCATTGCTTCTATCAATTCGTGTGCTGGCCTTGTTGCCATTGATGTGCCTTCAGGTATTTTAAGTAATATGCTATTGTTACTTTGAGTTTGGGAATTTTATTGCTTAGATTATGACAAGGTTTTATTTATTGGGTTTGTTTGCAGAGGTAACTAGTACAGATTCTATTGTTGCCCATTGTTCCACCGAGGATATACCCTCTGGGTTGCACTTGTTAAGTTGCGTCTGTTTCAGACGCTGTGATGACTCCTTTGGAGCCTTTGTTTACTGGTGTTTTTTCGTGTGAAGGTGGTGCAACCCTTTCTCCGTGGAGCGCATTTTGCCCTTAGAGGGGGTTGTCAAAAATAGAGAATTGGTTCTACCCCAAATATGTTGCCAAAAGCCTGTTTGAGTTGCATTCGAATAGTCTTGGTGCTTCTCCTCCTTGTTCTAGTATTAGGAGGACTGTTGAGGGGAGTTGGGGTCTCATTCAGGAACTATGATGCGTTCAACTTAACATGGAATTGAATGCAAAGGTCTTTCTTAAGGAAAATGCTAAGTTACGTTCGCAGGTGGGAGGTTATGCCTCTTTGCTTAAAGATAATGCGAGGTTGTGTTCGTAAGCAGAAAAACATGTTGCTCGGTTAAAGAAGCTGTAGAAGCAACATGAGTCAGACGTTTGGGTGCAGGTAGGGGATTTGCACAGGAAGCATGCGGAGGAGACTGCTAAGAAAAAGGAGGTTGATCGTATTCTTAGGATTAAGAATAAGTTGCTTGAAGCCACAAAAGAGAGTTTCAAGACTGAGATTCGAATGCTTAAAGAAAAGTTGGAGCAAGCGGAGAGCGCAACAGATGAGAGCTTTGCAAATTTTAGTAGGAGTTTAACAGAGCTTAAGGAATCACACAAGGATGAGATTATGGTGTTAGAAGCTACCCATAACGTTGCTATGATAGAGACAGTTAAGGCAGTTGTGGAAACAACCTCCGCCTTTATGGTCGAAGCAATGGAAAAGTCTTGGGATGCTGCCATTCTTAGCTTTCAGTTGTCGCGAGGCCCTTTGATGTTAGGGGTGTGGATTTTGGCGCTATTTGCGGTGTAACTATGGATTTCGACGTGAGTAATCCTTGTGGGCCCTTTTGGGGAAGCTTTTCTCTAAATTATAGGAATAGTGCGACCTCGTCCTTTGGTCCGAGGACGTCCTCCTTCATGAACGTCGACAGTGGTATTGTAGATGAGAAAACGATGGTAATGTTTAATTGTAGTAAAGGGGATGTAAACTTATTTTAGGGGTTGTTTTGGTTATTTTGCTATTTTTACCCAAGCCGAAATGTATTATGATGCAACTTTCTTATGGCGACTGGTATACCTGAAACGACTTTTGTGATAAATAATGTGAAAAAGTCTCATTACTTTGCTCTTTTGTTTCTTCATGGGATTTATATTTCCTGCTTCATGGGATTTACTTTGCTATGTTTATTTTATTTTATTTTGATTTCTTACTGGCTTAGCTTGCGGTGATTTAGATAGTTTAGGGCGGTTGTGATGAAATAGAAAGTATCTGACTTGGCAATGACATGTATATGTGTCTCTCTATGCAACTATTGATTGAAATTTTGAAAGTTGCATGATTTTAGTTGTTTATTCGAGATTTTGGGGCTTGAAATTAAATGTTGGCATCAGTGGCCCTCCGCATAGATACATGAAACTTTGTCGCTTGGTATGCCCATTGTCTATTATAAATAGGGTGCATTTGGGTATGCACCTTCATGACCTAACTTACGAGTAGTTTACTTTTACCCCTTCTTGTATGTGGCTTTATTTTTACAGTTTTTCTTGTGTCGTTTTTAGAGGAGGAAGAGAAAATATGTTTGTGAAGAGAAGTAGTTTTTAGAAATCATGTTTGATAGATCCTATGGGAGTGTTTATGTTGCAGTTTAGGCTATTTGTATCACTAAGTAATATTATTCGGAAGGCTATGGTTAGCCACTTGTAGTAAGGAGCGTCATTAGGCGATGTATTCGAAAAATCTTGAGCGCAAGATTCTTCGAATACTATTGACTATTGGTGTTTGTTGCTATAGTAGGGGGAGGCAGTAGAGTCAAGGCCATATTGCTGAGGCAGTTGATTTGCGTTGGTATTTGACCGTTCTCCCCTTGGTGCAGAGCAGAAGTTTTTGGAGTAAAAAATAGGAGACCTTTGTCATCTCGATTTTTCCTGCCTATCGTATTAAGGGTCTCGTTTTGATCTTGGGGGAACGAGATAACTTATTCAGAGTATATTGCCAGAGCGATTGGTTTGCGCTTAGGTTTGACCGTCTTCCCCTTGATTATCAAGGTGATCAATCATTTGTCAGTTGTGGTGTTGGGTGCCGTGGCAATAAATAAATGCAACTTAAGCCAAGGATTTGGAGTAACGAAACCTTTTTGGTGAAAATAGGTGTTTTGGACTAATATCAAGAAAGCGTGGATTTAGATTACAAGATTCGCGGTTCCTTTTGGTTATGACAACAATAATTTAGATGCGTTAACAATCATTGTTTCTCACTTATTTTTAATAGAACAATGTTGCTTTTCTTTTTTGAATGTGTTCACAAATAACTTTGTAGTAGATCTACTCGAATGGTCATGCAAGGAATTTAGATGTGTGTATATGTTGTTAATGTTGAAAGTTTTTGATACGCAGAAGTGGTGATCTGTCTTTTGTTCTATGCTCACTTTCTTCTTCAGGGTAAAGAGATTTTGCTTATTTAGAGAGACACGCATATTGCGTAAAATACTTTGAATTTGAAGGTTCATGCCCCCTAACTTAGATGACGAGTAAGGTTGTCTATTCTATTATTATGTTTTTTCAAGATCGCAATGGATCGATGATAAGATCGTCTATTTTCAGTGAAATTATATACAAAGCTAACAGATCTTACTAAATACGAAATAAGTGAAATGATGTAATGTTTATTCCGGGATGTGGTAATGTAGCCCCTAGATGGGGAACGACTCCTTTGATGGGCATTGCAATGGATTTTTTTGCGATATTCCTATATGCTATTTTGGATTTTTTTTAATTCTTTTGTTTTGATGAATGGAATTTTGTTGAATTAGGTTCAAAAGAATCATGATGTCTCACTTTTCGATACAAATGGTGAACTTTTAGTCCACGAATTTTTTATTGCAAAATACCCAAGATGGAAGAGAATTAAATGAGGATTTTGATATACAAATTGCTTGTAGCCTTTGGTTGTATTGGCTAATGACATGATCCGTTTCACCGCATCTTGTTATTTTAGTTGTATCATTTTTAGCTATAATTGCGCTCCTTGATATTTGTGTATTGTGTATGATGCGTGTTAGCTTTTATGGTGATTTAGACAATCTGAGGCAGACCATGATGAAAAAAAATAAAGTTTTGATTGGCTTTGGAAGGTGTATGAGACTATTTATGTGTCTTTTGATTAGAGGTTTGGGGGTTGCGTATTTTAAGCTAGTTTCTCAAGATTTGGAGATATGGGAATTGATTGCCCACCTAGCATCTTTTTGTATTGGAATTTGGAAAGTTGGAGCTTGGAGTTTTCACCTTTTATTATAAATATGGCTCCCTTAGGTTTGAGTTTTCACCTAGCATCTTTTTGTATTGGAATTTGGAAAGTTGGAGCTTGGAGTTTTCACCTTTCTTTTGTGAATTTTGTGTTGTATAATTTTGCTCATGTCATCTTGAGGGGAAAAAGAAGACCAACGTGTTTATTGTGTCGAACGACATGCAGAAACTACGTTTTATAGATCCGGGTGGGGCTACTAAGTGTCTATGTTATTTGTATCGACAGAAAATAGGATTCAGAAGACTATGAGTAGCCATCGGTGGTAAAGAATACGGAAGAACACTATATTTCGAATATCTTGAGAGTAAGGCTCTACAGATAATTTTGTATGTCGATGTTTGGAACCACATTGGGCGGCGGAAAATACAGGTTGTACTATATATGTGGATGTGATAGGCATTTGTTGTCTTTTTGTGTATATAAGATCAAGGTGGCTGCTTTATGGCGTTAGATAGCCGTCAATGCGAAGTTGAAGCGAGTTTTATCTTAGTGGTTGGACTTTGTGTCGGCCTATGGTTTTTCCTAGACGGATTTCACCTAGAAGAACCTTCAAGTAGTTCTCTTTGTTTGGTTATATGGCTACAATGTTTGCTTATTTATTTTGTGTATATAGGGAAACTCGTTTCTATCAGTATTTGTAGTATTGTGATCCTTTGGTTGTACTAAATTGTTCGCGTGATGTATTAATTTCCGATTGAAAGACTGTTTATTTATTTCGTATGATAATGTATGAAGCCTTCGTTCACATATTCATATTTGCTATCGTAATTACTTTCTTGAAATATTATATACCAATGCTTTTCTCTTTGGGTGGTGTCTTGTAATAGGGGTCATATGTTGCGCCTTAATAAAAAGATGTTGTTATGTATAGTTATTATTTTTGCATTTTCTTAGTTTTAGAATATTGGAGTATTCGATGGCATGCTTATCATTCTTCCATGCGAATAGTATAGCTTTTCTTTTATGAGTGATGCATTCGGCGGATTCCTGTATGCACGCTTCTTGAAAGCGGCGGACGCTTAGAAGATCCTTTATTTATTTTTGCTCGCTTGCTTTAGAAGCGACAACCGTTGAGCTAATTCCTCTTTGCATGGTTCTTGAAAGCAGCGACTGCTCAAACGATCCTTTGTTTATTTTTGCTCCCTTGCTTTGGAAGCGGCGAGCGTTGAGCTGATTCATGTATGCACATTTCTTGAAAGCGAAGGACGTTCATACGATCCTTTGTTTATTTTTTCTTGCTTGCTTTGGAAGCGGAAACCGTTGAGCTGATTCATGTATGCATGCTTCTTGAAAGCGACGGATGCTCAAAAGATCATTTGTTTATTTTTTTCTCGCTTGCTTTGGAAGCGCGTGATCATTGAGCCGATTCCTGTATGCACGCTTCTTGAAAGCGGCGAAAGATCCTTTGTTTATTTTTTCTCGCTTTCTTTGGAAGCAACGACCGTTGAGTTAATTCCTATATGCACGCTTTTTGAAAGCGACAGAAGCTCAGATAATCTTTTGTTTATTTTTTCTCCTTTGCTTTGGAAGTGGAAACCGTTAAGCTGATTCATGTACACACGCTTCTTGAAAGTGACAGACGCTCAAACGCTCCATTTTTTTATTTTTGCTCGCTTGCTTTGGAAGCGGCGACCATTGAGCTGATTCTTGTATGCACGCTTCTTGAAAACGGCGAATGCTCATAAGATCATTTGTTTAGTTTTGCTAGTTTGCTTTGGAAACAACGACCGTTGAGATGATTCTTGTATGCACACTTCTTGAAAGTGACGGACGTTTAGACGATCATTTATTTATTTTTGCTCCCTTGATTTGGAAGCGGCAATTATTGAGCTGATTTCTGTATGCACACTTCTTGAACGTGGCAGACGTTCAGACAATTCTTTGTTTATTTTTGCTCGCTTGGGATGACTCGTTGATTGTTATGCTAGGGAATGATTAGCTAAATTTATAGAGCATGCGTGCTGCTGTTATATAAAAGGGATTATACAAAACGTACGGGATTACAAAATGCAGGTAGAATAAAAAGTAGGAAACGAAGGAATGAACCTTGAAGGAGGTGCTAAGCTGCACAAGGTTCAGAAATCTTTTCATTGGGATGATTTTTCACTTGCCTCGCTACCCCGCAACAACTCCGTCAGCTCTATTTTTCTCTAGTTATTCGATTCCTTTTCGAAGCTAAGTCGTCAAGATTCATTACGGTTTTGTTTAAGATATTAACCTCGAACCCTTTCTTCTAAGGTAGAGTTTTCATGGTAGTGCCAGCACGATCCTTCTTCTTCTGTGCCAACTAGAGTGGGAGGATATGGCATTGCCTTGCTATCTTTTGTTCAACCTGCATAAAGCCTTCCCCTGTGGGTGTGAGGAACTTAACTTGCACGCAAAATGGGGATGCCATCCTTCTGACTTTCCTCATCAAGGGTCTTCTAAAGATAGCATTGAATGCGAATGGGTTATCGATGACCAAATTTTTTTTCCATCTGTTTGAATTTGTTATCGCCATCTCCCAATGTTACAAGTAGTCGGATGGAACCCTTCACCTCGATGGGTTAGTTAATGAAGCCATACGATGGGCTGACCAGCTTTAACTCCGAACCTGGAATTCCCATTTGGCTGAATGCATTCTGTAGAACTAATGTTTTGATATAATAATTGAAAAATATTTTGGACAAAGTTAAAAAGAATTCAAAACAATTTCTAAAGTCCAAATAACTTGAAACTATGTTTATGGGATATTTTAAAAGGTTTTTATATGTTTTCAAAGCCATATTCAATAAAACCACCCAGGCATTTTGATACGGGTCTTTACAGTGGTAAAACATTTCGAAACGTGTTTCGAAACGAGCTTTAATCTGGATGATATTTTTGCATAGCGTTTCGATACGGCCAAGGGCGTTTCGATACGAGTGTTGCAACGACTCTTTCTATTTCAAGAGTGTTTCGAAACGAGGAGCTGCAGAACTGCATTTATGGTGGGAAATGAAATCTCCAACAGCTCCAATTCAACCCCAACGGCTAGTAACGGCTACAAACTTAAAGAGGAGTATAAAAGGGACCTCCAAGCATCTAGTAATGGTTAATGTTTCAATTGTAATACAACATATGATCAAAATGTGTCTTAGTGCTTGATTGGTTTGATCAAGGCTTTGGGTAGAAAGCTTGATTGGTTTGTAAGGGTTTCCTCCTAAGCCTAGAAAAGGGGATGAATCAATAGTGGATTGATTGGAAATCCTTATTAGGAAGCTAAGGTAGTGGATGTAGACCTTGGTTAGAAGATTGAACCACTATAAATCATCTTATCTTTATTCCTTTTAGCTCTCACACCTCTTACACCCAAAATTCCACTTCTCCACCACTTGGCAAGCAAGAACGGTTGAAGGATTCGAGCATCGAATAACCCAACACATTCAAACTCAATACTTCTACATCACTCTCTGTATCTACCAGGATTCTCTTCACAGTAAATCCTGCTATCACCGTTGAAAAGATAATAGGTTCATTTCCTTCTTCATTGAGAATATTATCCTCTTCTTTTTTCGAGAATGAGACTCACAACAGGTCTCTACACTTCAATTTTTTCGTCATTGCCTCTAAAACCGACATTACTCCCTGCATGTGCGCCCTAAGCTTGCAGCTCGACTTGTTCCACTTCTCGTCTATGCCGACTATCATGTGTATGGTTCCCCTATTATCTTGATTATTTCTTCTGTTGTCATGCAGTCTCGGCTGATGGACCTCCCTATTATCTTTGCCCTATCTGTAGCGGGAAACCAAAAATCTCTCTAGCTACCCCCTGCGCACCGCAGAATCAATTGCGTTTTCCAAATATAGACAGTCATCCGTAGAGTGGCTCTGAGTTTTGTGGAATTCGCATATTCGTCTTGAGCGCTCCCTATGCATGTTCTCTCTCATTGGTAGTGGTGGTCTTAATATTTTAGTGTGTTTAATCTGGTGCAGTATTTGGGACAGTGATTCCATTAATTCGTGATAAGTTCTGAACGCGAATAACATTTTCTAGGTCGTCTCACGCTATTGGCCTTCTTGTGTTTGTTGTTGCAACTGGCTACTGCTTTGAACATACTACGGTTCGCGACGTTATTAGACTCTTCTACCAACTCCTGGATGAAGAAGGGGTCTGCCACGGCTGCGACCGCAATCATCCTGCCTCTGGCCCTCAAGCTGCGAACTATATGCCATGGATCTCATGCTATCTACCTCCTCGTTTTCAGTGTACCGCTGAAACTTCTCATATAGTTTTGACAATGTTTTTGGCGGTTGATCCAACAAATTGTACTTGAGATGCTGGTGTGAGGTACCATTAACAAAAGCGGAGATAATAAAATAGTTGGAGGCCTATTTGGTTTGCATGGTTGCGGTGTGAAATTGTTGGACAAACTCGCACAGAGATTCACCTGGCCTCTAAATAACATGCATAAGGTACGCTGGAGATCTTTTCAGTACCTTGTTCGCTAAAAAGCGGCTTATGAACAATTCTTCCGGCTAGTCGAAACCGGAGATTGAGTTCGTTGGTAGCTGGAGGTACCAAGCTTTAGACGAATCCTTAAGGGTCATCGAGAACATTCGGCATTTAACTTGGTCATAAATGCCAAACAAATCCATGTGATTTAAGAAATGGGACATGTGATCTTGAGGATCACCTTTTCCGTTATACATCAGCTTTGGGACCTTGAAACATGTAGACACATGATATTCCAAGATGTCTACAGATAAAAGCTCATTTTTGTACCTTCGAGGATTCTGAGAAGGATCGTCCTGCCTCTGGCACTATATGCTCTAAAAATTCTTCTCTAGTTGCTCTATTTTTGCCCTTAATGATTGCTGCTTGTCATTCTCTGTAGGACTATAGTCTATATCCTCCGACACTTCATAATCCTCCTCAGCTCCCGAGGTTGTTCCTCTCCGGTTTCCTGTTGGAGAGGAGCTTGCTCCTCCTGGGCCATTTTACCTCTAGCTTTCCCGTACAAGTGTTTGATTAGTTTCTTGCTCTTCTCTTCTACGATTCTGTGTTATTCAACCCGGTCCTGTATAGACTTTTGTTGCTCGTATTGTTGTTTCGAGAGCACTAAAGCTTCCTCTATGCTCTTTATTTTTTTTCTTGCATTTCTAGGAATTGCTGGCTGCTGTCCTCTAATGGTGACGTCCCTCCTATTTGTTGTGTGCCTTGCCCCGCTGCAAACCACGAAGGGGGATGGTCCCAAAACTATTGTCAAAAATCCTGTTGAAACCGCCGTAGCTGTTGTATGGCCGTCGTTATCGGTTTGCCCGTTAAGATGTCATCCTTCACTACCTTTTCACCAGCCATTGTCGTTGGTCGGGACGTCAAAACATGATCCTCTAGCATTTTGTTGTTAGAACTGTCTTGGATGCCTCCACCCATCTCAATGATTCGCAAGCCTACCGAAGGATTTGAAGGTCGCGTGTTCGCTCTACGCTCACTGCACCAATTGTTGATTGTCCAAATGGACAGGGGTCGGAGATGGTGGTCCAATGATGGTCAAGATGGTTGTTCCTGGTTGAAGCTTCGTGTTGTTCTTGTCTTTGGATGGTGAGGACGCTTGGAGCGGAAGATCTTGGTTCCTCTCGGCTGCATACCCAGTTTTATATCACTTAGACAAGTGTCAAGATGAGGTTATCGTGGCGCATTGATTGGACTGGCTATGATTTGATGTCCTAGGTTCTCCTCGTCATCCGTTGTGGGCACGTGTCTAGCCATGTGGCCACTGGGTGAGGCGCGATATTACTCGTGATTTTGTTTGTTCCCCACATATTACGAAAGGTGTCGCAAAGTTCGCGGACGATCCTGCGCATTGTGATCTGCCTTGTGTTACACCGTCCGTGATCTTACTCATCCTGGTTCCGACACGTGGCGGCATATGTTTATAGGTACTAACAATAATATTACAAAATCACACATATAATAAAGAATATGAAGAAATATATATGTATATCTTATATGATTCGAGAAAGTTATTTAAATTTGAACCAATCCGTACTATATCATTATAAGGGTAAACTTCTAGAATGATCATTTACGTTTAGTAAATGTACACTTTTGGTCACCGATTTTCAAAATTGATTGTTATGGTCACTTACATTTTCGTTGTGTAAACTTATGGTCACTCGAACGCTAGTTTATGTTAAATGTCGTTAAATTGGTGACGTGACAGTTATGAAAATTTGTATAATATTATATTTAACCCTCCATATTTACACATTCAATCAATTTATTCCTAATTTAAAATAAATCATTAATTTTAGCCTCATTATTTAGACATTCTTTTAATTTGATCCTATTTTATATTAAAAATAATTTAGTATTTTTTCCTCCAACCAGATTGTGACACCATATGGTTGAAAGAAAATAAATTATAAAAATTGGGTTTATGGTGAATCGAACCTGGGTGTGGTTGAATAACCACTAGGCTAAAACCATTACTAAATTATTCAACCACACCCAGTTTCAATTCACCATGAATCCAAGTTTTATAATTTATTTTCTTTCAACCATATGGTGTCACATCTGGTTGGAGGAAAATAAATACTAAATTATTTCTAATATAAAATATGGTCAAATTAAAAGAATGTCTAAATAATGAGATTAAAAGTAATGATTTATTTTAAATTAGGACTAAATTGATTGAATGTGTAAATATGAAGGGTTAAATGTGCTATTATTCAAATTTTCGTAACTGTCACGTCACCCATTTAACGACATTTAACAGAAACTAACGTTCGAATGACCATAAGTTTACACAACGAAAACGCAAGTGACCATAACAGTCAATTTTGAAAACCGATGACCAAAAGTGTACATTTACTAAACGTAAGTGACCATTCCAGTAGTTTACCCTATAAATAATTGCAGTTAAATTTGTTCAGATACTCGATAACTCGACTCGAATCAGAAAATTTTCAAATAAAGTTTGAATACAAAATAGAACTCGTCAACTCAACTAACTTGAAATTTTTTGACTTGACTCGACTCAATCGAATGCTCACCAGTAGTTTGGACGAGGAATTTTAAAAATATGGAGATTTTTAATTTTAAAATGCATATATTTAGTATTACTTTGTTTGGATAAACAATTTTTTTGGTTTGTTCATAATACCAAGTTAGATCTTTAAAATATTCAATTCAAATTAATTGATTAATATAATTATAAAAATATAATTGAATTGATATTTAAATAACTTTAAAATTTTGAAATTAGTAAAAATATCAACTTGGTCCTGTCACAACCCTTTTTTAGGTGGAAGGCTTTGACTTTTTGAAAAAATTTTAAAAAATACGGAGTCGCCACCAATCTTTTTTTGAAAAGTGTGAATGGATCACTTTAAAACGGAGTTATTTTAATGAAATAATTGGTTTTAATAAAACAACGGTTTTGGTCAATGAAAACCAGAAAACAGGTTTGGTGGTCGGTTACGCGTGGGGAAAGGTTAGCACCCCACGACGCCCAAAATTGGTATCTAGTTGATTTCAAAATCGTTTTCAAAACAGGTGATTGCAAGTTCATGAAGGTTCGACTTTATTTGTCCGTTTAATGAATATCAAACTATTTTAACGGCCTTATCGTCCGGGAGATGAACTTTAATCACCGCCAACATTTGTGGCGCTAAATCGTCATTCCCGTTGGATAAGACACCGCATTAAATTAATTTCTCTTTTCAAACAACATGAAAATTTAATGTGTTGAGCATTTTTATTTATTCTAGGTTTAATCATTTAAAATCCTAAAAAGGTCTAAGTCTTTTTTTCTAATGAAGGGTTTGAGTTTGTTTAAGCATGTTTTATTTTTTGTGAAGAAAATCTTTCTGCAAGCACGTCTCTATCTAGGCTTTTAGAACATAGTCCTAGTTTTAACCTATTTCTAAAGAACAAACAAGAAACTTAAAATTTTCCTTTGTGTTTTTACTTTTTTAATGTTTCTTTTTAAAAAAAAAAACATTTCATTCTTTTTTACTCTAAAAACCAAGACCCTTCTTTTTGACATTTTTGCTTTTTAGTCTTATTAATTTTCTACGTTTTTATTCTTTTTATTTTTATTTTCAAAAAGAGTTATTTTTTTACATTTTTAAAAGCTCTTTTTTAGAAGAGGATTTTAAATTTTTTTTAAAACCCTTTTAAGTTAACCTATTTTTTAGAAAAAGACTTTTTATGTTTTCAAACTTTTATTCTCTTTAAAAAAAATTTAAACTTCTAACCTATGGTTATTTTTTTATTAAAACCTTTTTTTAAATTTTTTATCTTTTAATTCTTCCTTTTAATTTTTTTTTGTTTTTGAAAACACACTTATTTATTTTTTTCCTAAAAAACCTCCATTAAGAACCTTTCATTATTAAAATTGAATTTCAAAACTCATTTTTATTTTTAACAAATTAAGACATTTTTTATATTTTTTTTCATCCATGATTTATTATCTTCTAATTAAACCCCTTGATTTTAGTTTTTTATTAAAAAAACAAACATTAATTCATTTTTATTCATAAATCTAAAAGGATCAAAACCACTTTTAAGTTTCAACTATTTTATTTTTAAGATCAAAGTTCTAAAAACAATATTTTTTTAAACATGTAAGAATTTTAAAGATTAAATTAAAAACTAAACAAAAATTTAGAACGAAATTATTACCGGATCCAAGAAACGATCTTCCAAATTCAAAAAACACAACCTAAAAAGAAACAAAAACAAACACAACACAAAAAAATAAAATTCAACCAAGAACAAGAATGAATTTAAATTAAAAAAATGAAAAGCTAAAGAGAGAAAAATTTACCAAAAGAAAATGATGAACTCGAATGAATCTTCTTCTCGAATTGCTTCAAA
Organism: Hibiscus tridactylites; assembly: GCA_958450335.1. Classification (NCBI taxonomy): domain Eukaryota; kingdom Viridiplantae; phylum Streptophyta; class Magnoliopsida; order Malvales; family Malvaceae; genus Hibiscus; species Hibiscus tridactylites. Next base: position 52,959,146 of record OY288275.1, read on the forward strand.
ACGCTTCCAGAAAATAGCCCAATACTCGAACTTCACTCTAGAAAATTTCCAGCAAGCTCAGAGAATTTTTTAAGGATTTTCAAAAAAATTTAGCATTATTTTTTTGCTCTCAAAGTGTGTGTTGAACAAAGGGGTTTGGGGGGGGGGGGTTATACTTGAACTTGAGCTTGAAAATCAAGCAAAATTAGGATTTAATCCCCAAATTGGAGCCAAAATCAGACAAAAGGCATGATCCACAGTAAAACCCTCAAAAATCATCCGATTTTTATTTAAATTCGGGGTTGAATTTTCCCCTTGATTCGGGCCCTAATTTTAACATTTTTCTTCCATTCTTTGTAGATTTCGGCGACTATGATGGACGGCGGCGAACGACGTCAATGCTGTTGGGTCGGCGACGGCGAGACACATCGACCAGGACCAACGGCGTCGACAGTCGTGGCCTTGCACGGCCTCCAGCAACGGCGCGAACTGAGGTTTTAAGGAACAAGCCCACGTGCGTGTTCGCGCACGCTGGTTCTCTCTTTTTTGGTTTTTATTTTTTGTTTTTTTTATTCATTTATTTTTACTGCTTTTTTATTGTTTTTTTATTGTTGTTTTTTTTATTTTTTTCCCTTTTTTGCTGCTTCTTTTTATTATTGGGTTATCTTCCTAAGGGTTCTTTTATTTTAGAAGGGCCTTTTTTTAAAAGGTTTTTATTTCTATTATTATTTTATTTGAAAATGATGGGTAAAAATCTAGTGACAACAAATGCCCCTCTTTGCTTATCTATGTGCAACAGGGATAAATCAAAGACCAAAAGACACTGATTTTCACCAGTTTTTTTTGTTGGCTCCATTCATCTTATGCCCGAACGGATAGACATGTTCTATTCTCTAGATGCCCGAATAGATGAGCGAATTCTATTCTCCAAACGCCCGAACGGATAGGCTGGTTCTATTCTCATTATGCTCGAAGAGCTGAGCTAGGTTCGATTCTCCAAATTCCTGAACAAATAGGTTGGTTCTATTCTTCTTACGCTTGAATAACCGAGCTAGGTTCTATTCTCCAAATGCTCGAATAGCTGAGCCGGGCTCCATTCTCCAAACGCCCGAACGGATAGGCGGGTTCTTCTGAAAAATTTCATCCTCCTTATGCTTGGATGAATAAGAAAGCAGGCTTCAAAAGATTTCATTCTCCTTATGCTTGGATGAATAAGCAAACCCCAAAAGATTTTGTCCTCCTTATGCTTGGATGAATAAGCGGACTCCAAAAGGTTTCATCCTCCTCACCCTCCAAAAGGTTTTTCAATCCGAAAGGCATTATTTTATAACAAAAGGTTCCCCAAAGTGTTACAAAAGTAGTTTTTTGCATGTCTTCTGGGCACATCTTTATTTGATTATATCCAGAAAATCCATCCATGAATGAGAAAAGGGAGTGACCGGCTGTATTGTCTACCAAGGTGTCGATATGCAGGAGCGGAAATTTATCTTTGGGACTTGCCCTATTAAGATCCCTATAGTCGACACACATCCTTACTTTTTCATCTTTCTTTGGTACTAGAACAATGTTTGCCACCCATTCTGGATATTTATCCACCTTGAGGAATCCTGCATTGTATTGTTTTTTTACTTCATCCCTAATTTTCATAAATGTATCAGCCTTCATCCTTCTGAGCTTTTACTTTACAAGATCACATCCTTTCTTTATAGGAAGCCTATGCATAACAATATCTGTATCAAGGCCAAGCATATCCTGATACCACCAAGCAAAAATGTCTTTATACTCCTGCAGAAGCTCAATCAAACATTGTCGCGTCTTAACTGAGATGGTGATACCAATCTTCACCTCTCGCTTATCTTCTTCGGTTCCAAGATTCAAAACTTCTAACTTTTCTTTGTGGGGAATAATTTTCTTTTCCTCCCCCTCTACTATTCTAAGCAAATCGTCGGGCAAGTCATATTCTTCCTCATCATCAATATTCCCAACTTCCTCCAAACATAGTGGTAACTCAAAATTAACTTCGAAGTCGTTTGTACCATTGATATCTAAAAACATGCAAATAAAAGAGACAAAAATATATACAAAGAAAGAAAGAATGGATGAAATGATATGATTTGTTTTTTAGGTTTGCTTTTTGGTTTTGCGAAAGAAAGTTTGCCACACAATATTATTGGAAAATATGCATCCTTTATTGAAATAAGAACCATGGTTTTGACATAGACCCTTTTTACATAAGATCTTTAACTACCCTCGGGCCTAAGGGTAAAAGAGTTGGTTTTGAGAAGTACTCTGAGGTAGTCTTAAAAACATCAGGACCTACTTCAGTGGTCCAGTTCTTCAGCTCAGCACTAGGGCAAATCTTGGACAAGTATTTGTCTCTCCCCTCTTCGTATGTGACAACATTAATGCTTAAATTCTCAAAAGCCTTGCACAATTCATTCTTTCCTTTCTCCTCCTCATCAAAGAGGGCATTAGGGTCTAGGAGTCCTCCAGCCTTGGAAGTGTGACTTAAGGGAAGGTACGTCATTGGCTCCCACTCGATTTCTCCTCCACTCAACTTCGCCTTCCTTCTTTCTTGTTGTTTTCTGAACTCTGTTTTCCTTTGCCATTTAGTGGTCTTGAAGCCCAAACTGAATCGGTCTTTCTTTATTGGGATCTCCACTAGGTAAAGCCTTCCCTTATGGTTCTTTCCAAATCCCATTCCTACCTTGGCTCCTTTTCCAATTGTTTGCTTCACTTGCATCTTTGCGCAACTTGACAACTCTGGTTCTAGCACCTTGATCCCTTTAGTGACAAAGGTTGCATTGACTAGCTCCAATGTTCTGAAATTACACTCAAGCGCCCCCTCATCCACTTTAATATATGATGTATTAGAGATTACCGATGCAATGATCTTCTCTTCCGCACCAACCGTGACCAATTGTCCATCAATAACAAACTTCAACTTCTGGTGAAGAGTAGAAGGTACCACACCTACTATATGAATCCATGGGCACCCAGGCAAATAGCTATAGTTGGGGTTTATATCCATGACCATACAGTCTATCTCAAATGTTGATGGTCCAATCTGTATGGGAACTTCAATTTTCCCCAACACATCTCTTTGGGTCCCGTCAAAGGCACGTACTGTATTTTGATAAGCTCTCATGTGAGAAATATCAATAGGAAACTTTTTCAATGTTGACAAAGGGAGAACATTCAAAGCGATCCATTGTCAATGAGAACTCCTGGTAGCATATAATATCTCTTGCATCTTGTAGAAATATGGAGGGGTTTGCATGATCCCCTTCCCTCCGCATGTATTTCTTTATCACTGAATGATATGAAATTATTAAGAGCAATAATATTGACCAACATATCCATCTTGGCAGTCATGATCTCCTTCGACACAAATGTCTCGTTTAACACTTTCAACAAGGCGACCGATGACCCTTGGAACTCAGTAGCAATGAAAACATAGAAATTCAGACCGAAAGTTTATGTAACTGCTCCACCACATTGTACTCACTATGCTTGAGTATTTTCAAAAACTCTTGGGCCTCTGATTCTTTCACTGGCTCATGAATCACTTATGTTTTCTCTTGGAAGAAATTTTTTTCTCCTTCCTTATCTTGCTGATTAGCAGCCTTTCTCTGCGCTGCATCTCTATCTTCGACTTTTGGTGCAGAATAGAGTCTTCCACTTCTTGTGAAATGACCTACTTCATTATCAAGTTCCTCTTTTCTTCCTTATTCAGCTGTCGAGCTCCTCAAATATGTCATTGCGCAAGCATAGTTCCAAGGAACTTGTTTACTGTCCTTATATGGGAATGGGGCCGATGCCTTTAAAACCAATCGTGGGGTCACACCCCTAGCTTGTTCGTTAACTCTTACTTTGGTCTTGATCACCAAAGGCTTCATTTCTGCATAAATCTTTTTAGAGGATGATTCCTCTGACGCACACACTTCCATCTTCTGTTCTTTCTGCTGAAAAAATTCTAACTCTTTATTGTCAATTTTTGCCTGCACTAACTGCTTAAACCCTAAGCAATTTTCAATTTTATGCCCCTCAATCTAATGGTATTCACAATACAATCCTTCAATCGTTGCTTCTTCAAACCTTTCTTCCATCACTCCAGCTTTGACCATCTGGGTCCATACCCATTTCATAGATGCTTTAACCTCGGAAACATGTTTCTTGTTGGTGTGAGCTTCCTCCTCTATAACAACATTTATTCTGGTCTTCCGGTGGTTTGGCAAAGGATTTCCTTTTTTAGATGTTTCAAATGACAGCATGCCCGATTTCCTTAAATCATCTACCACCCTTTTGAATGCAGTGCAATTCTTAATGGTATGCCCCCTTCCTCCTGCGTGGTATTCACATTGGGCCTTCTCATCGTACCATGATGGGTAAGGAGGTGAGAATAGAGGGACAATTCTTGGCAGCACCATTTGTGATTTGACCAACTTAGCAAATAACTCCGCATACATCATTAGAATGAGAGGAAAGTAGGGTCTTGAGTTCCCTTGATATATTCGCTCTCCTTTTGGGGCATTTGCGACTGTCGGAGCTGAGGCGTTGTGTTTGTTGAAGGTGTTGGGCTTGTTGAACACTACACATGTTGAATAGCTTGGGCTGTAAACATTTGTAGCATTGACTTCACTATCTCTCTTCTTATATGTCTTCTTTGTTTCCCCACTGTCCAACTTTCCACTCTTCATAGCTGCTAGGATTTGTTCACCATTCATTAGCATGTCCACAAAGTTCTTCGTGGCATGATTGAGCATGCGATCATAAAAATGCCTCTTTAGAGTTTCCACAAACATCAGGGTGATTTTATTTTCTAGCAGTGGTAGCTGCACCTGTGCTGCTACATCCCTCCATCTTTGTGCATACTGTCGGAAGCTCTCATGTTGCTTCTGCTCCATCCCTTGCAAGACTAAACGGGTTGGAACCATGTCTGAAATATGTTTGTATTGTTCACTGAAAGCTTTGGACAGATCTTTCCATGATTTGATATTCACCCGTATTAGTTTTGAATACCAGCGTGTAACTGATCCTACTAAGCTGTCCTAGAGGCAATGAATGAGCAGCTTCTCATTGTCAAGGTACATTGACATCTTTGTACAATACATGGTTAAATGTGCCGACGGGCATGTGGTTCCATTGTATTTCTCGAAGTATGGGATCTTGAATTTTTGCGGCGCAACCAAGTCAATTACTAAGCTCAGGTCCTTGGCATCCATTCCACCTTGAGCAACTCCATCCTGGGAGGATTTGATCATTCCCTCTAACTTCTCATATTTGTCCTCCCACTTCTTTTCAATTTTAACCTTATCGGCAATTTCGTCGAGGTCAGGTACCTCGTAATTATTAGCTTCTCCATTTGGAACATGAGTAGATGATTCAACAACATGAATTGGTGTTTTGGCTTTGGCAGCATGCTCCTTTCTAAAGGTCATTCCGGAGAATTGTGGAATTGTACCGGTGTTTCCTCCTTCTTCAACTACATCTAGATCCTTGAACCCTAGCATGGCAGCTATTGAACTGACTATCTTTTGATGAACTGACTCAATTTGTTATTTCAGGTCGGCTTCCATTTTCTCCAACTTGTCTTGAGTGCTCTTTTGGTTTGCCTCCAAAGCTATCAACCTTTTCTCAGAGTTCATGGCTCAGGTTTGGGCACATGTACTGTACTTATGAGTTGTCTTAGCTATTTTAAATATTCTTCCATTTTTATATTAAGTTAGTTTTTGACATGAATGAATGTATGCACAAATGAATTTACATAAGCAAACAACAAGGCAAACAAAACAGTGCAAGTGCATGAATGCAATCGAAGCGTCATTAATTTCATTGAGAATTTGCTCATAAAAGAAAAGTCTTTATTGAATACGCAAGTTCTTTATTACATCTTTTTCATTTTTTCAAATTACAAGTATTTTTCGGCTCGTACACCGAACTACCTGATTTCTTCTACAAGCAACATAAGCCTTGGTCCAATTTCTCCAATTGGCTTGATGTACCAACGAAGAGTTGCAGCTTCAGTTGCCAACTTTGTCACATGCTTGGTCCTCCACATTCTTCAAGAGCCTTCCATTCATAATGAGAGTTTTTTTTCTTGAACAATTTTCTAGAATCAACCTCTTCTAAATATGGAATGATGCACATGCAAAACAAAACAAGATGGGGAAAAAGATTAAAAGAAAGCAAGAAAGAAAGAAAATAGTCAAAACCAAATTAATTGCACAATAATTCTGGGCAAGCACTCAAACATTTCAGGATATGTCTCCACGGATTATTCTTGCGACTCAACACCTTAGGCTTTCCGCGTGGCTCTATTGGGGTAGGCTCTAGATTCTCAAACTTGGTTTGGTTCTAAAATGGTACCTGAGGTTTCCTTGTTGTCCCCTATTAAGGGTAGCAAGGCCCACGATTCTCACCCATTACAGGCTCCAAACGAATCGAGTTCAACTCAAGAGGACTCACCACCGATTCCTTCTCGAAGAATCAATATCCTTACGAAGACAAGGGAATGAGTCTCGAAGGTACTTTCTAGGCTCATACGAAGAATCAATATTCTTACATGAGCAAAGCGTGTCCCCCCCCACCACCACCACTTAAACGAACGGGACAATGCTCGAGAATAGAGCTTGGAATTAAGTCTTAAATACCTAAAATAGAATTATATTCACTTAAACGGACAAATAAATTAAACCTATTGTGAACTTGCAAATTCCATATTTAAAAAAAAAACTTTTTGAAAACCATTTAAAACCAATTTGTAGCCTGACCCTCTTTGTTTTTATTTTTTTAAACAAACAAAAACACATCCCAACGGAGTCGCCAAGCTGTCGCAACCCCCTTTTTAGGAGGAAGGCTTCGACTTTTTGGAAAACTTTTAAAAAACACGGAGTCACCACCAATCTGTTTTGAAAAGTGTGATTGGATCACTTTAAAACGAGATTATTTTAATAAAACGTTTTGTTTTAATATTACAACGGTTTTGGTCAACGAAAACCAGAAAACAGGTTCAGGGTCGGTTACGCGTGGGGAAGGGTTAGCACCTCACGACGCCCAAAATTGGTACCTAATTGATTTTAAAATCGTTTTCAAAATTGGAGTTTACAAGTTCACGAAGGTTCGACTTTATTTGTCCGTTTAATGAATATCAAACTATTTTAACGGCCTTATCGTCCGGGAGATGAACTTTAATCACCGCCAACATTTCTGGCGCCAACCCGTCATTCTCGTTGGATAAGATACAACATTAAATTAATTTCTCTTTTCAAACAACATGAAAATTTAATGTGTTTAGCATTTTTATTTATTCTAGGTTTGATCATTTAAAATCCTAAAAAGGGTTTAAGTCTTTTATTCCTAATTAAGGGTTTGAGTTTGTTTAAGTATGTTTTATATTTTTTTTGTGAAGAAAATCTTTCTGCAAGCACGTCTCTACCTAGGCTTTTAGAACCTAGTCCTAGTTTTAACCTATTTCTAAAGAACAAACAAGAAACTTAAATTTTTCCTTTGTGTTTTACTTTTTTTAATGTTTCTTTTTAAAAAAAAACCTTTCATTCTTTTTTACTCTAAAAAACAAGACTCTTCTTTTAATATTTTCGCTTTTTAGTTTTATTGATTTTCTACGTTTTTATTCTTTTTATTTCTATTTTCAATTTTTTTTTCTTTTACATTTTTTAAAAGTTCTTTTTTAAAATATGATTTTGAGATTTTTTTTTAAAACACTTTTAAGTTAACCTATTATTTAGAAAAAGATTTTTTTATGTTTTTAAACTTTTATTCTCTTAAAAAGAATTAAACTTTTAACTTATGGTTATTTTTTTTATTAAAACTCCTTTTTAAAATTTTTTATCTTTTGATTCTTCCTTTTAAAACATTTTTTGTTTTTGAAAACACACTTATTTATTTTTTTTTCTAAAAAAACCTCCCTCAAGAACCTTTTATTATTAAAATTGAATTTCAAAACCTTTTTTTATTTTCTAACAAATTAAAACTTTTTTATATATTTTTTTCATCTATGATTTATTATCTTCTAACTAAACTCCTTGATTTTAGGTTTTTTTAAACAATCATTAATTCATTTTTATTCTTAAATCTAAAAGGATCAAAACCACTTTTAAGTTTCAACTATTTCATTTTTAAGATCAAAGTTCTAAAAACAACATTTTTTTTAAACATGTAAGAATTTTAAAGATTAAATTAAAAACTAAACAAAAATCTAGAAAAAATTATTACCGGATCCTAGAAACGATCTTCTAACTTCAACAAACACAACCTAAAAACAAACAAAAACAAAAACAACACAAGAAAACAAAATTCAACCAAGAACAAGAAGGAATTAAAATTTTAAAAAAATGAAAAGCTAAAGAGAGAAAAATTTACCGAAAGAAAATGATGAACTCGAATGAATCTTCTTCTCGAATTGCTTCAAAACGCTTCCGGAAAATAGCCCAATACTCGAACTTCACTCTAGAAAATTTCCAGCAAATTCAGAGAATTTTTTAAGGATTTTCAGAATTTTTTAGCTTTGTTTTTTTTTTTGCTCTCCAAGTGTGTGTTGAACATAGGTGTTTGAGAGGGGTTTATACTTGAACTTGAGCTTGCAAATCAAACAAAACCAGGATTTAATCCCTAAATTGGAGCCAAAATCAGACAAGAGGCATGATCCACGGTAAAACACCCAAAAAATCATCCGATTTGATTCAAATTCGGGGTTGAATTTTCTCTTTGATTCAAGCCCTAATTTTAACCATTTTCTTCCGTTTTTTGCAGATTCTGGCGACTACGGTGGACTGCGACGAGCGGTGTTGGTGTCGTTGGGTCGGCGACGGCGAGACGCGTCGATCGGGACTAACGGCGTCGACAGTCGTGGCCTGTGGACGGTGGACGGCCTCCACCAGCGGCGCGAACTGAGGTTTTGGGGAACCAGCCCGTGCGTGTGTTCGCACGCGCTGGTTCCCTCTATTTTCTTTTTTTTCTTTTTATTTATTTATTCATTTATTTTTACTACTTTTTTGCTGTTTTTTACTGCTATTTTTTATTTTTGCTGTTTTTTACTGCTATTTTTTATTTTTGCTGCTTCTTTTTATTATTGGGCTATCTTAGGGTTTTTGAATGGGTTTTTTAAAAATAAATGAATTTATTATTTATTTTAAGATTTAGGCTTTTTATTTGATTTTTTGAAATGTGTTTAAAAATGAGCTTTATTGAGATGAGCTTTTGGGTTCCTTTATTTTAAAAAGGGCCTTTATTTAAAATAATTTTTTTAAATAAATTTTTATTTCTATTATCATTTTATTTGAAAATAATGGTTTAAAATCTAGTGACAACATGTCCATGTCACACGACCTTACCAATGCCTTATTCTTACCCAGACTCATCGACTAAGAATCTCTCAAAAAGTAGTCATGCCTAGGTGTAAATTAGGGTGAGCAAAAGTTAGGAATAAAACGCAAAATAGTTGCTTTATGCATGGCATATTGAGGGAAAACCGAAAAGTAACCCAATCTTTCACGGAAAAGTTAAGAATAAATAGCGTGATTCGAATCCATATAAGCCCTTTAAAAAGGAGAACAGCAGCAGAAGAAGATGCAGACTTCCATGGAAACTATTTATGAAGATTTTGAGCCTTTCTGCAAATGGAAAAAGGATCAAACGAGTGATGCCCTTGAAGTTCATCTTCCAGGTAAATAGTTACATGTAACGTTTTATATTTCCATTTCCGTCAACTAGAGATGGATGCAAGATTTTATGTTAGGGGTGAACTTATAAAATTTGAAGGAGACGAACTTATAAAATTTTAGAATGGGTGAAAATAGAATTTCAATAGAAAATTTCTAACTTTTTTCTAAATCATATATAAATTTTAAATTTTTAGGGGTGACTATCCCCTCCAACCCCTCGCCGGGTCTTTAAATGAACAAATTTTTGTGCGATAATTATAAATGTAGGATTCAAGAGGCAGCAACTCAAAGTTCAAATTAACACCTCCGGGATGTTAGTAATCGCCGGAGAGCGTGGAACGGATGAAGATAAATTGAAAAGAATAAGCCGATTCAAGAGAGAATTCCCGGTTTCAGAAGATTGCCAATGAACAATGAAAAATAAATTGATTAGGAAGCAATGAAATCTATGGTAACCCAATGTATTTTTTTACCTTTAATTCATATAATAAATTTGAAAAAAAATTATGGGATAATTATATATTACCTCAATTTTCAAAAAAAAGTTATATTACTTTTTTTAAAGAAGGCTTAATATCAAAATAAGTGCATTATCGAAGCAGAGCAGTGTTTGAAGATGATGATTAGGAAGGACTAATCTCAGTGGTTTGAAATCAATACTTTGTGAAATTTCCAAGACCCATTGATTATAAGCACAACAAACGATTTTCAAAGAAGATAAACCAGCTCCACAATATGCTAATTTTCCATCATAAAAATATATTAATAAAAAATAACGAAAGTGCAATTTTTTATTTGATGCATAACAAGCACTTTTCATGACCAATTTTCAAGCTTCGTTTGGCATTCATGTAATTTTGTTTTATTTAGGAAATACAAATACGAAAGACAACATTATTATTTAGATAGAGAGACCAGGCATAACTTTTAAGCCTAGACAACATTATTATTTAGATATTTTCTTTATATTTTTATTGATAATCCAATTTCGTACCCTTATGTTTTAATATAATTTTATAATAATTCGCATCTCTTATATGCAGAAAATTTTGCGTTCGTCCCTATCGTGTGAAAATAACAACATCGATGATCAAGATAAGTGAATAACGGGTGATGAAGAGAATGAAAGGCAAATGAGTGAGAGTGAGACGGCAATAGGTTAGAATTATGGGTGTTCAAAACCGGCCCAATACATACTCATCTACTTAATAAGTTTAATATCACTATTATATTATTACCATGTTTCATCCTCCATTTACTTTTTTAACTTGCATTATAAATTTATTGAGCTAGTAGATACCCATTGAGCCGATTTTAAACATCCCCAGTTAAAGTAACTCAAATCAACGATGAGAGAAATAGAAACAATATTTATCAATTGACTAATAATTGGGTTGATGATTCAGTATAACCCCACAACACTTGTCTTTGTCTTAAAAAGCTTCCAACCCTAAAATTTTTTCCTTTTTTCAGTTAGCATGAGTGGCACCACAGGGGCTTGGTGAGCGGCAGCAACCCCCTTCTCCTTTGTCTTCTTCCGTCTCCAAAAGCTCCCAGCCTAAATTTTTTTTCCTTTTCCAGTTAGCATGGGTGGCGTCGCAGGGGCTTGGAAAGTGGCAGCCACCCCCTTCCCCTTTGTATTACTCCGTCTTAAAAAGCTCTCAACCCTAAAAATTTTCTCCTTTTTTCAGTCAGTATGGGTGGCGCCACATGGCCTTGGTAAGCGGCATCCACCCCTTCCCCTTTCTCTTCATTCGTCTTCCCCCTTCCCTTTTAGGATTTCTTTCGGCTTTGCTTTGGTTTCGATCTAGCATTTTGTGGAACCTTTAGACTATTCGATGAGGGCTTTTGACCCTTGGCATCGATTGTGCCCTCCTCAAGAGCTAGCATACGGGTGAGAGAAGGAAACCTTGGTGGCGGTGAGGTGGTGGTTTCAACGGAGGTTCTTCACTTTGGTGACTATCGTTTTCATGGCTTGGTTTCCCCTCCTCAACCCCTCGACGAACTCTGCCATTTTTGGTAGTTTCTCTGAAGGAATGGGTTTGTTTTGGTGCCTATTTTTCGCCGTCAACATCGACCCGAGCCCTTGAAATACACGTTGGCTCCTTCGAACACCACAGATTTCCCATAGGGCGGATCCTAAAATGGTCACGACGTACGACTCCACTCATATGCTTTGGATGACTCTGATGCCTATTTCGGCTTTCTTTTTAAGAATTCCGGCCACCATGTTTGGCCATGATATGTTTGTTCTTGCTTGGCTCGTTGTGAGCTTGTTCATCTGGGCCTTTGGTGCCTTTGTTTGTTGTGTTTTCTAGTTTGGTTTAAATGAATGAAGTCTTTATTTGGTCAAAAAAATGATTTAATATAACCCGCTACATTGAGTGGCTTATATAAACTGATATAAAAACGTTTCAAGCTTTGTTTGGCTTAATACTAAAATATTTATCAATTCACTACAAGAAAATGAATTTTTAGTGTCATTAAAAATATCACTAAGAGTATTAAATTTAGCCATTAAAATTTATATTGATCATTTTTATGAGTCGTCACTAATAACTCCGTCACTATTATATTAGTGACAATTTTTATGCATTTCGTCATAATTAGTTATATTTTTATGATTAATTTTTTGACACAAAAGATTAATAATAGTGACCAAAATTTATGTAACGCCCCGAGTTTAGGGGTCGGATGTTACTCGGGTAAATCAGGTTCGAGTCGTGGGCTCGTTTTAAAATTTAATTAAGCTTGGGTTTTATTTTGAAAGGATTTGAAATTCATTATGGTAAAATTGTAAATATGTAAAAGAAGAAAAATAAAATGAGTAAAAAAAGCTTTTTGAAAGCTTTTCTCATCTTCTTCATTCCACCATTTTTATTTCACGTCAAAAACCCCAAACCTCCCAAGTTATTATTCCATCAAATCCCTTCTTCATTTCAAGTGATTTCAACGAGGTAAACACGTTTTTTACTTCTCCTCTCTATTCTGAACATTTTTATGGTTTTAGATTTTCAAAAGTACCATCTTTTTAGTTCTTCAAGTTTTCAAAGTTTGAAGAAAAGTATGAAACTTTAATGGCTTCTTGGGTTGTTTTTGATTTATAGAGTTAAGTTTTGAACTAATCTTGCCCTAAGTTACATTATATCTCAATTTTGTTGGGTTTTATTAAGAATCCCGAAATTGGGTTTTGGGTATTTTAAAAGTGTCAAAACTTAGGTTTTTAGTGTGGTTTTATGTTGGAGAGTGGGGCATGATGTTATAATGATGTTAGAGAGATGATTTGAAGATGTTTGGAGGTGTTTTGGGTATTGGAATTAGTAATTTTCTGGTGGGTTATTAACGAGTACGAAAATGAAGAAGTTTAGTTAGCTCATGGGTTAGAAATGTGGTAAATGGGTATTGAAATTGTATCTTAATTGTGACAATGGTTTTGAGGCTGAATGATTGAGTAAATTATTGTTTTTGATTGGCTAGAATCAAGGGAAACCATCGGAGAAGCTTCGGGAACCTTTCTGGGAATTTGGAGACCTGAGATTGGTGTTTCGGCTTCCGGTTGGGCTTCATCGGTGAGTGAAAATGGTTTGAACTTGTTTTGCTTTCGGAATGGGTTATTTGGGGTTTGGGTGGAGCCTTGTGGGCTAACCTAAACCCAAGTGTAAGTTTACTAATCCTACCTTGATGGTTAAGTGATGATGTATGATTAATTGTTGTGATATCATATGCATTGAGAATTGTTTTTACATCCGTTGTTGTTGTATAGTCGTTGTTGGTGTCGAGCCTCACGTGATGGTTGTGCAACTACGATGATGTGTAGTACCACCGGTAGTGACTAGTAGAAGAGTACGTTGATGTGTAGTCCCAACGGGAAACTACTAGTCGAAACGGTGATGTGTAGTCCCACCGTGTTTTGGGTTGTGCTTGTGCAAACCTTGTAATTGTGTTGTTGTGCTTCATTTCGTGCATATAAATGGTTTACTTATCTTTTAAGAAATGTGTTTTGAAAATTGCATTGTTGATGAGTTTTTAGAGCTTCGCTCACTAAGCTGCCAAGCTTACGCTCTTCTTTTTCCAACATGCAGATCGTTAGAGTTCGGAAGGCAAGTGGGCAAGGGAGGAGCTTTTTGGAGTTCTCGAGTAGCTCAAGTATGATTTAAGTATTTGTAATAATGCCTAGCCAATGAGGGTATAGACTTATATGGAGTTGGTGCCAGACTCTTTAGTTTGATTATGTCGATGTTTAGCATGTTGAGTGATGTACATCGTTGAACATGTTTACGCTTCTATATCATGGATTGTAAACCATGTTTATTTTGTTGCTTAAATGCCTTGTGTTTGAACGTTTAGAGCCATATTCCATGAATGCTATGTGTGTTTGTTTAAAGGCATGTTGACTTGATATGTAATGCATTTGGTGAATGCTTGAATTCATTTATGGATGGCTTTTTATGTATGTTAAGTGTTCGGACATGTTTATAGTAGGGTGTATGCCTCTAGAGTATGTATATGCACGTTGTATCTTGATTCTTGATGTTTGAGGCATGTTGGGGACGTTTGGAGATGCCTAGAACTGATTTTAGAAACACAGACTAGAGGCGTTTCAGAACGGGTAAGGTTGTTTTGGAACGGGTGTGGTTTCAGGGATACCCGTAACGGATCGCGTTCCGGTACGGTTTGGCTACTGTGAACCCCTGTTCCGATACATGTACCGAAACGGTTTGGCTACTGTGAACCCATGTTCTGATACGTGTACCGAAACGGTTTGGCTACTGTAATGGCCTGTTCCGGAACGTGTTTCGAAACGTCTAGGCGAAAAAGGACCATGTACCGAAATGGGGTGGGTCGTATCGGTACGGGTATGGCTTTTAAAACTGGGGCACGTGTATCGAAACTGGCAAGCTTGTTTCGAAACAAAGGCCTGTAATTTGGGCTTTTGGCATCTTAAAAGGTCTCCAAGTGTTGTGTATGGGTCTTGCATGTTGTAAGTTTCTCCGTGAGCCTTGTTTGTATTTGTTTATATTTGGTCCGGTCGCTTGTGCAATAAATTGAACTAACTTGATTACATGGTAAATTTATATCGACTTACGTCTCATCTGCTTAGTCTCATCTTTGTTATTCGATGTCGTTTCACACATAGGATTTAATGATCCATCTAGACAAGATAATTAAAGAAAATTTTCTAGGGTTGCTAACCGAAGGGGAGCCTTAACGGGCTTCACTTCGGTTTTTCCCGTGTGACCTGCTCGGACCGGACAGTCGTCCAGACCGAGACGAGGGGGTTACATTTTGTGGTATCATAGCATGAGGTTTCCGAGACCTCGAGTAGGTAAGTGAGGTAAGTTGATGTGTTATGTGTTGCTATGCCTCGATGAGTGTTTTACCATGTATGCTTGAAGTTTGCTTGCTAGTACGGTGTTTGAAAGCATGTTTTAGTGGCCTTGTTGTTGGTTAAAGGTTAGTCCAATGTCCCCATTGTTAGGTGTTATTGTAAAAAAATGGTTTTGGTTTAACGAGCTTGAGAACCTAAGTCCTTGCCCTTTTGCTAACCTAACGTTTTCTTGTGTGTTGTGTGTTTGTTGTTTTAGACTCTATCTTGGTATGGTGAGACCGGGGGGCAACCTAGAACGGGTGATCAGGCATCCGGGGGTGAGCCTCATGTTCCTCCTGCTCCCGGTGGTAATGAAGTGGGTGGCGAAGGTAACGTACCTCAGGCCGGTGCGCAAGTCGGAGGTGATGGTAATGGGCCTCAGGCCGGTGCTAACGTTGGAGGTGTTGGGGCTCAGGCGGGTCAGGGTCCAGTGGGCGCGGACATGACCCATTTGATTCAGACCTTAGTCAGAGCCTTTCAGACAGCTTTGGCCGGTATGCAAGCTGCAGCACCACCTCAGGGTGCAGAGACAAGATTACCTCTAGAGCGGCTCCGTAGTTTGGGCGGAGTTGAGTTCTGTGGGTTGAATCCCGAGGGTTCGGAGGCGTGGCTTGAGAGTACCACACGTATCTTGGGTCAGATGGAGTGCTCAGACGCCCGTAAGTTGGGTTGCATTGTCTTCTTGCTTCAGGGGACGCATATACTTGGTGGACCACTGTTACTTCGGGTATGGCCGAAGCGGATATCACATGGGAGTTCTTCAGAAATGCTTTTAAGAGGAAGTATCTCAGAGTTCGGTATTTGGATGAGAAGAGTAGGGAGTTTATGGCTTTGGTTCAGAGTAACAGGATCGTGTCCGAGTACGAGGTTCAGTTTGTGAGATTGAGCCACTATGCACCTAAGTTGGTTCCTAGTGAGAGGGAACGGTGTGAGCATTTCCGGTATGGGTTGACTAGAGATGTGAAGACCTACATGCTTGCCTCTGACTACACTGAGTTTGATGTTTTGGTCTCTAGGGCCAAGGATATTGAGCAGAACTTAGGCTCTAGTGCTCGTGCTAGTGGGTCCGATTCCGGGAAGAGACACGCAAATTGGGATAGAGACCATGCCAAGAGGCATAGGGATAGGAGGTATCAGCCCGATTCGAGACATAGGGGTGGTAACTATGGACGGGGCCACCAGGTCCAAGAAGCTGTTGTGCACACTCCTGAGTGCACTAGGTGCGGGAGACGCCACCAGGGAGAGTGTATGGTTATCTACGGGGCGTGTTGGAACTGTAGCTCCCGAGACCATTTGAGGCGTGACTGTCCACACTCGGCTAGGGGCAGACCGACTTTAGCTAGGGGTTTTGAGCAGCAAAGAGGCTGTGAGCGCGGTCGTGGTAACTTTCGGCCGAGGAATGAGAATCAAAGGAACTTGGCTGATGTTGTAGCAGTTCAGCCTGAGGGAGTGGGATCGGCTAGGGTGTATGCTCAGCGAGAGGGGAATGACACGAATGTCATTGCAGGTAATTTCTCGTTACAGTCTTTGAGTTTGCTTTCTTTGATAGATTCGGGGTCGACGCATTCATACATTTTGGGTGAGCACGCAAGGTCATTAGGGTTACCATGTGAGTGGGTAGAGGTATGTGTGAATGTTACTAGCTCTTTTGGTGATACAATGGTAGTTAGGAAAATGTATATGAGGTGCCCCTTGATGGTTCAGGGTCACGTGTTTCCGGTTGATATGATGGAGTTACCGTTATATGGTTTTGACGTAATTTTGGGCATGGATTGGCTCGTAGAGCATGGAGCTAGGGTTGAATTTGAGACCAAGAGAGTCTTCTTGAGGCTTACGGATGACTTTGAGGTTGTGGTAGTTGGTGAGAACGTTAGGTTCTTGTCCAATGTTGTTTCTGCTTTGGAAGCTCAGAAGTTGTTGAATTCGGGTTGTCAGGCTTATTTGGCTTATGTGATGAATCCGAATATGAGTGAGGTTAGACCACAAAACATCAGAACAGTTTGTGATTTTCCGAGTGTTTTTCTGGAAGAGTTGTTGGGTTTGCATCCAGATAGAGAAGTTGAATTTGCTATAGAGACGTATTACGATTCTGCAACAGTGTCTATTGCTCCGTATAGAATGGCACCGAAAGAGTTGAAGACACAACTTCAGGAGTTGTCAGATAGAGGGTTCATTAGGCCTAGTATCTCTCCGTGGGGTGCTCCGGTCTTGTTTGTGAAAAAGAAAGACGGTAGTATGACGATGTGTATAGATTATAGGCAGTTGAACAAAGTGACAGTTAAGAACAAGTACCCTTTGCCTAGGATAGATGACTTGCTTGATCAGTTGAGAGGTGCTTTAGTGTTTTCGAAGATTGATTTGAGGTCCGGATACTATCAGTTGAAGGTGAAAGATGTGGACATACCGAAGACAACTTTTCGTACACGTTATGGGCACTATGAGTTCTTGGTGATGCCTTACGGGTTGACTAACGCTCCAGCAGCTTTCATGGATATGATGAACCGTGTG
Source organism: Hibiscus tridactylites (assembly GCA_958450335.1). Taxonomy (NCBI): domain Eukaryota; kingdom Viridiplantae; phylum Streptophyta; class Magnoliopsida; order Malvales; family Malvaceae; genus Hibiscus; species Hibiscus tridactylites. The sequence goes on from OY288275.1 coordinate 52,976,684, forward strand.
TTTCATGAGTTTTTGGACAAGTTTGTGGTAGTGTTCATAGATGACATCTTAGTATACTCTAGGACCGAGGAGGAGCATGATGAGCATTTGCGGTTAGTGCTTCAGACCCTACTTAAGAATCAGTTGTATGCCAAACTAAGAAAATGTGAGTTTTGGATTAGGGAGGTAGTCTTCCTAGGTCAAGTGATCTCGGCTAAGGGGATTAGTGTGGATCCGAAGAAGATAGAAGCTATAGTGAGTTGGAAACAACCGAAGTCAGTGACAGAAATCCGTAGTTTCCTAGGTTTGACGGGATATTATAGAAGATTTGTCGAGGGATTTTCTAGGATAGCAGCTCCTTTGACTAAGTTACTTGAGAAGAATGTCCCATATGAGTGGTCAGATGCAAGACAATAAGCGTTTGAGAAGTTGAAGAAAGCTTTGACCGAAGCTCCTATTTTGACTCAGCCTGAACTAGGAAGAGAGTTTGTGGTTTATAGTGATGCATCATATGTAGGTTTAGGTTGTCTACTTATGCAAGAAGGTAAGGTTGTAGCTTACGCTTCGAGGCAGTTGAAAGTTCACGAGAAGAATTATCCCACCCATGACATAGAGTTAGCCGCAGTAGTGTTTGCTTTGAAGATCTGGAGACACCACCTTTATGGTGAGAAGTGCACTATTTTTACCGACCACAAAAGTTTGAAGTACTTGATGTCTCAGATGGAGTTGAACCTTAGACAGCGTAGATGGTTAGCGCTTCTTAAGGACTATGACCTTATGATAGAGTACCATCCGGGTAAGGCAAACGTAGTGGCCGATGCTCTGAGTAGAAAAGTTACAGTTGTGTTACGAGCTATGTTTGCGAGATTAAGCGTGTCCAAGGATGGCAGCTTGATAGTCGAACTTCAGGTTAAGCCTTCGTTAGTTTAGTTGATTCGGGAGAAGCAGTAGCGAGACGAGTCTTTGGCACCTCACGTGTAAGATATAGCCGAGGATAGGCCTACCGATTATTGTTTTGGTGATGATGGGATCCTATGTTACAGGGATAGGATAGTAGTTCCGGAAGATGCCGAGTTGAGACGCACGATCTTGAATGAAGCTCATAATAGTCCTTTCGCTATGCATCCGAGTAGTACGAAGATGTATCATGGGTTAAAGGAAGAGTACTATAGAGTTGGATTGAAGAAGAATGTGGCCGAGTTTGTGAGTAAGTGTATGGTTTGTCAACGAGTTAAGACCGAGCATCAGTTTCCTTCATGGTTGTTACAGCCGTTGAAGATTCCAGAATGGAAGTGGGAACGTATCACCATGGACTTTGTGTCAGGTTTACCGGGTTTAGGGGTCAGATGTTACTCAGGTAAATCGAGTTCGAGTCGTGGGCTCGTTTTAAAATTTAATTAAGCTTGGGTTTTATTTTAAAAGGATTTAAAATTCATTAATGGCAAAATTGTAAATATGTAAAAGAAGGAAAGTAAGATAAGTAAAAGAAGATTTTTGAAAGCTTTTCTCATATTCTTCATTCCACCTTTTTTATTTCACGTCAAAAAACCCAAACCTCCCAAGTTACTATTCCATCAAATCCCTCCCTCATTTCAAGTGATTTCAATGAGGTAAACACGTTTTTGACTTCTCTTCTCTATTCCGAACATTTCTATGGTTTTAGATTTTTAAAAGTACCATCTTTTTAGTTCTTCAAGTTTTCAAAGTTTGAAGAAAAGTATGAAACTTTAATGGCTTCTTGGGTTGTTTTTGATTTATAGAGTTAAGTTTTGAACTAATCTTGCCCTAAGTACATTATATCTCAATTTGGTTGGGTTTTATTAAGAATCTCGAAATTGGGTTTTTGGGGTATTTTAAAAGTGTCAAAACTTGGGTTTTTAGTGTGGTTTTATGTTGGGGAGTGAGGCTGATGTTATAACGATGTTAGGGAGATGATTTGAAGATGTTTGGAGGTGTTTTGGGTATTGGAATTAGTAGTTTTCTGCCGGGTTATTAGCGAGTACGAAAATGAAGAAGTTTAGTTAGCTCATGGGTTGAAAATGTGGTAAATGGGTCTTGAAATTGTATCTTGATTGTGACAGTGGTTTTGGGGCTGAATGATTGAGTAAATTGTTGTTTTTGATTGACTAGAATCAAGGGAAACCATCGGAGAAGCTTCGGGAACCTTTCCGGGAATTTGGAGACCTGAGATTGGTGTTTCGGCTTCCGGTTAGGCTTCATCGGTGAGTGAAAATAGTTTGAACTTGTTTGCTTTCGGAATGGGTTCTTGAGGGTTTGGGTGGAGCCTTGTGGGCTAACCTAAACCCAAGTGTAAGTTTACTAATCCTACCTTGATGGTTAAGTGATGATGTATGATTAATTGTTGTGATATCATATGAATTGTGAATTACTTTTACATCCGTTGTCGTTGTGTAGTCGTTGTTGGTGTCGAGCCTCACGTGATGGTTGTGCAACTACGATGATGTGAGTCCCACCAGTAGTGACTAGTAGAAAAGTACGTTGATGTGTAATCCCAACGGAAAACTACTAGTCGAAATGGTGATGTGTAGTCCCAACGGAAAACTACTAGTCGAAATGGTGATGTATAGTCCCACCGTGTTTTGGGTTGTGCTTGTGCAAACCTTGTAATTGTGTTGTTGTGCTTCATTTCGTGCATATAAATGGTTTACTTATCTTTTAAGAAATGTGTTTTGAAAACTGCATTGTTGATGAGTTTTTAGAGCTTCGCTCACTAAGCTGCCAAGCTTACGCTCTTCTTTTTCCAACATGCAGATCGTTAGAGTTCGGAAGGCAAGTGGGCAAAGGAGGAGTTTTTTGGAGTTTTTGAGTAGCTCAAGTATGATTTAAGTATTTGTAATAATGCCTAGACAATGAGAGTATATACTTATATGAAGTTGGTGCCAAACTCCTTAGTTTGATTATGTTGATGTTTAGCATGTTGAGTGATATACATCGTTGAACATGTTTACGCTTCTATGTCGTGGATTGTAAACCATGTTTATTTTGTTGCTTAGATGCCTTGTGTTTGAAGGTTTAGGGCCATATTTCATGAATGATATGTGTTTGTTTAAAGGCATGTTGACTTGATATGTAATGCATTTGGTGAATGCTTGAATTCATTTATGGATGGCTTTTATGTATGTTAAGTGTTCGGACATGTTTATAGTATGGTGTATGCCTCTAGAGTATGTATATGTACGTTGTATTTTGATTCTTGATGTTTGAGGCATGTTGGGGACGTTTGGAGATGCCTAGAACTGATTTTAGAAACACACAGACTGCAGGCGTTTCGGAACGGGTAAGGTTATTTCGGAATGGGTGTGGTTCCAGGGATACCCGTATCTGAACGCGTTCCGGTACGGTTTGGCTATTGTGAACCATTGTTTCGATACGTGTACCGAAACGGTTTGGCTATTGTGAACCCCTGTTTCGATACATGTACCGAAACGGTTGGGCTACTGTAATGGCCTGTTTCGGAACGTATTTTGGAGCGTCTAGGCGAAAAAGGACCATGTACCGAAACGGGGTGGGCCGTATCGGTACGGGTAGTCTGACTTTTAAAATCGGGGCCCGTGTATCGAAACGGGCATGCCTGTTTCGAAACACAAGCCTTTAATTTGGGCTTTTGGCATCTTAAAAGGTCTCCAAGTGTTGTGTATGGGTCTTGCATGTTGTAAGTTTCTCCGTGAGCCCTGTTTGTATTTGTTTATATTTGGTCCGGTCGCTTGTGCAATAAATCGAACTAACTTGATTACATGGTAAATTTATATCGACTTACGTCTTGTCTGCTTAGTCTCATCTTTGTTATCCGCTGTCGTTTCACACATAGGATTTAATGATCCATCTAGACAAGATAATTAAAGAAAATTTTCTAGGGTTGCTAATCGAAGGGGAACCTTAACGGGTTTCACTTCGGTTTTCTTCGTGTGACCTGCTCGGACCGGTTAGTCGTTCAGACCAGGAGGAGGGGGTTACAATTTAGATACTAATGTTATTTTTATTAGTGACAAACATTTTATCATAAGTACATATCGAAATAATATCTAAACTATGTTATCACTTTCAATAATAAAAAATTAATTATATAGTAATTATATTTTTAGTTGTAATCATCTTATTTATATCCCTGAAATTCAATGTATCTTTTTTGCATTGTAGTCAACAAAAAACTTTTAGCATTTTGTTTGGTCATTGAACTTTCAATTATAAATGATGTGGCACTTTCATATGTCAATTTTTTATAAATAAATACAATGCATGACTTCATGAAGGATCGAATCTGAAACACATCTAGGGGGAGAGTGCATTGTCTATTCACTAGGCTAGGCAAAGAATTTAATATTATTTAAAAAAAATATTATTTAGGTTGAATTGTAATTGAAATTATTTTTATTTATTTTAAAAGTATGTATTAATTATAACACTAATTAATATAATAATAATTTAATTAATTTTTTTATAGTTTTTTTGTACGAAATGCGTTTGTTGAAGAAAATATATAAAAATAATTGAGTTGGTTTTAAAATATAAACATATGAATATTAATATTTACACCTAAAATATTAAATATTATATTTTAATTAATTATATAAATTAATTTAATTTAATTGAAATTATTGACAGAATTATCCTTTATGTGATAACTATTTAGTATACGGACAATGTAAATTTTAGCTCCACAAGAAAAGTTAAAACAAATATCAAGTGTATAATTTTTCACAAGGTAAAATTTTGCTATCACATATTATGCCAAGATTCCATATTAGTCTTTTTACTTTAATTTGATCATTTTAAGTTTCTGTAATTTTTAAGTTTTGAAATTTCGATCTTAACATGAATGTTAGTTTTAAAATATGTTAAGTAAAATTTTGTTTTTAGCCCATTTGTTTAACATAAGTTGCATATTTGATTTTTTTTTATTTGATCACTTTTAGTCATTGTAATTTAGTCATATTGTCTTTGTCCCGATGGGAATATGATTGAAATTTTAAATTTTAAAAAATATAGGAACTATAATTGATCAAAATAGAATGACTAAAACAACAATTTACACCTAGTGTAGAGACTAATAGCATTATTTTACCTTTTGACAAACTAGTTTATGGTAACTTCAATTTTTTTATAATTGTTATCATCATCATCATCATCATCATCATCATTATTATTATTATTATAAAAATAAATTTATTATTGTGACAATATTTAATTTGTAATTAATTTTGTTTTTTCATTGGTGACAAAATTTATCGCAACAAAAACTAAAATTTTAAGTGACAAACAATTTTATTGTCACAACAAATATCAAATAATAGTGGTCACTTTATATATCATCACTATCATGTGTCAAAGTTTTAGTGACAATGAAATTTGTGTCACTGTTATAGACTTATAGCGAGAATTTAATTGTAAAAAATGTAATCGTCACAATTACTACTATAATAGTGACCGAATTAAAACACACCACAATTACTAATACTAATAGTGCCGCACAAAAAAATTGTCACAAAAATTTAATATTTGTTACAAAATTACTCATTGTCAGTGGCAATTTGTCCCTAAAAGTCTATATTGATGTAGTTTGTCCAACTTTTCTTTATGGCTTAATACTAAAATATTTTTTTTTCTTTTTAAGTGTCTAAACTTTCTTTTTGTCTCCTTTAGATGCTCAAACTATTAGTTTTTGGTCAAAACATGTGTCCATACTATCATTTTTTGTCAAAGTAGGTGTCTTAGTTTGACGTTAAAATGAGAGAAAAATAATACTTTGAGCTCCTAAAAGGGACAGCAAAAAATTTAGGCACCTAAAAGAAAAAAACGAAATAGTTTGGACAACTAAAAGCGACAAACAAATTTAAGCACCTAAAAAACATGATAATTTAGACACTTGTTTTTGACATTAAACCTCGTTTATTTAGGAAATACAAAGATAAAAGACAACATTTTCATTTTGCTTTTTTCTAAAGATGGAGACCACACATAAGTTTAAACCCTAGACAACTAAAGCTGAGCCTTTCGAAAATAATACTACAGGGTAAAAACAAACACTGAAAGACGAGCAACTGATAATCATAAAGGATTAATCTGAGGTCTGGAAATCAAGCAGCTTTGTAAATTTCCATAACCCAGTGATTATAAGCACGACAGACGACATTGACAGAAGAGAAACCAGCTTGTTTTGCCAAAGCTTCAAACTCTTGTTTGGTCCTCTCTTTGGCACCCGGAAGAATTTGAGACAAGGCCATATCTCGTTGGAAGATAGTCTTTGTTATAATATCCGACTCTGCTACTTCTGGTATTATGGATTCCACCGAAACGATTCTTCCATTGTTTGGCAGAGCATCGTAGCATACTTTCAGTAACTTTATGCATAGATCATCCCCCCAGTCATGAAGCATTGACTAACAAAACACAAAACCATACAATAATCAAAATGTATTCAAAACATTTTTATAAATTTATTTGACTCGGAACCCAATAAGGGGTAACAGTGAAAAAACGGATGATGTTTATTTCAAAAAACCCTAGTTCAATTGTTTTATCTGTAAAGTGTACGTACTTTGTCAAAGGGTTAAATATATATACACATATGAACATATGCTATCTTATAACCACCTTCAAAATATTAAAAAAATTTATTTGATTGAATATTATAAATTTTGTGTAGTTTAAAATTGGTTGCATGTTTGTTATATAAAGGTTATAATTGAAAAAATATTAAAATATTCTTTCCTTTCCTTTCTACTTTTTAATTAAACAAGAATTTTTAACTATCCTAATAATAGATTAATATATCATTTTCTTTGTTTGTTTTTTTAACGTATAGTCACTAGTGTGTAATACATATATACTACTTAAACCCTTCCCAACCTATAAATATGAAGATATTGAATACTTAAACATGTTTAATCTCACACTTTCTAATACCAACGACAATGTCAATTAAATTATACAAATCAACGTGTACTTTGTTTTTTTAACCTTCTTCTCTCCTTATTCGATTTTCTTTTATATTTTTTTATCTAAACATAAGATAAAGTAATTAGACTAATCAAACACTAATTTGACTAATCAAACGCTTTATTATAATTTATTTAAATGTATTTTATTCTTTTTTAAAGAAAATAATTATACATATCCTTGCACAGTTGCACTTACATTTATAACTTCAAAAAGAAATTATAGTACTACATCAATTATTCATTATATTTTTTTTTGTAAAATACGAAAATCATCATTGAACTTTGCTTTCTAACCTATTTTGGTCACTGAAATTTTAAAATGTTCAATTTAGTCACTAAATTTTATATATTGATTTTTTTCATCACTCCTCAACTAACTTTCTAACACCGTTATGAAGTAGAATAAAAAAATAATAAAAATTGATTGGTAAAATACGTAAATCATCACTAAACTTTGCTCTCTAACCTATTTTGGTCACTGAACTTTGCTCTCTAACCTATTTTGGTCATTGAAGTTTCACATGTTATGGTCCATGTCATAATAGTGTTAAAGAGTTAACAGATGAACGATGGAAAAAATCAATGTATAAAGATCAATGAGTAAATTGAATGTTTTAAGACTTTAGTGATCAAAATAAGTCAAAAAGCAAAGTTCAATGATGATTTACGTATCTAACAAATTTTGTTTGAAAGAAGAGGAATTTCCGGTATTTGTAAAACTAACCTTCATGAAAATAACTTGGGCTTTAGGAATCTCCGTGAACATGTCTCCTGCTATGTGCTCCACTCCTGAAATGTCAGAAAGAGGAAAAAAATATCAATTTCTTGGTTGAAATCATATCATATCATATGCACCAAGAGATGAAGAAAATAATGGTACCTGGGCAGGGGACTGCATCTTTAATGACTTGGGGCAGGTCAAAGTTAATACCCTTAATCTGGGGGTACTTGGACACTATGAGCTTGAGATTTGTACCCACTCCCCCTCCCACATCCATCACTTGGTTTACACCTTCAAACCCTTTGTATGTCTCCAGAACCCGGTTCATCACCAGGTCCGTGTAAACCGACATCGCTCGATTGAACGTTTTCGACATGTCATCATCGGTCGCCAGCAGCTCAAACATGTGCTTCCCAAATGCTTTCTTGCATGAGAACCCTCCCTCCAATGTCACATCTTTCAAGAATTTCCTACCACCATCAACCACAAAAGTTTATGAGAAAATAACAAAAGAGATTCAGTCAAACGTTAGGGGTATTTTTTAAGAATTACCAGCATTCGATGATGTATTTTTCGAGGAAGATGCGTTGCAATGGAACGAAGGAGATTCCATGTTCATTTTGGAGGAAGTATTTGCCGACTGATGCAAGTCCATACGATACTCGGGTCTGTCCGTCTTCGCCGGGGATTTGGTTGCATGTCAAAATGTTGTGAGTGGCTAAAAGCCTTAGGATTCGGTTAACAATGGAAGGGGCGTCCGGGTTTTTGGTGGGAAGCTGAGAAGCCACCTCAGCAGCCGACAACATACGAGAAGGGGTGTCGGCTTTGGATATGATCTCCAACAAGCCGAGATCGATGGCCACTTTCAAAGTGAAAGGGAGGGATGAAATGGAAGACAAATATATGGCCTGCAAGATGTCGGCTTCTTCATTATTTGATGAGCCGTTTCGCAGTGAATCCATGGCGTGTTTTTAATATCTTAGAGAAGATGAAAGTTTAATATAATTATAACATCCAACACTGTATCCCCCATTTTATAGGTGAAATAGAAACATCCAATTGTAATTTTAAAGTGGCAAAAACTAGTCAACAAAGGAGGGTTGTAAATTATAACAAAAATTGAGACTAATTGGGCTATTATTTTATCTTAATATAATCTCACTGCATCCTATTTTTGTGTGTTTTAGTTAGGGCCGTGTCGGATATTTTCAGGGCCCTATACGAAAACTTAAAGATGGTCTCCTATAAAACGAAAACATACTTTAACAAAATTATCAATATGTTGAGTTGTAGAGTTAGTTGCTGAGTTGTAATGCGTAGTTGTAAAGTTAGTTTTTATTATTATTATTATAAAAATGTGTGTGTAATGTACATTGATTTTTTTTCTTTTAATAAAAATTTAGATCGCTTTTCTCTCTCTCTCTCGCACGTCTTCTCCTCTACCTCCATTTTTCCAAATCAGCGTACAAAGGAAATAGTAAACCCTAAAGCTATTTCTTATTATTCAACATGGTATCAGACGGTGAATCTTTCGATCGCTCCCGCACTCAAGTTTTCAAGAATGACGACCCCTCCGATGAATACTATATTCATCTGAACGAGAATCCGGGCCTCGTTCTGACATCTGCGTTACTCAATGGTACCAATTACTATGGCTGGGCACGCTCAATAAAGATGGCGCTCATTTCAAAGAACAAATTCTGGTTTGTTGATGGTTCAATCAAGCAATTACGCCAAGAAAATCTTCGGTTTCAAGCCTGGGTAAAGTGTAACAACTTGGTCATGTCTTGGCTTCTGCGAGCAATAAGTCCAGAAATCGCGCAAGGAGTTATCTGGGTAGACACAACTTATGAGTTGTGGGCTGATCTTCATGATCGATTCAAGCAAGGGGACTTGATTTGAGTCTCCGATTTACAACAAGAATTTTATTCTTTGCGTCAAGGTAACCTCTTTGTTACTGCATTTCATACACAATTGAAAGTCATATGGGATGAACTCTGTAATCTTATACCCCTTTCTGCCTGTGATTGTAAGGCTGTTGAATTTCGAAAATAAGATTTTACTCTTAGGTTTCTTAGGGGTTTAAACGATGTTTTTTCTGTTCCGAAATCCTAAATATTGATGATGAAGCCTTCTCCACAGATAAATGAAATCTTTTCTATTCTTGTTCAACATGAAAGAACTATTAGTCCTATAGTTGTCGCCGATTCCAATGTCTTGTTGGTTGATAGGGGTTTTGTTAAAAGAGAGGAGACGAGTAATGGGAGTGACAGTAAGGCCCTGTTAAAAAATTTTCTGAGAATTCAGTGAGTCGTAGGCCATTGTGTGTTTTCTGTGAGATTTATGGGCATTCTGTTGAAAAGTGCTATAAAAGCATGGGTATCCTCTTGGGTATAGGTATAAGACCTCTATTAGTAGAGCCAATCAGACTAGTAATGTTGCTAGCAATGAAAATTATATGCGCCCTGCTTCTATGAATACTAGTGAAGACAATCTAGTCTCATTTACCAAGAAGCAGTATGCTAGTTTGTTATCCTTGATAAATGAACGATAAAATCCCATTTAGAATTCTATTTCTCAACCTCAAGTGAATGCTCTATCTTCAAACTTTGAGTCTTCTTCCATTTAAGAACCATGTATAATTCTTCTGTATTCTCAATTCAGTAATTCTGATAGTAATTTTTTTAATTACTGTGCTTGCTCTAAAACTGTAAGTTTCAATATGAGTAGTTCTTTAACTTTTAAATCTTGGATTATTGATTTAGAGGCCATTGGTCATATTGCAAATTCTTTAACTTTTTTGTGGATTATTCTTCTGTTGATAACAAGTTTGTCAAGTTACTTAATGGTCAATTGGTTAAAGTGTTACACGTAGGGATTGTCAAATTGTCTCCTAACTTGATTCTTGAAATGTGTTTCATATACCATTTTTTGGGTTCAACTTGATTTCTGTTTCTTAGTTAACAAATAATTTTGATTTTTCATTTCTTTTCTCACATATTGTCTGTTGTATACAAGATACCAAACAATGGAGGATGATTGGTATAGCTAAGAAGCTATACGGATTATATTAGCTTGAAGTTCAAGATGCTGAAAATTTTATTGTTTGTAATGTGGTTAATTCTTCTGTTTCTTTTGACATTTGACATGCTAGACTAGGGCATCCTTCTAGTCAATGAATAAAAATATTTGCAAATTTGGATTCTGTTATTCCTTCTGGTTCTTTGAGTGATTGTGAAACTTGTCATTTGGCTAAGCATAAAAGATTGTCTTTTCCTGTTAGTATTTTTAAATCTGATTATGTGTTTGATATAGTTCATATAGATATTTGGGCCCTTTTCTTGTTCCTAGCATATATGGTTATTCTTACTTTCTTACTATTGTTGATGATCGAAGTAGGTTTATATAGGTGTATCCTATGAAACTTAAATTAGAAACTAGAGGATTAATTACTGAATTTTATACTTTTATAGAAACACAGTTCTCCAAAAACGATTAAGTGTATTATGACTGATAATGGAAAAGAATTTGATATGGTTGATTTATTTAAGTCAAAAGGAATAGTCCATCAAACTTCATGTCCTCATACACCTCAACAGAATAGCATAGTTGAGAGAAAACATCAACATCTTTTAAATGTTGATAGGGCCTTAAGAATTCAACCTGTTTTACCTTTGCCTTTCTGGATGTATTGCATTTCACATGTTTCTTTCTTAATACCCCTACTCCAATTCTTTATAACAAGACACCTTTTGAAGAATTTTTTCAGACTAAACGTAAGTATGCTCATCTTAGAGTCATTGGTTGTCTTGCTTATGCTTCCTTATTACCTAAAGCAAAGACTAAGATGCATCCTAGGGTTATTAGATGTGTTTTCTTAGGTTTTCCAAAGAATGTGAAAGGATATAGATTGTATGATTTAGATACTAAAATTGTTTTTGTGTCAAGAGATGTAATTTTTTAGAGAATATTTTTCTTTTTAAACAACATTTTTATGATAATTTTAGTAATGTTGTTTTGCCTAATTGTGATAATTTCAGTTCAAAGAATGAGTTTTATACTGAGAAAAATTAGAATTATACTGATGACAATGTTGTTGTTTCCAAACATACTATAGAATATTTTTTTGATAATTCTAATAACAATGTTGTTGGTCTTGCTATTTCTGATGTTTCTGCTCAACCTGTTAATCCTTCTATAGTTGATGTTCAACATGTTGGTTCTTCTAGAGTTAATGATCAGTCTACTATTAGACCTTCTAGAGCAGTTAAAATACCACAAAAATTTAAGGATTTTCATGTTAATATGCTTAAGACTAGAACTACTCAACATTCTGTTGTTCAGGTTCTTTCTTATACTAATATTTCTGCTCAACATAAGTCCCTTATTAATAATGTAGACTTGTTGAGTGAACCCAAAAATTATAAGCAAGCTTTTTTTACATGACTGCTGAAAAACTGCAATGAAAGAAAAAAATTTTACTTTAGAAAATAATAAAACTTAGTATTTGGTTCCTCTTCCTCCTGGCAAGACTACCATAGGGTTTAAATGGGTTTTTAAAACTAAACTAAAGTCATATGGCACCTTGATAGATATAAAGTTAGGTTAGTTGCTAAAGGGTACACACAACAATCTGGGTTGATTTCTTTCATATCTTTAGTCCCGTGGCCAAAATTACTACAATTCAAACCTTAATGGTTATTGATGTTGCTCAAAACTGAGATTTACAACAGTTAGATATAAATAATGATTTTTTGCATAATTTTCTACAAGAAAAGGTTTATATGAAATTACCACCTAATTTTTCTGATTACAACTCTGGTCTAGTTTATAAGTTAAATAAAAGTTTATATGAATTAAAACAAGCAAGTAGGCAGTGGAATGAAAGGTTAACAATTGCCTTAGGTAACCAAGGGTTTAAACAATTAGTTTCAGATTCTAGCCTTTTTACTAAATGTGAAGGTTCTTATTTTATTGCTCTAGCTGTTTATGTGGATGACATTATTTTAGTTAGTCCTTCTTTTTAGCAAATTGCTTCTATTAAAAATTTCCTTCATGATGCTTTTAAAATAAAAAATTTAGGAAAATTAAAATACTTTCTTGGGCTTGAAATTGCTAGATCAAACAAATGTATAAACTTGTGTCAAAGAAAGTATACTTTGAAACTTTTAAAAGAAATTGGTTTACTAGGATCTAAGCTTGTTTTCACTCCTATTACTGTTACAAAACGTTTGTCAAAATCTGATGGTGATGCATTATAAGATATTACCTCATATAGACAGCTTATTGGTAAACTTTTATATCTTACCAATACTAGATCAATCATTTCTTTTGTTGTCCAGCAGTTATCCCAACTCTTATCTGCTCCTACTAATGTTCACTTAACTGTTACACATAGAATACTTAGACATTTTAAGGGCACACCTGGACAAGGATTATTATTTCCTGCTGACAATGCTTTACAAATTAATTCTTTTTTTGACTCTGACTGGGCTTCTTGTTCAGATTCTTGTAAGCCCACAACTGGTTTTTGTGTTTTTAGGCAAATCCTTTTTTCCCTAAAAGTCTAAAAAAGAACGAACTATTTCTCGTTCATCTAGTGAAGCAGAGTATCGTGCCTTAGCAATTGTAACATGTGAAGTTCAGTGACTTTCTTATCTTCTCTCTGATTTAAAACTTCAGTTCTCTTCTGCTAATCTTTACTGTGATAACATGTCTGCCATAAAGATTGCTGAAAATTCTGTGCATCATAAACGCACAAAGCACATTGAAATCGATTGTCATTTGATTCGAGAAAAAGTTCAATAAGGAGTAATCAAACTTCTGCATGTTTCTTCACATAATTAGCTTGCTGATTGTTTTACTAAAGCCTTGTCATCCTTCTCTTTTCAGAATTTCATTTTCAAGTTGGGCCTACAAAATTTGTATGCTCCAACTTGAAGAAGGCTAACAAGATTATCAAGATGCTGAGTTGTAGAGTTAATTGCTGAGTTGTAATGCTTAGTTGTAAAGTTAGTTAGTTTTTATTATTATTATTACAAAAACGTGTATGTGTAATGTACAATTAATTTTTTTCTTTTAATAAAAATTTAGATCGTTTTTCTCTCTCTTCTTCTCTTCTGCCTCTATTTTCCCAAATCAACGTACAAAGGAAATAACAAACCCTAAAGTTATTTCCTATTATTCAACATACTTCTTTACATTGGACAATTAATTTAATAATTTATTAATAAACAATAGAAACATAATTAAACTTTGTCAAATATATTATTTTAGTTGTTTGGTTAAAAAAATTAAGAAATTGAATTGTAGTTAATGAGGTGTGACATGGGAATAAAAATCATTTGCCCCTTTCGGTGCCTCTATTTATTCTCCAACATCAAAAAACACTATAAAATTAAATTCTAAGCCATAACTCTAAATTCTAAATCTTAAACCATATACCCTAAAAATACACCCTACCCCAAATTTCCTAAACCCTAACCATAAACCCTAACCTAAAACTATAAACCATAAATCTAATTTTGAGCATGAGGCATAAATAGGGGTACCGAAAAGGGGCAGAGGATTTCTATCCATGACATAAGCTTATTTTGAACAATAAATAAAAAATTTGAAGAATATTGTATAATTTAGTTTTTATCGTTAGATTAGAAAAAAATAAATAGAGAATTAAATTTTGGGATTTTTTTGAGATTATGGGGGCAATCCTGTCAATTCAATTTGTTTTATTCACAACGTAAAAGTTCGAACTTTTGATTTTGCTTATGGGATCTAGTGTCTCATATCACTAGACCAATTAGTTGTTGGTAATTATTTTTTATTGTTAAATTTATTTATTTATTTAATAAATTAAAAATAAATTTTAAAAATAAAAATAATTATTTTTAGGGGTCCTAAACTAATTGAGGGCTGAGCGGTCGACGACTGTGCTATAGTTTTAGTCAGAAAAATAAAAAAACTAATGTATGAATCTAGTTGATGACATGGTTGCTGAGAAGATGATAGAAGAGCTATTATTAAAATATTTAAACAACTAATATTTGTAATTGTAGATGTTTGACTATTCGATAGATGAAAGGTTTGCGGTAACTAATAATCCTTAAAAAATTGTTAGTGTCTTATTATTTATTTTGACTAAATATTTATGTAAAACAAATCTACCGAATAGTGGTGAGAATTGTCGGGTACCCGGGTTTCGAGTATTTAGTTTTTCGGGTACTTGATTTATTCGAGTATCTCAATCTTCGGCCCATGTTCCGGCTCATCTCATCTGGGTACTCGAAACACCCGAGTACCCAGGTAATCAAGTACTAGGTACCCGCATTTTTTTTTTTACTTTTTAATTCTAAAATTTAAAAAAAATCACATATTAAACACAAAAATATTTTAAAAAAAAAATTAAACTTAAAACTTAAAAGTATATAATACAAACATAAAAAGAATTTAATGATTTAAATTTAGTTTTAGAGTAAAAATATTAAGAAACTTAAAATAAAAATATATATTAAATATTATCGGGTCGGGTACCCGGTAATTTAAAAATCCTGGCCCGTGTCCCGGGAAAATTCTCGGGTCGGGAACTCGGCCCGGTCGGATAATTTTTTTTAGATAATTACCCTGTATTTTTAAATTCGGATCGTCGGGTCGGGTCAATCGGTCGGGTATTTTTACCCACCCTACTACCGAATATTAAGTAATAAAATCATTCTATACATATATTGTGACTACGCAACACTTTCTGTTTTAAGGATTGAAAATTTAGTTTGGAATTTATTAGTTTAGTCTACATAATTTAAAATTTAAAGTTTATATTCAAAATTTAAAATTTGAGGTTATAGGTTTAGATATTAATTTTTAAAGAGTAAATATGCTAGTTTGTGTAAATATAACCCTGGTTATAAATGTTATGAATTAATAATATTATGTTTGTATTAATAAAACGAAAAACATTATCAACGAAATACTACGTTTTTTTTATCCAATATCAAAGAAATAATACGTTGCTAAACACTGTATCAAAGAGAGAGAAAAATACGTAGAAAAAGTGAATAGCATGATTTTGTCTTTCCCTTGGCTTGTTTCGGAAGGTGTCCAAGTCAACGCTGTTGGTAACAATTACGAAAATCCTAGCGCCGGATGATATGGAACTCAGAATGGGCGACCGCCGGATGGGCTTTGGGTTCGATCTGAAGTTGGGATGCAGACGATGCTTGATGATAACGTAGTGTCACGGACTTATTCTTTCAAGTTCAAATTCGCGCGGCACTAGCACACTCGGCACGATGCTAGTCAGTCTTTCTCGCGCAACGCTATGGCAAAACAAAGGAGTAAGAGTGTTTACAAGGAAAGAACCTTGTATTAAGCAACGAAAGCTTACAAGAGAGAGCTTTACAAGTGTTTGAGTACACAACTCTTAGGTGATTTACAAATGAGGGGGGTAGCCCTATTTATAGGCACCAACCTCCTCAACGAACGGTTAGGATCTTGCATCCTAAAATATCTAAGATGCCTAGATATTTCTAGATAACTCCATGCTTATCTATATACATCTCTACTATTCTAGATAGTTCATATAGTTCTACATATGTCTATAGGTTTCTAGAATGTTCCGAAGATGTCCGGAGTTGTCTCGAGCCTTCCGGACTTGTCTTGAGCCTTCCCGAGCCTTCCCGGGTCTTCTAGGTTCCTCCGGGTGAGCCTAGATGAGTGTGGAACATTCCGGAACCCCTTGGAGATGTGTGGAGACGTTTGGGGCCATCTAAGCCATTCTAGATTCTTCCATGAGTCTTCCTTGGCCTTAAAAGGATCATTGCATCTCATTTTCTCTAAGTTGGCCCGTGAGCACCTAGGTGGGGCGCCTTGGGCGCGCGCAGCGCACCTACGTGGGGCTGTTCGGGCGCGCACATCGCACTTGGGTGGTGCACCTCGGTGCTGCTCGGTGCACCCTGGCGGGTGCACCCCTCGGTTGGTTGGGTCGCGACCTGGCGGGGCGTGACATCCTCCCCCACCCGATCTCGCGATGCCCTTGTCGCGTCTTCGTGGAACAGGGGTGTTGCTGGAGCGCTTCCCTCGACTCCTAGCTCGCCTTGCCTTTGCCCTCGGCTTGTCGGCATTGTTGGAAGACCTTCCCTTCGAACCTTGACCCTTGGTGGTCTTAGAAGCTATGTTCTCCCCTCAAACATGCTTGGTGGCCTTCCCAGACACGGTCACCCCTTTGTCTTGGTTCAATCCTTTGGACGGCTTGGCCCTACGAACGACCTTTTTGAGTTGAAGTGCAGAGAGTACTCTTGAGCCTTGCTTGGTGGCCCTTAGTGTTGGTACCACACATTATGGTGCACCCTCCGTGATGCACAGGCTGTTAGCAAATGGCATGGGGATTGCCTTGGCTTGTTCGAAGAACTCGATCCCTAGGATGATCGGGTAGTCGTCTAACGGCACAATCGAGAAGTTCATGCGGCCTGACCATGTCCCAACGATGGTCTTGACTCCTCGAACGAACCCATGGATGGGTTGAGCGGCAGAGTTTACGGCTTTGACGGATCCTCCCCTTTCACGATGCTAAGACCAAGCCTCTTTGCTTCCTCTAAAGGGACAAAGTTATGGGACACACCTGTGTCGAGCATGGCTCTTGAGGCCTTTCCATTAACGGTGACATCCACGTATAGAAACCCTTTGGCTTGGGTCTTTGGGGCGGACTGGATTCCATTCAAGAGTTGTAGCGATCCCATTTGTGCACCTTGGTCCCTTTCGGCATCACTACCTTCGTCGGCATCACTTTCCTCTTGATGCTTTTCTAGGATTGCACTAAGGGCTCGACGTTGTGGGCACTCCCGAACCCAATGGTCGCCATCGCAAATGTAGCAACTATTAGGCGGAGATTTCTTGGCACCTTGAGAGTCTTTAGACCTACCTCGGTCCTTGTCCCTCCATGAAGACGAGCCTTTGTGCTTCGATGTGTCCTCGTCCTTGTGACTCTTTTTACGAGGGCTTCTATCTCTTCCCCCATTAGAGTGACCACTCTTCTTATCCCTCGGCTCGTTGGTGGACTCTTTGTGGGTGGAATAGTCAATGAGGCTCTCGGCCACGGCAATGACATCGGTAAGGGTTTGTACTCCCCTTCGCCTTAGCTCGGCCTTGGCCGAACTTTGGAGGCCATCTATAAAGTTGAAGAGTGAGTCCTTTTCTGAGAGATCAGGGATCTCGAGCACCAAGCTTGTGAACTCCTTGACATAGTCTTGGATGCTCCCCGTTTGCTTGAGCCTTCGTAATCGCGCCCTTGCTTCTTCCTCGACATTCTCCGGATAGAATTGCCGTTTGAGTTCCCTTTTAAAATCAGCAAATGTAGTGATGGTGCACGTACCTCTCTCGACATCGAGACGCCTTCTCCTCCACCAAAGCATGGCGGTGTCGGTGAGGTATAAGGTTGCGGTTTGGATCTTCGAGGCATCCTCCCTGATGCCAACGGCTTCTAAGTATTGCTCCAAGCCATACAAGAAGTTGTCGACTTCTTTGGCGTTGCGTGTCCCCGAAAATGTGTTAGGTTTAGGCACCTCGACCCTCATGGTCTCGTATGAGGTGCTTGGCCCGACGACCATGGCTCGCTTGCACAATGCAAGGTCACCTTGCAATGACTCTAGTTGAGCATACACGTTGGTAAGTTCACGTTGGAACGACTCACGTATCTTTGTGAGTTCTCTCAAGAGCGCATCGCGTACTTCACCCATTTCCGCGCGTAGGGACTCCTCTAGCTTGATCTTCATGGTCCTCACGGCCGTGTGAATCTCGGCATCTTCCGCCTCTAGGCCTTCGATCCGCTCTTGAAGGTCGTCCACTTGGGCACCCATGCCTGACACGCCTTCCTCCATGCGAGTCAAGCGCGACTCCAAGCTAGAGAGTATGTCCTTGGACTTGGCACGAGGCCTTGTCTCGGCAGGGTCAGCCTTTACTTCTTGCCCACCTTGGTCATGCGTGACCTTGGTCTCGGACGGGCTAGCAACTTGGTTCTTGCTGGTCTTGGCCATGCTCCCAAGCGATTGGAACTTGCTCTGATACCAATTGTCACGGACTTATTCTTTCAAGCTCAAATCCGTACGGCACTAGTACACTCGGCACGATGCTAGTCAGCCTTTCTCGAGCAACGTTATGGCAAAACAAAGGAGCAAGAGTGTTTACAAGGAAAGAACCTTGTATTAAGCAACAGAAGCTTACAAGAGAGAGCTTTACAAGTGTTTGAGTACACAACTCTTAAGGTGATTTACAAATGAGGGAGGTAACCCTATTTATAGGCACCAACCTCCTCAACGGACGGTTAGGATTTATTTGATCCAACAATTAGGATCTTACCTCCTAAAATATCTAAGATGCCTAGATATTTCTAGATAACTTCATGCTTATCTATATACATCTCTACTATTCTAGATAGTTCCTATAGTTCTACATATGTCTATAGGTTTCTAGAATGTTTCAGAGATGTCCGGAGTTGTCCCGAGCCTTCCGGACTTGTCTTGAGCCTTCTCGAGCCTTCTCGGGTCTTCTAGGTTCCTCCAGGTGAGCCTAGATGAGTGTGGAACCTTCCGGAACCCCTTGGAGATGTGTGGAGACGTTTGGGGCCCTCTAGACCATTCTAGATTCTTCCATGAGTCTTCCTTGGCCTTAAAAGGATCATTGCATCTCATTTTCTCTAAGTTGGTTCGTGAGCACCTAGGTGGGGCGCCTTGGGCGCGCGCAGCGCACCTAGGTGGGGTTGTTCGGGCGCGCACATCGCACTTGGGTGGCGCACCTTGGTGCTGTTCGGTGCACCCTGGTGGGTGTGCCCATTGGTTGGCTGGGTCGCGACCTGGCGAGGCGTGACAGTAGTCTCACCATCGCTGGAACGTCCACTACCTTCGGTATCTAATAGGGCCAAGGATACGACTTCTAGTTCTATGGAAGCATATGATATGGAATTTCTGGATGATAACTCTCCGACGAAAGTGGGATGTCGCTGAAAATACTAGCGCAATTGGCCCTCAAACCCTGGCTAATGCTACAACTCCGGTGAAAAAAGTCTCCCTCCGAGATATCTTTACTGGAGATATTTCGAGTGGACATGCAACTAGAGCCGGCCCCTGGGGCAGGTCGAACCGGTTGACCGCCTAGGGCCTCATTTTTCTTAATTTTTATTACCTTAAAACTATAATAGAAAGGGTCTCAAATTTTAATTATAATTTTAAAGAGAGACCTCCATTTTGAGCCATAAATAACAAGTAAACGAAACAATAATTTGGTCATGATATTAAATAGAGGTCTCTTCTTTTTATTTAAAAAAAAATACTACTTAAATAGTTAAAGTTTAATTTTTTTTCCTAATAGTTAGTATTAGGGGTCCAATTTTTTTTCAATACTTATTTTTTAGGCCCAATTTTTTTAATACTTGTTATTAGAGGCTCAATTCCCCCCAATATTTGTTATTATGAGATTACTCTTAAATTCTTTTTGTTTTCAATATTCGTTATTTGAGGCCCAATTTTTCTTGATATTTATTATTCGATACATACTCTTCAAATTCATTTTTTCAGTAATTGTTATTTGGGGTCCAATTTTTTCAATACTTGTTACTAGAGGCACAATTTTCTCAATATTTTGTTATTATGAGCTACTCTTAAAATTCAATTTTTCAATATTTGTTATTAAGGGACCAGTTTTTTCAATACATGTTATTTGATTCCCAATTTTCCTTGATATTTTTTAGGGACCTACTCTTTAAAATTCAATTTTTTTCAATACGTGTTATCTAGGCTCCAAATTTTTCAATACTTGTTATTTAGGGTCTAATTTTTCAATGCTTGTTATTATAGATTTATTTTCCCTAACATTTGTTATTAGAGGCATACTCTTAAAATTAAAAAGTTTCAATATTTATTTAGGGCCTACTATTAAAATTTAATTTTTTTAAAAAACTTATTGTTAAGGGCCTAATTTTCCAGTTCACCGAGGGCCTCTACAATCTCAAGACCGGCTCTGCATGCAAGTTGGACGTGGAAGTTAACGAGGATAATGTCGTAATGAAGGATGATGGTCCTATTTGGGTTGTAGTTAATCTGAATAATGCCTTAATTTCTAGTATTGTAATTGATGTGTGATAGAATATGAAGGGCTTCCATTAATCCACTATTTTTGCGGCCATTCGAAATATAGTTGTAACTTGTAGCCATATACAATTGGCGATGCAAGTTGATGGTGGCAATATGACTGAAGGGGCGGTTAGCGATTCTATCCCTAATTCGATGCTTGGATGCATGTTAGTCCCTATAAGGTGAACACATACACATTTCGCTACTTGGCTTCTTGGCATGAGCACCCTCACTTTTCTGATTTCATGAAGGCTACTTGGACTCATGATTTGGACTTTAGCTCAAACATGGAGTATAACCTTCACCAAGAAGAAACTCCAACACTCTCGTAGCTTATGGATCGAAATACCACTTATTATCATAGAGCAACCATGGTTCGTCAATCAAGGAAATTCATCTATAACTTGAAACTTGGAAATGGGATTTGGTGTGATAATCCGACTACTTTGAGGAATATGGCCACTGAATTTTACAAAAAAAAAAAAACTCTTCACCGATGAAGTCTCGCCTTTAGTAACATGAGAGTATGGAGGAGGAAGTCAAAAGAGCAATTTTTGATATGGACCTTTTGAAACCACCCGACATTGACGACATTCGTGCCCATTTTTATCAGAAAAATCGGGCAATAGTTGAGAAGAATGCTCATCGGTTAGTAAATTTTGTTTTTGCAAGAGACTTCTTGTTTTAATACCAAAAGTGGACAATCCGGACTCGCTTGCTTAATTCAGACCGATTGGTACATCTATAAGGTGATATACAAGGTTGTATCTAACCGAACTAAAACCTTATCTCCCAAAGTGGATATCTGAAAATCAACCGAACTTTGTTGCAGAAAGGTCCATTACAGATAACATTGTGCTCGATCAAGAGATTTTACATTCAATGCGGAAAAAGAGTGGTAGAGCAGGGTGGATGACGTTAAATATTGATCTTAAGAAAGCCTAAAATAGGCTTGAATGGATTTTTGTCAAACAGACTTTGATTGGTGCAACTATCTCGGACACTCAGATCCATCTCATTATGTGGTGTATTACTTGTTCGACTGCACATATTGTTTGGAATGACAAACTTTGTGAGCCATTCAAACCGTTGAGAGGCATCCGACAAGGGGATTCGTTGTCACCTTACATATTTGTTATGTGCATGGAGAGACTATAACAAGACATAAATGTAGCACCCTATCCCGATTCGAATTTGAAGTGCTACATTCGAGTCGCCTAAAAATCTAACCCATCAAATTTCCAATTCTAAACCATAAGTTTAGCATTCATTTAAAAACATTAAACATCCATAATTTCGCATAATTAAATCAACCATATAAATCAGTTTACAAAACAGGAGCTCCGAGTTTAAAACGATGTATATCAAAATAGTAAAGCAAATAGAGTTTATAGACTCAACATTTGTAAGGTCTTATGAATACATAAGCCAAAAACTAAATACTAAGCATTATACTCTGAAGCGATGCGGTGCTGAGAAATCCCTTCTCGATGTGCTCCTCGGTTACAATCAATCTACTAACCTATAAACGGAAACAACGATTCTGAACGTTGAACTTACAAAGCCAGTGGTACATTTCTACTATACTACAATTCATGTCTATCATAAAATAAGCATGCAAGATAAATATAGTCTAGGGAGCATAGATAAGGCTTCACTATCTATGAGTCATTGTCTAGCCTACACAAGCTAGAGTTCTTAGATCATCTATCTCAAGGCATCAATAAGTCTACAAGAAGTCTTACATGTTCCATAATGTTTCACAATACTCGAGATCACTCATTCTATCGAGCATATAAGCTATCATCTATAGCATCCACACAACATACATAAATAAATCCAAACATCATCTACATAATGGCCAACGAAGCCCTTCTTTACCCGTGCTCACACATCCGTCAGGTTGAATGGACCATATC
Source organism: Hibiscus tridactylites (assembly GCA_958450335.1). NCBI lineage: Eukaryota > Viridiplantae > Streptophyta > Magnoliopsida > Malvales > Malvaceae > Hibiscus > Hibiscus tridactylites. Next base: position 52,999,377 of record OY288275.1, read on the forward strand.
CGGATCGCCATAGCTACAAATATGTCCTGGACGTACTTGGGTCACATTAGCCACAAGTATTACTTACCTTAGGTCACTCATCCATCAGGTTACTCGAGCTCACTCGGTCTATCGAGTAGGTTCTAACCCTCATGGCTCAACCTCAACATTTTTTGACAAAATGCCTAGTGGGTACTAATGCTTGCAAAATAGGTACGCAAATTTGAGCAAGTATATTCATCAATCATGGAACACCCCGGTCACACCGGGTCCGAGAAGCTACATTTGGGTTACCTCTAACCCGACCCATAAAATTTCATTTGATTTTTAATTCCCAAGTTTAGCCAAAACTACATTTAAAACAAGCCATTTAAATAAAGTTCCATAATCATTCAAATCCAAAATATAAATTGGAGCTTCGTACCATTTAAACATCGCATATCAAAATAAAGTAGAAATAGAGTTACAGACCAACAACAATAAGGTCTTATGGATACATAGCCCTACAACTAAAATTAAGGTATTGTAATCGAGTTGATTTGGTGCTGGAAAATCCTCGTTGATGTGCTTCTTCCAAAAAAGTGACATGTCAACCTACGTACAGAAAACAACACATCTGCACGCTGAGCTAACAAATCTCATTGGTACATGTCTACTCTAAAAAACTTCATGATAATCATAAAAGTAAGATTGCATGAGTAAGCAATGAGCACAAGGCATGAATGAGGAATTCAAGCACTACTTTCCACCATCGCGGTAACCAAACCTGTTAACCCAGGACCACTAAGACATTAGGTTAGCCACAAGTGCACTGGGACCACTTTAATGCGTCTGGTATTCGAAACCAGTTAAACATCGAATACCTTGTCATGCCATGCACCCGGGACCACTAAGACATCAGGTCGTGCATGACACTTACCCGAGACCACAAAGACATCAGGTAGTGAATGCTACTCGGGACCCAAAGCCATCGAGTGCATTGACATAGATATGTACTATAGCACTTACCTCGAGTATCCGGATCCCATCAAACAAATGCCCTAGAGCACACCACATTATTACAAACCATACCGACTTATGGTTGCAACCATATATAAGTCACACAAAACTTTTACTGAGCTCTTAAGTTTTATGCTTGAGTATAGGGAAAAGTCTTAGTTTCTCAGTTTTATAACTCATTTTAGGCAATTAGGGGTCTATTGGATCGAACATTATAATTTTTTAGCCTTTCAGTGAAAATTGATATTTTTGGGAAAATTGTACAATGGGTATCGATACCCAACAATTAGTATCGATACAACTCTCTGGGTACCGATACCCAACCTATGCGTACTAATACTCAGCTTCGCATGGAAGAGGACTGACAGTTAACCCCATACCGGTACATAGAGACCGTGTACCGATACTCTCTCAGTATCAATACAGCTTCAAGCTTACCGATAACATTTTTAACTACAAAAATTTCAATGGAATAAGGGTACTGATACGGCTCGAGCCACTACCGATACTACCTTTTAAATCTTTTATGTGTTTATGACTCAAAACACAGGGTATCGGTACGGGCTCTATGTGTACTAGTATCGAAGCCCAAAAATAGCTTTAAAGGCTTGAGAAATCACTTCACAAACCCCCAAAACGAAACCTTTAACCCTCAACTCAATCCTACATCTTATTGAAGATTATTAGGGTGGTTTACTTAGGGATGTCAAAAAAACCTGAATCCGACGGGTTTCGACCGACCCAATCTGATAGTTTCGAATTTTTTTAATATTTTTTGAGTCGGGTCGAGTTGAAATAAAAAATAGTCAGGTTTGAGGCGAAGTTAGGTTTAGGGGTAAAAATCCCTGACCCGACCCAATAGTTATAGTATAAATTGTCCTTAATACCCCTCTATATATTTTAAATGTTAATTTTTTTCTTTAGTGTTTACTTCATTCTACCGTTCTAAATTTGAAGACCGCGATTCCCATTCCCAAACCCTAAGGTCATGCAACCCCCTTATTCTTCATTCTAAATCTGAAGGTTGAAGAAGCTTAGGTAAATTCTCTTCATTTTCTTCTTCGTCTTCTTCTATTTTTTCTTCAACTCAAACTATTTTTTTTTATAAAAAATGATTTTTTTTCTTTGACTCGACTCTGATATTTTTTTCTTCATCCATAGATTTTCTACGATTTTCGTTCTCCAATCCTAAGGTCGTGTTGACCTCTTCTTCTTCATTTTGATTTAGAAGATTAAAGAAACACGTCAGGTAAATTTTCTTACATTTCTTCTTTTTCTTTTTCTTCATTCTTCATTCTCCAATCCTATAATAGGAAACTTGAGTAATATCCATTATTGTTCTACATCAAAATAGACAAGCTTTGGTTAAAGTGGGAAAAAAGGTATTGAGTTGAACAAAAAGATTCATGATATTTCTTTATTGGCTTCGACATTGTTTTAAATATATCAATTAAATTAAACAATTAAAAAATAAGTTTAAATGTTTAATCTATTCAGAAAGTTTCACTTTTTTTCTCTTCCATTTCGGTATTGTAATTTCTTGCACCCTAACATGCTTAAAATTTACAATTCAGCAAAGAACATATGCATCTATTATCATTTACAACTTCCAAATGCTTCTAATAACTAAGAGACAGTTGGTTTCATATACTGAACATGTGAATAATGTTAAAAGTAAGAATCAAAATAGGATCATGATAGAAGATAGACTGATTAGGAACTAATGAACACAATTCTTCTAATTTTAGTACATAAGTTGCTCTCTACAACTTAGTTAATTCTATATGGTAAATGAATAAATGTCAAAACAATACAAAAATAAATAAAAAAACTAAGGTGCGAGACATTAACAAAATGGTTATGGAAACTAATTAGGAACCAAAGATCTAAATCTACTTATGATGATGCTTTCTGAAAACTGAAATGTGACAATAATTTTGTAATGATGTTGTGTCAGATTTTTTAGGTTTTATAATAAACTCTTAAATGTTGTTTTAGTATTTAGTATTTATATCACTTTTATTGTGTTGCGTTCTTTTCCATTTCTTTATGCTTTACACTTTTTAAGTACTTATAATGAATGTCTTTATACAGGGTAAAGTATAACTCAATGGAAATTTTTATTTCATCAACATCTCCATCTTTGAACTCTCCTAAATTACAACATGATGGTAGTCTGGTTGCAAGCTTCGAGGGAAACATAAATCCTTCTTTAAGTCAACCTAATGCTGCGGGGGCTACAAGTTCTAGGAGAAACACAAATACGTTGTCAAGCGATTACAACCCATCAAAATTAAAGTCTACAGTATCGGAGCATTTTAAGAAGGAAAAGATCAATAATGAATGGAAGGTGATATGTAATTATTGTCAAAGGAAGCTTGGTGGGATTCTAAAAATGGGACAAGTCGCTTGCGTGATCATTTAGCAAGATGCAACATGCGAGGTCAAGTGGACATTCGACAAAAAGTTTTAGTAGCTAATTAGAAGAAATTGGATGGAAAATTAGCACTGAAGACCTTCTCATTTAATCAAGATGCCTCAAGGAGATCGCTTTCCAAGATAATTGTTATGCTTGAGTATCCATTATCAATAATGGATCATATAGAGTTCAGAGAATATTCTACTAGCATACAACCTTTTTTTTTGAAATGCGTACACGCAACACTGTAAAGCATGATACATTGAACATGTTCGAAGAGAGAAAGGTCAATATAATGTCTGACTTGGAGTCTAACGAAGATCGAATAGCCCTCACAACTGATATGTAAACTGTTGATCACCAAAATAGAGGATACATGGCCTTTACCGTTCACTACATAGATAACTCTTGGGTTTTACAGAAGCGCACCATAAAGTTAGAATATGTGACAGTCCCACATACTACCCAAGTCATTGCTTCTAGTTTGAAGAAGTTTTTTTAGATTGGAATATTGATCGAAAGCTTTCATTTGTCACAGTTGATAATTGTAGTGTGAATAATGGTGTTGTTGAAATTCTTGTTGGTAAACTACAAAGCAATACACTAATGCTTAAGAGGGTTTTCATCCACATGTGGTGTTGTATGTACATATTAAACTTAATTGTGAAGGATGGATTGAGTTTTATTGGATATGGTATAGAAAGGATTTGACATAGTGTCATTTTTGGAGTGCTACTCCAAAAAGGTGAGAGAAATTTGACGAGGCAATACGGAAATTACATACTTCAACTACAAAAATGTTGCACACTAATGTTTAAACACGATGGAATTCAACCTACTTGATGCTCTAAACATCTCTATCTTACAAGGATGTCTTTCCTCGTTGTGTACAAATACATGGTGATTGATAAGTGCCCAAAAGCCCCATATTTTTACTCATTTTTCATGGCAATTATCACTCAACCTACACCCATTTGAGTTGCATTATTGCCCTTCATGCATTAATTTCATCTTTATATTTTGTTTATTCTATGAAAAATGTACTATTTGATGCATGTTTGGTGCTTTTGTAGATTTGCACGATGCGAAGGTAGGATATGTCGTGACAACACTGGGGGGAAATGAAGAATAAGGTAGAACTATCTAGTAGCAGACCCTGATTGAGCCAAGCCACAACTGATAGCTTCTACTGAGGGAAGTTGATTTTTGATGAAGCCTTGCGGAGCAGAACCAGTCATAGACACGTGCCGAGGCAACAGAACGCCATGTTGCGGCCGTGTACTACTCAACCTGCCAAAGGGAAAAACAAGCAAAGTGGTAGCCGATTTGTAGAGCTTTAAATGTCGGATTTTTCTACACACTTTGCGTGGCAGTTGGAGCTCGAGAAGAGAACGAAAACATAGAAGAAATGATAAAGTTGGACTTTTGGCCAAAAGTGAATAATGTATTAAATTAAAGAGATTCGCCTCTTTAATAAAGTTTAGTCCAAGTCCAACTTAACTTCCTCTCCAAGAAGGATTTGTGCCTACACCTTCCCATATATAAGAAGGCTTGCTATCATCATCAGGGGAGGCGAATCGAGGAGAGGAGAGAGCTTAGGATTAGTTTGTGTTTTCTTTCCATTCGTTATGTTCTAATTTCCTTAGGGTTAGGATTAGTTTGTTTAGTAGTTGTGTGAAGACTATTATACTTTGTTTATGTTCTTAATGCAATTACGTTGAGGTTTGCTTATTCTTGGCTTTAATCATTCTTGCATACTTGTTGAGAGAGAATTTGTGAGATTATCCATTTATTCAATGTCGAGAGAGTTGAATTCACGAAACGAGTAAGGACGATTTTTTCCCCACATGGTGTTAACTAACTCGACTTAGACATAGGTTAAAAGTTTCAGGGGCTAAGAGAAGCGTGTGATTGGTTGTGTTTGTCTTTGGTTTACACCGAGAGGTATGGTCAAGGTTCAACCATCAATAGTGTTCCGAGCTTAGAGATAAGGAGGATCCATTCAAGGACGCTTTGTGGAGCCTTAACAACATCTACCAAGAGCAAGAGATTGTTGTGGCAGAGATTCAACCTTTGCGGCCGCGGCAGAGACTTAGGTTACTGCCATGGTAGTGTTGTGTTGCAGCATTCATGAACAGAGACAAGTCAATAGGATTCCACACTAAGACGCATTCTAATCCGACCCATTCTGTCAAACCTAATCTTCTATTTACTTTATTATCTGGCTTATTTTAGATTTAGTATTTTTAGATTACTCAACAACCCAACTCATCAATGTTTTTACTTTAATTATTTTGCAGTGCGAGGAAGTAAGACCAAAAGGCTAGCTCAATCCATTTGGAGACGATACTCGATATATTTATCAATATATTACTTGACGAGTACACTTGCACTATTGCGGGGCACTTTTACGCGAGCATCAAGTTTTTAGCGCCGTTGTTGGGGATTGACAACATTTGTTTTTATTTTCTTGCACTCTTTATTTTATTTAGTTTATTTATTTTTTGTTTTAGTACTAATAAAACTTGGTTTTGTCTTTTTCTATGACCAGAGCGAACCCAAGCAGCCCATTGCGAGACTTAGATCCATAAATCGAACGCACTTGCCTAAGGCTTAGAAGAGAGAACGAAGCTGCAATGCAGGAACCTGAGGACCAAGGACGAGGTCGAGGCTGAGGTCTTCCCACAACAGGTCTTTTATGGATATTGATTTAGGAGCTTACTCGTCCTATACGTGAAAAAGTATTTGGTGCACCCTAGGTCTTCTTTAACAGGGTGTTAGCTGGACCGTTGGTAATGGAGACTCCATCAATATTTGGAATGATGTATGGCTGCCATTGTCTGCATATGGTAGAATCAAAATGGAACACATCAACACAAATTATACTAAGGTTTCAGATTTGATCGATGCACATTCTAATACATGGAAAGAAGATTGTATCATGGCAGCCTTCCCTTTAGATCAAGCTGTAGATATCCTCTGTATCCCTCTTCCTCTCTCGAGTCAGGAGGAATCTTTAACATGGAGATTTGATCGCTCTGGAATTACACAGTAAAAAGTGGTTACCGAGCTTTACTACGAGAAAATGTTCACACTTATTCTCAGCCTCCTAACCTCTTTAAAAAGTTATGATCCCTTGCCTTACCCTCTAAAGTTAAAATCGCTTTCCGGAGATTCTATAAAAACTTCTTGCCCGTTGTTGTTAATCTACACAATAGAAGACTAATTATTCCCATTGGATGCAAGCTTTGTAATGGCTCTCTTGAATTTGTTCAACACTTGGCCCAAGAATGTTATTTCTTTCATCAAGTCCTCTCTGCACTCCATCTTAGTGTGCCTTTCACTCCTGCTGAACAACAGTGGCTTCAGTGGTTAGATAATATTTTTTATTCTTTTAATACTGAGCAGTGTAAAGTGTTTATCGTTGCAATTTGGGCAGTATGGAATCAAAGAAATCAAAAGCTTCATGAGAACCATGCACAAAATCCAATTGAACTCGCACGATTCATCAAGAATTTCATAGCTGAAATAGATGCAAACTCTATTATTGTTGTTACTAATCAACAACGATTCGAGACTCGCTGGACCCCCTCCAAGTGAATTGTTGAAAGTTAATTATGATGATGGTTTCGATGCAAGCTCTAAAACCTCTAGTTCTGGCATTATTATCCGAAATGCAGAAGGTCTAATTATGGCGGCATGCACTTACCCAAATCGTTATATTTCTAACCTGGAATTAGCGGAAGCTCGTGCTTATCTCCATACAGTGTTGTTAGCTAACGAATTGGGCTTCTGAAAAGTTATTGTTTAAAGAGATGCCCATGTTGTAATCATCAAATTGAGCAAGGCTACAACCGATAGATCAAGTATTAGAACAATCCTCTGGGATATCAATCACATGGGTAAAGATTTTAATTACCTTTCTTTCAATTATGTGAACCATCGACGAAACAAGGTAGCCCATATCCTTGCAAAGAAAGGCTGCCATCTTCCGTCGTGCATTGTAGGGCGTGTAGGTGTTCTCTTTTTATGAGCACAAGTGCACACTCCTGTCAAGTTATAATATAAAAGATGTTGAATCCCACGAGGATTGGAATAGTTCCTTCGAATGTATATCTGCACAAGAAATTTAAATGCACAATTAATTTTAGGTTTGTTTAAAGGAATAAAACTAAAAACATAATTAATTAAAGTAGGGGAGATCAGAGTGATAGATTGGGCCAGGTAATTACTGCTCAGTAGTGTGTAAACTGCGTTGTAAAAGGCTAAGTTTTTTTGCGCTACCACGATATGATGTCTCGGCGGGTATGGCAGGCAGCAGCTACGACCCTGTCACGCGGCCGCAGCAGGTCACTGCACCTACAACTTTCGCTGTCTCGGCAGGTGGAACAGAAATAAGTCATGGCGGCAAGTCTGGTAGATATTCCAAGTTCGGCGGGATAGTCAACAGTGATCCTCCCTATTTCTAGGCAAGGATGCTCGAAAGCTAGCGTAACGTAGGCAATACCTAGCAATCTCAATGTAAACCTAACACAGGCTAGTCAACTCGGTTGGTGATCCCTTTTAGCCGCTGAAACTTGTGAACTTTTGGAACCAAGTTAGTCACGCCTCAGCACGTTGTGACTGTGCTTAACCCTTTCGTGAAGTTGACACTTTCGTGCCCCCCTAAATGGATTCTCTCAACTGACGATTATGACTAATTGAAAGAATGAAATGCATAGATTAAGCAAACTTGGAATATTTTATTGAAAAACAACTCAAAACCTAATACAATCGTTTCTCACAACTACTTTACAAGCAAAAACCTAAACCCTAGGGAGTTTAGAACATAGCCGACTCTCTCTCTCTATCTCTCTCTATCTATATGCCCTTATACCCTCACATACATGGGTACATATAGGGCTTGGCCTAAGGTTAAGTCCTCATTGGAGTATAAGTCTTTATTGATGATAAAATAGATTTAACATTTAATGCTTCATTCAATTCTGACTTGAATATGGACTCCTTTGGATGTTTACTTGGTTAGCAAGTAAGTATAAGCCACCTTACTTATCGATCTTCAATCAGCTCTATACACCGCTCCATGCCTTAGAAAAATGCAAGATTGGGCTCAATAGACTCAGAAAATGTCCTCTATTAAACGAGACCCACCTTGACTATATGGGTGTATTACCGTCTGGGCGGCATTCTACGGCGACAGTGTCCTTGGCAGCGACATTCTGCAGCGCGGCGTCTTTGGCGGCAACTGGAACTACTTCAGTACAGCTCCTTCTACTCCCTACTTTCCTATCATCTCTTCCTCTAATAAGCATCCAGCACCTGAAATAGAAAACTAAATAAAATAATATCTTTTCTCAACCAAAACATAAAATATTCAATAAAAGCATGGCAGAAGAGAAAATACTGTATAATGCATGATATGCAGCTAAATATGACTAAATGAGCTTGAGAACAATAATAATATGAGCAGGAACGTGCATAAAATATAAGACTTCTAGACACTCTACACACCCCCAAACTCGAACTATTGTTTGTCCTCAAGCAATGCAACCTAAACTAGTAAACATGTCCTTGTACATACATCAAAAAGAAAACCTAGTTTTTAACTTGGTTTCATACCTCAAGGTCGTGACACTTATATTAGTTTAGTGAGAGGGAATAACATGAAATATCTTAGAATTTTAATTCTAGTGCCAGTGCAGCGTGTGCAGGTCTGTGTACATGCTGAATATGCTAAGTATACTAAGTAAACAAAGAATGTTGTAAAAGTTAAAGAAAAAGGATATAGAGTTGCTGCTTTGGCAGCACAGTTAAGCACTTTTTTTCTTCCTTTTTCTGATCATGGCTTTTAAGGGCTTCAGCTCATCACAACTACTCTCTAGATCTGAAGCTAAGATAAGAGCATACTATGAAACTTCGAACCCTTTGAGTAGAGTCATCCTGTGAAGGCTTTCATTCACTCATGCTAATTTGTCTGTCACTTCAAAGAATTTCAGATACATGGACTTTGATAGCAGCGGAGTGTCCTTGCTCATGATCCTTCCTAGAGCCTGTTTCGGGCACCTCTAGAGCATTCAGCCTTTTCTTTTGTTTTTGCGGCCGTGGCGGCATTGCTTTTTATTTTACTTTGCTGCCATGTGCTGCTGCGGCGGCATACCTGCATCCAATATAAGGATTTTCATTAAGTTTAAGCAGACAATGTACACTTAGAACTCAAACAATATTCAGCACTTAACAGAAGTGTAATAAAAGTTTGGAAACTAAAAAAAATTCTAAGGTGTTTTTCATGCTTCTTCCCAATATTAAGTTCAATTTTAAGTGTGGTGCAAAAATAGAATCGGCTAACTATCATAGGCACAAGTTATTTAATCCATATTTCCAACTTTCATTAAGTACTAGACAAGATTTACAATGCAACTACATGCTTAACAAAATAACATGAGGACTAACCACCCCCAAACTCAAGGCAGGCATTGCCTTCAATGCCTTAGACAAAATAAAAACAAAATCTGAACAGAAAAACAAAAAAGAAAACAGAAAAAACATAGAAAGAAAAAAATGAAAAACAAAAAAATATTGGTGCTAGAAGATGCCCCAGTTGTCCTTCAACTTGGTGGACTCGGAGGAAGATGAGAAGATTAGGCGGCGAGTGGCAGGTGATTTGGCGGCGAGGCTCTACTTCTGGCCGCGAGTTGGCTGGACTCTGATGGGAATGGGTCTCTTTGGTTGCTACTCCAGCTCGGTTTCTAACCCTTCATCCTCTGGTTCAGCTACTATCACATACCTTTTTCTCTTCTTTGTTACCTCGGCCGGCTCTGTATCATCGGAGGAATCAGACACCTCCTCGTCAAGGGAATCGGTGGCCTGGGTTTTCTCTTTTGATGTCGTCTTTGCCGCTTAGGTGGCTGTACTTTGTCTTCCCCTCATCTTTCTTGGCGGCTTGCCTTTTATAGTAGGGTCTGAATCTAGATAAGTAGTTGTGAGATAGACTAAATAAAAATAATATAACTGAAAATAAAATCTTGTCCTAAGCTTATTAAGATCTATTTCTAAAGAAAAAGGTAAAGATGTGGAAAAACTAAAATTATGTTACATTGGGTTCATTTCCAATACTTCTTATAGTCCACTCACACCCTCCATCGAGTGACTATTCTTATAGGGAAGTCTTTCTTCCTCGTTCCCTTGTAATCCATACGAATCCTCCACCTTGTTTCTTTTTCTGAAGGCATGAACATGTGATTAGTAAAAAATATACCACTATCAAACCATGTACTTACCTTATCTTTGTCCTGATTTGTTATGGTGGAAGATGGCTTTTGCTGCCAAGGTAGCGTTCAGGGGGCCAACTGTCAGGGCAGTAGTCTGTCATAATGTGGTTTAGGTCAAGGAAAAACTCGGCAGATTGAAGGGCTTCATCATACATAACATTATGTTCTTCAGGTCCTTCGAACATCTCCATCAGTAGAGATTGTGATGGCTTTAGATCTGCCAGCATCGGCTCCTCTTGATATATATAGCCCATGGTTGTCGAGGTTTCTGTCGAGGCGGGCATGGTTACTATGATTGCTGCTGAGGGCGACATTGTTGCCGAAGCTGCTGTTGTGGCGGGCATAGTTGCTGCCGAGGCAGGCGTAATTTCTGAGGCTTTTGATATTGTCGTGACATCATCAATTTCTATGTCGGCCTCACTAGTTGTTTCCGTAGCCTTGCTTTGTTCAAGTTCCACAATTCATGCTTGGTTAATTTCTTCCATGGGTTCATCATGTGTAGGGTAGTCCCTTGCATCCTCTTCCCTTGGGATATCAGTATCCCTAGGTCTCAATTGTCAGTGATCTATGGGTTCCACGGTAGGGGTTTTATGTTCATCCACGACATTTATTGGGGTAGAGTTGCTCAAAAGTGCATCCATCATGGCGAGTTTTGCCTCCATAAAGGTTGACACGTCTTGAGTGAGCGCGAGGAAAGTTTGAAACGTTTCTTCTAAGGAATTTGATTGCTCTTGAGGAAGACTGCATTGCCAAGGCTTGTGTACTGCTGCAGTGGCAAAATTATCATAGTAAAAAAATTGAGGTTGTTGATCGTACCATGAGAAATTCTGTTGCAGCGGCAGATTCTGCAGTCCTTTTTGCTGCGGATGCAGCATCTGCTCTTGGTCCCATTTTGGTTCGTCCATGTCTTCTCCGAAAAGTAAGGGGCAATTTTCAAACACATGATTTCCCTCACATAGATTGCAAGAATTGTCCAACATCAGCTCTCGAGTGGTTTTTCTTGATTGCTCTTGAAGTTGGCCACCTTGCCCTAGCATGTTAGTTTTCTGCAGCAAAATTGTTATGGTAAAATTTTTTTTGACAATTTTGATCATACCATGAAAATTTTTGCTGCTGCGGCAGCAGCGTCTGTTGTCTTCTCTGCTGCCACGGCGACAGCTGCTATTGCAGCATCTGCTGTTCATGTTCAGACATCGGCTCCCGTATAGTTTTCCTCGACATTGTGATGCCCTTGGACTTGTAGCGTACCTAATTTTGTTTTTGTTTTTTATATATACAAAAGAAAAAAAAAGTTAAAAACCTGAAATTTAAATGCAATTAAATACAGAGTGCAGAAAACAAAACGAAATCGATGTTGCCAACCCCCTGCAACGGCGCCAAAAACTTGTAGGGCATGCAGGTGTTCTCTTTTTATGAGCGCAAGTGCACACTCCTGTCAAGTTATAGTATAAAAGATGTCGAATCCCACGAGGATTGGAATAGTTCCTTCGAGTGTATATCTGCACAAGAAATTTAAATGCACAATTAATTTTAGGTTTGTTTAAAGGAATAAAACTAAAAACACAATTAATTAAAGTAGGGGAGATTAGAGTGATAGAATGGGCCAGGTAATTGCTGCTCAGTAGTGTGTAAACTGCATTGTAAAAAGGCTAAGTTGTTTTGCGCTGCCACGATATGCTGTCTCGGCGGGTATGGCGGGTGGCAGCTACGACCCTGTCACGCGGCCGCAGCGGGTCACTGTCCTTGCAACTTTCGATATCTCAGTAGGTGGAACAGAAATGAGTCATGGCGGCAAGTTTGGCAAATATTCCAAGTTCGGCGGGATAGTCGACAGTGATCCTCCCTATTTCTAGGCAAGGATGCTCGAAAGCTAGCGTGACGTAGGCAATACCTAGCAATCTTAGCGTAAACCTAACACAGGCTAGTCAACTCGGTTGGTGATCCCTTTTAGCCGCTGAAACTTGTGAACTTTTGGAACCAGGTTAGTCACGCCTCAGCACGTTGTGACCTTGCTTAACCCTTTCGTGAAGTTGACACTTTCGTGCCCCCTAAATGGATTCTCTCAACTGACGGTTAGGACTAATTGAAATAATGAAGTGCATAGATTTAGCAAACTTGAGATATTTTATTGAAAAACAACTCAAAACCTAATACAATTGTTTCTCACAACTACTTTACAAGCAAAAACATAAACCCTATGGAGTTTAGAACATAGTCGACTCCCTTTCTCTATCTCTCTCTATCTCTATGCCCTTATATCCTCACATACATGGGTATATATAGGGCTTGGCCTAAGGTTAAGTCCTCCTTGGAGTAGAAGTCTTCATTGATGATAAAATAGCTTTAACATTTAATGCTTCATTCAATTCTGACTTGAATATGGACTCTTTTGGATGTTTAATTGTTTAGCAAGTATAAGCCACCTTGCTTATAGATCTTCAATCAACTATATACACCGCTCCAGGCCTCAGAAAAATGCAAGATTGGGTTCAATGGACTCAGAAAAATGTCCTTTATCAAACAAGACCCATCTTGACTATGTCGGCGTATTGTCGTCTAGGAGGCATTCTGCAGCGACGACGTCTTTGGCGGCAACTGGAACTGCTTCAGTACAGCTCTTTATGCTCCCTGCTTTCTTGTCATCTCTTCCCCTGATCAGCAACCAACACGTGAAATAGAAAACGAACTAAAACAATATTATTTCTTAGCCAAAATGTAAAATATTCAATAAAAGCATGGCAGAAGAGAAAATATTGTAAAATGCATGATATGCAGCTAAATATGACTAAATGAGCTTGAGAACAGTAATAATATGAGCAGGAATGTGCATAAAATATAAGACTTCTAGACACTCTACATGCATGGTGTGGATTGAAGAAGCTTCGACGATTGTTGAAGATGCAGTTCACTGTGACATTTGGTGGGTCGATTCCACTGCCTAAGGAGGTTTTTCTAATGAATGGAGTATCCATGATTCTCATTCCATCTCTGGTTTTTGAGATCTCATCTGTTTGACTAAATTTTCGATCATGGCTTCTGGTTGTGAAGCTTCGATATCAGATGAAGATGGCTGATCTACTTCCTCTCCTTGGAAGTTTCTGGGCATTTTCTATTTTGTTGCTGTTTTGCTTTTGGTTTTATGTTTTTTATTTCCCTTTACCGTCTATTCCGATTTCCGGTTTTTTCTTTTTTTGTAAGACTTTATGCCCGGTTCTTTTTCATTAATAAATGATCAGCACTTTAATCAAAATTAATTAAAATAATAATGACCAAGTTTCAAAGGATATCGGTTTTTCATCAAACATATTTAATAATGAAAAAATAATAATGCAACATATAATGTATTTTAGCTTTCTCAATTTCACGACTGAATCAACTCAGCTAACACTTGGAAACAGGTATTACTCAAGAAAGCGGCTACAATAATCATAATAGAAAAAACCAGCCAATCAAGAAATTCCTTGTCTGCTTTGACATTTTAAAAGAACTAACTATTTTTTAAAAAATTATATAAAACAAAACAACGATTATTTTTTAAGTAAACTAACTCTTCGGTATCAAAATATTTTTTTTCTGTTTTGGTCATCAAATTATTATTTTTAGTCTGTTAAAAATTAACAGTGATGCTGACATGACTTTTTAATTTTTTTTTCAATTTTCATGTATTTTTCTCTCATCATCAGCAAATTTTTTTAATAATTTATTGTAACGCCCGTGTTTTGGGGTTAGGAGTTAGTCGGGTTTGTGGTCCGAGTCGGTAAAATTAAATTAAATCAATTCAATCTTAATTAGGATCTAATTGGGTTTTAATAAAAAGGGGAGGGATCAATGTGGTAATTTAACCAAAATGATTTTAAAAGCAAGACTACTTTTAAGAAAAGTTGTCATCTTCCCTCTCCCCACTCCCTTTCCAATGTGAAATGAGCCAAAACCCTCTTTCAAACTCTCCCAACTCACAATTACTATTCCATTGAGTTTCTTCTTCATTCCAAGGTCTTTTTCAAAGGTAAAGATATATTCTCACTCTCCTCTTCATTCTTTATCTATCCATGGCTTTAGATTTTAAAACTATGAACTTTTGAAAATTAGGGCTTGGTAAAAGTTTGAGTTTTTATGGGGATTTTCATATTGTTTTGAAATATGGAGTTGGGTTTTTGATTATTCACATTAAAATGTACATTATATGTCAAAATGGTTGGGTTTTGTTGAAAACCCGAAGTGGGTTCTTGAAGTAAAATTTGAGATGTCAAAAACTTGATTTTTGGTGGGTTTTAGGTTAAAATTAAAGGGCTGGGGGTTTGTACATATTAGGAGGATGTTTTGGGACCTTCTGGGGGTCTTTTGGATGATTGAAAATGGAAATTTCAGCTAGGGTTTGAGGGAGCACGAAAATTGATATATTTGGGGGATTAATTTGGTTGGGAAATTGGTTGAAGTTAGTTTGAGCTCAAGGGTTGAGTGTTGATTGAATGTTAGCATTGATTGGGAATAATGGTTGTGTTTTTGATTGGCTAGAAGCAAGAGGAGACGTTGGAGGAACATTGGAATCAAATCTGGGCTTGTAGGAGACTTGTTTTGGTTGCTAAGGAAGGGCGGTGAGTGGTTTTAATCATGTTTTAAAGTTTGGTTCGAGTGTGTGTGGTGTGTGAGTGAAATGTGCTTGGTAGGCCATTTCTATATAAATTCAAGTTGTTAATTTAGCTATTGATTTCCATTAAATGCTATGTGTATTGCCTATTTATGCTCTTGCGATATGTGGTTGTTTTGCACATGTATACCATTATGTGTGTATGTGATGAGCATGAGTTATGGTTGATGGATGTGTGATGTGATAAATGTAAATTGGCACTAATTAACTTATCGGTGTAAATGATCGATCATTAGGATTAGTGTGCACACAAATTGAGTCAAAACGTACGTGACCTTGATGGCGTTAAGTCATCAAGGAGGAGTACGGTGATGTAATATTCCACCGAAAGCTATTATATATTTTACGGGATGACGAGTGGAATCCCATCCGTAGGGCATGTGGTGATGTAACGCCCCGGTTTTGGGCTTAGGAGTTGTGGGCGTTGACCGGTTGGTCAAAGTGCTGTTCGAATCTAAAGAGGTTAAATTAGGAAAGCCTAGTTCGGGTTGCATTAAAAATATGGAAAAATGTTCTAAAATCATCTTTTAATATAATTAAGTGAACTGTGAAATCAATTTTGGAAAATGAGTTTTGGAAGTGTGACATTTTGGCTAGTGACCAAAATGTAATTTTCGCAAGTTTGGTGGCTGTTTTATAAAGGGTTGAAACTTTGAATCTTTAAGGAGCTATTAATCCAAAAGTGGTTTCTCCAGATTTTTCTAAGATATTTTGAGTTATAATCTGATTTTAAAGTATATCAAAAAGGAGGGAAAAGCCATTTGGCTAATTTCTTAACTAACTTCTCAATTTTCTTTCTCTCATTTTCTCTCAACCCAAACACTCCATTTCCAGAGAATTGTTTCTGATTTTCTCACCTAAATCTCTCCTTTCAACTCTCATTTGATTCCAAATCAACATATCTTCAAAACCTCTTCATTTGCTACTTGATTCATCAAGGATTTTCATTCCAAAAAGTGGAGAAACACAAGTTTGGAGGTAAGAACGTCCTTCTCCTCTAAACTATCAGTTCTTTACTGAAATTCCTAAGTTTTCAATCCTTAATTGATGTTTAATTAAAGGTTTTTAAGTGTTGAAATGGATCTTGGCTTATTATGCAAGATTTTGATGATTTTTGATAATTTTCGTTAGATCTGATTAATCTGTGATTTGAGAGGTGTTTTTGATGTTAAATGATCTCTAAATTGATAAGGAATTGAGTCTTGATTGATGCAATCCCGGATAGGTTGAGTTTCCTAAGTTTAGCTTGTGTTTCAAGGTAGTTTTTGAGGTGATCTTGGTGATCTGATGTTGCTGGAGGTATAAGGTTGTTAATAGGTTGTTTTTAGATGTTATATGATGTTAATGGAAGTGAGGTTTTGCTGGTTTATGGCTGGGCTTTGTTTAGAAGTGGTTTGGATGCATTTTCGGTTGTGTTTGGTGGCCGAAAATGGAGGTTGGATGAGAGCAGCGAGTTTAGGTGCTTTCATTGAAGCAATTAATGCATGATGATGCATTAATCCTCTGCTTTGATGTGTTGAAACAGGGGAGGCATCTTTGGATCCAAGATTGGTTGATCCGGAAGCTTGATTTGGTGCTTTGGCTTGAAGCAAAGTGGAAATCGGTGAGTGAGTTTGTGGAAATTGGATTTTCAGCTTTAAAACCAAGGTTTGAAGGTTTTGGGAGCTTAGTTTAAGTCTAAACAACTTTGCTAAGCTCAAGTGTAAGTTTTCGGATTTTCTCTCTAGTGGTGGCCATGATTTTTGTTGTGATGCAAGATGATGATTTGCATGTTTTTAATTACTGTTTTGAAAGCATGTTTTAGCATGGATTTTGCTGATTATGTAAGCCATATGTTGAAGGTAACTCTAGGTAGGAGTACCTTGCTTTTATACATTGAAATAATGTGGTTTGATGCTTTGAAATGCATGATGAAAATGGCTTGGTTTAATGCTTTAAAACAGTGGATTAAATGATGAATATGATGAATATGATGAAAAGATTAAGGTCACTAAGGTGGTTAAAAGTCCTTGAGTGAGCCTTGTTACTTAAGATCATCAATGTGGTTAAAAGTCCTTGGATGAGTCTTGTTGCGGACACTAAGGTGGTTAAAAGTCCTTAGGTGATCCTTTCCATGGTGTTTAAAAGTCCATGGGGCCAAGGTGTTTAAAAGTCCTTAGGGCCAAGGTGTTTAAAAGTCCTTGGGGTGATTCAAGCATTGGACACAAAGGTGGTTAAAAGTCCTTGTGTGGTCCTTATTCATGGTGTTTAAAAGTCCATGGCCAAGGTGCTTAAAAGTCCTTGGGACCAAGGTGTTTAAAAGTCCTTGGGAAGTTGATGAACTTGTTTTAAAAAATGAAATGTATCACTTGAGCCAATATGACATGTTAAGTATTTTGTGAAGAATGTGATGCTTGTTTTAATGTTTATGTTTAAGCATGAGTTTGCTTGTTTAAAGTATGCTTTTGAGCATGTGCAAAGGTTGATTTTAAGCATGTTTTGTAAATGTTTTGAATTGCATTATTGAATGGTTTTTAAGAGCCTTCCTCACTAAGCTTTTGCTTACGCTCTCTTCGTTTTCTTAATTCAATAATGCAGAGCATTAGAGTATCTTGAAGGGCAGCAAGAGGGGCAAGAGTTCAAGTGCAAGTAAAGCTCAATGTATGGAAGGTTTTTGTTAAACATTTAGCTTTTGGGTGATTTGGCAATGGGGGACCAATGTGTATGTTTTGGGAGGTGTTTGAGACTCCCTAAGTATGTTGAATGTTGTTTTGAATGCTGGTTTTTGGATTGGATCGTTGCATGCTTGTTTTGGAAGTTTTGTGTTTGAATAGCTAGCTTGTGTAGGAAGCATGCCTATTGAAATGGGGCTTTTTGCATATGATGTTAGATTGTTGTTTTGATGATTCCTATAAGTCATATATATGTTGAATTGCATACTGGTAAAGTTTGGTGACATTTGGAGCATGTTTGAATGATTAATTGCATGTTTTGGTATGCTTGTTTGCTGCAATCTGTGCAGGCGTTTCGGAATAGTGTGCACCGTTTCGGAACGGGTGCCTTACATGAACCCAGGCGTCCGAAACGGTATGCACCGTTTCGAAACGGTTTGGTCTCTGCCAAGGCCATGTTTTGGAACCCGTTTCGGAACGGCCCGTGTTTCGGAACAGGGTTTACCTGTTTCGGAACGGTCGACCGTTGGGGGCTGACAGTGGCAGTTATATGTTTTGAATTGTTTACGTTTTGGTCCTGAATCTTGTTTGTTCAATTGTATGAGCTTGGGAAGTCCTTTTGAGCTGAAATTTCACAGAGAAGCATGAAATCTGATTAACTTCAAGTTGGTAACTTTAATTTGGGTTAAGTCCTTTTAATTATCAGAAATTACAATTTGGTCCCTAAAGTTGTAATTTGTTTAATTGGGTCCCTGTTTGATCTCTGATGTTTGTGATCTTTGAGTATTATGTTTGTGTGATCACAATTAGGATTAATGTGCATCTAGACAAGATTAAAAAGAAAAAAAAGGGTCGTTAATCAAGGTTGACTTTCGGGTTGACTTTGGTTTTCCCCGTGTGACTTTCTTAATTCGGGTCAACCGTCTAGGCCGGGTTAAGGGGGTTACATTTGGTGGTATTAGAACTGAGTTTGTGAGTAATTGGGAATGAATGTATGCATGATTGAAGTATGTTTGGCTTGTATGCTTGTTGTTTGAAAGCATGCTTAGTGGCTTGTGATGTTGATGCAATTGAGATGTATGCTGTGATGTTGCATGCTGAGGGTACCCATTGCCAAACAAAAGCTAATGAAAGGATGTTGATTTTGAATGAAATTGAGCTTGAATACTTGGATTGCTTACCTTGCTGGGCCTGACTTGTTTTATTTTACATTGTGATTGCATGGTAAAAGTATGGCACCACGTAGAGAGTTAAGAGGTAGTGTGCGAGCTACGGCTCCCAATGAGAACGAGAATGAAGAGAATACGGGTAGTGCAGTGTTACCCCCTCCTCCGCCTGGTGGTGGTGCTGGAGGTGAGCGAGCTGAAGCTGCAGCTGGTGCTGGAGCTGCTGGACCAGAGGTTGGTCAGGGGCAAGCTATGCCTGATATGTCTATGCTGGTACAAGCTATTGCGGGTGCTTTTCGAGCAGCAGTAGCTGGAGCTCAAGGAGCTGGGCATCAGGGAGATGCTGGAGTCAGACTACCTTTGGAGCGTCTGCGCAGTCTTGGTGGGACTGAGTTCAGAGGTATGTCTGCTGAGAGTTCGGAAGCTTGGCTAGAGAGTACCAAGCGTATCTTGGGTCAGATGAGCTGCACAGATGTGCAAAAGCTGGGTTGTGTTGTGTCCTTGCTGCAGGACGATGCGTATACGTGGTGGACGACCACCATAGCTGGGATGGCTGAAGTTGATGTTACTTGGACATTCTTCCAGAATGCGTTCAAGAGGAGATATCTTGGAGTGAGATATTTGGATGAGAAAAAGCGTGAATTCATGTCTCTTACCCAAGGGAGCATGAGTGTGGCTGAGTATGAAGTGCAGTTCGTACGGCTCAGTCAGTATGCACCGGAGCTGATACCTGATGAGCGAGAGAGGTGCGAAAGGTTCCGTTATGGCTTGGTGACGGAAGTAAAGACCTACATGTTGGCTGCTGAGTACAATGATTTTGATGTGTTGGTTAGTCGATCCAAGGACATTGAGATGAACTTGGGTTTAGCTGCGAAAGGTGCTGGAGCAAGTTCTGGCAAGAGAGCTGCTGAGTATAGTTCCGGAGGTGGACGGAACAAGAGGGGACGTGATCAGAAGTATCAGTCCTCAGCCAAGAGAGGTGGTGGTGCACCTGCTAGAGGTGGTTATGCTAGAGCTGAACCAAGTGCTTGTTGGATCTGTGGTTCGCGTGGTCACATGAAGCATGACTGTCCTCGAGCTGTGAGGGAGGTACAAGCTCCTGTTGCGGCAGCTGGTAATGGATGTTGGAACTGTGGTTCTGTTGACCATCTGAGGCGAGATTGTTCGAGGTTGGCTGGTGGCCAAGATCGTGCTCATGTTGTTGCACCGCAGAGAGGTCGTGGGCGCGGCCGTGGTAATTTCCAGAGGAGAAAGGAAGGTGGTCGCGGAGTAGCTCATGTTGTGGCTATTCAGCCTGAGGGTGGAGGCCAAGCTAGGGTGTATGCTCAGCGCGAGGGAAGGAATGATGCTGATGTGATTGCAGGTACCTTTACTTTGCAATCCTTGTCATTGCTTTCTTTGATTGATTCTGGATCTACGCATTCATACATTTTGCGTGAGCATGCTGAATTGCTTGGTTTGCCTGTTGAGTCTTTGGATGTTGGAGTTCGTGTCACTAGTTCTTTTGGTGAAACTGTTGTGACTCGAAAGCTTTATAGAAGGTGTACCTTGGTTGTTCAAGAACATGTCTTTCATGTTGATCTTATGGAGTTGCCTTTCTATGGTTTTGATGTGATCCTTGGTATGGATTGGCTTGCTGAGCATCGTGCTGTTGTGGATTGTGAGAATAAGCGGGTTTCGCTTAAGCTTGCGGATGATTATGAAGTTGTTGTAGTTGGCGAGAATGTGAAGTTTCTTGCTAATGTGGTGTCTACCTTGGAGGCGAGTAGGATGCTGAGGCAAGGTTGCGAAGCTTATCTAGCTTTTGTGATGAATCCTAGCTCTAAGGAGTTGAGGGTGCAAGATATCAAGGTTGTGAAGGAGTTTCCTGGTGTTTTTCCTGAAGAGTTGCCTGGTTTACCTCCTAATCGCGAGGTGGAGTTTGGAATTGAGCTGTATGAGAATACAACTCCTGTGTCCATTACTCCCTATAGAATGGCACCTAAGGAGTTGAAGGAGCTGAAGACGCAGTTGCAAGAGCTGCTAGATCGTGGTTTCATCCGGCCGAGTGTGTCGCCTTGGGGTGCTCCTGTCTTGTTTGTGAAGAAGAAGGATGGCACGATGAGGATGTGCATTGATTACCGTCAGCTGAACAAGTTGACTATCAAGAATCGGTATCCTTTGCCGAGGATTGATGATCTCTTTGATCAATTTCGGGGAGCTGTTGTGTTCTCTAAGATTGACTTGAGGTCAGGGTATTATCAGTTGAAGGTGAAGGATGTGGATGTGCCTAAGACAGCTTTCAGGACAAGGTATGGGCATTATGAGTTCCTTGTGATGCCGTTTGGGTTGACAAATGCTCCTCCTGCTTTCATGGACATGATGAATCGTGTGTTTCATGAATACCTGGACAAGTTCGTTGTGGTGTTCATTGATGATATCCTCGTGTACTCGCGTATTGAGGAGGAGCACGAAGAGCATTTGAGGATTGTGCTGCAAGCTTTGATGGAGAATCAGCTTTATGCTAAGTTGAGCAAGTGTGAGTTTTGGCTTAAGGAGGTGGTGTTTCTTGGGCATGTGGTCTCAGCTGAGGGGATTCGTGTTGATCCTCAGAAGATTGAAGCGGTGATGAATTGGAAAGTTCCTAAGTCTGTTCATGAAGTCCATAGTTTCCTTGGTTTGGCGGGATACTACCGGAGGTTTGTGGATGGTTTTTCCAAGATTGCTGCTCCTTTGACGAAGCTGTTGCAAAAGGATGTTAAGTATGAGTGGACGGAAGCGAGACAGCAGGCTTTTGAGAAGCTTAAGGCGGCTTTGACGCAAGCTCCTATCTTGATTCAGCCTGAATCAGGGAAAGAGTTTGTGGTCTATAGTGATGCATCCTATGTTGGTTTGGGGTGTGTGCTGATGCAAGAGGGTAAGGTTGTGGCTTATGCGTCGCGGCAGTTGAAGGTGCATGAGCGCAACTATCCTACGCATGACATTGAGCTGGCTGCGGTGGTGTTTGCTCTGAAGATCTGGAGACATTATCTATATGGTGAGAAGTGTACTGTGTACACGGATCACAAGAGTTTGAGGTATCTGATGTCTCAGAAGGAGTTGAATCTTAGGCAGCGACGTTGGTTGGAGTTGCTCAAGGATTATGATCTGACGATTGAGTATCACCCTGGTAAAGCTAATGTTGTTGCTGATGCCTTGAGTAGGAAGGTAGCTGTTGAGCTGAGAGCTATGTTTGCTAGCTTGAGCATATCGCGAGATGGTGGTCTTGTTGCTGAGTTGCAAGTGAAACCATCTTTGGTTCAGTTGATCAAGGAAAAGCAGTTGTTGGATGATTCCTTGGTGTCTCATGTTCAGGATATCGCGGAGGGTAGACCTTCGGATTTCTGCTTTAATGAGGATGGTGTGTTGTGTTTTGGTAGTCGGATAGTAGTGCCTGTTGATGTTGAGTTGAGGCGTGCTATTCTGACTGAAGGTCATAGTAGTCCTTTTGCTATGCACCCTGGTAGTACTAAGATGTATCGTGATCTTCGTGATGAGTACTATTGGGTAGGTTTGAAGAAGGATGTTGCAGAGTTTGTGAGCAAGTGTTTGGTGTGTCAGCGAGTTAAGGCTGAACATCAGGTTCCTTCTGGTTTGTTGCAACCGTTGAAAATCCCTGAATGGAAGTGGGAGAGGGTTACCATGGATTTTGTATCTGGTTTACCTTTGTCTCCTTCAAAGAAGAATTCTGTTTGGGTGATTGTGGATCGCCTGACGAAGTGTGCGCATTCCTTGCCTGTGCATACTACGTTTTCTTTGGATAAGCTGGCAGAGCTGTACATTGCTGAGATAGTGAGGTTGCATGGTGTGCCTATGTCGATTGTGTCAGATAGGGATCCGAGGTTCACATCGCGTTTCTGGCAGTGTTTGCATCAAGCTCTGGGTACAAGGTTGCATTTCAGTACATCCTATCATCCTCAGTCGGATGGTCAGTCTGAGCGGGTTATTCAGATTTTGGAGGATATGTTGAGATGCTGCGTGATTGAGTTCCAAGGTTCTTGGGAGAAGCATCTGCCTTTGGTTGAGTTCGCTTATAACAATAGTTATCAGGCGAGTATACAGATGGCACCTTATGAGGCTCTGTATGGGAGGAAGTGTAGGACTCCTCTTTGTTGGGCTGAAACTGGTCAAAAGTTGGTTTCGATGCCTGCTTTGTTGAAAGGGACCACCGAGAAGGTGAAGCTCATTTGTGAGAGGTTGAAGGCTGCCTCTGATCGGCAAAAGTCTTACGCGGATTTGAAGCGTAAGGAGATAGAGTATGCGGTGGGTGACCGTGTGTTCTTGAAGGTTTCGCCTTGGAAGAAGGTGATGAGGTTTGGCCGGAAGGGTAAGTTGAGCCCTCGATACATTGGACCATATGAGGTGGTTGAGCGTGTGGGTCCTGTTGCGTATCGGCTGAGGTTACCTCAGGAGTTGGAGAAGATTCATGATGTGTTCCATGTTTCTATGCTCCGGAGGTATAGATCTGATCCTTCGCATGTGATGCCTGTGGAGGATGTGGTTTTGAATCCGGATTTGACCTATGATGAGGAACCGGTGAAGGTTCTGGATTCGGATTGTAAGGTTCTTCGTGGCAAGACCATTGAGTTTGTGAAGGTGCTGTGGAAGCATCGAGGTGTTGAGGAAGCCACGTGGGAGCGGAAGGAAGACATGCTGAAGCAGTTTCCTTATCTCTTTCCTTCAGGTAAATTTCGAGGACGAAATTTCTTAAGGGGGGGAGAGTTGTAACACCCCGGTTTTGGGCTTAGGAGTTGTGGGCGTTGACCGGTTGGTCAAAGTGTTGTTCGAATCTAAAGAGGTTAAATTAGGAAAGCCTAGTTCGGGTTGCATTAAAAATATGGAAAAATGTTCTAAAATCATCTTTTAATATAATTAAGTGAACTGTGAAATCAATTTTGGAAAATGAGTTTTGGAAGTGTGACATTTTGGCTAGTGACCAAAATGTAATTTTCGCAAGTTTGGTGGCTGTTTTATAAAGGGTTGGAACTTTGAATCTTTAAGGAGCTATTAATCCAAAAGTGGTTTCTCTAGATTTTTCTAAGATATTTTGAGTTATAATCTGATTTTAAAGTATATCAAAAAGGAGGGAAAAGCCATTTGGCTAATTTCTTAACTAACTTCTCAATTTTCTTTCTCTCATTTTCTCTCAACCCAAACACTCCATTTCCAGAGAATTGTTTCTGATTTTCTCACCTAAATCTCTCCTTTCAACTCTCATTTGATTCCAAATCAACATATCTTCAAAACCTCTTCATTTGCTACTTGATTCATCAAGGGTTTTCATTCCAAAAAGTGGAGAAACACAAGTTTGGAGGTAAGAACGTCCTTCTCCTCTAAACTATCAGTTCTTTACTGAAATTCCTAAGTTTTCAATCCTTAATTGATGTTTAATTAAAGGTTTTTAAGTGTTGAAATGGATCTTGGCTTATTATGCAAGATTTTGATGATTTTTGATGATTTTCGTTAGATCTGATTAATCTGTGATTTGAGAGGTATTTTTGATGTTAAATGATCTCTAAATTGATAAGGAATTGAGTCTTGATTGATGCAATCCCGGATAGGTTGAGTTTCCTAAGTTTAGCTTGTGTTTCAAGGTAGTTTTTGAGGTGATCTTGGTGATCTGATGTTGCTGGAGGTATAAGGTTGTTAATAGGTTGTTTTTAGATGTTATATGATGTTAATGGAAGTGAGGTTTTGCTGGTTTATGGCTGGGCTTTGTTTAGAAGTGGTTTGGATGCATTTTCGGTTGTGTTTGGTGGCCGAAAATGGAGGTTGGATGAGAGCAGCGAGTTTAGGTGCTTTCATTGAAGCAATTAATGCATGATGATGCATTAATCCTCTGCTTTGATGTGTTGAAACAGGGGAGGCATCTTTGGATCCAAGATTGGTTGATCCGGAAGCTTGATTTGGTGCTTTGGCTTGAAGCAAAGTGGAAATCGGTGAGTGAGTTTGTGGAAATTAGATTTTCAGCTTTAAAACCAAGGTTTGAAGGTTTGGGGAGCTTAGTTTAAGTCTAAACAACTTTGCTAAGCTCAAGTGTAAGTTTTCGGATTTTCTCTCTAGTGGTGGCCATGTTTTTTGTTGTGATGCAAGATGATGATTTGCATGTTTTTAATTACTATTTTGAAAGCATGTTTTAGCATGGATTTTGCTGATTATGTAAGCCATATGTTGAAGGTAACTCTAGGTAGGAGTACCTTGCTTTTATACATTGAAATAATGTGGTTTGATGCTTTGAAATGCATGATGAAAATGGCTTGGTTTAATGCTTTAAAACAGTGGATTAAATGATGAATATGATGTATATTGGCAAGTGATGTTTTGAAAAGATTAAGGTCACTAAGGTGGTTAAAAGTCCTTGAGTGAGCCTTGTTACTTAAGATCATCAAGGTGGTTAAAAGTCCTTGGATGAGTCTTGTTGCGGACACTAAGGTGGTTAAAAGTCCTTAGGTGATCCTTTCCATGGTGTTTAAAAGTCCATGGGGCCAAGGTATTTAAAAGTCCTTGGGGCCAAGGTGTTTAAAAGTCCTTGGGGTGATTCAAGCATTGGACACAAAGGTGGTTAAAAGTCCTTGTGTGGTCCTTATTCATGGTGTTTAAAAGTCCATGGCCAAGGTGCTTAAAAGTCCTTGGGACCAAGGTGTTTAAAAGTCCTTGGGAAGTTGATGAACTTGTTTTAAAAAATGAAATGTATCACTTGAGCCAATATGACATGTTAAGTATTTTGTGAAGAATGTGATGCTTGTTTTAATGTTTATGTTTAAGCATGAGTTTGCTTGTTTAAAGTATGCTTTTGAGCATGTGCAAAGGTTGATTTTAAGCATGTTTTGTAAATGTTTTGAATTGCATTATTGAATGGTTTTTAAGAGCCTTCCTCACTAAGCTTTTGCTTACGCTCTCTTCGTTTTCTTAATTCAATAATGCAGAGCATTAGAGTATCTTGAAGGGCAGCAAGAGGGGCAAGAGTTCAAGTGCAAGTAAAGCTCAATGTATGGAAGGTTTTTGTTAAACATTTAGCTTTTGGGTGATTTGGCAATGGGGGACCAATGTGTATGTTTTGGGAGGTGTTTGAGACTCCCTAAGTATGTTGAATGTTGTTTTGAATGCTGGTTTTTGGATTGGATCGTTGCATGCTTGTTTTGGAAGTTTTGTGTTTGAATAGCTAGCTTGTGTAGGAAGCATGCCTATTGAATTGGGGCTTTTTGCATATGATGTTAGATTGTTGTTTTGATGATTCCTATAAGTCATATATATGTTGAATTGCATACTGGTAAAGTTTGGTGACATTTGGAGCATGTTTGAATGATCAATTGCATGTTTTGGTATGCTTGTTTGCTGCAATCTGTGCAGGCGTTTCGGAACAGTGTGCACCGTTTCGGAACGGGTGCCTTACATGAACCCAGGCGTCCGAAACGGTATGCACCGTTTCGAAACGGTTTGGTCTCTGCCAAGGCCATGTTTCGGAACCCGTTTCGGAACGGCCCGTGTTTCGGAACAGGGTTTACCTGTTTCGGAACGGTCGACCGTTGGGGGCTGACAGTGGCAGTTATATGTTTTGAATTGTTTACGTTTTGGTCCTGAATCTTGTTTGTTCAATTGTATGAGCTTGGGAAGTTTTTTTGAGCTGAAATTTCACAGAGAAGCATGAAATTTGATTAACTTCAAGTTGGTAACTTTAATTTGGGTTAAGTCCTTTTAATTATCAGAAATTACAATTTGGTCCCTAAAGTTGTAATTTGTTCAATTGGGTCCCTGTTTGATCTCTGATGTTTGTGATCTTTGAGTATGATGTTTGTGTGATCACAATTAGGATTAATGTGCATCTAGACAAGATTAAAAAGAAAAAAAAGGGTCGTTAATCAAGGTTGACTTTCGGGTTGACTTTGGTTTTCCCCGTGTGACTTTCTTAATTCAGGTCAACCGTCTAGGCCGGGTTAAGGGGGTTACAGGTGATGAGTGGAATCCCGCCCATGCAAGGTCCGGTGATGAGTGTAATCCCACCGAGGTAAAGTGATTGTTGAGATTTAAATCCGCACATCCGGGTAACTAATAGTGGCCAATTAAACTTGTTCATATGATTGTGATATATAATGTTAATATATGATGATGTTATTGATGTTCGAACTTGATATGATGTGAGATGTCATACATGACTCTTGAAAGACTAGCTAGGTCTACTTGTGAAATTATCTATGCATGTTAGATATGAGATTTAGGGAATACATGCTTGAACCCTGCATTGTTGATGTTTTTGGTTTTAGAGCATCCTCACTAAGCTTATAGCTTACGCTCTCATTTTCAACAATGCAAATCATTAGCGTGGTGTTAGCTCGGAGCAAGGCAAGAAGGGTTTTCCAAGTTTGTTGCTCAAGTACGATTAATTATTATGTAGTAGTTAAGCAATGTGGCAAGAGAGTGTGGTTGTATGAGCTTGTATGACTCATTTGTGATTTTGATGTTTATGGTTTGTCTTAGTTTGTAAGCATGATATACCTTGCCAAATGCTCTTTTGATGTATGCCTTTTGATGTTTAAGTTCGCTTCATGACATGTAAACCCTTATAGGACGAATGGTGATTTTGTCTATCAATGTTTTCAAGCATGACTTGTATGGAAGGCTAATGTAAATTTGTCATGTATGTATGATTGTTTAACTCTATGTCTTGTAAGTGTTCGAGCATGCTAAACATAGGATGCATGCCTCTAGACTTTGTTTGATGGTGTTGTGTGCCTTTAGGGGTCCAATGGGACCTTTAGACTTGTGGACATTCGCCTAATTCTGGTTTTCAAGGGTTGCAGACAGCCCACGTTTCGAAACGGGAAGGGTCATTTCGGAACGGGTAGGCTTCAGGGACCCCGTATCGGAACGCGTTTCGATACGGTTTGGCCTCTGGAAGCCCCTGTTCCGATATGCGTTTCGGAACGTTTTAGCTACTGAAATTCTGAGAAATTCACGAGACGAAGGTGTATCGAAAAGGGTATAAGGGTTTCGGAACGGTCAAAATCTCGTTGACCACGAGAAGTTGACCGTTGAGGGCGTTTCGGAACGGTTGACCACCGTTTCGATACGACCCCTTGTATAGGCTCTAGGACAGTTGACCTGGTCAAGGCGTTTCGAAACGCCTCAAGGGTGTTTCGAAACGGCCTGTTTAAAAGATTAAAATTGGGTTGTCTTGGGTTCGAATATTTGTCTCATGTATTTCATTCCGCTGTTTGATCACTTAGGATTCAATACTCCTCTAGACAAGATTAAAATAAAAGAAAAAAAATAGGGTTGCTAACCGAGGGGGAACCTTAACGGATTTCGCTTCGGTTTTCCACGTGTGGCCTACTCGGACCGGTCATCCGGCCGGACCGAGACGAGGGGTTACATTTATGTCGATTAAAATGACCATTAAAGACATTAAATTAAATGTGTATGTTTATAATAAATAATAAAATAATAGTGAAATTATATCTATATCAAATTATATAGTATAAATAAAATAAATATTTACATTAATTATGAACAGTATATTTATATTAAAAATACATTATAAAAAATCAAATTTATATTGATTAATAAAAATATTGAAATTATTTTATATTTATTAGTAATTAAAATTATTTACATTTATTAATAATAAAATTATATTTATATTAAAATCAATATAATATAATTAATATTAAAAAGGTCATCAAAGTGTGGAAGGGTGAAAGGGACATTACCACTGCAGTGAATCTCCAGTGGCACCTTTAAACTTCAGTTGGAAATTGAAGCGTTGTTGAGTCTAGGGTTTCGGTAACAAAAATTATAAATCGAAAACAGACTTGAATTATAGTGTTTAGACCATTTATAATTTGCAAGCTTGTAAATGGTGATTATTCGAATCGTCTCGAATTTAATTTTTTATTTAATTTATAATTCATTTCAATTGTTTTATAATGTCAGAAATGTATGTTTCTATTTTTGTTTGTAACTCTTGTTATATTTTTTTTGACAAAATGACAAAAGATGTCCCTGACGTTTGCATATTTTATTATTTGATTCTTTATTTTTTTTAGAGCAAATAACTTCTAATATTTTAATTTGGTCTAAATATGCCCCCTGTTGGACGGCTGATGTTGACTGGACTTGCCACGTATTAAGATCTACTAAATGTCAGCATCATATTCACTATGTGTCAATATCATATTTATCACGTGTCACCATCTTGTTTGACCACGTGTCAGCATGATAGTCAGCCACGTATCACCATAAAAAATATAATAAAACAATTTTTTAAAAATCTGACGTGGCATATGCACATCAGCTGATCATAACACGTGGCAAATCCAGTCAGAATCAGTCGTTGATCGTCAGTTGACTGACAGTTTTCATCCAATAGGGGCATATTTAGACCAAATTAAAAATGTTGGGGTTCTTTGCTAAAAAAAATATGGGCCAAATGACAAAACATGCAAATATTGGAGACATCTTTTGTCATTTTACCTTCTTTCTTTGTCACACTAATATTGTCTCGTGTTTAATTTTTTGTCAACAATTTTTAACTTTAATTTTTATTATTTAAAATGTATTACTGTAAAAAAAACATATTAAAAAACTTTAAATCAAATAGTTTTTAAATGTACAATTTATAAATTTAAATTTTAAAAATATTTAAATAAATATGGGTAAAAGTTAAAAATTTGACAAAATAAATAAAGAACAACTTTAGTAACATAGAGAAACTATATAGTTTATATAAAATTTAACCAATTGGTCAAATTGCTCATCTTTGTTCCCTCATATTCTCAAAGTCGATCCTGGG
Source organism: Hibiscus tridactylites (assembly GCA_958450335.1). Lineage (NCBI taxonomy): Eukaryota > Viridiplantae > Streptophyta > Magnoliopsida > Malvales > Malvaceae > Hibiscus > Hibiscus tridactylites. Next base: position 53,029,314 of record OY288275.1, read on the forward strand.
GCAGGTCGAACCGGTCAACCGCCCAAGGCCTCAAAATTCTTAATTTGTACTACCTAAAAATTATAATAGAAAGTGCCTCAAAATTTAATTATAATATTAGAGAGATGCCTCCATTTTGAGCCATAAATAATAAGTAAACGAAATAATAATTTGGTTATAATATTAAATAGAGACCCCTTCTTTTTTTAAAAAAAAATTATTACTTAAATAGTTATAGTTTAATTTTTTTCTAATAGTTAGTATTAGGGGTCCATTTTTTTCCAATGCTTGTTATTAGAGGCTCAATTTTCCCTCAATATTTGTTATTATGAACTTAGTCTTAAAATTCTTTTTGTTTTCAATATTTATTATTTGAGGCCCAATTTTTCTTGATATTTATTATTTGGGACATACTCTTCAAATTTATTTTCTCAATACTTGTTTTAGGGTCCAATTTTTTCAATACTTGTTACTAAAGGCTCAATTTTCTCAATATTTTGTTATTATGAGCTACTCTTAAAATTCATTTTTTCAATATTTGTTATTAAGGACCAGTTTTTTTAATACATGTTATTTGATGCCTAATTTTTCTTGATATTTTTAGGGACCTTTACTAATAATTTGATTACATAAAATTATAGTAATATCTTTTTTAATATAACTCATTCAAATATCTATAAATACTATAAGAATATTTATCTAGAAAACTTATTTTACATAGTTATTTAGAAAAATGACCTTAGACCAAAGTTATTTAAAAAATAATCTTTAAATCATCCATGTAATGGACCACCCTCCCTTTAAATTTAAATTATTAGCTTTTTATTAATATTATTTAATTTAGTAAATTTTAATTATTATTTAAAATACATATGATTTTACTATAAAAACCTCCTCAATCTAAATGAAGGGAAAAAGTACACCGAATAATATCAATCCATCAAATTAGTATCTTACAGATAAAACAAACTAAGTACAAACCATGGATAAACGATCATCATGTGGAACCATCACCATCCTCCAACAAACACGTTTGAACAGCAGCCGGCGGGGACAAAAACTAAGGCACCATCATCTCATTTTTAGTAATTTATCGGTAACCAAATCGCACATCCCATGGACGATCGCTAATGTGCAGTAAAAACAAATGAGCAGGACCACAATCAATCGAGCTTGAGATCAACTTCAAAGCATCCAAACTGTCAAGCTTTAAGATTATCTTGTATCCACACACAAAATAATCCCCCAAAGTTGAGCATTAGTTGCTGAACTTTTTAGACCCATACGCCATGTGAATCACGACCCACTTCCACATGTCGCAGCACCATACGTGTTCACTTTCACCCATCTGTTCTTGGGCGCCAACCCAACCATATCTGACACGCCCAATGCTGATCCGGACAACCCAACCAGTCGCTGACTACGCTCAATCATTATTATTTATTTTCACTCTTCTAATACTTGCTTTGAATTCAAATCTTGACCTTATTATTGTTAAAAAAATATACATCTCTTAATTTCATTATTTCTATATACAATTTTAACCTTCTTTCTATTTTTAATCTAACACAAACCAATTTTACCATTTACAAGCACGAAGCTATATATATAGCTTAGGGACAATAGTCCTTCTACCAAATTATATATATATATAAAGATAATTAATAATTTAGACTCCAAATTTTATCCCTTAATTTCATAATTATTTATACTTTATCACTTAAGTTTGATTTTGGACTTCCTATACTCAAATTCATACCGGCGACGAATGTATGATTTTATGTTAGGGGGCAAATTTATTAAATTGCAGGGGATAAAAATAATTTTTTAGTAGAAAATGCATGAAAAAAATTTAATTTTCTTAAAATCATATAAAAATTTAAAATTTTCAAGAACAATCGCTCCCCACAGTCCCCTTAGTCTATCCTTGCAATGGAGAATAAAAATATTTTGTTTTTTTTCCGGTGCCCCTATTTATGTCACATACTAAAAAAAGTAGATTTATAGTTTAAGGTTAAGGTCTAGAGTTAGGGTTTAAGATTAGAATTTAGAGAATTAAGGGTATGATGTATTTTTTAGAGTGTATGTGTTAGGATTTAAGACTTAAGTTTTGAGGTAGAGCTTAAAATTTAATTTTTGAGATTAGTATCGAAAGGGCCAAATAATTTTTATTCCGCGAGGTTTTACCTCTTCTTTATTCCTTCTTTTAAAACTTTTTCTTCTCGAAATACCTTAAGGTATGTATTTATCCCTTAAAATAAGGGTAAAAATTTCCTGCCCCTAACTATGCCTCCTGCCTAAAAATACTTAAAAATTAAATCTTGCCCCATAACCCTAATTTTCATATCCTAAACCCCAAACCCTAAACTCTAAAAAACTATACCCTACCCCTAATTCCCTACACCCTAACCATAAGCCCCAACCTTAAACCCCAATCCCTAAACCATAAACCTACTATTTTAAAGTGGGGCACAAATGGGTATACTTTGGTGCAGATGTTCATCCTTAAAATAAATGTAATAAAACCCAAATGATAAGTTTGAGATGTTGGCATGCTTGAACATACCAGGTGTTTGCATGAAAAAGCCTACGTGGCAGCACCGGAGAAGGCCACGTTTTTTGTTTTATTTTGGCTTGTCCACTGATATATGGAAAATGAATTCAGATTCCATATGCATTTTGTTTCCTTATCCTGAATTAACAGAGTTAAGAAGTTGATGGAGAGGAAGCATCTTTCTTCCATTGCCAACCATGTTCTTCCAACAACTGCACTGTATAATTCTATTTTGTTAAATAATCACTTTGCTCTTTGTCACACAGTATAATTCCTATTCAACATTTATCCAGGGAACTAGGTACTTCTGTGGATCATTTGGTGGAAGAATTTGAAGCTGGATGGAACACCGATGTCGGCCATTATTCGAGGAAATTCATAGAATTTTGCTGCTCAAAAGCCATTGTTAAACTATGCCAAAACATAGAAGAAAGATTGAACAATGGATCATTCAGCCGGTTCACATATGACATGATGCTTGCATGGGAGAACCCTAGTGCCTCAGTAATCAAATTTTTACCTGAATATATGGATTTTCAACTCTATGCTCAAGTTTTCAGATTTTATCTGTTTGATGATATTCCCTATTTAGTACTTATTCTATGATTTTGAGTTAGCAGGATAGCTTTGGCAAGGAGAAAGAAGAGCTGAAAATATCTGTGAATTTGCCTCCCGAGCATGATGATATCCCTCTTTTCTATTCAGACTTAATGCCACTCCTTGTAAGTTTAGTTAGTCATTAGCCTTACAGCTTGATTGGTATGTTAATGTTGCTTGTATACTTCATACTTCATACTGCAGTGTCTGTCATTCTTGGGGTACAGATTATTTGTGTGCTTTCTTGGTAGGTTAATGATGAACCAAGTGTTGGAGAAGATGCGTTTGTGTGGTTGGGATCATTACTTCCATTAGTTGCAGATATCGTTAATGGAAGATTCGCATTCGAAACTCTAACCGCGCCTACTGGAAACCGGCTCTTTTTCCCTGCATATGATAAGTTCCTAAAAGAAATCCACAAGTAAGCCTTGAAACTCTGCTTCCAAAGGCCTCTTTCTTTTTGAAAGACTCTCTTGGAGAATTACTTATAATTGTATAATATCATAGATGGTACTGCAGGTCGTCTCCATTTGCTTTCATGTAATTGTATTTTTTTCTTACCGGCATAAACATCAATGGTTACATAGTAACAGACTGCAGAGTGGTAGAATCCTCAATGCTTCCATAAATTTGTGAAATTTAAGGTTACTGGTTTCAACTTGTGTGTGTAGAGCCCGAAAAGTTGTCTGCAATATTCTAAGTGCTTTATTTGTTGGCATTCAATGTTGGTTCAACAGTTGCATGAAGCATTTGCAGAAACAAGCCAAACCAAAGGGTGTAGAGTTAGCTGGTGATGAATTTATATTACATGTCGAAGGAACGGCCACCTCACAGAGAGTAGTTCGCCATATTGGAGGAACAAGTTGGCCTGGTTGGTGTTTGATTTCATTTTCCAGTTTAGTAAGAATGTACAGGCATTCAAGGAAATATGTATTTTATGATCATTTAAGTCATTGCTACTTTGAAATTACTTACTTTGGATGTTACTTTTCTAGGTAGGCTTACGCTGACTAATTATGCTCTCTACTTTGAGGCCTCTGGAGTGTTAACGTACGAAGATGCATTTAAGATCGATCTTTCGAAGGATATAGAACACAGTGTTAAAACGGCTTCAACTGGTCCATGGGGTGCTCCACTTTTCGACAAAGCCATAGTCTACGAGTCACCTGAGTTGTAAGTATATGGTTTTGAAGAATTACCAGTGATATTATCATTAGTATGACTCATTTCAAAGTCGGACATTATAACATGCAGTTAAAACTTCAATGATCACCCCAACCTCAAAATTCAATTCAACAATGCATCAGTTGACAATTGCCGATTTGAAAGTTAGGCAGTTAGGCACTATTCTAACTACTTGATAATTAGAGTCGATGCTAGTTGATGGTCACTATTAAAGCTTATTGAAAATTTTGATTGTTCTTATTCTGATTTTCGAGTGACTTGACATTCCGATTTTTCTAGCCAAGAAGTACTGCTGGAGTTTCCGGAGATGACAAGCTCCACGAGGCGTGACCATTGGCTATCGCTCACAAAGGAGGTTCTGCTAATGCACAAATTTTTATCTAAATTTAAGACAGAAAGTCCAATACAAGCATGGGAGATGCATGCAAGGACCATTTTGGGCATCATAAGGCTTCATGCAGCTAGAGAAATGCTCAGAATTTCTCCCCCTGATCCCACAAAGTTCTTGATTTTTGCTTTATATGATGAGTTACCTAAGGGGGACTACGTACTCGAACAGCTTGCCGAGAGTCTAAACAGGGTAAATATCGGACAACCATGTAGTGCACACTCCATACTGAGGAAAACGAACTTTTCGGATCAGACTATATTGAGCCTAGAAACAAAAGGAGTGAACGAAAAGAGTAAAGCTATTGCAGGCGGCGAAGATGATAAGACTTCACTAGAGACTGCCATTAATCAAACGAGAAAGGAAGAAAGGGAAGTTGTCAATGCTAAAGAAGCTATCGAGGGGCTGAAAGAAGAAGGGATCAGTGAAAACGCTCTCATTCTTATGGTAATTACACACTCTTTCCAGTCTGATGTCCGATAAAAGCGAGATTTAATCACTCAAACATATCTTGCTTTCTAAAAGAATAAATCACAGGATTGATGCAAAAACCTTATATGTATTGCACATTTTCCTTTTGCAAATACAGGAGCTACTAAAGCCACTCAAGAGTGTATTCATTTGGTTTCGAGAAATAATTTCATGGGAGCAACCGGCAGTCACCCTTATTGCAATCGCCATAATTACAACAATCGTGTACAAGTAAGTTTGTTTTGATGCAAATTCCAGTCCAAAAAGATAATAAAACAACTAGGAAAATATGTTCTTGTTGTTGCAGGGAATGGGTTGGAAAGGCGATATCAGCAGGCTTGCTTGCATCGGTAGCGAAAATGATCCAAGCGAGACAAGAAAGGCTCAAAGGCAAGCAAAAGGAGATAACCGTGTGCACTGCCTCCGAGTCGACTGCATCCGCAAGAGAGAACATAGTTTCAGCACAGTATGGATTAATTACCATTTCCCAGATAATAAATCAAGCAAATGTTACAATTCTGAAATTGCATTCAATTCTGGTTTCAAGGGCACACAAGGTGAACTCATGCAACTTCGCTTCTTTTAGCTTCAAGCTCAATGAAATGCTTTCTTTTATGAGATTTATAATCTGCCTTTAGCCATGAACTACAATCACATGTAGAGTATTTTGGCTGATATACTAGTGCATAAAGATTCATACATTCGATGCTTAAATATTCATACATTCGAACTCGGACATACATGCTTGCCATACTATAGAATTTCATACCACAATCAAATCAACCGAGTTTTTTTCGGTTTCAGCATGCGGATATGGTGATGGTAGGCCTCATCGGTTTGGCGATGTTGCTGGCGGTGATACCGTTAAAGTATCTAATAATAATCGGCGTATTACATTCCATGACGATGACATCAAAGGTAGGGAAGCACATGAGAAATAAGCAAAGGCAGAGGCGAGTGAAAGAATGGTGGGACTCCGTCCCCTCCACACCTCTTCGAATAGTGGATCAGCCTCCTCCTGCCTGGCCTAAATCTAAATAGGTGGTGAAATATATATGTTTTACACTTTTGTGTCCAAATATAGCTCCATAAGAAAAACAAAAGGATACATTGACCTAGGCATGCTAAATGATGATATGTTTTAAAATTTTTGGTAATGAGAATTTCTTTTTAGAAAAATCCTATTTTAATTGTGAGAGATTTAATTATAATTTTAACAATTTGTGGAATTTAATTAAAAATATTTAAAATTTAATGAGAAGTTTTAATAAATTTGAGGGGTCTAATTAAAATATTTAGAAAAAAAATTCTGGCTTGGATTATCATCCGCCCTTGGTTTGAATTGTTAACGTAAATTTTTATTACGTGTATGGTTATTCATAATTAGATTTTCTACAAATAAAGTTTTCAATAATAACGGAGGTAGATTTTAGTGAGGAAGTTGAACCCCCTTAAATTTTTTGTGTTAAATTTTTAATTTTTATGAAATTTCACCCATTTTAAGTGTCAATTTACCCTTTAATCGAGGGGCGGTCTTTCTCCGACCTTTAATCATTTTCTTATCGATTTATGTTCATGTTTGAGGTGCGTGGCTGCCTCTCACAACAATGTCGTCTTCAAAATTTGAACTCATGTTCTCTTCTTGGGAGTGCAATGTGCCTTATTAATACCCAACCATTGTTGGTAAATAAAATTAAATTTTGTTAATAATAAGTGTAATTAAAAAATTAAAATCTATAAATTATATTTTATTTAAAATTAATAAAATTATATTTTATTGTATGATAGTAAGTTTAAGAAATACTTTATCGTATGATAATAAGTAAGGGTGTGTAAAATCGGGTTCGGTTAACTATTAGCAAATTATTTCGGTTAACTAGTAAGTTCAAGGCACCAAATTCTCGATCTTAAACCGTAATTATTCAACTGGTTAACTGAAAATTTTGATTCAGTTCGAGTGACGATTTTTTATTTTGTTTATTAAAAATATAAGTTTTAATAATATTTTAAAAATATATATATTTTTAAAATTCAACACATGATATTAGTATTTTTTTAATACTAGTAAAGTAAACATTTAAACTTCATAAAATGAAATTATGATTTTACTTTTGAGGAATGAGAAAATAAAATAAAATATGATTTTTTAATATAAAATATTAAAATTACATATAATATATACTCTATTATATAACCGGTCGGTTCGGTTACCCGGCTTGTCTCAAAATCATGAACTGTAATCGAACCTGTTTTTTTCTAAATAAAACTCAAACCGAATTAAATTTTTTGGTTCGGTTAATCAATTTTTCAATTCGATTTTTTTGAGTTTTGAAATCGGTTTCGATTTTTTTGTACACCCCTAATAGTAAGTTTAAGAAATACCACTGCATTCCTAGTAAAGTGTTTTGGTGAAGTAAACGTTCTAATTTTTTTTAGTATTTTAATTAGCATTTTTATGTATATTAAACGTTATAAACTTACTTCCATGACAATCACATTTTTCAAAAATCACTCTATTGACAATGTTAACATAATAAAATACCAGAACTCTTTATTTCATGTGTCTCTTGCCTTATATAATCTATATCTATATATACATATACAATAATTTTCTTTTTCGAAAGCAAATACGAGTCTCTAGTCTTCGATCTATTCGTAAATTATTATTCCTCCGTTCCATTAATCTTGTCCTTTATTAGTTTTTTAAAAGTCAATTTTTTAAAACTTTAATCATGGTTATTTTAAACAATTAAATTTTATAAAATATATAATTTAAAATTACTCGATTGAAGGTTTATAAAATATATTTTTATCAATAATAAATTTTAAATAATAATGAATCAATGTTAAAAAATGGGTAAACTATACTAATGACTACCGAACTATGGGGTTGGTGTCGATTTGACCACTATATTTTCAATTGTGTTAAATATACCACATAACTATTTAATTGGTCCCAATGTAGCCACCTGCCGTTAAAAAAACAAAAAAGTTAACGGGACTGTTAAAATAATTGGTATAATTACACATTTAGTCCCATTTGTTTATAAAATCATTCAATTTAGTCCTAATTTTAATCTAATAAAATAAATTAATTATTCAATAAGGTGGTCACCACCTTATTTGAGAGATTTATCTATATTTATTAAATTTATTTTCCTTACCCAATCAGGTGGTGACACGTGTCACCACCAATTGGATTAAGAAAAATGAAATTGGCCCCAAGGGGAGTTGAACCTGGGTTATTAGAGAAATAAAGCAATGGTCTTGCCACTGGGATAAGCATTTTTCTGGTATTTAGAATTCCAAATATATTATATATTGTATATAATAATGTTTGATTTTGGCAATTGATGGCCTCTGGTACATGGAATACCAGGCATGATTCCATTGTTTCCATGGCAGTGAAAGCTTGAAGCCGATTTATCGACCAAATCCCAGACACAAAATTTATGTTACCGAAGAAATGGTTTCTGGAAAGATTAAGATTGTTCAAATATGAACATCTATATAGTGTGCTTGGAAGTTGGCCTTCAAATGAATTCACAGCAAAAGAAAGAGATCTCATTGATGAACAGAATTGAAACAAATCATCAGCGAGTGAACCTGAAAAAAAAATTCCAGAAAGATCGAGAAATCTAATGGAATTCATGTTAACAAAAGAGCTGGGAATCGACCCTGAGAGATTATTATAACTAAGAACTAAGATTAAGCCTTTCAAGACGATGAAGCACACCAAGTGTTCGACCAATTGTCCCACTGAAATTGTTACCAGACAGTGATAATACCTTCAAAAATTCCAACTTTTGAATCCCTTTGCTGATCTTCCCCGATAATCCTAACCCATCAAGAGAAACCTCCGAAACCCGGCCGTTGATCGGATTGCATTTGATGAATCTCCAGGAACAGGGCGATTTATCATCTTCGTTCTACGATTGAAGATAAGAGGAAGGGTCTTTGATATCCGATTTAAACACGATCAAGCCAGGAACATCGTCGTTGAGTTGAATGGAAGAAGCTTCATCGTCTCCGATGCAAAAATTCATGGAAAGAAGCAAGAAAATCAGAAAATGAAGAGAACCTTTTTTTTAATATCCCCATTGTTGTCAGTTTTGTTGCTTGAAATCAAGCTTTCACTGCCATGGAAATAATGGAATCATGCCTGGTATTCCATGTACCAGAGGCCATCAATTGCCAAAATCAAACATTATTATATACAATCCATGTACCAGTGGCAAGACCATTGCTTTATTTCTCTAATGACCCAGGTTCGATTTCTCTTGGGGCCAATTTCATTTTTCTTAATCCAATTGGTGGTGACACGTGTCACCACCTGATTGAATAATTAATTTATTTTATTAGATTAAAATTAAGACTAAATTGAATGATTTTATAAATAAATGGGACTAAATGTGTAATTATACCAATTATTTTAACAGTCCCGTTAACTTTTTCGTTTTTTTTTAACGGCAGGTGGCTACATTGGAACCAATTAAATAGTTATGTGCTATATTTAACACAATTGAAAATATAGTGGTCAAATCGACACCAACCCCATAGTTTGGTGGTCATTAGTATAGTTTACCCTAAAAAATTTAACCCAAAAAAGTCAATAAAAAATAAATTTAATGGAACAATGAGAGTATTTATTTTGTTTGACCTAATCAGATTAAATATTTGTAAAATTGTAAATATATAAATGAGGTCCGTGTTCGCGAGAGAGAAGCTTGGGCATGCAAGACTCAAAAGCGAGCTATTAAAAAATCATATTGTATGTGTTAAAGTTGCTACCCAAATTTTTTTCGGATAAGATGTACGTTCACCGTTAGCGAGGTCCGGCCCTAGATTTTGGTGGCCCAGGGGAACCGAATAATTAAGTCACTAATAGTAAGTATTTAAAAATAAATTTTAAGATTAGGCTCTCAATAACAAATATTAAAAAAAATTGAGCCTCTAATAACAAGTATTAAAAAATTGAGTCCAAAAAATAAATATTAAAAAAATAGATCCCTAAAAATATTAAAACAAATTAAACTATAATTAAAATGTCTTAAGACCCAATAACGCCTAGATTAAATAAATTTTAGATGAGCCCCATTAATGAATAACTAAAATTTAAGGTAAACTACATAAATGGTCACTGAATGTTTAGGGAGAATTCATTTTGGTCACCGTATTTTTAAAATATTCGATAAAGTCGCTCAACTTTTAGTTCGATTTCAATATAGTCACCGAACTTTTAGTTCACTTTCAATAAGGTCCCTTCGGTTACCTTTAGTTTGAAAAGCCGATGTTATCCTTAATAAAAAAAATGGGTAAACTACACTAACCATCACTCAACTTTCTTCTCACTCCTATTTTGGTCACTAGAGTTTAAATTTTTTCAATTTATTAACTTAACTTTCGAATTGTTTATATTTTGGCCACTCTCAAATGACATATTTATATAAATAGAAAATTTCGATAAATACTTAAAATATTTTGGTTAATTGGTAAATTCATATTATTCAATTATCGATCTTATATTGTAACAATTAAATCAGATAATCGATTAACCAACTAACCGAAATATTTGATTCTAGAAATGATTTTTTTACTTTGTTTATTAAAATATCAAATATGATAATATGGTAAATTTAATAATTGTTCGGTTGTGATAAAAGTATAAAAACAGCTAGAAAGTCAAAAATTGAAAGTTCAAACCTATTAATCCTACCTAGAGCCAAAACTTTAAAAAAATCAAAAGGGTATCAAAATCACTAGACTATAATATATTGTAATGCATAAAATTTAGAAATATTGTATATATATATATATCAGATCGGTTAATCAATTTTGCTTAAAACTGTGAACCGTAACCGAAAAGGAATAATTTATTTTAAAAAATTGTACCGAAATCGGGTTCAATAATCCTTAAAAAATATTTTGGTTAATTTCTAAATTTAGATTATTCAATTCTCAATCTTATATTGTACCAATTAAGTCAGATAATCGATTGATCGATTAATTGAAATATTTGATTCGAGTAATAATTTTTTGTACTTTGCTTATTAAAATACCAAATATGGTAAATTTAATAAGCAAAGTAAAAAAAAATCATTACCCAAATTTTTTTAAAGATTAATTGAATTTTTCTATTTGTATAACCATGTCATTTGAGATTGGCCAAAATATGAACAATTCGAAAGTTAAGTTATTAAATTGAAAATTGTTAAACTCTAGTGACCAAAATAGGTGTGAGAAGAAAGTTGAGTGATGATTGGTGTAGTTTACCCATTTTTTATTAAGGAAAAATGTCAAATCCTAACGGGAGGGACCGTATCAAAATCGAACTAAAAGTTGAGTGACTTTATCGAATATTTTAAAAGTACGGTGACTAAAATAAATTCGCCATAAATGTTCGATGACCATTTATGTAGTTTACCCAAATTTAAAAGACCATCTATATATTTTTAAGGGAAAACTACACCAGTGACCACCGAAGATATTGGGGATACCTATTTGAACCACCGAACTAAAAAAAACGTCAATCACACCACCAAACTTATTAAATCAACCTATTTTGACCACCGCCGTTAAAAAATTAACGGAGGGGTGACGAAAGTGCCACGTGGCAGTTAACATGACTTTTTTAAAATTACATGTTTAGTCCCTATTATTTACTTATTAAATCAATTTGAACCTACGACAATATCTTATTAAGCTTAGAAAATTTTTAACTTTAGTCGCACTCTCCAGAGACTTGCTTAGAAAACTCTTAGCTTTAGTCACACTCTCTATAGACTTCCATTCCAAAATATTTTTTATTTTCTTTGGATTAACATGAATTCTATCAGCTGACACTTATCTTTCTTATATGACATACGGACCGTACTTTTGTAATCTCTTCTTCTAATATAATGAAAGCTTTCATCCATTGTCTGTAATTTTTTTTTGTTTTAATTTTTCTACATAAATTTTAGTATTTTTTATTTATTTGTGATTGTATTCTTTCATTGTTTCGTCATTATCGTTCGGTTCTGATATAATAACATGAACAATAAAACTTCCTATACATCCAAATATAAGTTGGGAAAAATATATTAATATATCATAAGATTATGCTTAATACATATTCTTCGATTTTAATGCAACAATTCTGTAAGCAAAAGTTGATAACTTCTTTTTTCAATTTTTTTAGATTTCTCTATGGCAATTAATTTTGAGGGTTAAAGTGACATTTCACTGTGTAAATTTCTTATTTATAGGCTATTTTAAACCAAAAACCCCAATTTAAATAATTATCTAGAAAAATGGCCCCCACAGATTATTATTTAGAAAAATGACCCTTAAATCTGCCACGTAAGAAGAACTCGCGTTCTGGAGGTAGCGATATACGAACTCGCGTTATGCAGAAAGCGAGTTCTGCATACGTGGAAACACTTTTCAGAATAACGAACTTTACAGAAACTCGCGTTCTGCCAAACGCGAGTTCCCCAAGAATTTCAAAAGGCGACTGAATTTATCGTGGGGAACTCCCTTTCTGTAGAAAGGGAGTTCTGTGCAATTCTGGGTAGAAGAACAGACTTCGATAGGCATGTTTGAGCATTATTTCGGGCTTATTAATTGAATATTTTTGTAAACATTCAGTTTGGCTTTGTAGTACTGAAATTTTCTTTCATTTGACACCAATATGGGCAATTTCCGTCCGTTCTAAACCTAGTAAAATTCACGTCAAAAACGGTATCGTAGCTTGTTTTTTATTGAATTTAAGTATAAGATGACCTCATAGGCTACTTCTGCAAGAACGACAAGCCGGAAAAAAAAGAATTTTTAAAACGAATAAGACTTAGTTAATACGAGGGCCCGAGCGATTAGGACACTTGTTCTTTGTGTGACATCTACTGCAATGTTTTCTTTGTCCGGTTTTTTCTCTATGTTCGACCAGATCCTCGGCACAATAAATTTGCATCGATCGTGGACGTCCCTTTTCTTTTATTAGTGCTAGATCTGGGCGTATGGTCGGTTCAGTATCAACGACATAAGGATCAATTTCATTTCCGATGGGAGGAAACTCTTTTTCGTAAACTTTGAATACCGTTTTGAATAAGTATATCAGATCAAGCAGTCTCATGTAGTTAATACGTTGGTTTGAACAAGCAGCAATGACGTGTGAGCACGGGTATTTGAATGTTTGGAATATTTCGCATTCGCAGGTTCTTTTCCTAAGATCTACCACGAACGCGTTGTGTTGTATGCCTTCCAACGGCATGGAAAATTCTGAAATACGAAACAAATGTCCTTCTCGCGAGAAGAGAGTTGCAGTCATCTCATTTGGACGGCGCACTTTAATTTACAATTTATCGTGAAAGTTCGGGTGGACGTTGTGGCCACCTGCCATGTACTCAGTTGCTTGCCTTCCCAAGGTTGCAAATAGGGTAGCCAGACGATAGTATGTCGCTTTGACAACGTAAGTGATAGGCAAATGTCGCACTCCCTTGAATGATGAATTGACCGCCTCAGCCAAGTTTGTTGTCATGTGACCATATCGTTTACCCTCGTCATATGATCTAAGCCATTTTTCCCTCGGGAATATGTCGAGGTAGTCCGCGCCATTTTTGTTTCTGACTCTCAGTTCTTGGAACAGGTCCTCTACCTCATGTACGTAATGCGAGTTGCCTAGGGAATGACAATTGAATAGTTAGGGGTGAACAACACATGCAAAGATATTGTAAATGAAAATGACCTAAAAGGCGTACCCATTCGAATCACAAGAGCACGTTCATCATGGTTCTTGAACCTTTGCAAGTAGTTCGCCGCAATGTGTCACAAGTAGTAACGGTGGTAAGTGTACGAAGGCTTCCAAGAATCGCCCAAACATTGTTCTATTTCCCACAAGATCGATATGCATCTGTCAGAAATAAGACATATTCTATCGTCCTTTGGCCGCATTATAGGAGAAAGAACATGTTTACATAGGTTCTTAAGGAAGAACACCCAAGACTCGAGATCCTCCTTTTCGACAATTGTGAATGCTACATGCACGGTTTTTCGATTTCCGTCTTGTGCAACCGCCAGAAGTAGAACATGTGTATATTTCTCGTACAACCATGTACCATCGATTTGAACTATCGGTTTCCAGTGCTTGAATGCATTAATGCACTGGGGGAATGTCCAAAATAGCCGGTGGAATTGATAAGCACCTCGAACTACACGATCATTTTCGTATGCCAGAATCGTATGAAGTTCAACAACCGTTCCAGGTATGTGTTTCTGCATCAGGTTTAGCCATAGATGCAACTCATTGTAAGATTCCTCCCATTGGCCAAACAGTTTTTCTATGGCCCGGTTCCTTGCATACCATGCTTTATGGTATTCAGGCCAGTAGCGGTGGACTTGTTGAGTTGTAGCCTAACAGATGCGAACCGTGACTCGGGGATTTGCTTTTACTAGTGGCATGAAGGTTTTTGCAGAGGACGTGCACATCGAGGTTCTTGTGATCCTGGCTTAAGCTAGTAACAATACATGTATGAGGCTCTTCCAGTTTATTGATTCTCCATAGACCGCCCGCCTTCTTCAATTGAGATACACGAATTTTCCATATACATCCTTGATTCTTCTTGTGGGCACGCACCGCCTTGTAGAAACTTGCTTGTGTTTTTTTCACATTCGTCGTAACAGCGTGGCGAATGTTGTACTGCTTAATTGCGACAACCACAAGTTCTTTTGTAAGGAACGTCATCCCAATGACCAGTTCACCATTAGCACGGTTGATTATGCCGTCAATTGTTTGGTTTTGGAATTGTGAAAATTCTGGAACGTCCAACGCATCTATATCAACCGTCGTGAAGTGGGATGATGGCTGGTAATAAGAAATAGGTGCGGTCGATACTGGAACGTTGCTTGTTGTCGGGTGTTCTTCATTGCCTTCCAACTCATCCATATCAATTGTTGGAATGACCACGTCTTCTGGTTCTTCATAGAAGGGCTCATGCTCTTAGTCTTCAGGTATGGGTTCCTTAAGTGGTTCTTCGTCAGAATAATCCCCCTCGAACCGGTATAGTTCAGCGTCGTCGATCGCTACCCTTTCAGGCGAGCAAGTTGGTCGTGGATCGCGAGACCGCTCATGAACCGTATTTCCAAGATCAAATTCTAAAGCACCTACACAAGAATGTCTCCCCATAGATGGTTGAACGTACTCCGTGCTAGGGACATACGTTGAGTATCGTCCATATGAGGAATCATCGAAGAGGTTGAATGCCTCATGGTCATACCTCATGTGGGATGATGACGTTGCCTCCCCCTATAGTATACTGACTGTACAGATTGTACATTGCATGTCTTGGCGCATCGAATTCATCATTCGAGGGTTGGTTCAAGTCGAACCCGAAACTAGCTACGCACAAATGTCTTGGCACAGCTGACGACGACGTACCGAACTCGTTGCATGGACTGTATGTAGTTAACAGGTTGAAATCATTCTGTAAACTGGTCGCCGGGCTATCAACATTGGCATTTGGATCAAAGTCTAAATTTGCGCGTCTCCATGTTGGGATTTTGATAGCAAGATTAGAATCAGAAAACGATACATAACTCTAGGGGACCGCCTAATGAATACTCCAAGTGGGTTGACAGCATCAGCTCTACATTACCGTTGTCCGCAATGCATCATACGGAGTACGTTAACGAATCTATAGAGATTGGCAGACGATACTTCAAGTCGGACAAATTTTGGTTTTAACCATGCGGAACATTGCTCTCTAGTTCCTTAATCAACTTATTGTAGGATAATCTCCTCGGAATCTTCAGTGTTACAGTATTCGATGACTGAAAAATTACGTCGAGCGAGGCATCGGCGATTATCTCGCCATCGTAGTATACTAGAGCAGCAATACCTCCTCGTCTCGACATTTTTTCTGGCAATTGAAAGACTTGTTTTGTGAATGCTATACAATATCAGTATTGCATTCTACTTCATATAATGGAACAAAGTGAATTTTGGTATCTTATTCATCCAGAAAATCCCGGAGACTCTCGTTTTTGCAGACGTGTCAAGGAACTCGCTTTCTGCAGAAAGCGAGATTCTATGACCACGTGTTTCACAGAAAGCGAGATTCGATGAGATTCGATGATCTCACGTTTCATAGAAAACGAGTTCTTTAGGATCTCGCGTTCTACAGAACGTGAGTTCTTCATCGACTCAGCCACTAACAAAGTTGGACTGACACGTCTGAAAAGTTAAATAATAATTGTACTCTGCTTCAAACCGAATTGAATACATGTTTCAATAAGTGAGGCAATGGGAGGTATATATCGATCGATATAATATGTCGAGACGAGAAAGTATTACAGCTTTGGTATACTAAAATGGTCAGATAATCGATAATGCATCTCTCGGCATCGTTTTTCAGTCCTCAAGTGGTATATTGCTTCCGCTGCCATATAACTTATCGTATAAGAAATTGATGGATGAAGTGAAGAAACATGTTCCACATCATCCTGGAAAAAAGATAGAATCGTTGAAGTACAGAATGCTGACATCTTTAAAACCATTAATGTACTCATTATTCCACATTATGGACAACGCTGATGTGGAAATGATGGTGGAATCTCATTATCAGTTTTGTTCAGGGTGGGCCCTTTCGCTTGAGCTTTATGTAATGTTTTCAAATCATAGTGATGTTACCTGAGTCAGAAATAATATGTAAATCGCGTCTTGTAAAACGTGGCCTCGAAAATTACATGTTGTAAAACGCGACTTATTTGAATAATGTCGAAAATCGCATCCTCTAAAACGCAACTTTGACAAATTATTTGGACCCTATAAATGTTAAGCCGGAGTTCCAAAATGTAGAAATAATTTTTTGATATAATAATTGAAAAATGTTTTGGACTAATTTGAAAAGAATTCAAAACTTGTCTTTAAATCCAAACAACTTGAATTTATGTTTGAGGGATCATAAAAGCTTTTTGGCAAAGTTTTTCATGATTTAAAACAGCCAAACTTGTATTTTTAAGTTGCTCGTACCGATATGGTCAAACCCGTATCGATACCTTTTTGCCCAAGTTTGGTCACTGCCAAAACCCGTATCGAAACAGGCTTTGCCGTTTCAATACGGTAAGGGATCGTTTCGATACGCCTGGTAAGCGTACCGATCCCCATTTTAACAACCCCAACGGCTACTTTCCAACGGTCTTTTAAATGTCATACCGTACTGATATGCCCTCAAGTGTATCGATACGCCTAGGCTGGCAAGAGCCCAACGGCTAGTTTCTAATGAAGGTCGTACCGATACGGGTCCACGCGTATCGATACAGAAGGTTGCAGAACAACATTAAAGATGGGAAATAAAGTCTTCAACGGCTCCAATTCAACCCCAACGGCTAGTAACGGCTAGAAACTCAAAGAGGAGTATAAAAGGTACCTCATAGCATCAAGTAATGGTTAATGCTTCAATTGTCAAATAACAAATGATCAAGAAATTGTCTTAGTGCTAAATTGTCATTTCTTTGTATAGACAAACACTAGTGAGCCAAAATTGTTAAATTTGCTCAAGTGTTTTAGGTTTTGGGTGAGAGCTAAATTGTGCAAACAAATACCTATTAGAAGGATTTAAGTTTGCTTATCTTTTCTCTTGTAAATAGGGGTTGATCAAGGCCTTGGGTAGAAAGCTTGATCAGTGTATAAGGGTTTCTTCCTAAGCCTAGAAAAGGGGACGAATCAATAGTGGATTGATTGGAAATCCTTAGTGGGAAGCTAAGGTAGTGGATGTAGACCTTGGTTAGAAGATTGAACCACTATAATTCATTGTGTCGTTAATATTTTTAGCTTCCACACCACTTACACCCAAAATTCCAGTTCTCCGCCACTTGGCGAGCAAGAACGATTGAAGGAATTGAGCACCGTATAACCCAACACAAAATTTTTACACAACTCAAACAACATTTTTACACTACTCAAACAATTTCTTTGACAAATTATGACGCATTTTTCTGCTATTGTTTTCTTTCGTGGAACCTACTTCTACACTTCTTTCAATGAGAAAATCACAAGAGATGAATTGTTTGAGTTGATATCAACAAGAGTTAAGGAGTATACAAGCTCCAAAGTTTCTACTTTGCTTGCCAAAGTTCTAGTGAATGAGCACGGCCCAGAAGAACACTACATGCTAACACTATTCGATCATAAAGATGTGCGCAAGATGTTTTGGGCATACAAACATGCCGAAGGCGCGAACATTGAGCTTAATGCAAGGTTTGATGACGGCTCCAGTTCATCAATAGTACTTAAGCCTCAAGACGAGGACGCGGTATTTACAAAAAATTATAGGAGACGGCAGGAGAAGGAACAAAAAATTGAGGAACTTAACTTAACTTCTGACATAAGTACTGATTACGAGGCCATCGAAAATGATTCACTCTAGTAGATTTAAGTATGCTTAGTAATTTACTGCTTGTGTACTTCTTTCAATTAACAATGTAGTACTAGTTTTCGTTAATATAATTATCAAAAATTTTATTTCCTACATCTGAACCGCTCCGAATTTCAAACATTTAACATTCACAAAATATGTAATTAACAAACACAGACAAGTATTGAAACACGTAAAATATTACATATGAGCCACTGCATTATCTTCCATGATGCATATGTCACCAACAATGTTACATGCATAAGATCCTACTGCAAACTTTTTGTCGGCCTGTGTATTTATGTGTCTTCTTGACTAACAAGCTCGGCAAGAAGTATCCTTATAGAAAAGCAAAAGTTACCCGATATTTTGATTTGTCGATCATGTTACACAAACACAAACGATACATTGCAACACATCATCTACCCGACAGATTTTCTAATCATTCGAATACTCAAACTCAAACTTCACAAATCAATTCAAGTGCACAAATATAACAAAACGTTTGAGTATTTATAGCCCAAATTCGTCGAATCTCAAGGCAAATCGTGTTTTGCAAAGAGCGACTTTGGCAGGAATCGAATTCCTGACGTGTCAGTGACCTCGCGTTTTATGAAGAGCGAGTTTCTAAAGACCTCACGTTTCACAGAACGTGAGTTTTCCACGTCATCACTGTCTTCCGGTTCTATAAATACCCAGCTGATCGAGGAAGGTAAGCAACACTTAGTTGGGGGAAAATTACCTTCTCAATCTGTGCGTGAAGTTTTGGATTGAAACTACTACTAGCAACAAATATGTTTTGGTTTTATGGTGCTCGATTCCTTCAATCGTTCTATAAATACTTTGCCAAAAACCTTTTAAAATGCCTCAAACTTGTTTTCAAGTTGTTTGGACTTAAAGACATATTTTAAATTCTTTTCTAATTTGTCCAAAACATTTTTCAGTTATTATATCAAAACACTTAATTCTACAAAATCACGTATCGGGAAAATTTATTCCCAAACTAATTTCCCCGATATTGTGATTTGTCGTTATTCGTAGTTGCATATATATGTTGGGCAGATGTTAACTATTTCGACAAACGTTCACGAGGATCGGCACCAACAAATCACAATATCAGGGAATTCAAGGTCTTTTTGAGTGCTAGGCAAGTAACAATATATCCAATAGACCTCCAAGATTCAAGATAGGTATCCAGTGCAAGGCAAGTTTCACGGGCCGCTCATTAGCATCACCTTAATAATGATTATCACTGTTAGAACAAGTTTCAGCTTCTTCAATAAACGTAAATAAATATCATAATCCTTTCAATTGTAATTTAATGCTTCAATTTTCAAACAGTTAGCAATCACAAAATATGTAATTAACAAACACATACGTATTACATGTTAATTTTTTGTTACAACAGGCATGTATGAGGTCCGTCGTATCTTCTTATATGTCAAACATTGTTTAGCGTCTTTGTTCGTGATACATGAATCATCCAATTAGAGTCGTTGCCCTTTTCGACACATTCTGCGATATATTTGCTTACAGTCGTTTTCTTTACTGTCGAACAAACCGATCAACGTATGTTGTAGTTTTTAATTGAATCCTCTACCATTTTCTTCGCACTGAATATCA
Organism: Hibiscus tridactylites; assembly: GCA_958450335.1. Classification (NCBI taxonomy): domain Eukaryota; kingdom Viridiplantae; phylum Streptophyta; class Magnoliopsida; order Malvales; family Malvaceae; genus Hibiscus; species Hibiscus tridactylites. The sequence continues at coordinate 53,049,502 of OY288275.1, forward strand.
TCCCAACTTCTAGTTTACCGTCAGTATCGACATCAACATCACAGAAGTGACTCCCAATAGATTGTAAATCATCTAAGTTTGCAGCCATTATGTGAAACCAAAATTGATTTTGATATAACATATAAACTTAAGAACCAATTTGCAAAACAATAAATTTTTAAGTACTCTTTAAAGTCTCACAATTGAAAAGTATTTTAAACAAAATAATATTTCAAGACAAGCTCTTAAATATATGAAAATTTTCTTAGTCTTTTCTTATGATTTTCAAGCTAAACTATACAAAAACGCCCAGGCGTATCGATACCCTTAGGCGTATCGATACGGGCTTTTACCACTGGAATTTTAATAGACTTAGCGTATCGATACAGTATTACCCTGTATCGATACGATATTCATCTGGGCAACTCTTTCAATGAAACCGTAACAATATGCTTTGCAACCGTATCGATACGATAAGCTTATCTTTGAAAAATCTTTGCATTTAATTTTTCGACCGTTACTTGTCAGTTGGTTGGTTTCCCAATTTTTAAAAGACCGTTATACCATACTGATACGATTGGTATGTGTATCGATACGCTCTTTAAGAAAACCAAACTTGGGATTCCAGTGAGCAAACACCGTATTGATACGGCCATCCGTACCGATACGCCCCTTAAAACTATATCGGTACGCCTTCTATGCGTATCGATACGCTATGTTTTCAGTCACAACGGCTCTTTCCTCTTTGATGCAGGTATCGATACGCCCTCTTCGAGTACCGATACGGTAGGATGCAGAGCTGCATTTATTGCGGGAAAATGCTCCCAACGGCTCTATTGATGATCCCAACTACCCAAACGGCTAGAATTCAATGCAAGGGTATAAAAACAAGCTTCAATTGACCAAGCAACATCTATTGAACCTACAAGCAACATCAAAGCAAAAAATTCAAACCCTAGTGCTCTTCATAGTCAAATTCTTGTACCCAACTCTTGTGATTTTATTGTTATCTTGTATTGTGAGTTTGAAATTGTATTTGGGTAAACATTTATCCTTTGAGATGAATTTTTAGAGTTTACCAAATCCATCTCTTTGTAAAAGTGAGTGGATTAAGCTTTGGGTAGAAAGCTTAATCAATTTGTAAGGTTACCTCCTCATCCAAGAAAAGGGGAATAATTCAAGTAGTGAATTGGTTGAAAATCCTTAGTGAGAACTAAGGTAGTGGATGTAGAGTTCATTTGGAGAATTTGAACCACTCTAACCACTTGTGTCACTTTTATTTTTCACTCTTACCTCCGACCAAAATTTTAATTGCCAATTCACCCCCTCTTTGCCATTTGCAATTGTGTGATCAACTCAATAATTGGTATCAGAGCTACACTCATTGGAAGGATTACAACCCTCTTGAGTCGATTCTAGGAGAGTTTGATCAACAACTAGTCAAGCAATGACATCCACCTCCAACTCCAACCTCTACGAGTCCCAATCTACAACCAAGCCACCGTTCTTCAATGGGGATAACTACCCATATTGGAAGAATAGAATGAGGCTCTTCATCAAGTCTACCGACTACATGGTGTTGGATGTGGTTGAAGAAGGTCCATACATTCCCATGAAGAGAGATAGTGAAGCAAGACTTGTCCTAAAGGTCAAAGCCGAAATGACGGAAGATGAACGAAGAAGGATGCAAGTGAATGATAAAGCCCTTCATGTAATCTTTTGTGCACTTGGTCCGAATATCTACTTCAAGGTGTCTTCGATCAAGAATGCTAAGGAAGTTTGGGACACCCTCGAGACAACATATGAGGGAACTAGCGATGTTAAGGAAACAAAAATTGGGCTACTCAATCTAAGCTACAGATTGAAAGGTTTGATTGATTGATTCTCAGTCATTGTCAACGGACTGAAAGGTTTCGATGAGATCATCCCTGAAGACAAGCTAGTGAGAAAATTGTTGTACTCTCTTCCGGAGTCATAAGATAGCAAGAGAACGACTATTATTGAAGCTCGAGATTTGAAGACTCTCAAGCTTGATGCTCTTGTTGGATATCTACTCACCCATGAGATCATGAGGAAGGGAAGAGAAGAAGAAAAGAAAATGGAAGAGAAGAAGGATGTTGAGAAGAAGAAGGTTAGAATCGCTCTTAAAGCTTCATACCATGAAAGCGATTCGAGTGAAGATGAAGATGAGGAGATGGCCATGTTGGCCAAACGGTTCACTCGCTTTACGAAGTCCAATCGTGGGAAAAAGTTCATTAGAAAAGAAGACTTCGAGAGCAAGAGAAAGGAAGAGGAGAAGGACCAAATCACTTGCTATGAATGCAAAAAGCTCGGCCATATCCGTTCCGAATGTCCTCAATTGAAGAGGAAGAGCTTTGGGAAGAAGAACAAGCTCAAAGCTCAAGTAGCAACTTGGAGTGACGATGAGTCATCTGAGGAGGAGGATGAAGTGGCCAATCTTTGTCTCATGGCCATTGATGATAAACCAAAGGTAAATCCTAACTCATCTAATTTTGATTTTACCTTTGATGAGCTTCGAGATGCTTATAATGAATTGCAATAGGTTTACGATGAGTTAGTTGGAAAATATAAAGAATCCATTTTGAGAAACAAGAAAACCATTTCCGATTTGAAAAATAAAAATGAAACATTTTCAAAAACTAACTCCGAATTGGAAAAGAAAGTTTTGTTTTTAGTAAATCTTTCAAATGATCTTAAAATGAAAAATCCTGAACTTGAAAAACTTCTTTCCGATTTTCAAGATTATCACACAGAGGAAGTGAATAATCTTAAAACATCAATTGCTATTGGGAAAAACCATTTTGAAAAAGGAAACTCTTCTAAATCCCAATATGTAAAAAGAAAACCTTTTATTCCTAAACAAAAAAATTTTCATAAGCAATCTAGAGGTCAAAAGGTTAGAAGTGTTTGGGTTCCTAAGAAACTCATTATTTCTAATAATATGAATGCTATTGCTTCTTGGATTCCTAAGGGAACCAAAATTTTGAAGGCTAACACACATGGACCCAAAATGATTTGGGTACCAAAAATCAAGGCCTAATTTCTTTGTTTGTAGGGGAGCATTGCTACAAGGCCAAAGCTTCAAGCCAAAACTCATGGTACCTTGATAGTGGATGCTCAAGACATATGACCCGTGACAAGAGTAGATTCATGAAACTAAAGCCAAAGAGTGGTGGAGTGGTAACTTTTGGTGACAACTCCAAAGGCCACATTGAAGGAATAGGCTCCATTGGTAACCACTCTTCTATTTTCATTGAAAATGTTTTGTATGTCAACGGTCTTAAACATAATTTATTGAGCATTAGTCAATTATGTGATAATGGTTTTAATATTTTATTTGATAAAAGTGGTTGCAAAAATGTAAACATTAAAACAAATCAACTAATGCTCATAGGACGTAGAATAGACAATATCTACATGGTGCATTTAGATGACATCCATTCATCCCATACATGCTTAGTTGCACATGATGAACACGACTCATGGCTTTGGCATAGAAAATTAGGACATGCTAGCATGGGTGTCTTAGAGAAATTAATTTCCCTTAATCTAGTTAGAGGTTTACCCAAACTTAAGTTTTCTAATGATAAAATTTGTAATGCATGTTCAAAGGGTAAACAACATAGAACTTCATTTAAATCCATTAATGATGTCTCTACTAGTAGATGTTTACAATTGATTCATATGGATCTTTTTGGGCCTATTAGAACAATGAGCTTGGGTGGTAAATCATATGTCTTTGTACTTGCAAATGACTATTCTAGGTTTACTTGAGTTCTATTCTTAAGTACAAAAGATGAGGCTTTAGAAAAAATCATCACATTTTCTAAAATAACTCAAAATGATCTTGAACTTAAAATTCCTCACTTTAGAAGTGATCATGGAACCGAATTTCAAAATCTAGGTTTTGATGAGTTTTTAAATGAAAATGGGATTAGCCATAATTTTTCCGCACCTCGCACTCCTCAACAAAATGGGGTAGTTGAGAGGAAAAATCGAACTTTAGAAGAAATGGCTAGAACCATGCTTTGCGAAAATAATTTACCTAAATATTTTTGGGCGGAAGCTACAAATAATGCTTGCTATATTATAAATCGAGTAATGATTGGGCCAATTTTGAAGAAAACACCCTATGAGATTTTAAAATCTAAGAAGCCTAACATTAGCTATTTTCATCCTTTTGGTTGCAAGTGTTTTGTCTTAAATATTGGTAAAGAAAACTTAGGTAAATTTGATGCTAAAAGTGATGAAGCTATTTTCTTAGGGTACTCTTTAAACTCTAAAGCCTATCGTATATTTAATAAAACAACTCTAGTAGTTGAAGAGTCTATACATATTGTTTTCGATGATAACCTCCTTCATTGTGATGAAGATGATGTAGGAATTCTTGATGCCATTGATGGAGGACAAACGTCAAAGGTGGATGAGATTCCAACTAAAGATGAGGATACACAAGATCCACCTCTTGAAGCCTTGAAGGACTTGGCTCTTGAGGAAAAGAAGGTATCTTACCCAAGGGAGTTCAACTATGTCAAAGGAGGTGAAATCTTAGGTGATCCATCCAAGGGGGTAACTATTAGATCTTTTCTCAAATTAATGAACCATGTTGCATTTTTTTCATGCATTGAGCCTAAAAATATTAAAGAAGCTTTAAAAGATGATTTTTGGATTTTGGCCATGCAAGAGGAATTAAATCAATTTGAGAGAAGTAAAGTTTGGACATTAGTTGAAAGGCCTAGTAATCAATCTACTATAGGAACTAAATGGGTGTTTAGGAATAAATTAGATGAAAGTGGTAATATATTGAGAAACAAGGCTAGGCTTGTTGCTCAAGGCTATACCCAAGAAGAGGGAATTGATTTTGATGAGACATATGCACCCGTAGCTAGGATGGAAGCCATTAGGATGCTTTTAGCATTTGCATGTTATAATGATTTCAAGCTTTTTCAAATGGATGTGAAAAGTGCCTTTTTAAACGGTTTTATAAATGAAGAAGTGTACGTTGAACAGCCACCGAGTTTTGAGGATTCAAAATTTCCAAACCATGTGTTTAAACTAACAAAAGCTCTTTATGGTTTAAAACAAGCTCCTAGAGATTGGTATGAGAGACTTTCAAATTTCTTAATTGAAAAGGGTTTTGAAAAAGGAAATGTGGACACTACACTCTTCATAAAAAGATATAACAATGACATCTTAGTAGTACAAATCTATGTTGATGATATCATTTTTGGTTCTACTAATGAATGTTATTGTAAAGAATTTTCTAAGCCAATGCAAGGTGAGCTCGAGATGAGTATGATGGGGGAGCTCTCATTCTTTTTGGGACTCCAAATCAAACAAAGGAAAGATGGCACCTTCATAAGTCAAGCTAAGTACGTGAATGATATGCTAAAAAAGTTTGGCTTGGAGAATGCAAAACCTCAAGCCACACCTATGAGCTCTTCCATAAAGCTTGACAAAGATGAAGGGGGTAAGTGTGTTGATTCTAAGCTTTATAGATCCATGATAGGTTCTTTGCTTTACCTTACCGCAAGTAGACCGGATATCATGTTTAGTGTTTGCTTGTGTGCTAGGTTTCAAGCTAGTCCTAGAGAATCACACTTAGTTGCCATTAAGAGAATTTTTAGATACCTTAGAGACACACCTAACTTAGGCCTTTGGTATCCTAAAGATTCCTCCTTTATCCTTCATGCTTATTCGGATACGGATTATGGGAGGTGTAAGATAGATAGGAAAAGTACTTCCGGGACATGCCAATTCTTAGGTAGTATGCTCGTATCTTGGTTCTCTAAGAAACAAAATAGCGTAGCCTTATCTACCACCGAAGCGGAGTACATATCCTTAGGGAGTTGTTGTGCTCAAGTCCTTTGGATGAAGCAACAACTCTTAGATTATGGTGTTGAAATGGAAACCATACCCCTTAGGTGTGACAACAATAGTGTCATTTGTCTCACTAAGAATCACATCCAACACTCTAGAACTAAACACATAGAAATTAGACATCATTTCATTAGAGATCATGTGTTGAAAAATGATGTTGTTATAGAGTATGTTGACACCTTGAACCAATTAGCGGATATATTTACAAAGCCTTTAGATAAAGAGCGCTTTTGGACCCTTAGGAGAGAGTTAGGTTTAACTAGCCTTTCTTGACCCCTTCAAGGTCCCAAAATGTCAAAATTTTGTTTGAAATTATTTGTGATTCATGCTTGTGTTAATTTTGTTCTTTTTGCTTCTATGCATGTTGCTAGGGGGAGTATGCATTAAGTTTAGCCTTTAAAACTTGTTCATAGGACATCTACATGCATTTAGGGACGTTTAAAATTGGATTTTTGTATTTATATCAGTCAAAAATGCCTTATTTGGTAAAGGCGTATCGATACGGCTGAAGCGTATCGATACGGATTCATAACTGGGAAAACTTTGAAGTTGAATGAGTATCGATACGACTCCGCGTATCGATACGGTTAAAGTCAAGGGAAATAGTCAAAGCCAAGTCGTACCGATACGGTCCCGCGTATCGATACGATAGTAACGACGAATAAAAAAATAGGGTTAAAGGGTATCGATACGCGTGTATAGCGTATCGATACAGCCTCGACGGAGAGGCTATTTAGGGTTGCATCTTTAAAAGACTTTAAAAACACAAACCCCTATTTTCTCTTCAAAACCCTAGCCGCAATACCCTATAAAAACCCCCTCAATCCTTCAATTTTTACCATCAATCTTAAAAATTCTTTGAGGGTTTTTAATCTCCACATAAAAGCAAAGCTTTGTCAACAAATCTTGTGCATTCACATCAACACATTCATCCAATCTAAAGTTCAAGGTATAAAACTCTTCTTTTTTATTTTCTTTGATTTTCGTTTGATTTTTATAATTGTTTCAATTTAATTTTTGTACAAAACATAGTTTTATATTATGGATTTCAATTTTTTCATAAATTTTTTCAAAAATCAAAAAATTTTCATTCGAATATATTCTCTATTCGTATTTTTTAATCTATTTTTTAACAATTTTTTTCCTCAAACTTGTATATATCCTTTTAAAATTAAATTTCTTTTTACAATTACCTTGAATTATTAGAATTTATTGGATTGAATAGGATGTTAATTGCATACATATTCGAATCGTTTTTGATGTGTTTTTAGGGTTATGGCACCATCGAAAAAGAGAACTAAGCGTTATCTTTCTACTTCCGATCCTAGTGAGGAAGTCGAGGGTAACCCTAAACCTAATCTCCCTTATATTATCCAATTAAGTTTTCCCAATGATGTCGATATAGCTCAATACAAACTATTTCAAAGCATGACCCTTAGAGAAGAACGTGTTGTGTCAGTCCCATTCTTAAGTTTTGCCCGTTATAAATTCCAATATCTCCCTTTAATTAAGCAATGGAAGTTTTTAACTTGTTTGAGCATTCCTCCTATTCTATATAGGAATCTAGTCATCGTATTCTTTTCCAATGCCTTATGTGTTCATGATGAAGCTAGGGAGAATGTCATTGTTATTGACTCTTCTGTTATGGGCAAAACCTTTACAATTGATCAAAAAACTTTATCTAATGTCTTTGGTTTTGAAAACATTGGTATTGATGATGAGAGGTCTTTAGGTACGGGTCCTTTAGGCTCAGTCAAAGTTTTAAATGCTCATGATCGTATCTTTCATCTTCTTGTATCTTGGTTTTTTTGTCCACCGGGAGGGAAATTTTCTACTATTCGTCAAGTAGATGATTTTTGGCTTAGGTGCTTTAGAGAAGGTCAATGTCCAAACCTTTGTCAAATTATGTTTGCCTACCTTGTCTATCTTGTCCAACACCGTCACACCAAACAAGTCACATCTTTCTACTACTCTACGGCTTTGAGTTATCTTTTTCATTCCCTTAACATTGATTGTTCCCATGACTATCCCGAATCCCTTGGCCTACCCATAGATGAGTGTTCTCTAGCTCGTGCCAGTTTCTCTTATGTTGATAATGAATGGGTTCATAACCCTCAAGCTCCTCCACAAGATGCTCCAGTCGATGCTTCTCGTGCTTCTTCGAGCTCTCACCGTGCTCCGATTGATTCCTCTTCCATAGGCACTCTAATGACATTCCTAAATGAGAAGTTCACTTCCATGGAAGTCGGGTTTACCGCGATGGACACTAGATTCACATCCTTGAAAGATCGCGTCAAAGGTATGGAGAAGAAAATGGAAACCATGGCTTCTCGCCAAAACTCCATGGATATCTCTCTTACCGCCTTCCATGGTGCTTGGCTTAACCAAAACCGAAGGAATCAACCCTCTCAAGATGATGAAGATGAAGAGGACGAGGACGATGATGATGATGAGGCGGACGAGTAGTTTATGCATATCATCTTATGGCATTTAGTCTTTTCTTTTATGTTATTGCACTTTTGTTTTAGGATATAAGTTTATGCCTATTATATATGTCTTAGGATTTAAGTTTGGATTATTATGTTTACTTTGAAGTTTATGCATTTGAACCATTATGTTTGCTTTGAGTTTAATGAATTAATTGTTGCTATTATCCTTGTGTTTATATTTGATCTAACAAAAATGGGGAGAAGGATTATAGAGAGTGATTTTTTTATTTTTGAAAATCTATCTTAAATTAAGGGGGAGAAAGATTTTCAAAGTTTCAAAAACTTAAAAATGTATTTGTGATTTTGTTATATCAAAAAAGGGGAGATTGTGAAACCAAAATTGATTTTGATATAACATATAAACTTAAGGACCAATTTGCAAAATAATAAATTTTTAAGTACTCTTTAAAGTCTCACAATTGACAAGTATTTCAAACAAAATAATATTTCAAGACAAGCTCTTAAATATATGAAAATTTTCTAAGTCTTTTCCTATGATTTTCAAGCTAAACTATACAAAAACGCTCAGGCGTATCGATACCCTTAGGCGTATCGATACGGGCTTTTGCCACTGGAATTTTAATAGACTTAGCGTACCGATACGGTATTACCCCGTATCGATACAATATTCATCTGGGCAACTCTTTCAATGAAACCGTACCGATACGCTTTGCAATCGTATCGATACGATAAGCTTATCTTTGAAAAATCTTTGCATTTAATTTTTCGACCGTTACTTGTCAGTTGGTTAGTTTCCTAATTTTTAAAAGACTGTTATATCGTAACGATACGCTTGGTATGCGTATCGATACGCTCTTTAAGAAAACCAAACTTGGGATTTCAGTGAGCAAACATCGTATCGATACGGCCATCCGTACCAATACGCCCCTTAAAACCGTACCGGTACGCCTTCTATGCGTATCGATACGCTATGTTTTCAATCACAACGGCTCTTTCCTCTTTGATGCAGGTATCGATACGCCCTCTTCGAGTACCGATACGGTAGGATGCAGAGCTGCATTTATTGCGGAAAAAATGCTCCCAACGACTCTATTGATGATCCCAACTACCCAAACGGCTAGAATTCAATGAAAGGGTATAAAAACAAGCTTGAATTGACCAAGCAACATCTATTGAACCTACAAGCAACATCAAAGCAAAAAAACCAAACCCTAGTGCTCTTCATAGTCAAATTCTTGTACCCAACTCTTGTGATTTTATTGTTATCTTGTATTGTGAGTTTGGGGAGTTTGAAATTGTATTTGGGTAAACATTTATCCTTTGAGAGGAATTTTTAGAGTTTACCAAATCCATCTCTTTGTAAAAGTGAGTAAATTAAGCTTTGGGTAGAAAGCTTAATCAATTTGTAAGGTTACCTCCTCATCCAAGAAAAGGGGAAGAATTCAAGTAGTGAATTGGTTGAAAATCCTTAGTGAGAACTAAGGTAGTGGATGTAGAGTTCATTTGGAGAACTTGAACCACTCTAACCACTTGTGTCACTTTTATTTTTCACTCTTACCTCCGACCAAAATTTTAGTTGCCAATTCACCCCCTCTTGGCCATTTGCAATTGTGTGATCAACTCAACGCATTACAATGAAAGTAAATGAAAGAGTGAGTTCAAACTTGAGGCAGATGGTCTATTATAGGGTGTAAATAAACCAATGTAAATAAACCGATGTTCTTTCAAATTATTGTTTTTATAGAAGACAAGCATTGAAACATGTAAAATATTATATATGAATTATGTATGTAAATTATTTTTTTATTTTTCGTATGTTAAAAACAATTGTCACCAACACGATACAAATGTCACCAACACCGACGTTCTTCCACGATACAAATGTCACTAACACCGTTACATGCGGGGGTCTTAGCATGCATAGCTTCGAAAACACTAAAAATGGTAGCAGCTTTGACCAGCATTATCAAATGTAATCGGGAAGCGCAACCGGAAAAAACCCTAGAGAGGACACCTCAAGTTGCACCCGACATGATTACGCACGTGCCATCAATCCACCTGATATTGTGATTTGTCGATCATGTTACACAAACACAGACGATACATTGTATCACATCTTCTACTCAACAGATTTTCTAATCATTCGAATACTCAAACTTTGCAAATTAATTCAAGTGCACAAATATACCAAAACGTTCGAGTATTTATAGCCCAAATTTATCGAATCTCAAGGCAAATCGCATTCTGCAAAGAGCGACTTTCGCAGGAATCAGATTCCTGACGTGTCAGTGACCTCGTGTTTTATGAAGAACGAGTTTCTAAAGACCTCGTGTTTCACAGAACGCGAGTTTGCCACGTCATCAGCGTCTTCTGGTTCTATAAATACCCGGCTGACCGAGGAAGGGAAGCAACACTCAGTCAGGAAAAAAATTGCCTTCTCAATCTGTGCGTGAAATTTTGGAGGGTTTGAAATTCTCGGGGAACTCGCGTTTGGCAGAATGCGAGTTTCCGTAAAATTCGTTATTCTGAAAAGCGTTGCCACATATGCAGAACTCGCTTTCTGCATAACGCGAGTTCGTATCTCGCTACCTTCAGAACGCGAATTCTTCTTACGTGACAGATTTGAATGTCATTTTTTCAAATAATAGTCTATGAGAGCCATTTTTCTAAATAATTATTTAAATGAGATTTTTGGTTTTAAAATAGCCTATTTGATAGATCGCAGATTTAATGATCTGAAAGAATAGTCGGCCAAAACTTGGAAAGTGCCAAAAGAAGCGAGGCAAAAGCAAAATTGACATTGATGTGATGTCACATTTGCTTCCGTGTTATCGTTTGTTTTTCTCTAACTTTTTTTTTATCAGAATTGTTTTTCTCTAACCTATTCACTCGTTTTCTTTCGTTACAATCAATGATACATCTACTTTTGTTATCACATCTTAGACTTTAATGTACATGCGGTTTTTTTAATAATTATTACATGCATATGTGTTTGTGAAATTTTTTATTTATATAAATATTTTAATTTTAAAATTTAAAGATTTTATTTAAAATTTAGGGATTTAAGTGGAGTAGCTTTGAGTTTAGGGGTTTTTGATAGAATTTAGAGTTTATAGTTAAAATTTAAGGTTTATATGTTAAAACTAAATTTTTAACCATATTACCCTAAACTTTAAATTTTAAACTCCTACACTAAAACTCTAAAAACTCTAAACCCTAAATTGAAACCCTAAAATCTAAAATAGAAACACTCGTGAAATCAAAAAGGTTTCGTTGCTTGTGCATGGGATAATAATTTTTTATTTATGATATTTTATATTATAGTATAATGTTTTAATTATTTTTTTATATCATGCAAATATATATATTATTAAGTATGTTAGTATTTGGCTTGTTTCTATATACCATCTTCTCTTGCATGTTAGACAAAAAAAAGTTGGAGCTTTGCAGTTTGGTTCCTTCTTGACCAAACTATTCTCTCACCATGTTTCTATCAAGGTTCGTAACATCAATGATCTAACAAGATATGATATATATATGAGATAGTATATCTTATAAAATATAAAACTTAAATTTAACTTCTTTTTAGATTGTAAATCTGTCTTGCATGTAAGAAAAAATTACAAAATTTTAGAGTATTCATTAGGTATTTAAAAGAAAAGGAAATACAAATATGAAATAATTTAATGTCTTGTTAGCTTTTGTTAGAAACTTGTAACCTCTGGAATCTTTGCATCTTTCAAATCACATAATTATCTCTTATATCCACCAAGACATAATTTGGAAAAGGTTAAATGTCATATCCAACACTATACATAAAAATACCGGTCCATGAAAAGACAACCAGTAAATTAATTTGCTAGTATACAGTAAAGCAAACTAAACTATTATATGATGTCAATCTATACATGTAAAATTTTCAACTTCTATGTGATAGAAGAGTATTAGGACACCACTTGGACCAACCTTAAGGACATGGAAGTGAAGTAGATGAGAAAAAGGCCACCTCCAAGAACAGCATCCAGCTTCATGTGTCTGAATGGCAGGACCAAGAGTGCCCATACCAAGGCTGCAATTAGAAAACCCAGTGTTTCTAGTAGGTAAGGGTCTTTAGGAATCTCAACAGGTGAAGGGTATCCATACCAGGCTGAGCCAAAGAGGGACAACCCCAGACCAAAGAGGGTGTTGAATATAGGACCGGCATAACAGCCTGATATAGCCACTTGTGCACCTTGTGGACCACCGTTCAAAGCCATTGTCAAGTTGGTTATTAGGTCTCCCAGTGAGTTGCCCCAGGCCAGGACTGTGAGGCCGAGGATCGAGTGGTTGACTCCGAGTATGTAGCCGATTGAAATCAATAGGCCGACTAGCTCTTGAGCTATAATGTAACTCCAAACCACACTCATCAAGAACCCTCCCACTAGCCACGGGAGCAAACACTTGTTGGGCGGGCTCGATTTCTCGGTTGTCAGATATGCAACAACACCTAAAGTGGTTCCAACCACGACCCCGGTTCCGTAAACCACCAGGCCTGAATTGAAGTTGAGACTCAGCTTGACACTGTCATCTTGAAGATCCCAAAGTATGGATAAGAGAATCGGTGCCAATGTGACCGAAACAACCGCAATTGGCTTAGACCATCTATCTTGGCAAGCAATTGGAATTGTCAATCTCCTAGGTAAATAAAGGGGCATCTCAAGGATCCAGAGTAACAATTTAAAACTACTTGATGTTCTTAAACAAAACCAACATTTCCCTGATTCAGCTCCTTTTCCATCATCCTCCAGATTCCCTTCTTCCAAACAATCAACCTCTACTTTCTCGACTCCATCCAACATCGGTGCGCTCAAACCGCTGTTGTTACTGGAATCAGAATCAGAATCCATGCTGTCCATGCCACCAGAGTTGCAAAAAACATATATGACATAAACAAGGATAACATAAACGACATACATGGAAGAAAAAGCCAGTGCTCCCCAAAGACTGATTTTCCCAAAAGCCAAAATCAAAATCAAGGATGCAATAACCATGAGAAGGTAGCAAGCATCTCTGATAAAAGCAGGTTTGTTGACATGGACTCTTTTATGGTGCACCAAAGTGCTTATGGTTCCAACCACAACACATGTTACAAAGAAAGCACCGCCCAGAACTGTATTTAGGCCAATATCTTGAGTTCCACTGTCCATGAAGGAGACTATGCTGGAGAACACATCTGGGGCGCCATTGCCAAGAGACAAGAGTGTAACACCAGCAAGTGTAGGGGGCAATTTCAACAGGCTTGACAGGCTTTCAAGGGAATAACAGAAGTATTCAGAGGCTGTATTTCCCAAAAGATAAAACAGCACTAGCAGCCAAAGAATCAAAAGGCAATGACCCAAAAGTGGACTTCTTCCAAAATTGCAGTAGAAAAGGTAGAGATAATCAACATAGCCTTGAGACACACATGGGGTGCTGAGTTTAAGGGAAGAACACTTGGCTCTGTAATCATCTAGATTCGCTAGGCCCTTACAATCATGCTGACTATTGTTGCTTAAAACAACAATTCCTGAAGACCTAAAGCATGTAATCAAGAAAGCACAAGCTACCAAGAGAAATGAAAGGTTCAAGAAAATGATGTACCTTTTGCTCTTGTTCCCAGATGTTGAAACCCAAGTACCCATTAAAGAAACACAGCCCAAAAATTTCTCACAAGCACAAAAAAAGAAGAAAACAGAGCAAGGATTGTACTAAATCATCACTAAGAAACTTGGAAAGTTTAAAACTTTTTAAAAACTTGGAAGAGAGAAATAAACCCAATATAGGAAGGAACCTAGTGGTGGTGTTAAAGCAGTTTTCCCTGGAAAATTTCCTGGATTCCTGTAGGTGCAGGAAAATACAAATAGTTTGGAGAGTTAGTCCAGCGTGGGAGAAAATGTAAGAATAATATTCTTATAGTAGCTGACTTGATTGAAGGAAATTTAAGTAAGGGCGAAGCAAGCAAGACCATTTTGTGTTCATTGGGCCAACCATACCAAACAGTAATAAAAGAAATGAATGGAATTGCGAAATTTATTTTATTATAGTGGCGAACAAAGGAAGAAAAGCAAAAAGCAAAAAGCAATATGAAATGAAAGAACAAGAAAGGAGATAAAAAGAAATGGGTGTGTTCTATTCCGATTGGGATTAAATGAGATTCCGCGTCCATTCTAAAAACAAAACTCCGCGTCCGAAACTACTTGTTATTCCATAAACTTATTGTTTTCAATGTTTTGTATAAAAGGAAAGATGAGAGAAAATCTAAGAGAAGGATGTGGAGTGTTTTAATGGGTCTAGAATATATTTTTTTAAAATTTTATTGAGAAAAAACACATCTTTTTAAATAACATTTAAAAAATATTTCTTATTCAGATTACGTAGAGTAAATTCGCGTTTTCCAAAATAGGAATTCTGTATTATAAAAAATTGATAAATTAATTTTTTTAACCTATCCTGACTATCCACTTAACACGAAACTCGTATTTTGTAAAAATAGAGTTTTAAACTCACATTTTTAAAAGTGAAAATTTACCCTACATAACTTGAATAAATGGTATTTTTCTAAATATTATTTAAGAAAATATTTTTCTCAATAAAATTTTAAAGGAGAGTATTTAGCAAAACCGCCCTAATAAAAAGTTTTACAACATTTAAAATGAAGAAAAGGAGAAGTGACACTTGGCAGCCAGTGTCCCAAATTCATTGATTGATGATGTAGGGCTGAGGACTTCCCGAAAGAAGAAAGGAAAACAAAGTTTGATGAGAATTGTTGAGACTTGAGAGGCAAAAGTAATGTGAAAAGACACATTGAAAAACGCATACCAACTTTTTCATAAATATATCATTAATTTTGGATACCAACCGCATTTCCCTTTCTTTTATTTTCTTTTCTAAAACAAAATACATCTTCCTTTGAAATGGACCCTCACATGTGACATGAATTTGAGAAGCCATATATTTGAAGTGTCACGTCAATTGTTTGTTCATGCCGGTTGACACTTGACAATTAATTCTACATTACCATCTATTTTCTAAAATTCAATACTCTCTTGTCTCATTTAATAGGTTTAATATTAATTATTATTACTTTAAATTTAGTATTATAAAAATTTAAAAAATGTGTTTTCGAAGCCTTCAATCAAGTGGTTTAATATATATATATATATATATATATATATATATGAATTAATTTGGTTAATAATCCAAAATGAATTATTAATTAGGGATTTAGGGCAGTTTGGGGGAAAATATGGGATCTAGGTCAAAATTCACAGGAACACCCTACCTCCTTATGGCGTGATCACTTTTATGGCCAACCTCGCCACTTCTTTATGGCGAGGTGCTTAGTGGCTCCCTTCTAGCTGGCTGCTCGACTCAACTGGTGGCTGCTGGTGGCTGGTGGTTGGTGTTGTTCAGGAAAGGGTGACCTCGCCACCTCCTTATGGCGAGGTCACATGGGCCATGCATGGCCAACTAACGTTAGAGGTAACATTTATACTTTATGGAGTCTAATGAAAATAAATTAAATATCAAGATAAAAAAATAAACGTTAAAGGCAATTTGTATATGGTATACTTCTTTTTTGAATATGATACAATTTTGATACATAGGTTGCGTAAATTAAGTTTTACACGAGCCTGCATATTTATACTGTAAATTTAAATTACTAAACACAAACCCCAAAATACTAAACCTTAAACTCTATATTTTAAATTCTAAATTTTAAATAATAACCATACATCCCTAAGCCCTAAATTTTTTTCTCATTTATATTAATACTTTTTCTCATTATAATTTTTCATTTAGAGTTTGCAAAAATTTCGTTTATCTATAAAGTTTGTGATTGAGACAGTTTCAGGGTCTAACCCAGTTTCAATAGCTCCGTATCGTATGGCTCCGAAAGAGTTGAAAGAATTGAAGAGTCAGTTGCAAGAATTATTAGACCGTGGTTTCATTAGGCCTAGTAGTTCTCCATGGGGTGCTCCAGTGTTGTTTGTAAAGAAGAAAGATGGTAGCATGCGCATGTGTATTGACTATAGACAGTTGAATCAGTTGACCGTGAAGAACAAGTATCTGTTGCCTCGTATAGATGATTTATTTGATCAGTTGAGGGGTGCTTCAGTATTCTCGAAGATAGATTTGAGATCCGGATACTATCAGTTGAAAGTGAAAGAGTGTGATGTTCCGAAGACAACTTTTAGGACTAGATATGGTCACTATGAGTTTCTTGTGATGCCATTTGGGCTCACGAATGCACCAGCAGCTTTCATGGACATGATGAACAGAATTTTCAGAGACTATTTAGACCGATTTGTGGTTGTCTTCATTGATGATATACTTGTGTACTCGAAGACAGAAGGAGAGCATGATGAGCACTTGAGATTTGTCCTACAGAGATTGTTGAGCAATCAGTTGTATGCGAAGCTTAGTAAGTGTGAGTTTTGGATTCGAGAGGTTGTATTTCTTGGCCATGTTGTTTCGGCCGAAGGCATCCGTGTTGATCCGTCGAAGATTGAGGCTATTGTTGAGTGGAAACAACCTAAGTCCGTGACCGAGATTAGGAGTTTCCTAGGATTAGCTGGTTACTATAGGAGGTTCGTTGATGGCTTCTCTAGGGTAGCTGCTCCCTTGACTAAGTTGTTGCAAAAGGGAGTCAAGTTTGAATGGTCAGATGCAAGACAAAAGGCCTTTGAGAAGTTGAAGGGAGCTCTGACAAATGCTCCGGTGCTAGTACAACCAGTTTCAGGTAAGGAGTTTGTGATTTACAGTGATGCTTCCTACGTAGGCCTAGGGTGTGTCTTGATGCAAGATAGGAAAGTTGTTGCTTATGCTTCTAGACAGTTGAAGATTCATGAGAAGAACTATCCTACTCATGACATAGAGCTAGCCGCAGTTGTGTTTGCATTGAAGATTTGGCGTCACTACTTGTATGGTGAGAAGTGTGTTGTTTACACCGACCACAAGAGCTTGAGGTACTTGATGACACAGAAGGAATTGAATTTGAGACAGAGGAGATGGCTAGAGTTGTTAAAAGATTATGATTTGACTATTGAGTACCATCCGGGTAAGGCAAACGTAGTAGCCGATGCTTTGAGTAGAAAAGTGGCCGTTGAGCTGAGAGCTATGTTTGCTAGATTGAGTGTGTCCGATGATGGTGGTTTGATCACCGAGTTGCAAGTGAAGCCTCCTTTGATTCAGTTGATTAGAGAGAAGCAGTTACAAGATGCAAGCTTAGTTTCTCATGTTCAAGACATAGCCGAAGGAAGACCGACTGAGTATAGTTTCAGTGGTGAGAGCTTGTTGTGCTTTAGGGATAGAATTGTGGTACCGGAAGACGTTGAGCTGAGGCGACAGATTTTGAGCGAAGCACATTCGAGTCCCTTTTCTATGCATCCGGGTAGTACCAAGATGTACCGAGATTTGAGGAATGATTATTTCTGGGTTGGTTTGAAGAGAGATGTAGCCGAGTATGTGAGCCGTTGCATGGTTTGTCAGAGAGTGAAGGCAGAACATCAGGTTCCTTCAGGTTTGCTACAGCCTTTGAAGATTCCAGAATGGAAATGGGAGAGAATCACCATGGATTTTGTATCGGGGTTGCCTTTGTCTCCTTCGAAGAAGAATTCAGTTTGGGTGATTGTTGATAGGTTCACTAAGTGTGCTCACTTCTTAGCAGTGAACACTACGGATTCCTTAGACAAGTTGGCAAACTTGTACATTCGTGAGATTGTGAGACTTCATGGAGTTCCGAAGTCTATAGTTTCTGATAGAGATCCTAGATTTACTTCGAGGTTCTGGAGTTGCTTGCATAGTGCTTTGGGTAGTCGTCTGCATTTCAGCACATCTTATCATCCACAGTCCGATGGGCAGTCAGAGCGAGTGATACAGATTCTAGAGGATATGCTTCGTTGTTGTGTGATTGATTTCCAGGGTTCTTGGGAGAAGCACTTACCGTTGGTTGAGTTTGCTTACAACAATAGTTATCAGTCTAGTATTCAGATGGCACCTTATGAGGCTTTGTACGGTAGACGGTGTAGAACTCCGATTTGTTGGGCTGAGACAGGTCAGAGGTTGTTACCTATGCCAGACTTGCTTAAGGGGACCACAGAAAAGGTGAAGTTGATTTGTGACCGTTTGAAAGCGGCTTCGGATCGTCAGAAGTCTTATGCAGATTTGAAGAGGAAAGAGATTGAGTACACAGTGGGTGAGAAAGTGTTTCTGAAAGTATCTCCGTGGAAGAAGGTAATGAGATTTGGCCGTAAGGGCAAGCTGAGCCCGAGGTTCATTGGTCCGTATGAGATAGTTGAGCGGATTGGGCCCGTAGCTTATCGTCTGAGGTTACCTTCTGAGTTAGAAAAGATCCATGATGTCTTTCATGTATCTATGCTTAGGAGATATAGATCAGATCCTTCGCATGTGATGCCCGTTGAGGAGATAGAGTTGAATCCGGATTTGTCCTATAATGAAGAGCCCATCGAGATACTTGCTTCTGATAGCAAGGTGTTGCGTGGCAAGACCATAGAGTTGGTCAAGGTGTTGTGGAGGCATAGAGGTGTGGAAGAGGCCACGTGGGAGAGGAAAGCGGATATGGTTGAGCAGTTTTCGTATCTGTTTCCACCAGGTAATTTCGGGGACGAAATTCCTTAAGTGGGGGAGAGTTGTAACACCCGTGTCTCGGGCCTAGGAGTTAGCCGGGTTGTTGTTCGAGTCAAATGAAGTCTAATTAAAATAAAACAAGCTTAGATAATGACTTAATTGAATTTAAATAAAGAGGGAGGGACCAAAGTTGTGATTTACCCCATTTAAAAATAAAGGAAGACAACTTTTCCATAAAAGTTGTCATCTTCCTCTATCTTTTCCTCTTTACCAATTTCAAAACCCCACCCCACTTTCAAACTCTCCTAAAGCCCTAATCACTATTCCATTGGGTTGGCTAATCAATTTCATCATCAAATCAAGAGGTAAACATAAATTCTTAACCTCCTCTCCATTATCTACTCACCTATTGTTTTAAATTTCAAAAATAATGAGTTTTGGGAATTAGGGTTCTTATGGAAAATTGGGGTTTTGATGGGGCTTTTCAATCTATTTTGAAAAATTGTTTTGGGGTTATGCTTGGGCATGATGAAACTCACATCATATCTTAATTTGATAGAATTTGGGTGAATTTTCGTGGTGGGTCTTTAAGGCCAATTTTGGGGTATGAAAAATTGGGTTTTTAAGAGGATTTGTGTTGGGAATGAAAGGCTGATGGTCTACCTATGTTAGGGGAGTGTTTTGGGATGTTTTGGAAGCCATTTGGGTGCTTGGAATTGAGTATTTCAGCCCTTAGTTGTGGGAGTCCGAAAATTGGGTTTTTGGGATGCTATGTGATTTGGAAATTGTGGAAATTGAGTTGTGTTTTGCAATGTGGATTGATGATTGAATTAGCATTGATTTGGGAAGTGATGAATGTGTTTTGTTGACTAGAAGCAAGGGGGAACGTGGAAGAAGCTTCGGGATCGAATCTGGGAATTTGAAGAACGGTCGCTTGCTTGGTCTTGGAGCTTGGGAGTTTAGGTGAGTGGTTGTTAGCTTTTAAAGGTTTTAAATTAGTTGGTTCGAGTATATGGACTAGGTTGGGCTTGGTAGACCCACCTAGAGTTAGGATTAGGGTGGTAGCCTAATCCTAAGCTTGATCTAAGCCTTTGGATGAACTCAATTGTGTGAATGTATATGCCTCGTATGCCATGTGATATGAATGCTTATGTATGTTGTTCTATACATGTGAATTGAGGCATGGATTGTATGGCTTAAAGCATGCTTGGTGATGGTTCATGGTTGTGTCCATGGTGAGTACGTGCTAAGCACGGAAATGATTGAAATGTGTGTTGTGGAATGAGTAAAATATTGGCACTAGTATACTTAAATACAAATGATCGATCATTAGGATGTTAGTGTGTACACATGAGTCTAAAGTCGCGCGTGGCCTTGGTGGCGTTGAGTCACCAAGGAGGAGTACGGGTACGCCCGGAAATGGTATTTAAACATAGTCGGTGATGAGTGGAATCCCATCGACGGGGCGTGAGGATGAGTGGAATCCCCTCCGCGAGACCGGTGATGAGTGGAATCCCACCGAGGTAATGTGGTTGTTGGATATGAGTTTCCAACGAGTCTATCCGCGTATTTGGGTTATAGCTAAGTGCCAATGTTAATTGATATGTGTATCAATGTGTTGGAGTAAATGAGTTGTTGGATGTCAAATGTGATTACATGTTTGGTTGTGTTAAGCTCATGATTATGACATACATGTGAGATAATTGCTCATGCATCTATATCTTGTGGACTTTTGTTATACGTGTGTTGCTTTGGCTAGATCGTGCTCGGACCCTGCAATGTTGAGGTTTGTTTTTAGAGCTCGCCCTCACTAAGCATTATTTGCTTACGCTCTCTTTGTTCAACATTGCAGATCCTTAGTTCGTGGGTTGCTCGGGCAAGAGGAGGGCCTCCAAGTGTGTTTGTGACTTGAGTTTCCCCAAGTATGGATTTAAAATATTAGACATGTAATGGTTGAGCAATGGGGTATGAGTGTTTTGTGGTGGTTGTTGGTTGATAGGAGCATGTGTAGACTCCTTTATATGTATTGCTTTTGCATGGTTGTGTTGCCATGATGTGTGTTAACTCATGCCTATTTACTTGCTTGAATTGTTAGCCATTGCCTTAAGAGTTTTACATGTGTTTGAATATAGTATGAATGAATGCATGATGTGGATTGTTGCCTTTGTATTATACATGTTTAAGCCTTGTGGAAGCATGCTTTATGGTTGGTTTGCCTTAGGGATTGATATTAGTGTGTTGGTTTATGTGTTAGAGGGATTTAGGGGCCTCCTTGTGCTCTAAATCAGCTCAAACCTGCAGATTCGTAGCTGGGGTATCGATACCGTTGGTCTGGTATCGATACTGCCCTGTGGTTTCAGGCCTCGGGTATCGATACTCGAGGGGGAGTATCGATACCTTTTTGGCCACTGGAGCCACTGTCGATTTCGGTATCGATACTGGCCTCTAGGGTATCGATACCGTTGTCTTAGCTTTGACCGTGGGAAGTCAACTTTAGGGGAGGGTATCGATACCCTCATTGGGAGTATCGATACTATCTCCTCAGGTTGACCAAACCCTGCTGACCTAGTCCAGGGGTATCGATACCCCCTTAGGGTATCGATACCGCCTGCAGTTTGACTCTAAAAATGGGCTTTTAAATGTTAGTTTGGGTTCGTTTGACTGCTTCGTAATTATCGTTCCGCTGTATGATCACTTAGGATTTAATTTTCATCTAGACAAGATTAAAATGAAAAAAAAATATAGGGTTGCTAACCGAGGGAGAGTTCCTTAGGGAGTTTTCACTCGGTTTTCCCCGTGTAGCTCACTCGGACCGGTCATCCGGCCAGACCGGGACGAGGGGGTTACACTTGTTGGTATCAGAGCCTAAGGTTACCGAGACCTTGGGCAGGTAAGTGAGGTAAGTTTAAGTTTTCAAGTTGAATTGCACGGTGTTTGCTTGTTCTGCAAGAATGGTTGCTTATGTGACAAGTATGCTGATTGTTTTACTTTTAAGCACGTGTGTGTGGGTCCCATTGCTACTATTACATTGGAAAAAATGATTTTTAAGTGAGGAAACATACTTGGACACTTGGGAGCCTCACCTTGCTAACCCATTTTGTGCGTTGTTGTTGTGGTTGTAGTTAATCTCTGAGAGAGTAATGTCTAGACCGAGAGGTAGACCGAGGTTGGTTCGTCAGGAACCACGAGTTATAGCTCCTGTTGAGCCGATAGCTGGTGCGAGGGTTCACATAGAGGGACCGGGGGCCGCGGGAGTTGGCGCTCCTCCACCACCTCCACCACCACCTCCTCCACCGGGAGTTGGGGGCGAGGATAGAGCCGGAGGAGAAGGACCTCAAGGTGGCCAAGGTGGCCAAGGTCCAGCTGGAATTGATATGACTCCGCTAGTGCAAGCGATAGCGGGAGCGTTCCAGGCCGCAGTTGCGGGAGCTCAGGCTGCAGTTCAGCCTAGGTGTGATGATGCTAGCTTACCTTTGGAGAGGCTTCGTAGCTTAGGGGCCGAGGAGTTTAGAGGATCTACTCTGGAGAGGTCGGAGTTATGGTTGGAGAAGACAGTTCGTATCTTGGCTCAGATGGGTTGTGCGGGCGCACGTAGATTGGGTTGTGTAATCTCACTGCTTCAGGGTGATGCCTACACCTGGTGGGTCACCATCACTACCGGGGTCCCAGAGGCCGAGATAGATTGGGATTTCTTTGAGTTTGCTTTCAGAAAGAGGTACTTGGGACCGAGGTACTTGGATGAGAAGAAGCGAGAGTTTATGGCTCTTACTCAGGTTGATGCTTCTGTGACCGATTATGAGATCCGCTTTGTTCGCTTGAGTCAGTATGCCCCAGAGTTGATTCCTACTGAAGTGGAACGCTGCAACCGTTTCCGATACGGATTGAATGAAGAGGTTAAGAGGTACACGTTGGCTTCTGACTACTCGGACTTTGATGTGTTGGTCGCAAGGGCCAAGGATTTGGAGCATAGTTTGGGTGCAGCCAAACGAGCTGGTGGTTCTGGTTCTGGAAAGAGGCATAACCACTCTGATGGTAGAGATGCTAAGAGACACAAGGGTGGCGGACACCAGTTTGATCAGAGACGTGGCGGTGGCCACCATGGTAGGGGCCATCAGGGCCATAGAGGAGGGGGGCGCTTGCCCGAGTGTGCACAATGTGGGAGACAGCACACTGGAGAGTGCTGGGGTAACTTTCATGCTTGTTGGAATTGTGGTTCGAGGGACCACTTTAGGAGGGACTGTCCACGTCAGGCAGCTCAGGCACCGAACTTAGCTCAGGCTCCTGCGAGAGGGAATGATTTTCAGAGAGGCCGTGGGCGCGGTCGTGGCTACTTCCAGCCGAGGGCTGATGCACCTAGAGCAGATGCTCAAAGGAACCTTGCACATGTTGTGGCTGTGCAGCCAGAGGCGGGAGGACCAGCGAGGGTCTATGCTCAGAGAGGGGCCGGGAACGACACCGATGTGATAGCAGGTAATTTTGAGTTACAGTCTATGTCTTTGCTTTCTTTGGTTGATTCGGGTTCTACACATTCCTACATTCTGAGTGAGCATGCACAGAAGTTAGATATTCCTGTTGAGATCTTAGATGTAGGTATGCATGTTACTAGCTCCTTTGGTGAGACAGTTGTAGTTAGACGTATGTATAGGAGGTGTCCACTGAAGATTCAGGGTCATTTGTTCTCAGTTGATATGATGGAACTTCCTTTCTACGGTTTTGATATTATTTTGGGTATGGATTGGTTGGTTGAGCATCGGGCTAGTGTGGACTTTGAGACAAAGAGAATTTCTTTGAAGCTTTCCGATGATTACGAGGTAGTAGTAGTGGGCGAGAACATTAAGTTCTTGTCTAATGTGGTGTCAGCTTTAGAGGCACATAGGTTGATGGACTCTGGATGTGGGGCCTATTTGGCTTATGTTATGAATCCGGATATGAGTGAAGCAAGACCGAAAGATATCAGGACAGTGTGTGACTTTCCAGATGTGTTTCCTGAAGAGTTACCGGGTTTGCCTCCTGACAGAGATGTTGAGTTTGTGATTGAGACAGTTTCAGGGTCTAACCCAGTTTCAATAGCTCCGTATCGTATGGCTCCGAAAGAGTTGAAAGAATTGAAGAGTCAGTTGCAAGAATTATTAGACCGTGGTTTCATTAGGCCTAGTAGTTCTCCATGGGGTGCTCCAGTGTTGTTTGTAAAGAAGAAAGATGGTAGCATGCGCATGTGTATTGACTATAGACAGTTGAATCAGTTGACCGTGAAGAACAAGTATCTGTTGCCTCGTATAGATGAT
Organism: Hibiscus tridactylites; assembly: GCA_958450335.1. Taxonomy (NCBI): domain Eukaryota; kingdom Viridiplantae; phylum Streptophyta; class Magnoliopsida; order Malvales; family Malvaceae; genus Hibiscus; species Hibiscus tridactylites. The sequence goes on from OY288275.1 coordinate 53,073,725, forward strand.
TTATTTGATCAGTTGAGGGGTGCTTCAGTATTCTCGAAGATAGATTTGAGATCCGGATACTATCAGTTGAAAGTGAAAGAGTGTGATGTTCCGAAGACAACTTTTAGGACTAGATATGGTCACTATGAGTTTCTTGTGATGCCATTTGGGCTCACGAATGCACCAGCAGCTTTCATGGACATGATGAACAGAATTTTCAGAGACTATTTAGACCGATTTGTGGTTGTCTTCATTGATGATATACTTGTGTACTCGAAGACAGAAGGAGAGCATGATGAGCACTTGAGATTTGTCCTACAGAGATTGTTGAGCAATCAGTTGTATGCGAAGCTTAGTAAGTGTGAGTTTTGGATTCGAGAGGTTGTATTTCTTGGCCATGTTGTTTCGGCCGAAGGCATCCGTGTTGATCCGTCGAAGATTGAGGCTATTGTTGAGTGGAAACAACCTAAGTCCGTGACCGAGATTAGGAGTTTCCTAGGATTAGCTGGTTACTATAGGAGGTTCGTTGATGGCTTCTCTAGGGTAGCTGCTCCCTTGACTAAGTTGTTGCAAAAGGGAGTCAAGTTTGAATGGTCAGATGCAAGACAAAAGGCCTTTGAGAAGTTGAAGGGAGCTCTGACAAATGCTCCGGTGCTAGTACAACCAGTTTCAGGTAAGGAGTTTGTGATTTACAGTGATGCTTCCTACGTAGGCCTAGGGTGTGTCTTGATGCAAGATAGGAAAGTTGTTGCTTATGCTTCTAGACAGTTGAAGATTCATGAGAAGAACTATCCTACTCATGACATAGAGCTAGCCGCAGTTGTGTTTGCATTGAAGATTTGGCGTCACTACTTGTATGGTGAGAAGTGTGTTGTTTACACCGACCACAAGAGCTTGAGGTACTTGATGACACAGAAGGAATTGAATTTGAGACAGAGGAGATGGCTAGAGTTGTTAAAAGATTATGATTTGACTATTGAGTACCATCCGGGTAAGGCAAACGTAGTAGCCGATGCTTTGAGTAGAAAAGTGGCCGTTGAGCTGAGAGCTATGTTTGCTAGATTGAGTGTGTCCGATGATGGTGGTTTGATCACCGAGTTGCAAGTGAAGCCTCCTTTGATTCAGTTGATTAGAGAGAAGCAGTTACAAGATGCAAGCTTAGTTTCTCATGTTCAAGACATAGCCGAAGGAAGACCGACTGAGTATAGTTTCAGTGGTGAGAGCTTGTTGTGCTTTAGGGATAGAATTGTGGTACCGGAAGACGTTGAGCTGAGGCGACAGATTTTGAGCGAAGCACATTCGAGTCCCTTTTCTATGCATCCGGGTAGTACCAAGATGTACCGAGATTTGAGGAATGATTATTTCTGGGTTGGTTTGAAGAGAGATGTAGCCGAGTATGTGAGCCGTTGCATGGTTTGTCAGAGAGTGAAGGCAGAACATCAGGTTCCTTCAGGTTTGCTACAGCCTTTGAAGATTCCAGAATGGAAATGGGAGAGAATCACCATGGATTTTGTATCGGGGTTGCCTTTGTCTCCTTCGAAGAAGAATTCAGTTTGGGTGATTGTTGATAGGTTCACTAAGTGTGCTCACTTCTTAGCAGTGAACACTACGGATTCCTTAGACAAGTTGGCAAACTTGTACATTCGTGAGATTGTGAGACTTCATGGAGTTCCGAAGTCTATAGTTTCTGATAGAGATCCTAGATTTACTTCGAGGTTCTGGAGTTGCTTGCATAGTGCTTTGGGTAGTCGTCTGCATTTCAGCACATCTTATCATCCACAGTCCGATGGGCAGTCAGAGCGAGTGATACAGATTCTAGAGGATATGCTTCGTTGTTGTGTGATTGATTTCCAGGGTTCTTGGGAGAAGCACTTACCGTTGGTTGAGTTTGCTTACAACAATAGTTATCAGTCTAGTATTCAGATGGCACCTTATGAGGCTTTGTACGGTAGACGGTGTAGAACTCCGATTTGTTGGGCTGAGACAGGTCAGAGGTTGTTACCTATGCCAGACTTGCTTAAGGGGACCACAGAAAAGGTGAAGTTGATTTGTGACCGTTTGAAAGCGGCTTCGGATCGTCAGAAGTCTTATGCAGATTTGAAGAGGAAAGAGATTGAGTACACAGTGGGTGAGAAAGTGTTTCTGAAAGTATCTCCGTGGAAGAAGGTAATGAGATTTGGCCGTAAGGGCAAGCTGAGCCCGAGGTTCATTGGTCCGTATGAGATAGTTGAGCGGATTGGGCCCGTAGCTTATCGTCTGAGGTTACCTTCTGAGTTAGAAAAGATCCATGATGTCTTTCATGTATCTATGCTTAGGAGATATAGATCAGATCCTTCGCATGTGATGCCCGTTGAGGAGATAGAGTTGAATCCGGATTTGTCCTATAATGAAGAGCCCATCGAGATACTTGCTTCTGATAGCAAGGTGTTGCGTGGCAAGACCATAGAGTTGGTCAAGGTGTTGTGGAGGCATAGAGGTGTGGAAGAGGCCACGTGGGAGAGGAAAGCGGATATGGTTGAGCAGTTTTCGTATCTGTTTCCACCAGGTAATTTCGGGGACGAAATTCCTTAAGTGGGGGAGAGTTGTAACACCCGTGTCTCGGGCCTAGGAGTTAGCCGGGTTGTTGTTCGAGTCAAATGAAGTCTAATTAAAATAAAACAAGCTTAGATAATGACTTAATTGAATTTAAATAAAGAGGGAGGGACCAAAGTTGTGATTTACCCCATTTAAAAATAAAGGAAGACAACTTTTCCATAAAAGTTGTCATCTTCCTCTATCTTTTCCTCTTTACCAATTTCAAAACCCCACCCCACTTTCAAACTCTCCTAAAGCCCTAATCACTATTCCATTGGGTTGGCTAATCAATTTCATCATCAAATCAAGAGGTAAACATAAATTCTTAACCTCCTCTCCATTATCTACTCACCTATTGTTTTAAATTTCAAAAATAATGAGTTTTGGGAATTAGGGTTCTTATGGAAAATTGGGGTTTTGATGGGGCTTTTCAATCTATTTTGAAAAATTGTTTTGGGGTTATGCTTGGGCATGATGAAACTCACATCATATCTTAATTTGATAGAATTTGGGTGAATTTTCGTGGTGGGTCTTTAAGGCCAATTTTGGGGTATGAAAAATTGGGTTTTTAAGAGGATTTGTGTTGGGAATGAAAGGCTGATGGTCTACCTATGTTAGGGGAGTGTTTTGGGATGTTTTGGAAGCCATTTGGGTGCTTGGAATTGAGTATTTCAGCCCTTAGTTGTGGGAGTCCGAAAATTGGGTTTTTGGGATGCTATGTGATTTGGAAATTGTGGAAATTGAGTTGTGTTTTGCAATGTGGATTGATGATTGAATTAGCATTGATTTGGGAAGTGATGAATGTGTTTTGTTGACTAGAAGCAAGGGGGAACGTGGAAGAAGCTTCGGGATCGAATCTGGGAATTTGAAGAACGGTCGCTTGCTTGGTCTTGGAGCTTGGGAGTTTAGGTGAGTGGTTGTTAGCTTTTAAAGGTTTTAAATTAGTTGGTTCGAGTATATGGACTAGGTTGGGCTTGGTAGACCCACCTAGAGTTAGGATTAGGGTGGTAGCCTAATCCTAAGCTTGATCTAAGCCTTTGGATGAACTCAATTGTGTGAATGTATATGCCTCGTATGCCATGTGATATGAATGCTTATGTATGTTGTTCTATACATGTGAATTGAGGCATGGATTGTATGGCTTAAAGCATGCTTGGTGATGGTTCATGGTTGTGTCCATGGTGAGTACGTGCTAAGCACGGAAATGATTGAAATGTGTGTTGTGGAATGAGTAAAATATTGGCACTAGTATACTTAAATACAAATGATCGATCATTAGGATGTTAGTGTGTACACATGAGTCTAAAGTCGCGCGTGGCCTTGGTGGCGTTGAGTCACCAAGGAGGAGTACGGGTACGCCCGGAAATGGTATTTAAACATAGTCGGTGATGAGTGGAATCCCATCGACGGGGCGTGAGGATGAGTGGAATCCCCTCCGCGAGACCGGTGATGAGTGGAATCCCACCGAGGTAATGTGGTTGTTGGATATGAGTTTCCAACGAGTCTATCCGCGTATTTGGGTTATAGCTAAGTGCCAATGTTAATTGATATGTGTATCAATGTGTTGGAGTAAATGAGTTGTTGGATGTCAAATGTGATTACATGTTTGGTTGTGTTAAGCTCATGATTATGACATACATGTGAGATAATTGCTCATGCATCTATATCTTGTGGACTTTTGTTATACGTGTGTTGCTTTGGCTAGATCGTGCTCGGACCCTGCAATGTTGAGGTTTGTTTTTAGAGCTCGCCCTCACTAAGCATTATTTGCTTACGCTCTCTTTGTTCAACATTGCAGATCCTTAGTTCGTGGGTTGCTCGGGCAAGAGGAGGGCCTCCAAGTGTGTTTGTGACTTGAGTTTCCCCAAGTATGGATTTAAAATATTAGACATGTAATGGTTGAGCAATGGGGTATGAGTGTTTTGTGGTGGTTGTTGGTTGATAGGAGCATGTGTAGACTCCTTTATATGTATTGCTTTTGCATGGTTGTGTTGCCATGATGTGTGTTAACTCATGCCTATTTACTTGCTTGAATTGTTAGCCATTGCCTTAAGAGTTTTACATGTGTTTGAATATAGTATGAATGAATGCATGATGTGGATTGTTGCCTTTGTATTATACATGTTTAAGCCTTGTGGAAGCATGCTTTATGGTTGGTTTTCCTTAGGGATTGATATTAGTGTGTTGGTTTATGTGTTAGAGGGATTTAGGGGCCTCCTTGTGCTCTAAATCAGCTCAAACCTGCAGATTCGTAGCTGGGGTATCGATACCGTTGGTCTGGTATCGATACTGCCTTGTGGTTTCAGGCCTCGTGTATCGATACTCGAGGGGGAGTATCGATACCTTTTTGGCCACAAGAGCCACTGTCGATTTCGGTATCGATACTGGCCTCTAGGGTATCGATACCGTTGTCTTAGCTTTGACCGTGGGAAGTCAACTTTAGGGGAGGGTATCGATACCCTCATTGGGAGTATCGATACTATCTCCTCAGGTTGACCAAACCCTGCTGACCTAGTCCAGGGGTATCGATACCCCCTTAGGGTATCGATACCGCCTGCAGTTTGACTTTAAAAATGGGCTTTTAAATGTTAGTTTGGGTTCGTTTGACTGCTTCGTAATTATCGTTCCGCTGTATGATCACTTAGGATTTAATTTTCATCTAGACAAGATTAAAATGAAAAAAAATATAGGGTTGCTAACCGAGGGAGAGTTCCTTAGGGAGTTTTCACTCGGTTTTCCCCGTGTAGCTCACTCGGACCGGTCATCCGGCCAGACCGGGACGAGGGGGTTACAAAAAATATTTAAAAGAACACTCAAATGTTAAAACGTAATAGAAATAATTTACAATTAAATAAATATAATCTATTTTCTACTGGTCCTCGGTAACACCTGCCGGTGGAAGGATGATGTTTGATCGTACCACTCCGGGGGTCGAACTTGTCTTCATTGTTGAATCGGAGTCTGCTCATTCGGAGTCTGCTCATCGTTGTTACATTTGTCACCCATCATTTGCATAGAAGGTGGAGTACTATACATGCCTTGCAAATCTAATGGCGAGCTACTGATCGTGGTAGTCGACAACAAGGATGTCATAGTACCAACAGTCATACCTTCCCCATAGAAGGGTGTTTGAAGATACATAAATTGTAGAATGTATCCTTCATCATCGTTGTAAGCAAACTGGTAAGATGAGCTTTCTCTAAACTGTGATTGAGATTGGTCCGAAGAATGCCAACTTGTTGAATCCTCCAAATTTGGTTGATGAGAGATCTGACCAAACGCGTACGGCAGTTGTACGCGTCTTGAGCACTGCGGATCTTGAAGCCATTGATTTGCCTCTTCAAGAGGTATTATGAACGATTTTCCATTGATGAAAACCATGAATAGTACTCTGAATTAAAGTCAAAATCATCGGCTTGATTTGGACTCAAGTTGGCATCCTAATGCCTCCGTCTTTCCCGCCACAGTTGGATGAACTCCGCTTGCTTCACAATCCAATTCTCGTTGAATCGACCTCTATGAACAATATGAATTTGTTGAGGTAGAGCTCTAAGAATGGGTTGATGGTAGTTAAACTGCCGCAACACTCTGTCAGCACAATGAAACTCAACAATAGAAAAATGTATCAAAGGCACAACCGCACCCCAGATTGATGACATTTGTCGAAAATTTAGCGATATAATGTCCAGATTGTGTTATTCACGTACCACTGCCAAAAAAACTGCAAAACACAATTATTAATATGCATACACAAATAAACAAACATGTTACTTTAATAAATTACAAAGCCAAAATAAAAGTCAAAAAATAAAATTATGATACCTGATCTTTCCCTATTGTTTGGATTTTTAGTCTTACTTCTCTGACAGTGTTGTGCACCACACCCGCATTTGTCATCCTATGTCTCCATCTGTCAAGATTTAAAACATATATTTCTAAGTCTTTGCAGGAAAAATTTAATCAATAAAATTAATATACAACTGTAATCACAATATTAGTACATTCAGCAAGTGGAAACTCCATCGGTACTTCTATAATTGACGTTAGATAAGGCAGTCTATACCATGCCCATGACTGCAATAAGATTTGGCATCCACCCATATCTGTTAACTTTCTCGAACCAGACATTATTGAAACTCTGCACATTTCATGGTACAGTGTTGCAAATCCCCAACTGTATGTAGAAGTTGTGTCAAAATTTTCCAAGAACGGCAGATACTGAGTGTGAACCATATTACCAGATGTATCTGGCATTAATACCCTGCCAATAAGTTGGAGTATATACGCTCGAGTTGCACACTCAAGTTCTCGGTCATCAGATTCATCTGTTAATGTAAATTCCCACTGCAACCAAGAAATTTTGATACGTAGACCGTCCACACAATTTGGACGAGGAATTTTATCCATATACTGCAAACAAAGGTCATCTGCTATACGTGAATTCTATCTAACCAACAACTTCCCATTTGTTGGGACACCAAGTTGTAGTGCTACATCCTCCAGAGTTATTGTGCATTCACCAAATGGAAATGAAATGTGTGTGTCTCTGGTCTCCATCGTTCAATCAATGCCGTAATCAAGCCAGGGATAATTTTAAATCTACGGAAAAATGAAGCATTAAAAAAACCTGAACGCTGCAGAAAATAAACTATGCGTTCATCAGGTTCCTTAATCTTCAGTCCTCGACGCCGGATAGTATGCTCCACACCCTATAATTATAATAAAAATCGTAAATAAAGAATTTTTAAATTCAAAATTATAGTAATAAATAAAAATTATACGATCCCAACTTACCCCATATTCGTGAATATGAGAGGAAATGTGCTCGTGGTCACGGTACAACAAAGCTCCTTCGGATTCCATTTGTGCTAAAACTCTCTAAAATTTTCAACAACAAAAATTTTATCTTCTCCCTTCTCAAGTTGCAAAACTACACAACATCTTTCGAATATTTATAGGGAAAATGACATGAAGCAAAAAAAAAAGTGGGTGTGACCACACCATAAGGACATGGCGAGGTCACCTTTAATCACGTGGAAGCAGGCTGGCAGTGGGAGCAGGCTGCCATGCATGCATGCAGCTTTATTCACGTGGGCATGTGACCACGCCATAAGCACATGGCGAGGTCACCTTTAAGGTATCCTGTTCGATTGGCCTGCATGCCTGAATGCATACAGGGGCAGGGGTAGGGAGCAGGGGTAGGGGCGCAGGGGTAATGGGTAGGGGTTGGTTCGTTTGATATAGGGTTTAAGGTTTAAGATAAATTTAATATATTTGATATAGGGTTTGATATAGGGATAAATTTAATATATTTGATATATTGTTTGATATAGGGTTTAGGGTTTAGGATAAATTTAATAAATTTGATATATTTGATATAGGGTTTGGGGTTTAGGATAAATTTAATAAATTTGATATGTTTGATATAGGGTTTAGGGTAAATATAATAAATTTGATAAATTTGATATATTTGATATAAGGTTTAAGGTTTAGGATAAATTTAATAAATTTGATATAGGGTTTAAGATAAATTTGATATATTTGATATATGGTTTAGGGTTTAGGATAAATTTAATAAATTTGATATATTTATTTATTAAAATAAATTTGATATATTAAAACTATAATAAAATTACGAGCATTTACACAAACTGATATATTTGATTCGAATAAAATTACGAATTTATAAAATAAATTTGATATATTAAAACTATAATAAAATTACGAGCCTATACACAAACCGATATATTTGATTCGAATAAAATTACGAATTTATTAAAATAAATTTGATATATTAAAACTATAATAAAATTACGAGCCTCTACACAAACTGATATATTTGATTCGAATAAAATTACGAATTTATTAAAATAAATTTGATATATTAAAACTATAATAAAATTACGAGCCCCTATACAAACTGATATATTTGATTCGAATAAAATTACGAATTTATTAAAATAAATTTGATATATTAAAACTATAATAAAATTACGAGCCTCTACACAAACTGATATATTTGATTCGAATAAAATTACGAATTTATTAAAATAAATTTGATATATTAAAACTATAATAAAATTACGAGCCTCTATACAAACTGATATATTTGATTCGAATAAAATTACGAATTTATTAAAATAAATTTGATATATTAAAACTATAATAAAATTACGAGCCTCTACACAAACTGATATATTTGATTTGAATAAAATTACGAATTTATTAAAATAAATTTGATATAAACCAAACCCCAAACCATAAACTAAACCTAAACACTAAACCCTAAACTATAATCAAACCCTAAACCATAAAACCATAAAATCATAAACCCTAGACAAACTATCCCCTAGACTAACCTACCCTAAAATAGAAATGATGGCTCATGCATGACACGTTAAAAAAGTGACCTCGCCATGTCCTTATGGCGAGGTGGTGTTGAGATTTTTTTCCGTCTATATATGACATGCATGCAGGCTGTGTATTGAGAAGGGAGAAGATAACTTTTTTGTTGTTGAAAATTTGAGAGAGTTTTATCCTATTGTTAAAGATTCCGTTCGTATTTTTTAAGATAAATTCGAAGACAGTTTAAGATTATTGGAGCATATTGTCCTGTTCTATTACTTCAAATCAGGTAATTTTTATATTTTCGGATTTGTAATTCGTTTTTCGTTTATTATTTTTAAAGTTTTAATACGAAAATCAAATTTTACAGAGAATGAGTTCATCAACAAATTGTGACATCGAACCCTTAGTCGGTCGTTTTGGCGAATCCCTTGCAGACTTCAGTGATGATGAAGAAAATATTGTTCCTATGGAAGATGACGACGTAGAGTTACTCGACAGAGATGATGTTGAGGCTATTGTCGCAGATGTGTCAATGGGCAACTATATTGATGTTGAAGATGGTGTTTGGGTCACGGCTGTTGCTAAGCTCGGGTTGGGAAATAACCAGCCAGTTTGGGGTTATGTTCAACCGGAGCCCCAACAAGCGCAACCAATTTATCCAGCTTATAAAGCTCCAGCAGCTCGTATGTATGAGGTCGACTATTCTGCAATGCATGATGTTGAACATCAAGCTCATGTGTTTGGTTCTTCATCGCATTCCGAGTTTGGAGAATTGGTATTGAGAGCTGAATTTGACACAAAAGAAGCTGCCCAATTGGCAATTCAAGAGCACTGCGTCAAACGCCATACATCATGTCTTGTTAATGAGTCCAATAAAAGTACCTATTGTGTAAGGTGTATACATTGGAAGAGCAACTGTCCTTGGTGGGTAAGAGCTTTATACAAGAAGAGGACTGACAACTGGGTGGTGACACGGTTCATTGATGAGCACACCTGTTCGAATAGACTTTTATCCCAAGATCACATTAATTTAAACTCTGATCTAATTTGTGCTTACACTAAAGGATTGGTGGAACAAAACCCAAGAATTTCAATTGCAGTCTTGGTGGTATCAATCCGGGGTCAGCTTGGATATAGTCCATCTTACTACAAGGCGTGGATGGCAAAGCAGAAGGCGATGGCGCAAGTGCATGGTGATTGGGATAGATCATACAATGAGCTACCGACGCTTTTATGAGTAATGCAAATATTCATCCCAGGAACCAATGTGGAATAAGAAACAAAGGTCGCGGTCAAAGCACAAGGCGAAATACTCCATGGTAAAAGAATATTTAGTAAGTTGTTTTGGGCGTTCAATGCGTGCATCGAAGGGTTCCCATTCTGTAAACACATGATTCAAGTGGATGGTACTTGGTTGTATAGGAAGTACAATCATATATTACTCGTGGCCGTTTCACAAGATGGAGACAGTAATATAATCCCAATTGCCTTTGCCATTGTTGAAAAGAAGATGCGGAAGGATGAGAATTTTTTTAAAGCATCTACGCAACCATGTAGTGAAGGAAGATGGGATTTGCATGATTTCTGATATGGGGATTGCGTTGTTATCAGTAATTGACAGAGAAAACAGTTTGTGGAAGCCTCCACATGCATATCCAGCCTATTGTGTCCGGCATATTGCGTCAAATGCGAAGACGCGTTTCGGAAACAATCAAATCCGAAGAGAGATTTTAGGAGCGGGTAAGTTGTTATTTTTTGTTTATAAAAAATAGTTAACGTAAATCTTTTAAACTGATCATGTTGACTTATTTAATTTCTTTTTAATAGGGTACGAACTAGTTCAACCAAAATTTGTCTCGAGGATAAACATGTTGTAGCGGTATGGTCCGAATGTTTTTGATTTTGCAAACGATATACCCAGAGAAAGATGGGCACATGCATATGATGAAGGTCGGCGTTATGGCCATATGACAACGAACCTTGCAGAGGCTATAAATGCAGTGCTTAAAGGAACACGCCATCTCCCAATTGCAAGCATTGTGTGGGAGACTTATTTCAGATTGGGTAAAGTGTGGTCCGACAAAGGCCAGGAAGTGAACGCCTGGATAAACAACGGAAACAGTTGGTCTGAAACCCTACAAAATAAAATGCTCGAACTTTAAGCCAAAGCCACCTCTATGAGAGTCATAACATTTGACCCACATGGTTATCAATTTTCGGTCGAAGCTAAGGTCCGAGGTGAGCACAAAATGTACACTATAAACCTTGCTCAGAGATGGTGTGATTGTGGTGCATTCCAAGCATTTAGATACCCCTGCTCTCACGCACACGCCGCATGCTTGCTTTTTTGTCTCGACCCTTACGAATTTGCGAATCAATGTTATAAGCTGGAGAATATCACAAATATTTACAGAAATCCGTTTAACACGATCCCCAACCAAGACTATTGGCCGATAGAGCCAATATACGAAGAATGGTTACCAAATCCAGTGCTTCGTAGAAAGTTGAAGGGTCGACCGCAGTCCACTCGAATTCATACGAATATGGATGATGCGGAGCATAATAGAGAGGGGGGAGTTCTAGTTAAGCATTGTACTCTTTGTAGGGCACCGGGTCATAATAGAACCAAATGTCCGAACAAACACAATCTTTCAAACTATCATGTCGGACTATCAAACTAATGTAATTTGCAATTTGTGTTAATGCAAGTACTTTTTTTATCTCCTTCAATTTTGCAATTTGTGTTTACGTAATTTATTTTACAGAAAAATAAATATTTGAATATTCGAACTAAGCCTTCCTTTTTTACAGTTCATAATTGAACTAAAATAATTAATTAACCTTTACTTTTTTACAGTTCATATTCGAACTAATGTAAAATCATTAACATTTCCTTTTTTACGATTCATATTCGAATGAAAAAATATTCAAACTATTGACTGGTATTTAAATTGAATCGATTTAAACAATTAATTCAATCAATTCCTATCTAAATAATTTTTAAAAGATTTTTTTAAAATTTTGAAACACGTGAGATGAAAAAAAAATCAAAACCTAAAAAAATTCAAATTTTATCCTCGAAATACCCCGACAAATATTAATCATTAAAGAAAGACCATGAACTTCATTTCGCATGAGTGGTGACTACACCATTATAATATGTAAACTTTCATTTCATGTGATATTCTTTGACAATTAAAAAGTATTATATGCATAGAATTTAATGAGTGTTGTAGTAAAAACCGAATAATATTTATTTTAAAATATACGAGTTTAAATTTTGGCTATAAAATATATATGTATTATTAATATACGAGTTTAAATTTTGTCTATAAAATATATATGTATTGCTAAAAGATTAAGAATATGTATAAACAAATAATACGCTATAATCATCATCTTTAGACTATTATAAAATATATTATGTATGTAATAACTAAAAAATAAAAAAAGTAAGTGAAAGATGAAATGTGGGGAAAATCACGTGAACCGAAATTGATGGTCAAGCTTAGGCTGAATTAGGGTTGGTAAAAAAACTATATTCGATGATTTTTGATCCGATAGAATTTAATAATATCAATTTTTTAATAAAATAAGGGTTTTAGGTCGATTTTGAGTTTAGATAAACCTGCACTAATCCAACCCGAGAAAATTATATAAATATTTTTATATAATTTTAGTTTGAATATTGATAAATAAATAAATTAAAAATTAACATATACAATATTAGGCCAGTATTAGGGTTATATTATTAAATAAATTAGTTGTTCATTTTTATTTTCACAAAAAAAAAATAAATTGAAGAAAAAGTTAAATGAAAATTCATGATTGAATTTTTTAAATAAAATTATATTAAATTTATATTAGATTCGAATTAACGTAAAAATAGATCAGCCCGAAAATTACCTCTAAACCACAAATGAGCCTCGAACCCTAATATACACAAACCTGAAACCCTAAACAATCATAAACATTTACCTAACCCCTAAACCATATTAACCATGCTTGAACATCATGCAGGTTACGTAATTTGCATGGCTCATGTGACCTCGCCATAAGGAGGTGGCGAGGTCACCCTTCCCTCAACAACACCAGCCACCAGCTAGGATTTGAGCCGAGCAGCCGGCCAGAAGGGAGCCACCAAGCACCTCGCCATAAGGAGGTGGCGAGATTGGCCATAAAAGTGACCATGCCATAAGAAGGTGGCGTGGTCCTATGGATTTTGGCCTAGATCCCTAATTAATAATCCATTTTGGATTATCAACCAAATTAACCATATATATATATTATCAAATTTAATTAATTAAAATATTTAAAATAATTATGATCAAAATTAAAAAAAATTGAGAAAAAATCTGAACATATTAAATGTGACATAAGGAATATTTCTTTTTGAAATAGTAATTGATTATTGTATTCCAAATTTATATTTGATACATTGATAATTAAGTTGTTCTCACATTTTTATTTTGGTTATTAAATTAAATTTTTATCACTAATATTAATTTTTAAGGTAAATAACACTGATAATCGATGAATTTTAGGCTATTTTTACTTTGGTCATCTAACTTTTAAATCTTACATTACACTCATTAGTCTAGACATCTCTAGACATAAGTAAATAACACTTTTTATTGGCAAGAAATTGGTTCTCATGGTTATGTCTATATAGCTCTAGACATCTTCTGGTTTTGCAATAGCTTAGAGAATTATGCCCCAATAATCTCTTTGAAGCGGCTTCACTTCACTCTCACATAGGTGACTTATGTTGTTCAGTTTACCAAAACATACAATGGTCATTACAATCATTGCTTAAACTTTTCACATTTTAATCATTGTTTATATCATAGGAATAGACTTAGGATAAGAACCCAACAGTGACCGCACAAGGTCTATGCAAGTAGGTTGTCCCATCAGACTTAGATCTTGGGATTTCCAATCAACTAGGCTGGATTTTCTTCACATAACACCTCAACAATTCATGGGCTTTAGCCTCATCACTTTCAACATTTTATTAACTTTATCTCGATTTAACCATTTGGTTAGCAGATCTGCACTGTTATCCTTTGATTTTACAAAATCAATAGAGTTAATTCTAGTTGAGATCAGTTGTCCAATGATATTATGAAGATGACGAAAATGTCTCGATTTACCATTACGTTATGTGCTCTACTAAATGTTGCCTGCTTATCACAATTCATGTGCTATATTCGAGTCTAATTCGGTCAAAGATCGACTTGAGCTCAAACTAGACTTGAGTTCTCAACAAGCCGAGCCGAGCTACACATACCCGACTCGAAAAGCTCACGAGCTACTAGAAAATATAATTTACTAAATATTTAAATTTTTTTAAATTAAAGGAAACTAAAATGTATGTTGTTGGACAACAACAATACATATTGTTAGGTACTCGTGTTTGGTCACGTCGGTACACCCCATGACACATCGGAAAAATTATCCGACGATCACCACCAGAGATCCATGTACGATGAATGAATTGAGGTGAATAAGAGTGAAGTATTACCTGTTTAAAATCTGGAATTCAAAATTTGGAGAAGATGCACATCCAATCACGATTCCACGATGTCGATTCTTAAGTCACAACGATAACACTACGACCTCTACGTAGTTCACCCAGTTGAAAACAACATATAAAACTCTCTAAACTATTTAGAAGGGAATTAGCAAAAAACTCTCTAAACTATTTAGAAGGTTTTTTTCCAAAAAGCATTAATGACTGCTAGATTATTCATGTCTTTATATAGCCTTTGTAATCCTAATTCAACTCATATTAGGATTTCAATATATATTAAATATATATAATCTCAATTCAACTTAATTAGTATTTTCATATATATATATATATTAAATAGATATAATCCCAATTTAACTTTTAATTAGGTTTTCAATATATATTAAATATATATAATTCCAATTCAACTTAATTAGTATTTCAATATATATATATATATATAATCCCAATTCAACTTAATTAGGATTTCAATATATATATATATATATATAATCTCAATTCAACTTTAATTAGGATTTCAATATATATATATATATTGATGTAAATCGAATTATATTTTTTATATATTAAAAGATTCATAATAGTGGTAATCAGTGTTGCTCGTGAGTAAAGGAGATGGGCGACGACAGGATCAGAGGAGATGGGCGGAGATGGTGGACTCTCTTCATCGGAAATCTACCACAACAACTACATTGGAAAGGGGTCTGGCAGGTCTTTGATCGGCATGGGTTGGTGGTAGACGTGTTTGTACCGACGAAAAGAGCATGGGATGGATCAAGATTTGGGTTTGTGAGAATGAAAACTAGAGATGATGCTGAGAGGGTGATTGAACGATTCAATGGGTTTCGATTATATGGGTACAAGGTTAAGGTTTGGATGGCACAAAGGGATAATAGGAATTCTTATTGGCGACGTAGGAAAGGGGAATCGACGACGATGTCGAAGCCGTTCGATAACACAACACATGTAGAAAAGACGAAATTGGACAAAAAGAGTGATACATGAATGGGATCAATGGACAAAATTCAAGAATACAAGAAAGTAGATAGGGTGATCGATGAGGAAAAAGTGGAAGTGTTACAAGATTGTGCTGTTGGATTCTGCCAACAGCCTATGTCGGTGATGGAATTGGCAATGGCATTAAAGAATGCCCAAATTAGGGATGTTTCGGTGATGAGGGTGGCGGGTTCTTTAATGCTACTGATGTTCCCAAATAAAGAAATGAGAAAATATGTTCAGTCAAAATGCTTTGATCAATGGTTAGAAAACATCACGGAATGGACGCCGAAAATTGTCGTCCCGAACTGACGAGTGTGGGTAGAGGCGCGTGGGATACCAATTCATGCCTGGTCGGAGGGTACGTTTCGTAACATTGCAAACCTATGGGGCAAGCTAATTCGAATTGAAGATAATACTTTGGCGCCGGGGTCTTTCGAAAGAGCTAGAATTTTGATTGAAACGGATTGGTTCTTGCCAATTGAGGAGATATTAGACGTGGTGATTACAAATAAACAATATTGCATCCATGTGACGGAGGTTAGAGACTTATATTGCAATGATAGGAGGATGGAAGGGTACATTGATGATGAGTTGGATAACGACGAGGATTTGGACGGAGGGAGTCGGACGGATGAAGTGGTGCACGCGGAAGTGAGGGTAACGAAACCTTTACAATTGGATGGTGGTAAGGAGGTGACGAATGAGACGGTGGTGCCGAATTCTGTCAATGAAGATTCCCCGACCATTTGGAACCTCAATAGGTTATGGGACGATAACAATAGGCAGGATGATCGGGTGATGGATTCAGTGTCCACAATGCGTGAGGCGAGGTCGAAAGAACCTACATTGTCGGGTGTAGAGGAGGAAAAAATAGGGATGGTGGACTGGGTGATTATGGATCAGCAACCACTGGATTTAAGTGAATGTGAAAAGGATGTGGGATGTGCAGTCGAGCATGAGCATACTCTTGGGCCTCAGTCTGAAATAAATAGGGTTGGGATGGCAGCAATTGTTGATTACAAAGGGAGACAACGACGAGTTAGACTATTATCAGAGATTGTTCGCACGACTGGGGGGTGTACGACAGCGGAAGAAAATGGCCAACCAATGCTAAAGCGAGGAAGAGGCAGACCTCGGAAAAATCCACCACTAGCAGAAAGCCTACAGATTGCGAACGGCTCGCTATCAGACTCAGATTTTTTGCAACGCAAGAGGAATATTTTGAAGGAGGCTCATGAGACATTGGAGTTAGGAAAATTATTGGGTGCTGAGACGATTGGGAATGAGGAGAATATTATAAGGGATATCGCCATGATTATTGAGGCGATGGAGACAACACGGACATAGGAGACGATGCGGATGTTATCGTGGAATGTGCGCAGCTTAGGCGCGGCTGCGAAGAAGAGAGCGGTCTGCAATCTAATACGACAACATAACTGTGAGTGTATCGTTCTTTTGGAGTCAAAATTGGAAATGATTATTGATTTTTTAGTGAATAAATTTTGGGTGTCGGATAAATTTGGTTTTGCCTATGCTCCATCGATAGGGAAGTCAGGGGGTATTATTTTGTGCTGGGATAAGGATACGTTTCAGGTTCATAATACATTGATTGGGGAACGGTTTGTTTGCATTGAGGGATGTTGGCTTAGCGATAATTGGGTCTGTGGCTTAATGGGAATATACGCGCCATGCGATATCGAACAACAAAGGGTGCTATGGCAACAGTTGCTAGTAGTGATGGGAGACAGTGAGGTACCGTGGTGTTTGATAGGGGACTTTAACATGGTCACGTGTTTGGCGGATCGACAAGGATGTGCTGCGACGAGTCGTGGAATGGATGCATTTGTGGATTTTATTCAATGTAGTGGTTTGGTGGATCTGGAGCTCCGTGGCCATTCTTTCACTTGGTTTGGTCCCGATAATAGATGTAGCAGGATTGACCGATGTTTGGTCTCGCTAAATTGGATAGATCGCTATGAGAATTTGTGTTTATCGGCTTTGCCGCGTGGGATATCGGACCATACACCTTTGTTGTTGGTAAGTGATGTGCTGGATTGGGGTCCGAGGCCATTCCGGTTCCTTAATGCATGGGTAGGTGAACGGAAGTTTGTACTGGATTTACAAGAGGAATGGGGGCGCATTTCAAGCATGTCGGGGCAGGTTGATATGAGCAGCAAATTAAGGCTGATGAAACAATTTTTGCGCGGTTGGAATAAGGCAGTTTTTGGCAATCTTGAGCAGCAAATCGAATTGGCGACAAAGGATTTGGATGTGATAGATGGGGCTGTGAGTGCGGGCAACGTGTCCGAAGAACAATTGGCACATAAAAGAGAGACTCAGCATAAATTATGGACATTATCGCGGCTAAGGGAATCGGTATGGAAGCAGAAATCACGTGTAAGATGGTTGAGGGAGGGGGATGGTAACACGGCTTTCTTTCATAGAGCGGCAAAATTGAGAGCGATGCGAAATTGTATTTCCGGGTTGATGATTAAGGGGGTATGGGAGACCAATCTGGATAGATTGTGACATGCAATGTTTAATAAGTTTAAAGCACATTTTTTACTACCTAAGAATTTGGGGGCAATGGAGATGGGAATGAATTTTACATGCTTATCCGAGGGGATGGTGGTAGAGTTGGAGAAACCGTTCGGGGAGGAGGAAGTGAGAGCCGTTATATGGGGATGCGAGGGCTCGAAGGCACCGGGGCCGGATGGGTTTACCTTCGAGTTTTACAAGAAGGGTTGGGAGTTTTTGAAGGGGGATGTGATGGAGGTGATGAATCGTTTTTATGAGACAAGTTCGATGCCGAAAGGGAGTAATTCGACATTCGTAGTTCTTATTCCAGAAATTGAATAGCTGCGACACTTGGGAGATTATAGGCCTATTTGCCTATTGAACTCGCTTTATAAAATAATCGCTAAATGTTTGGCAAAGAGGTTGCAAAAGGTTTTACTAGCGGTAATTAGTGACATTCAGTCGGCGTTTGTGAAGGGCCGTCAAATTGTGGATGGAATTATGTTAGCTAATGAAGTTCTACATTCGGTGCAACAGAGATCGTGTGGTGAGGGAGGGGTGTTGTTGAAACTTGATTTTGCCAAGGCTTATGACTGTGTTAAATGGGAGTGTATAGAGGCGATACAATGTAGTATGGGTTTCGGTTTGAAGTGGCGGAAGTGGATGAGTCTGTGTACGAGTACGGCGAGGCTTTCGATTTTACTAAATGGGAGTCCGACTCTGGAATTCCCAATACAACGGGGTTTACGGCAAGGGGACCCACTATCGCCCCTTTTATTTGTGATAGTGGCGGAATTATTACATCGCTTGTTAAGCGAGGCGGAGAAGTGAGGTTTGATCCGGGGTGTCCGTGTGGTGAATGAATGTCGGGTGTCACACCTTCAGTTTGCGGATGACACGGTAATCTTCTTACAAGGTGAGGTGCGTTATGTCGCCAATTTAAAAAGGGTCCTAACTTGCTTTGAATATTTTTCGGGGCTGCATATTAATTATATGAAATCATGCATGTATGGTGTGGGAGTGGACGAGGAGGTGGTGAATACGATGGTGAATATTAGGGGGTGTAAGAAGGGTGAGCTGTCGATGGTTTATCTTGGGCTGCCACTTGGTGTAGATCCTCGTAGTTTAGGCATGTGGGAGCCGTTACTAAAACGTTTTCGGAAGAGCTTGGCCGGGTGGAAAAGGGACTCGTTATCTTTTGCGGCACGTCTGACCTTGTTAAATTCGATGTTATCCTCCTTGCCAATTTATTATATCGGTATGTTTTTGGTCCCAAAGGGTATTGTTAGAAGAATTGATAGGATTAGGAGGTCGTTTTTATGGGGAGGTTCGGAGGAACGTCAGCGTATGAGCCCGGTGAATTAGAAGGTGGTGTGTCGACCGCAGAAATTTGGGGGGTTAGGGGTTGAGGATTTACATCAGTGAAACTTGGCTCTTTTGGGGAAATGGCGATGGCGATTTGCGGTGGAGGGGGAATCGTTGTGGCGATCAGTTTTGATTGCTAAGTATGAGGCGGATGCTTTAGATAGGAGGCTGACTTTGGTACGATAAAGGTCGATGTCGACAGTGTGGAAACATATAGTAACATTGCAAGAGCGAGAGGAGGTGCATCGCTATATGGCGATGTCCAATTTTGTATGGCTGGTTGAGAATGGTTGCAAGATTCTGTTCTGGCGGGATAATTGGTGCGCGGATGTGCCATTATGTTTCGGGGACCTTGTTGTCACATGAGAAGTGGGATACTTGGGCATTGGTACAAGATTATGCTTCGGGGACCTTGTTGTCACATGAGAAGTGGGATGAGTTTTTCTCGTGTTCACTTCGATCCTTTGAGGTACACATGTTGCGAGAGTTACGTGGTATAGTGGGATCGGTCGTATTGACTGCCGAGAAGAAGGATATGTTAGTGTGGAAGCATACGACAACGAGACAATTTTCAGTAGCAAGTTTGTATAGGATGATGACGTCTTTTGGGTTGGAATGTGATTGGAAAGTATAAGCAATTTGGTCGGTGAGAATTCCACCTAAATCACAATGCTTTGTTTGGTTCATTTTGTTGGGTCGATTGCATATGTTATGCTTCTTGAGGGATAGGGGGATGAGGCTGGAGGGAAATAATTATAGTTGCTGATGGTGTGGGGAAGGGGAGGATGCAGTGAATCATATCTTATGTAATACCCCGGTTTAGGGGTCGGGTGAAAAAATATTTTAATATTTTTTTTGGGTTCGGTTTTACAATTTAGATAATAAAATATTCTCGCGGTCCTCGGGATTTCAAAATATTTACAACTATGTTGGGCCTATCTCTTGGGTCCAAAATCCATGGACTTTAAGAGATATGAGTTTTAGACTTTCATTAAGGGCATAATGGTAAACATTATTTTTGGGTGAATTTAAAATAAAGCAAAAGATGAGCATGTGCTCATCTTCATCCTCCTCCCCATTTCCCATTTCTAACGTGAGAAGAGAGCTTCTCTTCACCTCACTCTTCCACTTCCTTTCTTCCTCATCCTTTGAGCTTTTTGAAAGGTAAATATAGTTTTGACTCGGCCTTGCTATCCTCTACATTTTAGTATTTTTAGATTTCACTAAAACCATGTATTTTACATTTGGTTTTTTTTTCAAAGTTTTAAGCTAAAGGTTAAAGCTTTATGGGTTTTTACTAAAGCTTTTGATTTGTTATTGTTAGATATGATGTCTATGAATCAAATGGTCCAATATATATAATTTTTAGAGTGTTTTAAACGAATTCCCGAATTTGGGTATAAATGGGGTTTTTGGAGGGTTTTGGGTGAGTTTTGGGGGTTGTTTTAGGTGAGAATTGTTAGCCCAATGGTAGTACTATGGTTAGGGGTTGATTTGGGATCATTTGTGGGTGTAATGGGTGTTGGAAACATGGATTTTGGAAGGGGTATTGGGGCTGTCCGAGATTGCAAAATATAGGGTTTGTTCATGACTTGCAACATGGTAAATTGTATTTGAATTGTATTCCGGGTTGGTATTTTGATATTGGGCTGATTTTAGGATTATTTGAATTGTATTGAGGTTGTTTAGAAGTGAGAACTTGCGTTGGAGAAGCTTCGGAAAGAAATCCAGAAACTTGAAGGTGATGCTTGCTTGGTAGTTGAGCTTGCAGGTAGAGGTGAGTGGTTAATGTTTTTAAAATGGTTTTATGTGGTTGGTTCAAGCATGTGAACTAGGTTGGGCTTGGTAGACCCACCTAGAGTTAGGATTAGGGTGGTAGCCTAATCCTAAACTTTAGTTAGAGACCTTTGATGCACTCTTTAATTAATGTATATGCCTCGTGATGCTTATGATATGATGATTTGTGTATAGTGTGATATACATGTATGTTGAAGTATGACTTAATGCATTGATCATATGCATGTTGATGAAAAATATAATGTGGATATATGATGTGATAATTGTTTGGGTGAAATACATGTAGTGTTGGTTTGTGAAATGAGATTATGAGGTGGTTGCATGATTTCGAGAATCATGGTAAGTACATGCTAGGCACGGAAATTATATTGAATTTGATGTGGTGAGATGTTGTGGATTTTAATTAATATTGGCACTAGTATGCTTGGGTACAATGATCGATCATTAGGATGAGTGTGCACACGAGAGTCAAAACGCGCGTGACCTTGGTGGCATTAAGGCACCAAGGAGGAGTACGGATACGCCCATAAATATTTATATTAGTCGATGATGAGTGGAATCCCATCGACGGGGCGTGAGGATGAGTGGAATCCCCTCCGCGAGAGCCGGTGATGAGTGTAATCCCACCGCGGGTAATGGTTATGTTGGAAATGCGTTCCAACATGTTATCTGCGTATTCGAGTCATAGCTAGGTGCCAATATGGGATTATGCATATATGCTTATATGATACGAATGTGACGCCCTTTATGAATTGACATATTATGTGGTGAATGCTTTGAATTATGTATCATGGTAAGTTGAGCTTATGAGATGTTGAGCATGACATAATGTTGATTATATGTTCATGCATCTTGTTCATTTTGGCTTTTGCGGATCAGAGGTAAGATCATGCATTTCATTTTGGAAATAGCTCGTGCTTGGACCCTGCATTGTCGAAGGTTTGTTTTATGAGCTTACCATCACTAAGCTTTTATGCTTACGCTCCTTTTTGTTCGACAATGCAGATTAGTAGCTTGTGGGTGGAAAAGGCAAGGAAAGGTCTCCAAGGGTTGCTCTTGGTTAGCTCAAGTATGAACTTTAAATTGTAGATTGTAATGGTTAAGCAATGGGATATGTAACGCCCCGGTTTTGGGCTTAGGAGTTTTGGGCGTTGACCGGTTGGTCAAAGTGCTGTTCGAATCTAAAGAGGTTAATTTAGGAAAGCCTAGTTCGGGTTGCATTAAAAATATGGAAAAATGTTCTAAAATCATCTTTTAATATAATTAAGTGAACTGTGAAATCAATTTTGGAAAATGAGTTTTTGGAAGTGTGACATTTTGGCTAGTGACCAAAATTTAATTTTCGCAAGTTTGGTGGCTGTTTTATAAAGGGTTGAAACTTTGAATCTTTAAGGAGCTATTAATCCAAAAGTGGTTTCTCCAGATTTTTCTAAGATATTATAAGCTATTTTCTGATTTTAAAGATATCAAAAAGGAGGGAAAAGCTCATTTGGCAATTTTCTCAACTAACTTCTCAATTTTCCTTTTCTCATTTTCTCTCAAACCAAACACTACATTTCCAGAGATTTGTTTCTGATTTTCTCACCTAAATTCCTCCTTTCAACTCTCATTTGATTCCAAATCAACATATCTTCAAAACCTCTTCAATTGCTTCTTGATTCTTCAAGGTTTTTCATTCCAAAAAGTGGAGAAACACAAGTTTGGAGGTAAGATCGTCCTTCTCCTCTAAACTATCAGTTCTTTACTGAAATTCCTAAGTTTTCAATCCTAAATTGATGTTTAATTAAAGGCTTTTAAGTTGATTTATGGATCTTGGCTTATTATGCAAGATTTTGATGATTTTCGTTAGATCTGAGTAATCTGTGATTTAAGAGGTGTTTTTGATGTTAAATGATCTCTAAAATGATGTGGAATTGAGTCTTGATTGATGCAATCCCGGATAGGTTGAGTTTCCTAAGTTTAGCTTGTGTTTCAAGGTAATTTTTGAGGTGATCTTGGTGATCTGATGTTGCTGGAGGTATAAGGTTGTTAATAGGTTGTTTTTAGATGTTATATGATGTTAATGGAAGTGAGGTTTTGCTGGTTTATGGCTGGGCTTTGTTTAGAAGTGGTTTGGATGCATTTTCGGTTGTGTTTGGTGGCCGAAAATGGAGGTTGGATGAGAGCAGCGAGTTTAGGTGCTTTCATTGAAGCAATTAATGCATGATGATGCATTAATCCTCTGCTTTGATGTGTTGAAACAGGGGAGGCATCTTTGGATCCAAGATTGGTTGATCCGGAAGCTTGATTTGGTGCTTTGGCTTGAAGCAAAGTGGAAATCGGTGAGTGCATTTGTGGAAATTGGATTTTTCAGCTTTAAAACCAAGGTTTGAAGGTTTTGGGAGCTTAGTTTAAGTCTAAACAACTTTGCTAAGCTCAAGTGTAAGTTTTCGGATTTTCTCTCTAGTGGTGGCCATGACTTTGATGTGTTGCAAAATGATGATTTGCATGTTTTTAATTACTGTTTTGAAAGCATGTTTTAGCATGGATTTTGCTGATGATATAAGCCATATGTTGAAGGTAACTCTAGGTAGGAGTACCTTGCTTTTGTACATTGTTTAAATGTGGATTGATGCTTTAAAATGCATGATGAAAATGGCTTGGTTAAATGCTTTAAAACAGTGGATTAAATGATGAATATGATGTATATTGGCAAGTGATGTTTTGAAAAGATTAAGGTCACTAAGGTGGTTAAAAGTCCTTGAGTGAGCCTTGTTACTTAAGATCATCAAGGTGGTTAAAAGTCCTTGGATGAGTCTTGTTGCGGACACTAAGGTGGTTAAAAGTCCTTAGGTGATCCTTCCATGGTGTTTAAAAGTCCATGGGGCCAAGGTGTTTAAAAGTCCTTGGGGCCAAGGTGTTTAAAAGTCCTTGGGGTAATTCAAGCATTGGACACAAAGGTGGTTAAAAGTCCTTGTGTGGTCCTTATTCATGGTGTTTAAAAGTCCATGGCCAAGGTGTTTAAAAGTCCTTGGGGCCAAGGTGTTTAAAAGTCCTTGGGAAAGTTGTTGAACTTGTTTTAAGAAATGAAATGTATCACTTGAGCCAATATGACATGTTAAGTATGTTATGAAGCATGAGATGCTTGTTTTAATGTTTATGTTGAAGCATGGGATTGCTTGTTTTAAGTATGCTTTTGAGCATGTGCAAGGATTGATTTTAAGCATGATTTATAAATGGTTTTAATTGCATTATTGAATTGTTTTTAATGAGCATGCCTCACTAAGCTTTTGCTTACGCTCTCTACATTTTCTTAATTCATTAATGCAGAGCATTAGAGTACCTTGAGGGGCAGCAAGAAAGGGCAAGCAATCAAGTTCAAGTGAAGCTCAATGTATGAAGGTTTTATAAGTACATTTTAGCTTTTGTGTGATTGGCAATGGGGGACCAATGTGTATGTTTTGGGAGGTGTTTGAGACTCCCTAAGTATGTTGAATGTTGTTAAGATTGCTGGTTTATGAATTGGAACCTTATATGCTTGTTTTGGAAGTTTGGTGTTGAATAGCTAGCTTGTGTAGGAAGCATGCCTATAGAATTGGGGCTTTTTGCATATGATGTTAGATTGATGTTGTGATGGTGCCTATAAGTCTTAAATATGTTTAATTGCATGCTGGTAAAGTTTGGTGACATTTGGAGCATGTTTGAATGATCAATTGCATGTTTTGGTATGCTTGTTTGCTGCAATCTGTGTAGGCGTTTCGGAACAGTGTGCACTATTTCGGAACGGGTGCCTTACATGAACCCAGGCGTCCGAAACGGTATGCACCGTTTCGAAACGGGTTGGTCTCTGCCAAGGCCGTGTTTCGGAACGGGGTTGATTGGTTTCGGAATGGCCCGTGTTTTGGAACGGGGTTGATCGGTTTCGGAACGGCCGACCGTTAGGGGCTGACATTGGCAGTTATATGTTTTGAATTGTTTGCGTTTTGGTCCTGAATCTTGTTTATTCAATTGCTTGAGCTTGGAAGGTCCTTTTGAGCTGAAATTTCACGGAGAAGCATGAAACCTGATTAATTTCAAGATGGTAACTTTAATTTGGGTTAAGTCCTTTTAATTATCAGAAATTACAATTTGGTCCCTAAAGTTGTAATTTGTTCAATTGGGTCCCTGTTTGATCTCTGATGTTTGTGATCTTTGAGTATGATGTTTGTGTGATCACAATTAGGATTAATGTGCATCTAGACAAGATTAAAAAGAAAAAAAGGGTCGTTAATCAAGGTTGACTTTGGTTTTCCCCGTGTGACTTTCTTAATTCGGGTCAACCGTCTAGGCCGGGTTAAGGGGGTTACATTTGGTGGTATCAGAGCTGAGTTTGCGAGTAATTGGGAATGAATGTATGCATGATTGAAGCATGTTTGCCTTGTATGCTTGTTGTGTGAAAGCATGTTTAGTGGTTTGAGATGTATGCTATGATGTTGCATGTTGAGGGTACCCATTGCCAAACAAAAGCTAATGAAAGGATGTTGATTTTGAATGAAATTGAGCTTGAATACTTGGATTGCTTACCTTGCTGGGCCTGACTTGTTTTATTTTGCATTGTGATTGCATGGTAAAGTATGGCACCACGTAGAGAGTTAAGAGGTAGTGTGCGAGCTACGGCTCCTAACGAGAATGAGAATGAAGAGAATACGGGTAGTGCTGTGTTACCCCCTCCTCCGCCTGGTGGTGGTGCTGGAGGTGAGCGAGCTGAAGCTGCAGCTGGTGCTGGAGCTGCTGGACCAGAGGTTGGTCAGGGGCAAGCTATGCCTGATATGTCTATGCTGGTACAAGCTATTGCGGGTGCTTTTCGAGCAGCAGTAGCTGGAGCTCAAGGAGCTGGGCATCAGGGAGATGCTGGAGTCAGATTACCTTTGGAGCGTCTGCGCAGTCTTGGTGGGACTGAGTTCAGAGGTATGTCCGCTGAGAGTTCGGAAGCTTGGCTAGAGAGTACCAAGCGTATCTTGGGTCAGATGAGCTGCACGGATGTGCAAAAGTTGGGCTGTGTTGTGTCCTTGCTTCAGGACGATGCATATACGTGGTGGACGACCACCATAGCTGGGATGGCTGAAGTTGATGTTACTTGGACATTCTTTCAGAATGCGTTCAAGAGGAGATATCTTGGAGTGAGATATCTGGATGAGAAAAAGCGTGAATTCATGTCTCTTACCCAAGGGAGCATGAGTGTGGCTGAGTATGAAGTGCAGTTCGTACGCCTCAGTCAGTATGCACCGGAGCTGATACCTGATGAGCGAGAGAGGTGCGAAAGGTTCCGTTATTGCTTGGTGACGGAAGTAAAGACCTACATGTTGGCTGCTGAGTACAATGATTTTGATGTGTTGGTTGGCCGATCCAAGGACATTGAGATGAACTTGGGTTTAGCTGCGAAAGGTGCTGGAGCGAGTTCTGGCAAGAGAGCTGCTGAGTATAGTTCCGGAGGTGGACGGAACAAGAGGGGACGTGATCAGAAGTATCAGTCCTCAGCCAAGAGAGGTGGTGGTGCACCTGCTAGAGGAGGTTTTGCTAGAGCTGAACCAAGTGCTTGCTGGATCTGTGGTTCGCGTGGTCACATGAAGCGTGACTGTCCTCGTGCTGTGAGGGAGGTGCAAGCTCCTGTTGCGGCAGCTGGTAATGGATGTTGGAACTGTGGTTCTGTTGACCATCTGAGGCGAGATTGTCCGAGGTTGGCGGGTGGCCAAGAGCGTGCTCCTATTGTTGCACAGCAGAGAGGTCGTGGGCGCGGCCGTGGTAATTTCCAGAGGAGAGAGGAAGGTGGTCGTGGAGTAGCCCATGTTGTGGCTATTCAGCCTGAGGGTGGAGGCCAAGCGAGGGTGTATGCTCAGCGCGAGGGAAGGAATGATGCAGATGTGATTGCAGGTACCTTTACTTTGCAATCCTTGTCATTGCTTTCTTTGATTGATTCTGGATCTACGCATTCATACATTTTGCGTGAGCATGCTGAATTGCTTGGTTTTCCTGTTGAGTCTTTGGATGTTGGAGTTCGTGTCACTAGTTCTTTTGGTGAAACTGTTGTGACTCGAAAGCTTTATAGAAGGTGTCCCTTGGTTGTTCAAGAACATGTCTTTCATGTTGATCTTATGAAGTTGCCTTTTTATGGTTTTGATGTGATTCTTGGTATGGATTGGCTTGCTGAGCATCGTGTTGTTGTGGATTGTGAGAATAAGCGGGTTTCGCTTAAGCTTGCGGATGATTATGAAGTTGTTGTAGTTGGCGAGAATGTGAAGTTTCTTGCTAATGTGGTGTCTACCTTGGAGGCGAGTAGGATGCTGAGGCAGGGTTGCGAAGCTTACCTAGCTTTTGTGATGAATCCTAGCTCTAAGGAGTTGAGGGTGCAAGATATCAAGGTTGTGAAGGAGTTTCCTGGTGTTTTTCCTGAAGAGTTGCCTGGTTTACCTCCTAATCGCGAGGTGGAGTTTGGAATTGAGCTGTATGAGAATACAACTCCCGTGTCCATTTCTCCCTATAGAATGGCACCTAAGGAGCTGAAGGAGCTGAAGACGCAGTTGCAAGAGCTGCTAGATCGTGGTTTCATCCGGCCGAGTGTGTCGCCTTGGGGTGCTCCTGTCTTGTTTGTGAAGAAGAAAGATGGCACTATGAGGATGTGCATTGATTACCGTCAGCTGAACAAGTTGACTATCAAGAATCGGTATCCTTTGCCGAGGATTGATGATCTCTTTGATCAATTTCGGGGAGCTGCTGTGTTCTCTAAGATTGACTTGAGGTCAGGGTATTATCAGTTGATGGTGAAGGATGTGGATGTGCCTAAGACAGCTTTCAGGACAAGGTATGGGCATTATGAGTTCCTGGTGATGCCGTTTGGTTTGACAAATGCTCCTGCTGCTTTCTTGGACGTGATGAATCTTGTTTTTCATGAATACCTGGACAAGTTCGTTGTGGTGTTCATTGATGATATCCTCGTGTACTCGCGTACTGAGGAGGAGCACGAAGAGCATTTGAGGATTGTGCTGCAAGCTTTGTTGGAGAATCAACTTTATGCTAAGTTGAGAAAGTGTGAGTTTTGGCTTAAGGAGGTGGTGTTTCTTGGGCATGTGGTCTCAGCTGAGGGGATTCGTGTTGATCCTCAGAAGATTGAAGCGGTGATGAACTGGAAAGTTCCTAGGTCTGTTCATGAGATCCGTAGTTTCCTTGGTCTGGCGGGATACTACCGGAGGTTTGTGGATGGTTTTTCCAAGATTGCTGCTCCTTTGACGAAGCTGTTGCAAAAGGATGTTAGGTATGAGTGGACAGAAGCGAGACAACAGGCTTTTGAGAAGCTGAAGGCGGCTTTGACGCAAGCTCCTATCTTGATTCAGCCTGAATCAGGGAAAGAGTTTGTGGTCTACAGTGATGCATCCTATGTTGGTTTGGGATGTGTGCTGATGCAAGAGGGTAAGGTTGTGGCTTATGCGTCGCGGCAGTTGAAGGTGCATGAGCGCAACTATCCTACGCATGACATTGAGCTGGCTGTAGTGGTGTTTGCTCTGAAGATCTGGAGACATTATCTGTATGGTGAGAAGTGTACTGTGTACACGGATCACAAGAGTTTGAGGTATCTGATGTCTCAGAAGGAGTTGAATCTCAGGCAGCGACGTTGGTTGGAGTTGCTCAAGGATTATGATCTGACGATTGAGTATCATCCTGGTAAAGCTAATGTTGTTGCGGATGCCTTGAGTAGGAAGGTAGCTGTTGAGCTGAGGGCGATGTTTGCTAGCTTGAGCATATCGCGAGATGGTGGTCTTGTTGCTGAGTTGCAAGTGAAACCATCTTTGGTTCAGTTGATCAAGGAAAAGCAGTTGCTGGATGATTCCTTGGTGTCTCATGTTCAGGATATCGCGGAGGGTAGACCTTCGGATTTCTGCTTTAATGAGGATGGTGTGTTGTGTTTTGGTAGTCGGATAGTAGTGCCTGCTGATGTTGAGTTGAGGCGTGCTATTCTGACTGAAGGTCATAGTAGTCCTTTTGCTATGCACCCTGGTAGTACTAAGATGTATCGTGATCTTCGTGATGAGTACTATTGGGTAGGGTTGAAGAAGGATGTTGCAGAGTTTGTGAGCAAGTGTTTGGTGTGTCAGCGAGTTAAGGCTGAACATCAGGTTCCTTCTGGTTTGTTGCAACCGTTGAAAATCCCTGAATGGAAGTGGGAGAGGGTTACCATGGATTTTGTATCTGGTTTGCCTTTGTCTCCATCAAAGAAGAATTCTGTTTGGGTGATTGTGGATCGCTTGACGAAGTGTGCGCATTTCTTGCCTGTGCATACTACGTTTTCTTTGGATAAGCTGGCAGAGCTGTACATTGCTGAGATAGTGAGGTTGCATGGTGTGCCTAAGTCGATTGTTTCGGATAGGGATCCGAGGTTCACATCGCGTTTTTGGCAGTGTTTGCATCAAGCTCTGGGTACAAGGTTGCATTTCAGTACATCCTATCATCCTCAGTCGGATGGTCAGTCTGAGTGAGTTATCCAGATTTTGGAGGATATGTTGAGATGCTGCGTGATTGAGTTCCAAGGTTCTTGGGAGAAGCATCTGCCTTTGGTTGAGTTCGCTTATAACAATAGTTATCAGGCGAGTATACAGATGGCACCTTATGAGGCTCTGTATGGGAGGAAATGTAGGACTCCTCTTTGTTGGGCTAAAACTGGTCAAAAGTTAGTTTCGATGCCTGCTTTGTTGAAAGGGACCACCGAGAAGGTGAAGCTCATTTGTGAAAGGTTGAAGGCTGCCTCTGATCGGCAAAAGTCTTACGCGGATTTGAAGCGTAAGGAGATAGAGTATGCGGTGGGTGACCGTGTGTTCTTGAAGGTTTCGCCTTGGAAGAAGGTGATGAGGTTTGGCCGGAAGGGTAAGTTGAGCCCTCGGTACATTGGACCGTATGAGGTGGTTGAGCGAGTGGGTCCTGTTGCGTATCGGTTGAGGTTACCTCAGGAGTTGGAGAAGATTCATGATGTGTTCCATGTTTCTATGCTCCGGAAGTATAGATCTGATCCTTCGCATGTGATGCCTGTGGAGGAAGTGGTTTTGAATCCGGATTTGACCTATGATGAGGAACCGTTGAAGGTTCTGGATTCGGATTGCAAGGTTCTTCGTGGCAAGACCATTGAGTTGGTGAAGGTGCTGTGGAAGCATCGAGGTGTTGAGGAAGCCACGTGGGAGCGGAAGGAAGACATGCTGAAGCAGTTTCCTTATCTCTTTCCTTCAGGTAAATTTCGAGGACGAAATTTCTTAAGGGGGGAGAGTTGTAACGCCCCGGTTTTGGGCTTAGGAGTTTTGGGCGTTGACCGGTTGGTCAAAGTGCTGTTCGAATCTAAAGAGGTTAATTTAGGAAAGCCTAGTTCGGGTTGCATTAAAAATATGGAAAAATATTCTAAAATCATCTTTTAATATAATTAAGTGAACTGTGAAATCAATTTTGGAAAATGAGTTTTGGAAGTGTGACATTTTGGCTAGTGACCAAAATGTAATTTTCGCAAGTTTGGTGGCTGTTTTATAAAGGGTTGAAACTTTTAATCTTTAAGGAGCTATTAATCCAAAAGTGGTTTCTCCAGATTTTTCTAAGATATTATAAGCTATTTTCTGATTTTAAAGATATCAAAAAGGAGGGAAAAGCTCATTTGGCAATTTTCTCAACTAACTTCTCAATTTTCCTTTTCTCATTTTCTCTCAAACCAAACACTACATTTCCAGAGATTTGTTTCTGATTTTCTCACCTAAATTCCTCCTTTCAACTCTCATTTGATTCCAAATCAACATATCTTCAAAACCTCTTCAATTGCTTCTTGATTCTTCAAGGTTTTTCATTCCAAAAAGTGGAGAAACACAAGTTTGGAGGTAAGAACGTCCTTCTCCTCTAAACTATCAGTTCTTTACTGAAATTCCTAAGTTTTAAATCCTAAATTGATGTTTAATTAAAGGCTTTTAAGTTGATTTATGGATCTTGGCTTATTATGCAAGATTTTGATGATTTTTGATGATTTTCGTTAGATCTGAGTAATCTGTGATTTAAGAGGTGTTTTTGATGTTAAATGATCTCTAAAATGATGTGGAATTGAGTCTTGATTGATGCAATCCCGGATAGGTTGAGTTTCCTAAGTTTAGCTTGTGTTTCAAGGTAGTTTTTGAGGTGATCTTGGTGATCTGATGTTGCTGGAGGTATAAGGTTGTTAATAGGTTGTTTTTAGATGTTATATGATGTTAATGGAAGTGAGGTTTTGCTGGTTTATGGCTGGGCTTTGTTTAGAAGTGGTTTGGATGCATTTTCGGTTGTGTTTGGTGGCCGGAAATGGAGGTTGGATGAGAGCAGCGAGTTTAGGTGCTTTCATTGAAGCAATTAATGCATGATGATGCATTAATCCTCTGCTTTGATGTGTTGAAACAGGGGAGGCATCTTTGGATCCAAAATTGGTTGATCCGGAAGCTTGATTTGGTGCTTTGGCTTGAAGCAAAGTGGAAATCGGTGAGTGCATTTGTGGAAATTGGATTTTTTAGCTTTAAAACCAAGGTTTGAAGGTTTTGGGAGCTTAGTTTAAGTCTAAACAACTTTGCTAAGCTCAAGTGTAAGTTTTCGGATTTTCTCTCTAGTGGTGGCCATGACTTTGATGTGTTGCAAAATGATGATTTGCATGTTTTTAATTACTGTTTTGAAAGCATGTTTTAGCATGGATTTTGCTGATGATATAAGCCATATGTTGAAGGTAACTCTAGGTAGGAGTACCTTGCTTTTGTACATTGTTTAAATGTGGATTGATGCTTTAAAATGCATGATGAAAATGGCTTGGTTAAATGCTTTAAAACAGTGGATTAAATGATGAATATGATGTATATTGGCAAGTGATGTTTTGAAAAGATTAAGGTCACTAAGGTGGTTAAAATTCCTTGAGTGAGCCTTGTTACTTAAGATCATCAAGGTGGTTAAAAGTCCTTGGATGAGTCTTGTTGCGGACACTAAGGTGGTTAAAAGTCCTTAGGTGATCCTTCCATGGTGTTTAAAAGTCCATGGGGCCAAGGTGTTTAAAAGTCCTTGGGGCCAAGGTGTTTAAAAGTCCTTGGGGTAATTCAAGCATTGGACACAAAGGTGGTTAAAAGTCCTTGTGTGGTCCTTATTCATGGTGTTTAAAAGTCCATGGCCAAGGTGTTTAAAAGTCCTTGGGAAAGTTGTTGAACTTGTTTTAAGAAATGAAATGTATCACTTGAGCTAATATGACATGTTAAGTATGTTATGAAGCATGAGATGCTTGTTTTAATGTTTATGTTGAAGCATGGGATTGCTTGTTTTAAGTATGCTTTTGAGCATGTGCAAGGATTGATTTTAAGCATGATTTATAAATGGTTTTAATTGCATTATTGAATTGTTTTTAATGAGCATGCCTCACTAAGCTTTTGCTTACGCTCTCTACATTTTCTTAATTCATTAATGCAGAGCATTAGAGTACCTTGAGGGGCAGCAAGAAAGGGCAAGCAATCAAGTTCAAGTGAAGCTCAATGTATGAAGGTTTTATAAGTACATTTTAGCTTTTGTGTGATTGGCAATGGGGGACCAATGTGTATGTTTTGGGAGGTGTTTGAGACTCCCTAAGTATGTTGAATGTTGTTAAGATTGCTGGTTTATGAATTGGAACCTTATATGCTTGTTTTGGAAGTTTGGTGTTGAATAGCTAGCTTGTGTAGGAAGCATGCCTATAGAATTGGGGCTTTTTGCATATGATGTTAGATTGATGTTGTGATGGTGCCTATAAGTCTTAAATATGTTTAATTGCATGCTGGTAAAGTTTGGTGACATTTGGAGCATGTTTGAATGATCAATTGCATGTTTTGGTATGCTTGTTTGCTGCAATCTGTGCAGGCGTTTCGGAACAGTGTGCATCGTTTCGGAACGGGTGCCTTACATGAACCCAGGCGTCCGAAACGGTATGCACCGTTTCGAAACGGTTTGGTCTCTGCCAAGGCCGTGTTTTGGAACGGGGTTGATTGGTTTCGGAACGGCCCATGTTTCAGAACGGGGTTGATCGGTTTCGGAACGGCCGACCGTTAGGGGCTGACATTGGCAGTTATATGTTTTGAATTGTTTGCGTTTTGGTCCTGAATCTTGTTTATTCAATTGCTTGAGCTTGGAAGGTCCTTTTGAGCTGAAATTTCACGGAGAAGCATGAAACCTGATTAATTTCAAGATGGTAACTTTAATTTGGGTTAAGTCCTTTTAATTATCAGAAATTACAATTTGGTCCCTAAAGTTGTAATTTGTTCAATTGGGTCCCTGTTTGATCTCTGATGTTTGTGATCTTTGAGTATGATGTTTGTGTGATCACAATTAGGATTAATGTGCATCTAGACAAGATTAAAAAGAAAAAAA
This sequence comes from Hibiscus tridactylites, assembly GCA_958450335.1. NCBI lineage: Eukaryota > Viridiplantae > Streptophyta > Magnoliopsida > Malvales > Malvaceae > Hibiscus > Hibiscus tridactylites. The sequence continues at coordinate 53,107,212 of OY288275.1, forward strand.
GGGTCGTTAATCAAGGTTGACTTTGGTTTTCCCCGTGTGACTTTCTTAATTCGGGTCAACCGTCTAGGCCGGGTTAAGGGGGTTACATTTGGTGGTATCAGAGCTGAGTTTGCGAGTAATTGGGAATGAATGTATGCATGATTGAAGCATGTTTGCCTTATATGCTTGTTGTGTGAAAGCATGTTTAGTGGTTTGAGATGTATGCTATGATGTTGCATGTTGAGGGTACCCATTGCCAAACAAAAGCTAATGAAAGGATGTTGATTTTGAATGAAATTGAGCTTGAATACTTGGATTGCTTACCTTGATGGGCCTGACTTGTTTTATTTTGCATTGTGATTGCATGGTAAAGTATGGCACCACGTAGAGAGTTAAGAGGTAGTGTGCGAGCTACGGCTCCTAACAAGAATGAGAATGAAGAGAATACGGGTAGTGCTGTGTTACCCCCTCCTCCGCCTGGTGGTGGTGCTGGAGGTGAGCGAGCTGAAGCTGCAGCTGGTGCTGGAGCTGCTGGACCAGAGGTTGGTCAGGGGCAAGCTATGCCTGATATGTCTATGCTGGTACAAGCTATTGCGGGTGCTTTTCGAGCAGCAGTAGCTGGAGCTCAAGGAGCTGGGCATCAGGGAGATGCTGGAGTCAGATTACCTTTGGAGCGTCTGCGCAGTCTTGGTGGGACTGAGTTCAGAGGTATGTCCGTTGAGAGTTCGGAAGCTTGGCTAGAGAGTACCAAGCGTATCTTGGGTCAGATGAGCTGCACGGATGTGCAAAAGTTGGGCTGTGTTGTGTCCTTGCTTCAGGACGATGCATATACGTGGTGGACGACCACCATAGCTGGGATGGCTGAAGTTGATGTTACTTGGACATTCTTTCAGAATGCGTTCAAGAGGAGATATCTTGGAGTGAGATATCTGGATGAGAAAAAGCGTGAATTCATGTCTCTTACCCAAGGGAGCATGAGTGTGGCTGAGTATGAAGTGCAGTTCGTACGCCTCAGTCAGTATGCACCGGAGCTGATACCTGATGAGCGAGAGAGGTGCGAAAGGTTCCGTTATGGCTTGGTGACGGAAGTAAAGACCTACATGTTGGCTGCTGAGTACAATGATTTGGATGTGTTGGTTGGCCGATCCAAGGACATTGAGATGAACTTGGGTTTAGCTGCGAAAGGTGCTGGAGCGAGTTCTGGCAAGAGAGCTGCTGAGTATAGTTCCGGAGGTGGACGGAACAAGAGGGGACCTGATCAGAAGTATCAGTCCTCAGCCAAGAGAGGTGGTGGTGCACTTGCTAGAGGAGGTTTTGCTAGAGCTGAACCAAGTGCTTGCTGGATCTGTTGTTCGCGTGGTCACATGAAGCGTGACTGTCCTCGTGCTGTGAGGGAGGTGCAAGCTCCTGTTGCGGCAGCTGGTAATGGATGTTGGAACTGTGGTTCTGTTGACCATCTGAGGCGAGATTGTCCGAGGTTGGCTGGTGGCCAAGAGCGTGCTCCTATTGTTGCACAGCAGAGAGGTCGTGGGCGCGGCCGTGGTAATTTCCAGAGGAGAGAGGAAGGTGGTCGTGGAGTAGCCCATGTTGTGGCTATTCAGCCTGAGGGTGGAGGCCAAGCGAGGGTGTATGCTCAGCGCGAGGGAAGGAATGATGCAGATGTGATTGCAGGTACCTTTACTTTGCAATCCTTGTCATTGCTTTCTTTGATTGATTCTGGATCTACGCATTCATACATTTTGCGTGAGCATGCTGAATTGCTTGGTTTGCCTGTTGAGTCTTTGGATGTTGGAGTTCGTGTCACTAGTTCTTTTGGTGAAACTGTTGTGACTCGAAAGCTTTATAGAAGGTGTCCCTTGGTTGTTCAAGAACATGTCTTTCATTTTGATCTTATGGAGTTGCCTTTTTATGGTTTTGATGTGATTCTTGGTATGGATTGGCTTGCTGAGCATCGTGCTGTTGTGGATTGTGAGAATAAGCGGGTTTCGCTTAAGCTTGCGGATGATTATGAAGTTGTTGTAGTTGGCGAGAATGTGAAGTTTCTTGCTAATGTGGTGTCTACCTTGGAGGCGAGTAGGATGCTGAGGCAGGGTTGCGAAGCTTACCTAGCTTTTGTGATGAATCCTAGCTCTAAGGAGTTGAGGGTGCAAGATATCAAGGTTGTGAAGGAGTTTCCTGGTGTTTTTCCTGAAGAGTTGCCTGGTTTACCTCCTAATCGCGAGGTGGAGTTTGGAATTGAGCTGTATGAGAATACAACTCCTGTGTCCATTTCTCCCTATAGAATGGCACCTAAGGAGCTGAAGGAGCTGAAGACGCAGTTGCAAGAGCTGCTAGATCGTGGTTTCATCCGGCCGAGTGTGTCGCCTTGGGGTGCTCCTGTCTTGTTTGTGAAGAAGAAAGATGGCACTATGAGGATGTGCATTGATTACCGTCAGCTGAACAAGTTGACTATCAAGAATCGGTATCCTTTGCCGAGGATTGATGATCTCTTTGATCAATTTCGGGGAGCTGCTGTGTTCTCTAAGATTGACTTGAGGTCAGGGTATTATCAGTTGAAGGTGAAGGATGTGGATGTGCCTAAGACAGCTTTCAGGACAAGGTATGGGCATTATGAGTTCCTGGTGATGCCGTTTGGTTTGACAAATGCTCCTGCTGCTTTCATGGACGTGATGAATCTTGTTTTTCATGAATACCTGGACAAGTTCGTTGTGGTGTTCATTGATGATATCCTCGTGTACTCGCGTACTGAGGAGGAGCACGAAGAGCATTTGAGGATTGTGCTGCAAGCTTTGTTGGAGAATCAGCTTTATGCTAAGTTGAGCAAGTGTGAGTTTTGGCTTAAGGAGGTGGTGTTTCTTGGGCATGTGGTCTCAGCTGAGGGGATTCGTGTTGATCCTCAGAAGATTGAAGCGGTGATGAACTGGAAAGTTCCTAGGTCTGTTCATGAGATCCGTAGTTTCCTTGGTCTGGCGGGATACTACCGGAGGTTTGTGGATGGTTTTTCCAAGATTGCTGCTCCTTTGACGAAGCTGTTGCAAAAGGATGTTAGGTATGAGTGGACAGAAGCGAGACAACAGGCTTTTGAGAAGCTGAAGACGGCTTTGACGCAAGCTCCTATCTTGATTCAGCCTGAATCAGGGAAAGAGTTTGTGGTCTACAGTGATGCATCCTATGTTGGTTTGGGATGTGTGCTGATGCAAGAGGGTAAGGTTGTGGCTTATGCGTCGCGGCAGTTGAAGGTGCATGAGCGCAACTATCCTACGCATGACATTGAGCTGGCTGCAGTGGTGTTTGCTCTGAAGATCTGGAGACATTATCTGTATGGTGAGAAGTGTATTGTGTACACGGATCACAAGAGTTTGAGGTATCTGATGTCTCAGAAGGAGTTGAATCTCAGGCAGCGACGTTGGTTGGAGTTGCTCAAGGATTATGATCTGACGATTGAGTATCATCCTGGTAAATCTAATGTTGTTGCGGATGCCTTGAGTAGGAAGGTAGCTGTTGAGCTGAGGGCGATGTTTGCTAGCTTGAGCATATCGCGAGATGGTGGTCTTGTTGCTGAGTTGCAAGTGAAACCATCTTTGGTTCAGTTGATCAAGGAAAAGCAGTTGCTGGATGATTCCTTGGTGTCTCATGTTCAGGATATCGCGGAGGGTAGACCTTCGGATTTCTGCTTTAATGAGGATGGTGTGTTGTTTTTTATTGGCTTGTTGATGCCATGCTTGGATTGTAAATCATGTCTAAATTGCTTACCATGCTTGTTGGCCATGTGCCCTTGAGGATGTTTATGTGTTTGGTTGTTGAAGCATGATACCTTGAATGCCTATGTGCCATCTTTTGCTAAAATGTATGATTTCCTTGTTGAGTGATGTATGTCCAATTTGGGTGTCTTGTATGATTAGACTTTGATTGTTAGATGTTGTATGAATGCTTGGATGTGTCTTGGGAGGTCTTAAATCGCATCTAGGTTCGAGTCTTGTATTGTTTAGCTGAGTTTGGGAGACTTGCAGTGCAGGGCGTATCGGTACACCTGAGGGCCGTATCGATGCGGTTTTGCCTGTAGGACTCAGTTTTGGCTGGGCGTATCGATACGCTAGGGTGTATCGATACGGTTTTTGCTCACTGGAATTTTGAGATTTTGGTGAGTTATTACCGTATCGGTACGGTGTGTTAGCGTATCGGTACGGGTTTATCTCGTTGACCACGAGATGTTGACTGGGAAGGGCGTATCAATACGCTCAAGGGCTGTATAGATACGATCTTCCTAGGGTTGCTAACCGAGGTGGGACCTTAACGGGTTTCGCTTCGGTTTTCCCTGTGTGGCCCATTCGGACTGGTCATCCGGCCAGACCGGGACGAGGGGTTTACATTTAGTGGTATCAGAGCCTGAGGTTTCCGAGACCTTGGGCAGGTAAGTGAGGTAAGTTGTGTTTTATGATTGTTATGCACGGTGATTGCTTTCTATGTAAGCATGTTGCTTGTTATCCGTGTATGCTGTGATGTATGATTGTTTGGTTGAGAATGTATGTTGTTTGATCGTACGCATATGTTCGCTTGTTTAGCAAGTAACCCTTGTTATATGCTTGGTTGAGCGTGTATGTGTGTTGATTTGTTTGAAACATGTTTAGTAGAGTCCCATTGCTACTATTACGTCGAAAAAGAGATTTTTAAGTGAGGGAATCATACTTGAGCCACTTGGACCCTTTCCTTTGCTGACCCAGTTTGTATGTTAATTTACTGTTGTTGTTGTTGTTGATTTATTGCTTTTCGGTAAGTAGAAGTTGTAGTTTCTGAAAAGGGTGGACGATGTTGAGGGATTCCATCACCTTAGTTAGGGAGGCATGGTTGTACCGGAATTGAGGTACAATTTGTCCGTTTGAGACAATGTGTATGTGGGTTGATTCTTGTGGATGAGGGACGATGTGATCAACTCTGGCATTAGTCGGTAAGAAGAAGTGAAGGCCTGTGAGTGGGAGTTAGAGCGGTGTCGATGTTTTAACAGATAAACCCCTGATACAATATTAAGTTGTTTCCTCCAGTTGATTCCAAACCCGTGCTTTTGTATATCGTTAGCAAGTATGCAAGTTTGAATATGCCTGGTGAAGTGTTAGAGCTAGGTGCGAGTACCTCGGTTCTTCTAGCAAGATCAAGGTAAGGGTTTTGTGTGTGTAATCTGAGACTCGGAAATGCCAGTTAGTGATCGTTGGGGTTCGGCCTACGGTTTTAGTACAGAACAGCCGATCAGTATCCGTGAGTGAGAACCGATTTGTGTGATTGGGCCAGTGTGCGTCTGAGTTGTTTTCCAGCATGGTTGTCTGTGTGTACTCAGAACTGCTTTTTTGAAGTTTCGAAATGCTCTAAGAACAGTCTAGAAGAGTCAGATTTTGTTGAAGAACCAGTCTGAGAACAAGAGGACCGAAGACTAACAGATGTGTACTTGCGCAGTTGCAATTTCTACGGATTCGTCTGGTTGTGTGAGCATGCAAAGAATTTAGACGTACTTGTTGAGATCTAGACGTAGGGACACACGTGACTAGACCTTTTAGTGAGATAGTGGTGGTCAGATAATTGTACAGAAAATGTCTGTTGGTGGTTCAGAGTTACGTGTTTTTAGTAAATGTAAAGTGCTTGTCTGTTATTACGGTGTCGAGGTACCTTTGGAGATGGTTGGCATGTAGAACATCGAGTTAGGGTGTACATTGAGACAAAGAGAGAGTTTCCTTGAAGTTGCAGATTTCAGTGGGACTGTAGTAGTAGGTGAGGATGTGAACTTCTTATTGAATGTTGATCCAGCTTCAGAGGTCAAAGATTGATTGAGTTTAGTTGACAGGCTTGCTTAGCAATTGTGATGGATTTGATTTTGAATGAAGATTAAACCACAGAATGTTAGAATAGTTTGTGTTTTCTTTTCATAGAAGTGTTTGGAAGAATTGTCTGTTTGTATCTTGACAGAGAAGAAGAGTTTATTGTTGATACCGTCACTGAATTGCTCCCGTTTTAGTTTGCTCGGTACCTTATGGTTTCCGACAGAATTGAGAATGTTGAAGAATCAACTTCGAGACTTGTTGGACCTTAGATTCTTTAGGCCTAGTACATCATCTTAGAGTATGACAATGCACTTTGTGAAGAAGAGAGAAGACAATACGAGAATGTGTTTAGATTTCCGATAGTCGAAACAAGTGACAATGAATAATTAGCATCCGTTTCCGAGTGTCAGTGATTTGTTGATCAGTTAGTGTGTGCTTCAGTCTATTTGAAGATTAAATCGGATCCGACTATTACCAGTTGAAAATGAGAGAAGTTGATGTACCGAAGACAGCTTTAGGGGCAAGATATGATCGCTTTGAGTTTCGAGTTATGCCACTTTGTTTGACTAGTGAGTTAGTCACTTTTATAGAGATGTTGAGCAGAATATTTTCCTAAGTTTCTTGATCAGTTGTAGTAGTTCTCATAGATGATACACGGATATATCCATGTTCCGAAGAAGACCATGACAAGCTTCGGAGTTAGTATTGTAGATTCTATTAGAAAATCAGTTGTATGCCAAGTTGAGCCAACGCGAACCCCGAGTCAAGGAAAACGTTCTCTTAGAACTTGTAGATTAGCCGAGTGTATTAGAACAAATCTTAAGCAGACAGAGGAAGATGTGAGTTGGAAGAAATTGAAGACTGTGACATGAACCTATAGTTTCTAGGTCTAGCAATGTACTATCGAAAGTTTGTAAATAGCCTTTCGAAGATAGCTGTTCTTTTGACAGATTGCTACAGAAGAATGTTCAGTTTGTGAGGTTAGATGCGAGACATTGAACCCTTGAGAAACCGAAAGAAACTCTGAAGAGAACTTCGACCTTGATCCAGCCTTTGTCAGAGAAAGAATTTGTGAACTATTGTGATGTGTTACATGTAGGGTTAGGTTGTGTGCTTATGCAAGACAGAAGATTGTGACTTGTTCATCGAGATAGTTGAGAGACCGAGAGAGGAGTTATCCGACATTAGACTTAGAGTTAATTACAGTTGTATTTGCTTCGAAGACTTAGAGACAAAGCTTGTATAGCAAGAAATGCACAGTGTGTATGTACATATTATCAGAACTTGAATTGTTAGACAACTTAGGAAGGGTTGGAACTTGAACAACATGAGTTGTTAGAATTGCTTGAAGACTGTGATCCCAAGATTGAGTACCATCCGAAGGGAGTGGACGTAGTAACCGATGTTCTGAGTTATATTTGTTGTTGGATTAATAGTTGGGCTGCGAGATGTATTTGTCGAATTCAGTTTATCGAATGATAGTATTTGTGGCCGAGTTTCATGTTAAACCTATATTGAGTCAGAATGCTTGAAGAGAAACAGTTGCAAGACAGGTTCTTGGCACCTCACGTGCAAGACGTAGTGGGAGGAAGACCTTCAGAATACAGTTTCAGAGATGAGAGGGAGTTTTGCATTTCAGAGACATAATAGTTGTGCCGATTGACATAATGTTTTGAGACGTGTTGTGTTGGCTGAAGCACACGACAGTTCATTTGTATTGCATCAGAGTAGCATGAAGACGTCTTGTGGGTTGAAGATGAGTACTTCTGGATTGAGTTGAGGAATGATGTCGTTCAGTATGAGAGTAAGTGTGTAATTTGTCAGCATGTCAAGACCGAGCGTCATTTTTCTTCTAGTTTGTTACATCCGTGGAAGGTTCTCAGTGAAAGTGAGTAATAGAGGTTCGATATTTCTGCTAGATTATTTTTGAAGACGTCTGCATAATGTTTGGTTGTATGTTGAGGTCTGATGATCAGTCAGAGAAAGTTATGGGTTAGGTAATCAAACAGTGTTGTATGAGATTGTGAATCGGGCTGGTCCTGTTGTTTATCTGTTGCAGTCACCACTAGTGTTAGAAAGAGATTTGTGATGTGTATGTGTATCTATAATTCGGGAGTCTGAGTCAGACCTGTTCTGTGCTATTTTTGTAGAAGAGATCGAGTTGAGTTTAAAGTCGACATGTCTTGAAGAATCAGTTGAGATCTTAGTGTAAGATAGCAAATGTTGTGTGGTTGGTCTACCGAGTTGGTTAGTATGTTGTGGTGAGAAGAAAAGGGAAGTGTGGAGGAGCAGTTTCAGTGACTCTTCCTGTTCGATAAATTTCGGGGACGAAATTTCCTTAAGTAGGGGAGAGTTGTAACACCCCTGTTTAGGGGTCAGGTGAAAATAATATTTTAATATTTTTTGGGTTCGGTTTTATAATTTAGATAATAAAATATTCTCGCGAGCCTCGGGATTTCAAAATATTTACAACTATGTTGGGCCTATCTCTTGGGTCCAAAATCCATGGACTTTAAGAGATATGAGTTTTGGACTTTCATTAAGGGCATAGTGGTAAACATTATTTTTGGGTGAATTTAAAATAAAGCAAAAGATGAGCATGTGCTCATCTTCATCCTCCTCCCCATTTCCTTTTTCTAACGTGAGAAGAGAGCTTCTCTTCACCTCACTCTTCCACCTCCTTTCTTCCTCATCCTTTGAGCTTTTTGAAAGGTAAATATAGTTTTGACTTGGCCTTGCTATCCTCTACATTTTAGTATTTTTAGATTTCACTAAAACCATGTATTTTACATTTGGGTTTTTTCAAAGTTTTAAGCTAAAGGTTAAAGCTTTATGGGTTTTTACTAAAGCTTTTGATTTGTTATTGTTAGATATGATGTCTATGAATCAAATGGTCCAATATATATAATTTTTAGAGTGTTTTAAATGAATTCCCGAATTTGGGTATAAATGGGTTTTTGGAGGGTTTTGGGTGAGATTTGGGGGTTGTTTTAGGTGGGAATTGTTAGCCCAATGGTAGTACTATGGTTAGGGGTTGATTTGGGATCATTTATGGGTGTAATGGGTGTTGGAAACATGGATTTTGGAAGGGGTATTGGGGCTGTCCGAGATTGCAAAATATGGGGTTTGTTCATGGCTTGCAACATGGTAAATTGTATTTGAATTGTATTCCGGGTTGGTATTTTGATGCTGAGCTGATTTGAGGATTATTTGAATTGTATTGAGGTTGTTTAGAAGCGAGAACTTGCGTTGGAGAAGCTTCGGGAAGAAATCCGGAAACTTGAAGGTGATGCTTGCTTGGTAGTTGAGCTTGGAGGTAGAGGTGAGTGGTTAATGTTTTTAAAATGGTTTTACGTGGTTGGTTCAAGCATGTGAACTAGGTTGGGCTTGGTAGACCCACCTAGAGTTAGGATTAGCGTGGTAGCCTAATCATAAACTTTAGTTAGAGACCTTGGATGCACTCTTTAATTAATGTATATGCCTCGTGATGCTTATGATACGATGATTTGTGTATAGTGCGATATACATATATGTTGAAGTATGACTTAATGCATTGATCATATGCATGTTGATGACAAATATAATGTGGATATATGATGTGATAATTGTTTGAGTAAAATACATGTAGTGTTGGTTTGTGAAATGAGATTATGAGGTGGTTGCATGATTTCGAGAATCATGGTGAGTACGTGCTAGGCACGGAAATTATATTGAATTTGATGTGGTGAGATGTTGTGGATTTTAATTAATATTGGCACTAGTATGCTTGGGTACAATGATCGATCATTAGGATGAGTGTACACACGATAGTCAAAACGCGCGTGGCCTTGGAGGCGTTAAGGCACTAAGGAGGAGTACGGGTACGCCCGGAAATATTTATATTAGTCGATGATGAGTGGAATGCCATCGACGGGGCGTGAGGATGAGTGGAATCCCCTCCGCGAGAGTCGGTGATGAGTGTAATCCCACCGCAGGTAATGGTCATGTTGGAAATGCGTTCCAACATGTTATTCGCGTATTCGAGTCATAGCTAGGTGCCAATATGGGATTATTCATACATGCTTATATGATACGAATGTGACGCCCTTTATGAATTGACATATTATATGGTGAATGCTTTGAATTATGTATCGTGGTAAGTTGAGCTTATGAGATGTTGAGCATGACATAATGTTGATTATATGTTCATGCATCATGTTCATTTTGGCTTTTGCGGATCGGAGGTAAGATCATGCATTTCATTTTGGAAATAGCTCGTGCTTGGACCCTGCATTGTCGAAGGTTTGTTTTATGAGCTTACCCTCACTAAGCTTTTATAATTACGCTTCTTTTTGTTCGACAATGCAGATCAATAGCTTGTGGGTGGCAAAGGCAAGGAAAGGTCTCCAAGGGTTGCTCTTGGTTAGCTCAAGTATGAACTTTAAATTGTAGATTGTAATGGTTAAGCAATGGGATAGGTGTTGTTTATTTGTGCTATTGTTGGTTGCTTGGGAGCATGTTTAGACTCCTTAATTATGTTGTTTTTTATTGGCTTGTTGATGCCATGCTTGGATTGTAAATCATGTCTAAATTGCTTACCATGCTTGTTGCCCATGTGCCCTTGAGGATGTTTATGTGTTTGGTTGTTGAAGCATGAAACCTTGAATGCCTATGTGCCATCTTTTGCTAAAATGTATGATTTCCTTGTTGAGTGATGTATGTCCAATTTGGGTGTCTTGTATGATTAGACTTTGATTGTTAGATGTTGTATGAATGCTTGGATGTGTCTTGGGAGGTCTTAAATCGCATCTAGGTTCGAGTCTTGTATTGTTTAGCTGAGTTTGGGAGACTTGCAGTGCAGGGCGTATCGATACGGTTTTGCCTGTAAGACTTAGTTTTGGCTGGGCGTATCGATACGCTAGGGTGTATCGATACGGTTTTTGCTCACTGGAATTCTAAGATTTTGGTGAGTTATTACCGTATCGGTATGGTGTGTTAGCGTATCGGTACGGGTTTATCTCGTTGACCACGAGATGTTGACTGGGAAGGGTGTATCGATACGCTCAAGGGCTGTATCGATACAATCTTCCTGTGTTGACCCTTGGGTGTTGACTTTGGTCAAGGCGTATCGATACCCTTGACATGTGTATCGATACAGCCTACTTAATTACAGAAAATGGGTTGTATTACCAGTGATGTTTGGATGATCGTTTTTGTTTTGCTCTTGTTTCTACTGACGTGTTTCACATAGGATATGGTAATGCATTTAGACAAGATAAATAAAAGAAAATTTCTAGGGTTGCTAACTGAGGTGGGACCTTAACAGGTTTCGCTTCGGTTTTCCCCGTGTGGCCCACTCGGACCGGTCATCCGGCCAGACCGGGACGAGGGGGTTACATCTTATATCATTGTTCGGTTGCATGCGAAATTTGGTCCTGTTTTTTTGCGTGGTGGCAGGTTGAATTTGTGCGACCAACAACCGTGTTAGAGTTCATGAAAGTGGTGTTGGAAGGCACCTTTCGGGGACCTTTGCGGGATAGGTGGTTGACGGGTTGTGTAAAACCTATGTTTGATTTTGATATAATTAAATTTTTAAGGATCAATTTGAAAAACTTAAAAAATTTTTATAAGTCCCTTAATAAGTTTTAAATCACCAACACTTTAAAACTGATTTTAAAAACTCAAACTCAAAATATTTTCTAAGTGTTCCAAGGCCAAACTATTGAAAATCGTCCAGGTGTATCGATACGCTTCCAGCCGTATCGATACCTTTTTTACAAAGTTGGCTACTGGAGGAACTCGTATCGAAACAGATTCAATTTGTATCGATACGCTCCTACATAAAAGTCTAAAGAGTTTGAATGGCGTACCGATACGACTTCACCCGTATCGATACGGTTTTAATAAATTTTAAATTCAAGTCGGTTTAAATATTTCGACCGTTGGTGTCAGTTGGTTAGGTAACCAAATTTTAAATTGGTCATTGATCCGTATCGATACGGTAAACCCTCGTATCGAAACAGAAATCGACAGTGTGCTAAGTTGAGAAAAAGGTATCGATACGGTCTTAGCCGTTTCGATACCTCGTACCGATACGCTTACGTGCGTTTCGATACCCCTTATTTATTGCACACAACGGCTCTTTCTTTTCTGAGACAGGTATCGATACGGCTTCCCGTGTACCGATACGGATAGCTGCAGAAGTGCATTTATGGTGGTAAGAGAGGGATCCAACGGCTCTATTCAAGTTCCCAACCACCCAAACGACTAGAATTAATATAGAAGGTATAAAATGAAGCCCTTTGAAGGTCAGCAACAACTATTCAACATCAAGCATCCTCAAAGCAAAAACCCAAACCCTTGAGCTATTAAAAGTCAAATTTTGTACCCAACTCTAGTGTGTTTCAATTGTCAATTTGTATTGTGAGTTTGGGGTTATTGAAATTGTAATTGGGTAGACAATTATCCTTTGAGAGGAATCATTTGAGTTTACCACAAACTTTCTTTGTAACTTGAGTGGATTAAGCTTTGGGTAGAAAGCTTAATCGAAATTGTAAGGTTACCTCCTCATCCAAGAAAAGGGGAAGAATTCAAGTAGTGAATTGTTTGAAAATCCTTAGTGGGAACTAAGGTAGTGGATGTAGAGTTCATTTGGAGAACTTGAACCACTATAACTACTTGTGTCAATTTTATTTTTCACTCATTTCTTCCCACCAAAATTTTAATTGTCAATTCACCCCCTCTTGGCCATTTGCAATTGTTCGATCAACTCAACAATTGGTATCAGAGCTACACTCATTGGAAGGATTACAACCCTCTTGAGTCGATTCTAGGAGAGTTTGATCAACAACAAATCAAGCAATGGCATCCACCTCCAACTATGAGTCCCAATCCACCACCAAGTCACCGTTCTTCAAAGGGGACAACTACCCATATTGGAAGAATCGGATGAGGCTTTTCATCAAGTATACCGACTACATGGTGTGGGATGTGGTTGAAGAAGGTTCATACATTCCCATGAAGAGAGATGGAGAAAGACTTGTCCCAAAGGTCAAAGCCGAGATGACGGATAATGAAAGAAGAAGGATACAAGTGAACGACAAAGCTCTTCATGTGATATTTTGTGCACTTGGTCCGGATATCTACTCCAAGGTGTCTTCAATCGAAAATGCCAAGGAGGTTTGGGACACCCTCGAGACAACATATGAGGGAACTAGTGATGTCAAGGAAACAAAGATTGGGCTACTCAATCTAAGCTATGAGAACTTCAAGATGGATCCCGAAGAAAGTGTCTCCTAGATGTTTGATCGATTCTCGGTCATTGTCAACGGATTGAAGGGGTTCGGCGAAATCATCCCCGAAGACAAAATAGTGAGAAAATTGTTGTACTCTCTTCCGGAGTCATGGGATGGCAAGAGAACGGCCATTATTGAACCTAGAGATTTGAAGACTCTCAAGCTTGATGCTCTTGTTGGATCTCTACTCACCCATGAGATTATGAGGAAGGGAAGAGAACAAGAGAAAAAAATAGTTGAGAAGAAGGAGATTGAGAAGAAGAAAGTGGGAATCTCTCTAAAAGCTTCACATCAAGAAAGCGATTCTAGTGAGGATGAAGATGAGGAGATTGCCATGTTGGCCAAACAGTTTACTCGGTTCATGAAGTCAAATCGTGGAAGAAAATTCATTAGAAAGGGAGACTTCAAGAGTAAGAGCAAGGAAGAGGAGAAGGACCAAATCACTTGTTATGAATGCAAGAAACCGGGTCACATCCGTTCCGAATGTCCTCAATTGAAAAAGAAAAGCTTTGGGAAGAAGAACAAGCTCAAAGCTCAAATAGCCACTTGGAGTGACGATGAGTCATTCGAGGTAAAGGAGGAAGTGGTCAATCTATGTCTCATGGCCATTGATGATGAACCAAAGGTAAACTCTAACTTATCCAATTTCGATTTTACTTTTGATGAACTTCAAGATGCTTATGATGAATTGCAAGAGGTGTATGATGAGTTAGTAGGAAAATACAAAGAATCCATTTTGAAAAACAAGAAAACCATTTTCGATTTGAAAAATCAAAATGAGACATTTTCTAAAGCTAACTCCGAATTGGAAAAGAAGGTTTTGTTTTTAGTAAATCTTTCAAATGATCTTAAAACAAAAAATCTTGAACTTGAAAAACTTCTTTTCGATTTTCAAGATTATCACACAAAGGAAGTGGATAATCTTAAAACATCTATTACTATTGGGAAAAATAATTTTGAAAAATGAAATCATTCTAAATCCCAATATGTAAAAAGAAAACCTTTTATACCTAAACAAAGAAATTTTAATAAGCAATCTAGAGGTCAAAGAGTTAGGAGTGTTTGGGTTCCTAAGGAACTCATTATTTCTAATGATATGAATGCTATTGCTTCTTGGATTCCTAAGGGAACCCAAATGTTGAAGGCTAACACTCATGGACCCAAAATGATTTGGGTACCAAAAATCAAGGCCTAATTTCTTTGTTTGTAGGGGGAGCATTGCTACAAGGCTAAAGCTTCAAGCAAAAATTCTTGGTACCTTGATAGTGGATGCTCAAGACACATGACCGGTGACAAGAGTCGATTTGTGGAACTAAAGCCAAAAGGTGGTGGAGTGGTAACTTTCGGTGACAACTCCAAAGGCCACATTGAAGGAATAAGCTCCATTGGTAATCACTCTTCTATTTTCATTGAAAATGTTTTGTATGTCAACGGTCTTAAGCATAACTTGTTGAGTATTAGTCAATTGTGTGACAAGGGTTTTAATGTTTTATTTGATAAAAGTGGTTGCAAAATTGTAAACATTAAAACAAATCAACTAATGTTCATTGGTCATCGCATAGGGAACATTTACATGGTGCATCTAGATGACATTCATTCATCTTATACATGCTTAGATGCACATGATGAACATGACTCATGGCTTTGGTATAGAAAATTAGGACATGCTAGCATGAGTGTCTTAGAAAAATTAATTTCCCTTAATCTAGTTAGAGGTTTACCCAAACTTAAATTTTCTAATGATAAAATTTGTGATGCACGTTCAAAGGGTAAACAACATAGAACTTCTTTTAAATCCATAAATGATGTCTCTACTAGTAGATGTTTACAATTGATTCATATGGATCTTTTTAGGCCTATTAGAACAATGAGCTTGGGTGGAAAATCATATGCTTTTGTGCTTGTAGATGACTATTCTAGGTATACTTGGGTTCTATTCTTAAGTAAAAAGGATGAGGCTTTAGAAAAATTCATCACATTTTCTAAAATAACTCAAAATGATCTTGAACTTAAAATTTCTCACATTAGAAGTGATCATGGAACCGAATTTCAAAATCTAGGTTTCGATGAGTTTTTGAATGAAAATGGGATTAGCCACAATTTTTCCGCACCTCGCACTCCTCAACAAAATGGGGTAGTTGAGAGGAAAAATCGAACTTTAGAAGAAATGACTAGAACCATGCTTTGTGAAAATAATTTACCTAAATACTTTTAGGCGGAAGCCACAAATACCGCTTGCTATATTATAAATCGAGTAATGATTAGGCTATTTTCATCCTTTTGGTTGCAAGTGTTTTGTTTTGAATAATGGTAAAGAAAACTTAGGTAAATTTGATGCTAAAAGTGATGAAGCTATTTTCTTAGGGTAGCCTATCGTGTATTTAATAAAAGAACTCTAGTAGTTGAAGAGTCAATACATGTTGTTTTTGATGATAACCTCATTCCGAGGAAGGAATCTTGTGATGATGATGATGTAGGAATCCTTGATGCCACTGATGGAGGACAAACGTCAAAGGTGGATGGGATTCCAACTAAAGATGAGGATACACAAGATCCACCTCTTGAAGCCTTGAAGGACTTGGCTCTTGAGGAAAGGGAGGTGTCTTACCCAAGGGAGTTAAACTATGTCAAAGGTGGTGAAATCTTGGGTGATCCATCCAAGGGGGTAACTACTAGATCCTCTCTCAAATTAATGAATCATGTTGCATTTCTTTCATGCATTGAGCCTAAAAATATTAAAGAAGCTTTAAAAGATGATTTTTGGATTTTGGTCATGCAAGAGGAATTAAATCAATTTGAGAGAAGTAGAGTTTGGAAATTAGTTGAAAGGCCTAATAATCAATCTACTATAGGTACAAAATGGGTTTTTAGGAATAAATTAGATGAAAATGGTAATATAGTGAGAAACAAGGCTAGGCTTGCTATACACAAGAAGAGGGAATTGATTTTGATGAGACTTATGCACCCGTAGCTAGGATGGAAGCCATTAGGATGTTGCTTGCATTTGCATGTTATCATAATTTCAAGCTTTTTCAAATGGATGTGAAAAGTGCCTTTTTAAATGGTTTTATAAATGAAGAGGTGTATGTTGAACAACCACCGGGTTTTGAGGATTCAAAATTTCCAAACCATGTGTTTAAACTAACAAAAGCTCTCTATTGTTTAAAACAAGCTCCTAGAGCTTGGTATGAGAGACTTTCAAATTTCTTAATTGAAAAGGGTTTTGAAAAGGGAAAGGTGGATACAACACTCTTCATAAAAAGATATAACAACGATATCTTAGTAGTTCAAATTTATGTTGATGATATCATTTTTGGTTCTACTAATGAGTGTTATTGTAAAGAATTTTCTAAGCTAATGCAAGGTGAGTTCGAGATGAGCATGATGGGGGAGCTCTCATTCTTTTTGGGACACCAAATCAAACAAATGAAAGATGGCACCTTCATAAATCAAGCTAAGTACGTGAATGATATGCTCAAAAAGTTTGGCTTGGAGAATGCAAACCCTCAAGTCACTCCTATGAGTTCTTCCATAAAGCTTGACAAAGATGAATGAGGTAAGTGTGTTGATTCTAAGATTTATAGATCCATGATAGGTTCTTTGCTTTACCTTACCGCAAGTAGACCAGATATCATGTTTAGTGTTTGCTTGTGTGCTAGGTTTCAAGCTAGTCCTAGAGAATCACACTTAGTTGCCATTAAGAGAATTTTTAGATACCTTAGAGACACACCTAATTTAGGCCTTTGGTATCCTAAAGATTCTTCCTTTAGCCTTCATGCTTATTCGGATGCGGATTATGGGGGATGTAGGATAGATAGGAAAAGTACTTCCGGGACATGCCAATTCTTAGGTAGTATGCTCGTATCTTGGTTCTCTAAGAAACAAAATAGCTTAGCCTTATCTACCACCGAAGCGGAGTACATATCCTTAGGGAGTTGTTGTGCTCAAGTCCTTTAGATGAAGCAACAACTCTTAGATTATGATGTTGAAGTAGAAACCATACCCCTTAAGTGTGACAACACTAGTGCCATTTGTCTTACTAAGAATCCCATCCAACACTCTAAAACTAAACACATAGAAATTTGACATCATTTTATTAGAGATCATGTTTTGAAAAATGATGTTGTTATAGAATATGTTGACACCTTGAACCAATTAGCGGATATATTTACAAAACCTTTAGATAAAGAGCGTTTTTTGTCTCTTAGGAGAGAGTTAGGTCTAGCTAGCCTATCTTGACCTTTTAGGACCTCTTTGTGCTTAAAATTGCTTGATTTTGTGAAATTGCATGTTTGTGTGTTGTAACTCTTGAAAATATCCATGCCTATAGTTAGGGGGAGTATGATTCTCTTAAAATATGTTTAGAACTGTTCATTCATCATTTGCATACCTTTAGGAGATGTTAAAATCGAGCCTATGATTGTTCTTAGGCCTAAAGATGCATTTTTGGGCATATGGTATCGATACGGTTCTACACGTATCGATACGTGTTCTTCGTTCAGATTCCCAGGCCTCTTTTTGCCTTAAACGGGTATCGACACGGTTAAACCCGTATCGATACGAGCTTCAAATCGTTTCGATACGGATCTCATCCGTTTCGATACGATTCTCCAACGGGCATTTTTAAGGAAATGATGTTTCTACCCCCGTATCGATAAACCCTAGGCGTATCGATGCTTGATTGCGCAGACAGCTTTTAATTTGGCATTTAAAGTGTTAAACTTGTTACGCCCCGGTTTTGGGCTTGGAAGTTTGGGCGTTGACCGGTTCGGTCAAAGTGCTGTTCGAATATATATAAGGTGAAATTAGGAAAGCCTAGTTCGGGTTGCATTAAAAATATGGAAAAATGTTCTAAAATCCTCTTTTAATATATATAAGTGAACTGTGAAATCAATTTTACAAAATAAGGTTTGGAAGGGTGACATTTTGGCTAGTGACCAAAATGTAATTTTTGAAAGTTGCGTGACTGTTTTAGAAAGGATTGAAACTTTGAATCTTTAAGGAGCTATTTACCCAAAGGGAGTTTCTCCAGATTTTTCTAAGATATTTAGTGATTTAATTCTTATTTTTAAACATAAAGAAAGTGGAGGGAAGTTGTTTCTAACTAATTTTCCTAAAATCTCATTTTCCTTTTCTCTCATTTTCTCTCAACTCAAACACTTTCTCTCCAAAGTTTTTCTTCTGATTTTGTCACTCAAATATCTCTTTTCAATCCTCTTTTGATTGCTAATCATCACATCAACAAAACCTCACCATTTGCTAGTTGATTCTTCAAGCTTTTTGGTTCTAAAAGAGGAGAAACTCAAGTTTGGAGGTAAGAACGTCCTTCTCCTCTAAACTCTCAGTTCTTTACTGAAATTCCTAAGTTCTCAATCCTTAATTGATGATTTATAAATGGTTTTTAAGTTGTGTGATGAATCTTGGCTTAAAATGCAAGATTTGGTGATTTTTGATGAATTTTCGTTTGATCTGTTTAAGCAGGGTTTTGAGGTGTGTTTTTGATGTTAAATGAATGTTAGTTTGATAAGGAATTGAGTTTTAATTAATGCAATCCCGGATAGGTTGAATTTCCTAAGTTTAGCTTGTGATTCTTGGTTGTTTTTGAGGTGATCTTGTGGATCTGATGTTGCTGGAGGTATAAGGATGTTATTAGGTCCTTTTTAGATGTTATATGATGTTAAAGGATGTTTGGTTTTGATGGTTTATGGTTGGGCTTTGTTGAGGAGTTGTTTGGATGCATTTTCGGTTGTGTTTGGTAGCCGAAAATGGAGTGTGGATGAGAGCAGCGAGTTTAGGTGCTTTCATTGAAGCTATTAATGCATGATGATGCATTAATCCTCTGCTTTGATGTGTTTAAAACAGGGGAGTCATCTTTGGATCCAAGTGGTGGTGATCCGGAAGCTTGATTTGTGCTTCGGCAAGAGGCAAAGTGGAATCGGTGAGTGAAATTGGGTTTTCGGCTTTGAAACCAATGTCTTGGGAGCTTAGTCTAAGTCTAAACAACTTTACTAAGCTCAAGTGTAAGTTTTCGGAAAAACTCTCTAGTGGTGGCCATGGTTTGGTTGTTGTGCAATGTGGTTTATTGCATGTTTTAAATTCTGTTTTGAAAGCATGATTTAGCATGGTTATTGCTGATTTTGTAAGCCATATGTTGAAGGAAGCTCAAGGTAAGAGTTCCTTGTTTTTGAACATTGTTTAAATGTGGTTTGATGCTTAAAAATGCATGATGATTATGGCTTGGTTAAATGCTTTAAAACAGTGGATTATTTGATGATAATGATGTATATTGGCAAGTGATGTTTTGAAAAAGGTTAAGGTCACTAAGGTGGTTAAAAGTCCTTGAGTGAGCCTTGAGGATTCTAAGAACTTCATAGTGGTTAAAAGTCCATGAGTGATTCTTGTTAAGGTCACTAAGGTGGTTAAAAGTCCTTGAGTGAGCCTTGTTACTTAAGAACATCAAGGTGGTTAAAAGTCCTTGGATGGTTCTTGTTAAGGACACAAAGGTGGTTAAAAGTCCTTGTGTGGTCCTTGCCATGATGTTTAAAAGTCCTTGGGGCCAAGGTGTTTAAAAGTCCTTGGGGTGAAACTTGTAAAGGACACTAAGGTGTTTAAAAGTCCTTGTGTGGTCCTTGTGAATTATAAGATCACAATGGTGTTTAAAAGTCCATGTGTGAGTCTTATGTTGATCTTGTTTTAAAAAGAAGGAATTTATCACTTGTGGCCAATATGACATGTAATGATTTGGAAGCATGTATTGCTTGTTTAAGAATGCTTGTAAGCATGTATAAATGATGTTTTGAAGTATGATTTATAAAGTGTTTTATAAATGCATTATTGAATGGTTTTAATGAGCATTCCTCACTAAGCTTTTGCTTACGCTCTCTCTCTTTTCTTAAACCAATAATGCAGAGCATTAGGGTGCATTGAGGGCAGCAAGGAAGGCAAGCAATCAAGTGGAAGTTAAGCTCAAGTATGGGAAGGTTTTCTTGTACACCTTTAGCTTTTGATATTTGGCAATGGGGGACCAATATGGATGTTTTGGGAGATGTTTTGAACTCCCTAAGTTTGCTTAATGTTGTTAATAATGCTGGATTTTGTAATTGGTCATTATGTGCTTGGTTTTGAAGGTAGTGCTTAAATGGTTTGCTTGAGTAGGAAGCATGCTTAGAATTGGGGCTTTTCATATATGATGATATTATGCTGATTGGTTGGTGCAAATATGTCTCTTGTATGCTGAATTTGTTGCTGGTAAAGTTTGGTAGCTTTTGGAGCATGATTGGTTGGTCAATTGTATGTTTAAGCAAGCAATTATCTGCATTCTGTGCAGGCCGTTTCGGAACAGTGGCTACCGTTTCGGAACAGGTGCCTTGTAGTAGCCCAGGCGTCCGAAACGGGAGACACCGTTTCGAAACGGGAAGCCCTCTGCCAGCCCTCGTTTCGGAACGCGTTGCGGAACGGCCCCGTGTTTCGAAACAGGCTCTCCCTGTTTCGGAACATCCGACCGTTGGGGGCTGACATTGGCAGTTAAATGTTTTGGAATGTTTGCAATTTGGTCTTGAAACTTGTTTGTGCAATTGTATGAGTTTGGGATGCCTGTTTGAGCTGAAATTTGACTGAGAAGCATGAAACCTGACTAATTTCAAGTTGGTAACTTTAATTTGGGTTAAGACCTCATAATTTATAGAATTTACAATTTGGTCATCAAAGTTGTAAATTGTTCAATTGGGTCCCTGTTTGATCTCTGATGTTTATGATCTTTGAGAATGTTGTTTGTGTGATCATAAATAGGGTTAATGTGCATCTAGACAAGTTTTAAAAAGAAAAAAAAAGGGTCGTTAACCAAGGTTGACTTTCGGGTTGACTTTGGTTTTCCCCGTGTGACTTTCTTAATTCGGGTCAACCGTCTAGGCCGAGTTAAGGGGGTTACATTTGGTGGTATCAGAGCTGAGTTCTCGAGTAATTGGGAATGAATGTGTGCATGATTGAAGTATGTATGCTATGTACGCTTGTTGATTGAAAGCATGTTGAGTGGTTTGTGATTTTGATGCAATTGAGTTGTATGTTGTGATGAAGCATGCTGTGGGGTACCCATTGCCAAATCAAAGCTAATGAAATGATGTTGATTTTAAGTGAAATTGAGCTTGAGTACTTGGATTGCTTACCTTGCTGGACCTGACTTTGTTTATTTGCATTGTGATTGCATGGTTAGAGTATGGCACCACGTAGAAAGTTGAGAAGTAATGTGCGAGCTACGGCTCCGAATGAGCATGAGAATGAGGAGAATGCGGGAAGTGCGGTGTTACCTCCTCCTCCACCTGGTGGTGGTGGTGCTGAGGGTGAAAGAGCTGAAGTTGCAGCTGGTGCTGGAGCTGCTGGACCTGAGGTTGGTTAGGGGCAAGCTATGCCTGACATGACGATGTTGGTGCAAGCTATTGCTGGTGCTTTTCGAGCGGCAGTGGCTGGAGCTCAAGGAGCTGGGCATCAGGGAGATGCTGGAGTGAGACTACCCTTGGAGCGTTTACGCAGTCTAGGTGGGACTGAGTTCAGGGGTTTGTCTGCTGAGGGTTCTGAATCCTGGATGGAGAGTACCAAGAGGATCTTGGGTCAGATGAGTTGCACTGATGTGCAAAAGCTGGGTTGTGTTGTATCCTTGCTACAGGATGATGCCTATACGTGGTGGACAACCACTATTGCTGGGATGGCTGATGCTGATGTAACTTGGACATTCTTTCAGAATGTGTTCAAGAGGAGGTATCTTGATGTGAGGTATCTTGATGAAAAGAAGCGAGAGTTCATGTCTCTTACCCAGGGGAGCATGACTGTGGCTGAGTATGAAGTTCAGTTTGTTAGACTCAGTCAGTATGCACCTGAGCTGGTACCTGATGAGCGGGCGAGGTGCGAAAGATTCCGTTATGGTTTAGTGACGGATGTGAAGATGTATGTGCTGGCCACCGAGTATGATGATTTTGATGTGCTGGTGGGCCGAGTTAAGGATATTGAGATGAACTTGGGTTTATCTGCTAGAGGTGCTGGTTCTAGTGCTGGAAAGCGAGCTGCTGAGTATAGTTCCGGTGGTGGACGGAACAAGAGGGGACGTGACCAGAAGTATCAGTCCTCGGCCAAGAGAGGTGGTGGAGCACCTGCTCGGGGAGGCAATGCTAGAGCTAATCCGAGTGCTTGTTGGATTTGTGGATCACGTGGTCATATGAAGCGTGATTGTCCTCGTGCTGTGAGGGAGGTGCAAGCTCCTGTTGCGGCAGCTGGTAACGGGTGCTGGAATTGTGGATCTGCGGATCATTTGAGGCGAGAGTGTCCTATGTTGGCTGGTGGCCAAGTTCGTGCTCCTGTTGTTGCTGCACCGCAGAGAGGTCGTGGGCGCGGCCGTGGTAATTTCCAGCGAAGAGAGGAAGGTGGTCGAGGAGTGGCCCATGTTGTAGCTATTCAGCCTGAAGGTGGAGGTCAAGCTAGGGTGTATGCTCAGCGGGAGGGGAGGAATGACGCGGATGTGATTGCAGGTACCTTTACTTTGCAATCCTTGTCATTACTTTCCTTGATAGATTCTGGATCTACGCATTCATATATTTTGCATGAGCATGCTGAATTGCTTGGTTTGCCTGTTGAGTCTTTGGATGTTGGAGTTCGTGTCACTAGTTCTTTTGGTGAGACTGTTGTGACTCGAAAGTTGTATAGAAGGTGTCCTTTGGTTGTTCAAGAACATGTTTTTCATGTTGATCTTATGGAGCTGCCTTTCTATGGTTTTGATGTGATCCTTGGTATGGATTGGCTTGCTGAGCATCATGCTGTTGTGGATTGTGAAAATAAGCGGGTTTCGCTGAAGCTTGCGGATGATTATGATGTTGTTGTGGTTGGTGAGAATGTGAAGTTTCTTGCCAATGTGGTGTCTACCTTGGAGGCAAACAGGATGCTGAGGCAAGGTTGTGAAGCTTACCTAGCTTTTGTAATGAATCCTAGCTCTAAGGAGTTGCGGGTGCAAGATATCAGAGTAGTGAAGGAGTTTCCTGGTGTGTTTCTTGAGGAGTTGCCTGGTTTACCTCCTAATCGCGAGGTGGAGTTTGGAATTGAGCTGTATGAGAATACAACTCCTATGTCCATTACCCCTTATAGAATGGCACCTAAGGAGCTGAAGGAGCTGAAGACGCAGCTGCAAGAGTTGCTTGATCGTGGTTTCATTCGGCCAAGTGTGTCACCTTGGGGTGCACCGGTCTTGTTTGTGAAGAAGAAGGATGGCACTATGAGAATGTGCATTGATTACCGTCAGCTGAACAAGTTGACTATCAAGAATCGGTATCCTTTGCCGAGAATTGATGATCTCTTTGATCAATTTCGGGGAGCAGCTGTGTTCTCTAAGATTGACCTGAGGTCAGGGTATTACCAGTTGAAGGTGAAGGATGTGGATGTGCCTAAGACAGCTTTCAGGACAAGGTATAGGCATTATGAGTTCCTTGTAATGCCGTTTGGTTTAACAAATGCTCATGTTGCTTTCATGGACATGATGAATCGTGTGTTTCATGAGTACCTGGACAAGTTCGTTGTGGTGTTCATTGATGATATCCTCGTGTACTCGCGTACTAAGGAGGAGCATGAAGAGCATTTGAGGATTGTGCTGCAAGCTTTGTTGGAGAATCAGCTTTATGCCAAGTTGAGCAAGTGTGAGTTCTGGCTTAAGGAGGTGGTGTTTCTTGGGCATGTAGTTTCTGCTGAGGGGATTCGTGTTGATCCTCAGAAGATTGAGGCGGTGATGAATTGGAAGGTTCCTAAGTCTGTTCATGAGGTTCGTAGTTTCCTTGGTTTGGCGGGATACTACCGGAGGTTTGTGGATGGGTTTTCTAAAATTGCTGCACCTTTGACGAAGTTGTTGCAAAAGGATGTTAAGTATGAGTGGACGGAGGCGAGACAGCAGGCTTTTGAGAAGCTTAAGACGGCTTTGACGCAAGCTCCTATCTTGGTTCAGCCTGAATCAGGGAAAGAGTTTGTGGTCTACAGTGATGCGTCCTATGTTGGTTTGGGATGTGTGCTAATGCAAGAGGGTAAGGTTGTGGCTTATGCATCGCGACAGTTGAAGGTGCATGAGCGCAATTATCCTACGCATGATATTGAGTTGGCTGCAGTGGTTTTTGCTCTGAAGATCTGGAGACATTATCTGTATGGTGAGAAGTGTACTGTGTACACGGATCACAAGAGTTTGAGGTATTTGATGTCTCAGAAGGAGTTGAATCTTAGGCAGCGGCGTTGGTTGGAGTTGCTCAAGGATTATGATCTGACAATTGAGTACCATCCTGGAAAGACTAATGTTGTTGCGGATGCCTTGAGTAGGAAGGTAGCTGTTGAGCTGAGGGCTATGTTTGCCAGTTTGAGTATTTCGCGTGATGGTGGTCTTGTAGCTGAGTTGCAAGTGAAACCATCTATGGTTTAGTTGATCAAGGAAAAGCAGTTGCTGGATGATTCCTTGGTACCGCATGTTCAGGATATCGCGGAGGGTAGACCTTCGGATTTCTGTTTTAATGATGATGGTGTGTTGTGTTTTGGGAGTCGAATAGTAGTGCCCAATGATGTTGAGTTGAGGCGTGCTATTCTGACTGAAGGTCATAGTAGTCCTTTTGCTATGCACCCTGGTAGTACTAAGATGTATCGTGATCTTCGTGATGAGTACTATTGGGTGGGTTTGAAAAAGGATGTTGCGGAGTTTGTGAGCAAGTGTTTGGTGTGTCAGCGGGTTAAGGCTGAGCATCAGGTTCCTTCAGGGTTGTTGCAACCATTGAGAATACCTGAGTGGAAGTGGGAAAGGGTTACCATGGATTTTGTATCTGGTTTACCTTTGTCACCTTCGAAGAAGAATTCGGTTTGGGTGATTGTAGATCGCCTGACGAAGTGTGCGCATTTCTTGCCTGTGCATACTACGTTTTCCTTGGATAAGCTTGCAGAGCTGTACATTGCTGAGATTGTGCGGCTGTATGGTGTGCCTAAGTCGATTGTGTCGGATAGGGATCCGAGGTTCACATCGCGTTTCTGGCAGTGTTTGCATCAAGCTTTGGGTACAAGGTTGAATTTCAGTACATCCTATCATCCTCAGTCGGATGGTCAATCAGAGCGTGTTATTCAGATTTTGGAGGATATGTTGAGGTGCTGCGTGATTGAGTTTCAGGGCTCTTGGGAGAAGCATTTGCCTTTGGTGGAGTTTGCTTATAACAATAGTTATCAGGCGAGTATTCAAATGGCACCTTATGAGGCTTTGTACAGGAGGAAGTGTAGGACTCCTCTTTGTTGGGCTGAAACGGGTCAAAAGTTGGTTTCGTTGCCGGCTTTGTTGAAAGGAACCACCGAGAAGGTGAAGCTCATTTGTGAGCGGTTGAAGGCAGCCTCTGATCGGCAGAAGTCTTACGCGGATTTGAAGCGTAAGGAGATTGAGTATGCGGTGGGTGACCGTGTGTTCTTGAAGGTTTCGCCTTGGAAGAAGGTGATTAGGTTTGGTCGAAAGGGTAAGTTGAGCCCTAGGTACATTGTACCATATGAGGTGGTTGAGCGTGTGGGTCCTGTTGCGTATCGGTTGAGGTTACCTCAAGAGTTGGAGAAGATTCATGATGTGTTTCATGTTTCTATGCTCCGGAAGTATAGATCTGATCCTTCGCATGTGATGCCTGTGGAGGAAGTGGAATTGAATCCGGATCTGACCTATGATGAGGAACCGGTGAAGGTTCTGGATGCGGATAGCAAGGTTCTTCGTGGCAAGACCATCGAGTTGGTAAAGGTGCTGTGGAAGCATCGCGGTGTTGAGGAAGCCACGTGGGATCGGAAGGATGACATGCTGAAGCAGTTTCCTTATCTCTTTCCTTCGGGTAAATTTCGAGGACGAAATTTCTTAAGGGGGGAGAGTTGTAACGCCCCGGTTTTGGGCTTGGAAGTTTGGGCGTTGACCGGTTCGGTTAAAGTGCTGTTCGAATATATATAAGGTGAAATTAGGAAAGCCTAGTTCGGGTTGCATTAAAAATATGGAAAAATGTTCTAAAATCCTCTTTTAATATATATAAGTGAACTATGAAATCAATTTTACAAAATAAGGTTTGGAAGGGTGACATTTTGGCTAGTGACCAAAATGTAATTTTTGAAAGTTGCGTGACTGTTTTAGAAAGGATTGAAACTTTGAATCTTTAAGGAGCTATTTACCCAAAGGGAGTTTCTCCAGATTTTTCTAAGATATTTAGTTATTTAATTCTGATTTTTAAACATAAAGTAAGTGGAGGGAAGTTATTTCTAACTGATTTTCCTAAAATCTCATTTTCCTTTTCTCTCATTTTCTCTCAACCCAAACACTTTCTCTCCAGAGTTTTTCTTATGATTTTGTCACTCAAATCTCTCTTTTCAATCCTCTTTTGATTGCTAATCATCACATCAACAAAACCTCACCATTTGCTAGTTGATTCTTCAAGCTTTTTGGTTCTAAAAGAGGAGAAACTCAAGTTTGGAGGTAAGAACGTCCTTCTCCTCTAAACTCTCAGTTCTTTACTGAAATTCCTAAGTTCTCAATCCTTAATTGATGATTTATAAATGGTTTTTAAGTTGTGTGATGGATCTTGGCTTAAAATGCAAGATTTGGTGATTTTTGATGAATTTTCGTTTGATCTGTTTAAGTAGGATGTTATTAGGTCCTTTTTAGATGTTATATGATGTTAAAGGATGTTTGGTTTTGATGGTTTATGGCTGGGCTTTGTTGAGGAGTTGTTTGGATGCATTTTCGGTTGTGTTTGGTAGCCGAAAATGGAGTGTGGATGAGAGCAGCGAGTTTAGGTACTTTCATTGAAGCTATTAATGCATGATGATGCATTAATCCTCTGCTTTGATGTGTTTAAAACAGGGGAGTCATCTTTGGATCCAAGTGGTGGTGATCCGGAAGCTTGATTTGTGCTTCGGCAAGAGGCAAAGTGGAATCGGTGAGTGAAATTGGGTTTTCGGCTTTGAAACCAATGTCTTGGGAGCTTAGTCTAAGTCTAAACAACTTTACTAAGCTCAAGTGTAAGTTTTCGGAAAAACTCTCTAGTGGTGGCCATGGTTTGGTTGTTGTGCAATGTGGTTTATTGCATGTTTTAAATTCTGTTTTGAAAGCATGATTTAGCATGGTTATTGCTGATTTTGTAAGTCATATGTTGAAGGAAGCTCAAGGTAAGAGTTCCTTGTTTTTGAACATTGTTTAAATGTGGTTTGATGCTTAAAAATGCATGATGATTATGGCTTGGTTAAATGCTTTAAAACAGTGGATTATTTGATGATAATGATGTATATTGGCAAGTGATGTTTTGAAAAAGGTTAAGGTCACTAAGGTGGTTAAAAGTCCTTGAGTGAGCCTTGAGGATTCTAAGAACTTCATGGTGGTTAAAAGTCCATGAGTGATTCTTGTTAAGGTCACTAAGGTGGTTAAAAGTTCTTGAGTGAGCCTTGTTACTTAAGAACATCAAGGTGGTTAAAAGTCCTTGGATGGTTCTTGTTAAGGACACAAAGGTGGTTAAAAGTCCTTGTGTGGTCCTTGCCATGGTGTTTAAAAGTCCTTGGGGCCAAGGTGTTTAAAAGTCCTTGGGGTGAAACTTGTAAAGGACACTAAGGTGTTTAAAAGTCCTTGTGTGGTCCTTGTGAATTATAAGATCACAATGGTGTTTAAAAGTCCATGTGTGAGTCTTATGTTGATCTTGTTTTAAAAAGAAGGAATTTATCACTTGTGGCCAATATGACATGTAATGATTTGGAAGCATGTATTGCTTGTTTAAGAATGCTTGTAAGCATGTATAAATGATGTTTTGAAGTATGATTTATAAAGTGTTTTATAAATGCATTATTGAATGGTTTTAATGAGCATTCCTCACTAAGCTTTTGCTTACGCTCTCTCTCTTTTCTTAAACCAATAATGCAGAGCATTAGGGTGCATTGAGGGCAGCAAGGAAGGCAAGCAATCAAGTGGAAGTTAAGCTCAAGTATGGGAAGGTTTTCTTGTACACCTTTAGCTTTTGATATTTGGCAATGGGGGACCAATATGGATGTTTTGGGAGATGTTTTGAACTCCCTAAGTTTGCTTAATGTTGTTAATAATGCTGGATTTTGTAATTGGTCATTATGTGCTTGGTTTTGAAGGTAGTGCTTAAATGGTTTGCTTGAGTAGGAAGCATGCTTAGAATTGGGGCTTTTCATATATGATGATATTATGCTGATTGGTTGGTGCAAATATGTCTCTTGTATGCTGAATTTGTTGCTGGTAAAGTTTGGTAGCTTTTGGAGCATGATTGGTTGGTCAATTGTATGTTTAAGCAAGCAATTATCTGCATTCTGTGCAGGCCGTTTCGGAACAGTGGCTACCGTTTCGGAACAGGTGCCTTGTAGTAGCCCAGGCGTCCGAAACGGGAGACACCGTTTCGAAACGGGAAGCCCTCTGCCAGCCCTCGTTTCGGAACGCGTTGCGGAACGGCCCCATGTTTCAAAACAGGCTCTCCCTATTTCGGAACATCCGACCGTTGGGGGCTGACATTGGCAGTTAAATGTTTTGGAATGTTTGCAATTTGGTCCTGAAATTGTTTGTGCAATTGTATGAGTTTGGGATGCCTGTTTGAGCTGAAATTTGACTGAGAAGCATGAAACCTGACAAATTTCAAGTTGGTAACTTTAATTTGGGTTAAGACCTCATAATTTACAGAATTTACAATTTGGTCCTCAAAGTTGTAAATTGTTCAATTGGGTCCCTGTTTGATCTCTGATGTTTATGATCTTTGAGCATGTTGTTTGTGTGATCATAACTAGGGTTAATGTGCATCTAGACAAGTTTTAAAAAGAAAAAAAGGGTCGTTATCAAGGTTGACTTTCGGGTTGACTTTGGTTTTCCCCGTGTGACTTTCTTAATTCGGGTCAACCGTCTAGGCCGGGTTAAGGGGGTTACAAAACTTTTACCAAAACTAAAATTATTCAAACCCTAAAAACCCTAGCTGTTTTTGCCTATAAAAGGGCTCTTCCTCCCTCATATTTTCACACCACAACTCAAAATCTATAAGAGTTTTTCCATCAAGCAAAGCCTTAAGCTCCTTCTCATCAAAATTGTGCTAGAATTTTCTTCATTCTCTCAAGTTCCTATCAAGGTAAAATTCTTTCTTTTTCTCTTTTAATTTTTTTTTTGTTTTTTGTTTTGTTTTGTTTTTATGATTCATCTTTTTAACACAATTTTTGTCTTCAAAATTCTTTTTCTTCAAACTTTATTTTCAATTTTTTTACCTTGGTTCTTAACTTAATTGAAGAAGTCTATATGCATGATTTTTTTTAGATCATGGCACCAAAGGAACCAAAGGAATCTAGGAAGAGATCAAGGGTTTCTCAAACCGGTGAATCATCCAATCTTGGAGTGGTTGCACGTCCGAACTACACTTCAATCTATGAACACTCTTTTGAAAATCCTACGGGTCTCGCATACTTTCGTCAATTCGAGAATTACAAGATTCGTGCGGAAATGGTAATATCCATTCCTTTTCTCAACTAGGAGCGTTTCCAATTTGAATATCTTCCTTTGCTCCAACGTTGGAATTTCATGGATTTTCTCTCAATTCCCGGTTCTTATTATCGTCTTTTGGTTTTGATTTTTTACACTAATGCCAAATGTATTTCTCGCAATGGGGTTGTTACCGCCACTAGTTCTTATCTCATGGGAAAGAAATTCATCCTTGATGTCAAATCCATTTGTGAAGTTTTTAATTTGGAGGATGAAGGCCTTGATGATGAGAATGTTTTGGGGCATGTTCTTAGTGGCTCCGTAACCGCCCTCAATGCTCAAGACCGGATCCTTCATTTGATGGTGTCTTGGTGGTTTAGGCCCTCCGGAGGAAAATATTCTACCATCCGTCAAGTGGATGATTTTTGGATCTGTTGCTTCCGTGAGTGAAAGTGCCCAAATCTTGCTCGAATCATGTTCGCGGAGATCGTCTATCTTGTGCAAAATCGTCACACCTCTCTCGTCACCTCCTTTACATATGGTAC
Source organism: Hibiscus tridactylites (assembly GCA_958450335.1). Taxonomy (NCBI): domain Eukaryota; kingdom Viridiplantae; phylum Streptophyta; class Magnoliopsida; order Malvales; family Malvaceae; genus Hibiscus; species Hibiscus tridactylites. The sequence goes on from OY288275.1 coordinate 53,137,288, forward strand.
GGCCTTAAGTTATTTCTTTATGAAAAAGGATATTGATTGCTCTTTTGACTTCCCAACTCCCCTCACCGATCCCATTGATGAACGATCTCTTGCACGGGGAAAGTTCCATTATTTTAATGGTAATTTGGTACGTCTTTCCGAGCTACCACTCGAGGCCGCGGTCGTATTTGAAGAACCTCAAGGTGATCAAGCTCCTCAACCCTCCATGGATGCTCTAATGACATTCCTCAATGAGCAATTTACCGGGTTGCACACAGACATGGGAAATCGTCTTACCGCCCTTGAAACAACTTTTGATACAAGGATGACGAGCATGGAGAATCGCCTCACCTCTCTTGAAAGCGGTCATAACTCTTTGAATATTTCCCTCTCCGCTTTCCATGATGAGTGGCGCAATAGCATGAGGAATAATGATCCAATGAGAGTTGATGATGAAGATGATGAAGACAAAGAAGATGATGCCTAGTCGATTCTTCTTGCATCTCATGCATATCATTTAGGATATTTCTATTTTATGCATCTTTGATTTATGTTCTTAGGACTAAGTTTGCTTTATTATTAAACTTATGCTTTGATTTCATGTTTTTGTTGGACTTTTAAGATTGATGATATGCTTAATAATATTAATGTTGCTTATTTATACCTTTGCCTATGTTATGCACCTATATGTTGTCTCAATATTTTTGATCTAACAAAAAGGGGGAGAGAAACTAGCTCACAAACACTTTAAAAATTTTGATTTCAACTTAAAAGTTACCTAGCTTATATTAAGGGGGAGTTAACTTTGTAAAGTTTTTCAAAGTGTCAAAAATTTTAAGTTTTAGTTTTGTTATATCAAAAAGGGGGAGATTGTAAAACCTATGTTTGATTTTGATATAATTAAATCTTTAAGGATCAATTTGAAAAACTTAAAATTGTTTTATAAGTCCCTTAATAAGTTTTAAATCACCAACACTTTAAAACTGATTTGAAAAACTCAAACTCAAAATATTTTCTAAGTGTTCCAAGGCAAAACTATTGAAAATCGTCCAGGTGTATCGATACGCTTCCAGCCGTATCGATACCTTTTTTACAAAGTTGGCTACTGGAGGAACTCGTATCGAAACAGATTCAATCTGTATCGATACGCTCCTACGTAAAAGTCTAAAGATTTTGAATGGCGTACCGATACGACTTCACCCGTATCGATACTATTTTAATAAATTTTAAATTCAAGTCGGTTTAAATATTTCGACTGTTGGTGTCAGTTGTTTAGGTAACCAAATTTTAAATTGGTCATTGACCCGTATCGATACGGTAAACCCTCGTATCGAAACGGAAATCGACAGTGAGCTAAGTTGAGAAAAAGGTATCGATAAGGTCTTAGCCGTTTCGATACCCCGTACCGATACGCTTACGTGCGTTTCGATACCCCTTATTTATTGCACACAATAGCTCTTTCTTTTCTGAGACAAGTATCGATACGGCTCCCCGTGTACCGATACAGATAGCTGCAGAAGTGCATTTATGGTGGTAAGAGAGGGTTCCAACGGCTCTATTCAAGTTCCCAACCACCCAAACGGCTAGAATTAATAGAGAAGGTATAAAATGAAGCCCTTTGAAGGTCAGCAACAACTATTCAACCCACAAGCATCATCAAAGCAAAAATCCAAACCCTTGAGCTATTCAAAGTCAAATTTTGTACCCAACTCTAGTGTGTTTCAATTGTCAATTTGTATTGTAAGTTTGGGGTTATTGAAATTGTAATTGGGTAGACAATTATCCTTTGAGAGGAATCATTTGAGTTTACCACAAACTTTCTTTGTAATTTGAGTGGATTAAGCTTTGTGTAGAAAGCTTAATCGAAATTGTAAGGTTACCTCCTCATCCAAGAAAAGGGGAAGAATTCAAGTAGTGAATTGTTTGAAAATCCTTAGTGGGAACTAAGGTAGTGGATATAGAGCTCATTTGGAGAACTTGAACCACTATAACTACTTGTGTCAATTTTATTTTTCACTCATTTCTTCCCACCAAAATTTTAATTGCCAATTCACCCCCTCTTGGCCATTTGCAATTGTTTGATCAACTCAACAGGTTGTGCTGCAACATTATGGTCACTATGGTTAGCGCGTAATGAATTAATTTTTCAGGATAAGAGGATATCGGCGGGGGGCTTAATTTTTCTAATTAAGCTTCGTGCATTTTATTGGGTGAGGGCTTCTGAGCCACACGCATTACTTCTTGAATCCAAATGGTGGGATTGTCCGAGGTGGGGTGTGGAGCCGAATTGGCCACGGGTGCCACGAGTGGGATATGTATGGTCCCCTCCGGTGGCTGGTTGTGTGAATTTTAATGTTGATGGCTCGGTGCGAGGAAAACTGGGCCCGGCGGGATGTGGTGGGGTGTTGCGTGATGAGATGGGGAGAGTGTTGGCTTTGTTCTCGGGTCCTTTGGGTGTGTTTGATTCCAATGAGGCGGAGTTAAATGACTATTTTGTTCGCATTGGAGTCCTTTAGGATGTCGCAATGGTACGAGATACCTTGTATTATTGAGTTCGATTCGTTGGTAGCGACTTCTTGGGTTAGTCATGGGGAAACAAGACTGTGGAGGCTTTTTCATTTGTTTTGACGCGTCGATGATGCTTGCCTAGGAATAATTATGTTTTTCACCATGTGGTACGTGAGGTAAATGGTGTGGCCGACGTATTGGTGAAGGGCGGGGTGGATCGGAAGGCTTGGTTGCGGGTTGGGATTTGAGGAGGGTTGGTGCAGCGTGTGATACGCGAGGGAGGGGTACGGCTGGGCGAGTCAGGGGGCCTGCTGTGGAGTCCTGAGTGTTGTGGGGTGGGTGGCTGCTGAATGCTAGGTGCTGTGAGGCAGCGAGCCACAGATGAGCAGTGTGCACATTGGGGTGGGGCTTGCACATCGGGTGTAGGCATGCCGGGATGGGGTCCGTGGTGGCATGGTCCATGTGTCGTAGTTACGGAGTTGTGTCGTATATCCTTTTTGGGTACTCTTTTCCTCCATTTAGGTATAGGGAGGTTTTTAATGAGGCCCGAGAGGATACGCTGTATGATTTTCCATCTTAATAAAAATCATACGTTTTGAGCAAAAAAAGATTCATAATTACAATAATTATTTTATTTTAATATTTACCCAATAGTTCAATTATATATATATATTAATTTAATTAAATCTGTGTATAACAAATTTGTACATATATAATTCGTTTAATATATGCTCATTTCAACTGTGGATGTGACCTTGTAGGTTCATGTAACGTTAGTAGTAAATATTAGAACATTTCTAATATTACAAACAATGGGTGACATCAAGAAATATGTCATTGTCACCTAAGTTACAAGAAATCATGATTCGATATAACCTCTTCGTGATTAACTCCTTTCATGTATTACATCTTTTTGTCCTTATATCTAGATTGGACACAAGTCATGAAAGAGTCACACTTGTATAGTCCATCTAATATTTCTACATATCTTGATCAACCATATCCCACTACATAGATTGTGACATATCCAATATCAGTCTTTATAGTGTAGTTAGTTACGACACACGTTTGACTGTATCAATTTATGTCACTCACTGTGAGAATGGTGCCATGATGGTAAAGGTGATAACCGACGGTGGATCGATATAGAGGTAATGAACAGAGAATTCAAGAGAGAAAAGGGAAAGTGATATAATTGAAATTGAATCAATCGGTGTGTTTTTTCTCATAGCAAAATGTGGGCTTATATAACCCCAAAATTATAACAAACTTAACAAAATTAATGGGCTGAAACAGCTGGCCCAACTGACTCCAAAATGCTAAGAAATTAACAACAAATTATTTTATTTTCTAACATTCACCATACTTTTTCTCTTCTTGAATTTCTTCAATCTCCTTCAGCGAGCAAAGTCTATGAGTTGATTCAGTGAGCTGGTTCAGGGAGTTGGGGAGTTGGTCTTTTTTTTTTAACATTCTTCATCCTTTTTTACTTTTCTTTCTTCTTCACCATGCATAACATATTTAACTGTGCTTGACCAAAACAAACAAAAAATGCAGGTGAGTTGGTACCCAAAGAAGAAAATCAGCTATCTCTAAATCTATCTTTACTTGAATATCTGCTTAACAATGTACACCTATTTTTTTAGTGTACTGGTAGAAAGAAGCTTTCTTCAGCTTTCTTTCTTTCCTTCCTTCTTCGATGGTCCATCATACAAAATTTTCATTCTTCATCTTCTTCACCCACACAACAACCTTTGAACTGTTGCAGGACTGAACATCACAACCCTATAACCAACTTTAACCAGTCTTCATCGTCACTCAATGTAACACAATATAAACTGTTTCCAGCAGTAGTCAATACAACAGCTTCAACAATAACCAACTTACAAGGTTCCAAGAAAAAAATCAATTTCTAAACCTCCAACATTCAACAGCTCCACTCTTGAACAACAACCAAGAGTGATAACTAGATATACTATAAACCAACTTCTAGTAACAAGAGTATGGAGAGGAGTATCACATGGATTCAAAACAAAACTTGGAAATTGTAATGAGAGGAAGCAAGACCCATGACCCAAATATTTCAGGAACCAAATGCAAAACCAAGTGTCGAATCAAACATCACTTCTATGTAGATAAAATACACTGTCAGTAGCTCAATTGGTGTGAAGCATCTAAGGCAAGACACAATCAATCAAAAGAAGTATTCAACATTCATAGTGGCATTTTGTCGAACATGAAATATGCTAACCATCTCATTATTTTCAACCAAAAAACAAATACTCAATCGAATGTACCAGCAATAATTGATCCACACAGAAATTCAACCACAATGCTACAGCAACGCTCATTTCCCAATTCCAAAGGCTGAACAAGAGAACATCTTAGCATGAGTCCACAAAAATATATGCAGCTTCAAAAGCCGAACAAACCTCAACTTCGAACAGATTACAATCAACAGAGAACATCAAACAAAATAAACTGGAGTGTAGAGCAGATTTGCACAAAAATCCAATAGAATCGATGAGCATCAAACGATAATAGCAACCGGTGAAGTAATCTGCGATGCAAAGGAAACGTCGACTAAGAACACCGATCGCCGATCAAAGAAGCAGGGTCAAGGTCGCCGGTAAGAAATTGATACGACTCTGAAACGAAACAGGAAACAACGATAGATCTAAAACGGTAGCAGCGAAACGGATCAAATGACGTCAGGATCGTTGGTGGCGAATGATACCATGTGAGAATGGTGCCATGATGGTAAAGGTGATAACCGACGGTGGATCGATATAGAGGTAATGAACAGAGAATTTAAGAGAGAAAAGGGAAAGTGATATAATTGAAATTGAATCAATCGGTGTGTTTTTTTCTCATAGCAAAATGTGGGCTTATATAACCCAAAATTATAACAAACTACTAACAAACTTAACAAAATTAATGGGCTGAAACAGCTGGCCCAACTGACTCCAAAATGCTAAGAAATTAACAACAAATTATTTTATTTTCTAACACTCACGATATTGAAATAATGATGATCTCACGTCTGAAGATCATACATGTAGTTATCACTATGAGCAATGTTGTGATTGTCACTTATTAATCCAAGAAACATACTCATAGTGGGTCAGTTCAGTATGTCGTTCTATAACACATACTTATGACATCTCCACGTCAATGATAACACTTTGTCATCAATTAACTACATATTAGTCTTAATGCATTATTGTTGTCCACGCCCACAATAATACTCAACTAAGAATATTTAAGAGTAACCATATTATTCTAAGGGCTTTATTATATTTCAGTTTATATACACACGTAGAATTGTAACTAAAACTAATAATGGCAATGCCTTTTTATGAATAAACAAGATAAAAACAAATATCATTTATAATTATCTTATGATTGGTCTTTGGGCATACTCTAACAATCTCCCGCTACCACTAAGACCAATCACTCATGTATCTAATACCAAGTGACTTAGTGTGAGAATCATGCTTCTACTGCATTAGAGGCTTTGTCAGTGGATCGACAATGTTATCATCTGTTGGTACTCTACATATTTTCACATCTCCTCAATCTATAATTTCTTGAATGAGATGGTAACGCCTAAGTATGTGTTTGGATCGTTGGTGAGATTTGGGTTCTTTTGCTTGTGCGATAACACAGTTGTTATCACAACGTAGATCTACAACATTCAATATGCTCGGCACAACCCCTAGTTCAGATATGAACTTATTGATCCAAACACCCTCTTTTACAGCATCACATGCTGCAATATACTCGACTTCTGTTGTAGAATCAGCTACTTTATCTTGCTTTGAACCTTTCCATCTCACATTGCCTCTATTAAGGTAGAACACAAAACCAGATTGTAATCGTGAATCATCCTTATCGGTTTGAAATTCGACATCAATATAACCTTTTATACTTAGCTCTTCCTCACCTCCAAATGTAAAGAACGTATCTTTAGTTCTGCTTAAGTACTTAAGGGTGTTTTTAACTACGACCCAGTGACCTTTACCAAGGATCTACCTGGTACCGACTTGTCATACTTAAAGTGTATGATACATCTAGCTGAGTACATAGCATGACATACATGATATATTCAATTGATGAAGCATATGGAATTTTACTCATGCGTTCTCTTTCTTGAGGTGTTGAAGAAGACGTTCCTTTCGAGAGTGAAATGCCATGTATTATAGGTAAGAACCCCCTTTTGGATTCTTCCATACTGAATCTTTTCAGTACTTTTATCTATGTATGTATTTTGACTCAGTCCTAGGAGTTGTCTTGATCTACCTCTATAAATCTTGACTCCTAATATGTATGTTGTCTCACCCAAGTCTTTCATGGAAAAAAATTTTTCCTAACCAAGTTTTTACAGACTGTAAGCTAGGTATGTCATTTCCTATTATCAGTATGTCATCCATATACATTACCAAGAATATGATAGTACTCCCACTAATTTTCTTGAAAACACATGGCTTATCTTCATTTTTGATAAAACCAAACTCTTTGATTGCATCGTTAAAACGAAGATTCTAAGTTCGAGAAGCTTGCTTCAATCCATAAATGGACTTTTGTAGCTTGCATATTTTTTTTTGCATCTTTTGGATTGATAAAACATTTAGGTTGTGTTATGTACACATCCTTATCTGATTTTCCATTAAGAAAAACAATTTTAACATTCATTTGTCATATCTCATAATCAAAAAATGTAGCTATCGCAAGTAAGATTCGAATTGATTTAAACATAGCAACATGTGAAAAAGTTTCATCATAGTCTATACCATGAGTTTGACGAAAGCCGTTAGCGTCTAATCACCCTTTGTATGTTTGTACATTACCTTCCATGTCGTTTTTTTAAAACCACTTGCACCATGTGGGCTTAACCCCCTTCGGGTGGGTCAACAAAGGTCCAAACTTGGTTTTCTAACATAGAATCCATCTCGAATTTTATGGCCTATATCCATTTCTCAGAATCTGGGCCTGTCACTGCTTCTTGATAAGTAAAAGGCTCATCTTGATCCATGAAGAAAATATTTCCATGCAATGTGACAAGAAATCCATATTTCTCAGGCGAATTGCATTCCCTCAAAGATCTTCGCAGTTGTTGTGTTTCCAAAACTGTTGTATGTTCCTCAACAACTTGTGGAACTTGTAGTTGTTCAATCTCTTGTTCAATGATATGTGGTTGATCTTGAAATTTATTGAGTTTAATATTTCTCCCATTTCCTTTTGGAAAACAAATTCTCTTTCTAGGATGTTTCATGTTCGAGTAATAAATACTTTGTTCTCAGTAGGATTGAAGAAATAATATCCTTTAGTTTCTTTAGGATAACCCACAAATTAAATTTATGAGATTTGGGTTCAAGCTTTGTAGACATCTTATGTTTAACATAAGCTGTGTATCCCTAAATTTTCATAAAAGACATACTAGGATGTTTCCCAGCCCATATCTCATATGATATCTTTTTAACTGATTTATATAGAACACGATTTGGTGTGAAAGCAGTTATTTTAGCGCATGTCTCAAAAAGAAACTGGAAGATCATCGTGACTCATTATTGATCGAACCATGTCTAACAGTATTCGATTTCTTCTTTTCGGAAACTTCATTCTATTATGGAGTACAAGAGGTGTGAGAAAATCACACATTCCTTAAGAAGATCACAAAACTCCAAGCTTAAATATTCTTCTCCCCGATCTAATTAAAGAGCCTTAATGCTTTTTCCTAGTTGGTTTTGTACTTCATTTTTAAATTCATTGAACTTTTCAAAGGGCTTCAAATTTATGATGCATTAGGTAAATGTACCTATATCTACTGAAGTCATCTGTGAAAGTAATGAAGTATTGAAATCCTCTTTTGACTTGTGCATTCATTGGTCCACATACATCACTATGTATTAATCCCAATAAATTACTTCCTCGCTCACTTTTACCATTAAAATGAGCTTTGGTCATCTTTCCCAGTAAGCAAGGGTTGCATACATCAAGTTGTTTGAAAACAAATGAATCCAAAAATTCATCTTTATGTAGTTTTGAAATGTGTTTCTCACTAATGTAACCCAAGTGACAATGCCAAAGGTGAGTTTGATTAGAGTCGTTTATTTTTTATCTTTTCGTATTTATATTGTAAATGGAATTCTCTTTATCCAAAATATAGAGGTCATTTATCAATTGTGTCACACCATAGAAAACATTATCGGGATAAAAGGAACAACAATTATTGTTAATAATTATCTCAAAACCAATCTTGTCTAAACAAGAAATCAAAATGATGTTTTTAGTCAAACTAGACACAAAATAGCAATCTTCTAAACATAAATGAAGTTCACCAGTCAATGATAAAGTATATGTTCCTATAGCTAATGCAGCAACTCTTGCTCCATTACCAACTCGTAGGTCCACCTCTCTTTTCTCAGATTTCTACTCTTTTGTAGTCCTTATATAAATGTACAAATATGAGAATCATAATCGGTATCCAATACCCAAAAAGTAGGTGTTGATAAATTAATATCAATAACATAAATATTCAAGGCGGACGATCCGCTTTTATTTGCCTTTTTAACTTTTTCAAAATAAATAGGGCAGTTTGTTTTACAATGACATGTCTTATTACAATGGAAACATTTTCCTTCCAGTGACCAGCCAAGGTAGTTTACGTCGTTCAACTTGTCATTCTCAAGGACTGATCGCAATGATAACAAATTTGTATGTCATAATAAGTCTACAACAATAAAATATAAATTTTGAGTACGTTTACCATGTTTGCTTATAAAAGGACTTTATACTCTCACTATTTTTATTAAAATTAATAACCCTCAAATATTAATGTTGAAAATACTTTCTGTAAAGTTTTTCTAGTGGACAAGGATCCAAAATTCACATTCTCTTAAGTCAGCTTTGGCTTTTCTCTTAAGATTATGATATATCTAGGTAAGCAACACTTGCTAATTACATCTCATGTAACTCCTTCATTTGGTGAACAAATCTTGTTCATAATCATCTTATGATTATTCGAATAACTAATTTTTAGGTTTTCTAATCATATTAGAGTAACCTAGTTAAGTCTTTAACCAATACTACAACCAACGAATATCACATGCTTATTCTTCACGTTTGGCCAAGATAGATACAAGTATCTCACTCTAGCATAACCTACATTGTATCGATCTAGACTTTAACGAGGGTTAACATTGGGAAGCAATAAAAGACTTGATATTTTATTGAGGGGTTTTGTGAATATTATCTCACCATTAAACATTTGATTTCATCATTTAACTATCATGAATCTCATACATTCATTTTATCATATACATGAAAAGCAGAAAAATATGAATGCAATAGTTATAGCCCATATCCTAAAGTGGCACGTCCCAAGTCAACGGGAGAACCAAATTATTCTAAGGATAAAAACACTTGTCAAGCATCTTTCTGTCAGGCCCACACTTCTGTTCCTCTGGTCCATGCTTCTTCGTATAGATTATAATTTCAAAAACGTGTTTTACATATGAATGAGTAAGATGAGAGGAGAATTACAATAGAAGTAGAGAAAGGCACGACACACATGCCATATTTATAAAATCTTATAAATAAAATCAAATGGGCTATTAGGCTATAACCATGCATTCTAAACACCATGCATATCAAACATAATAATGACGCGGTTTATTATTGAGGTCTTACCAGATTATTCCTACGCATGGGTTAAGCCCCTGACGGGGTTATGGCAGTTTGCCGCTGCTCAATCAGCGACATGGAAATTTTTTAAAGATTAGCATCTTAATTGCTATGTAAAAACCTCACGATTTGATAACTTTTATCAACATTGTCGTGTTTTTCAGGATTTTAAAATCCACGAGATTTTTACGAAAACAACTCTTGTTACTTTCCCCCACAAAATCTATAGATTAACTATTAGTATAATATATAACTATAATCCGCTTATGATAACACTTAACATCTAAAACTCCATATTGAATATGTTAACAATTAACATATAATATTTCAAACCATGTCGACAAAAATCCTAATGATTAACTCTTAATAGATTAACAGATTAATCGTGATTGAATAGATTAACCGTGATTGACTCTTAATCATCGATCTTACGAACATCTTTTAACTAGGTTAATAGATTAACCGTGATTGAATAGATTTTATCGTACAAATATTATATATTCGCTAAATAAATTAAAAAAATAACATGTATCTCATACAATTACATCACCCAAGTAATTAAAACTTAAATTTGTATCGTACAAGTGGCTCTGATACTACTATTGGGTCACATCGGTACACCCCATGATGCAGCGAAAAAATTATCTGGCGATCACCACTAGAGATCCATGTACGAAGAACGAATTGAGTTGAATAAGGGTGAAGTATTATCTGTTTAAAATCTGGAATTCTAAATTTGGAGAAGATGCACATCCAATCACGATTCACGATGTCGATTCATAAATCGCACCGGTAATGCTTCGACCTCTACGTAGTTCACCTAATTGAAACGAGCATGTAAAACTTTCTAAACTATTTAGAAGAGAATGAGAATGTAAAAGCTCTCTAAATTATTTAGAATTTTTTCCCCAAAAAGCATTAAGGACTGCTAGATCTTTCATGCCTTTATATAACCTTTGTAATCCTAATTCAACTTATATTATGATTTCAATATATATAATCCCAATTTAACTTTTATTAGGATTTCAATATATATATAAAATATATATAATCTCAATTCAACTTAATTAGGATTTCAATATATATTAAATATATATATATATTAAATATATATAATCTCAATTTAACTTTAATTAGGATTTCAATATATATATATATATATATTAAATATATATAATCTCAATTCAACTTAATTAGGATTTCAAAATATATATATATATATATTAAATATATATAATCACAATTCAATTTAATTAGGATTTTGATATATATATATATTAAATATATATAATCCCAATTCAACTTTAATTAGGATTTCAGTATATATATATAATCAAATTCAACTTAACTAGGATTTTAATATATATATATATATATATATATATATTGATGTAAATCGAATTATATTATTTATATATTAAAAGATTCATAATTATAATAATTATTTTCTTTTAATATTTACCCAATAGTTGAATTATATATATATATATCAAATATATATTAATTTAATTAAATCTCTGTACAACAAATCTGTATATATATAATTCGTTTAATATATGGTCATTTCAATTATAGGTGTGACCGAGTAGGTTCATGTAACGTTAGTAGTAAATATTAGAATATTTCTAATATTACAAATAATGAGTGACATCTAGCAATATGCCATTATCACCTAAGTTACAAGAAATCATGATTCGACATAACCTCTTCGTGATTAACTTTTTTCATGTATTACATCTTTTTGTCCTTATATCTAGATTAGACACAAGTCATGGAATAGTCACACTTGTAAAGTCCATCTATTATTTCTTGATATCTTGAGTATACAATTATAAACGAATAATTATGATATCTCAAATCAACTTATTCGAACATGGCCATGCATTTCTGGACTCACTCAATCAAGTTGCCTATGATATTATTCCTATTATGTAGGGGGACAAATCCTATCTTGATCAACCATATCCCACTACAAAGATTGTGACATATCCAATATCAGTTTTTATAGTGTAGTCAATTACGACACACATTTGAATGTATCAAAATATGTCACTCGCGATGTTGAAATAATGATGATCTCAAGTCTGAAGATCATACATGTAGTTATCACTATGAGCAATATTGTGACTGTCACATAATAATCCAAGAAACATACTCATAGCGGGTCAGTCCAGTATGTTATTCTCTAACACATACTTATGTATTGATTTTGATATCTCCACGTCAACGACAACACATTGTCACCAATCAACTACATATTAGTCTTAATGTATTATTGTTTTCCATGCCCACAATAATACTCGACTAAAAACATTTAAGAATAACCATATTGTTTTAATGACTTTATTATAATTTAGTTTATATACACACGTAGAATTGTAACTAAAATAATAAAGGCAATGTCTTTTATGAATAAACAAGGTAAAAACAAATATCATTTATAATTATCTTATGATTGGTCTTTGGGCATACTCTAACAACTCGAGTATAACTCGGTCAAAACTCAATCAATAATCAACTCGACTTGAGCTCGAATTCAACTTGAGTTCTTAACGAGCCGAGTTGAGCTCAGCACCACTCAGGCTCGACAGCTTGACTCAGCTCATTTACACCCCTAATCCAAACAATTTAAATGTCTTACTAAACTAACTATTCGAGTCTTAGATCAACGCTTGAGTATTGATTTGAAAATCCTAGATTGTCACATTCGACTTGTTTTATTTTAATAATCGATCATTAAAAAATTAAGTATGATGATTCATGATGTTTTTATTTTCATTTTATTTTCTTTCTCCACATCACCACTATATTTGACAAATAAAACAATTTAAATGCTTCTGCGGCAACTGAAGAAGGGACTCGAACCAATAAGAATGCTTTTCGTGGATATAAATCTCCAATCAAGTTAGTTAAAGGTAATTCTATGCGCTAGACTCGATCAAAAATGGTGTAAGTTTTTTCTTGATGTTTCAAGAAAAACTAGTTAGACATTTCTTAAAATTCTATAAATTAGGAATAAAAAATTAAAGAAACAATGATGAATTAGATGGAAACGAGTAATATTTAAACAAAAAAAAACGAAGATTAAAGAAATGATTGATAAAGTAAATCTAAAAATTCAACTTTATTTATGGTTTGTGAATGATGTCATGAAGGTAGGAGATGAAGATGGCTTAATGTAGATGTAGTTAATGATGTCCCGCATAACCCTCCTACTCACAATTAGATAGGCAGTCTTTGTGATATGGCTCTAACAGACTTTCTTAATCGCAATTGACTAGGCAATTCGGATTGTGAAGATTCTCAACAACAAATTCCAAAGAACTTGAAGATCGATTTACTTCTAAAACACAAGATAAACTTATTGCAAGTATTCATTCAAGAGAGAACTTTATTTAATCAATGAAATTTGAGAAACAATGAAAAAAGCATCATCCCTTTATAGGTGAAGAGTGACTTTAACCTAAAGCTAAGAATGAATAAAATAAACAAAGAAATATGGTTCATTGGATTGGACTTGATCTAACGCCTTGAGAGGAGTGTGGCTGGTTCCTAAATTATATAAATCTTAAAAACATATTTTAAATGTTAATCTCTTGGTTAAATTATTCTTCATTTTAGACCACTTTATTTCTTTCAATTTTCTTTCCTATTTTCTCATAACACAACTTTCATGAATTAATCATTAATATTAAGGTAAAATACTTAAATCATTACTTAACTTTGCTCTCAAACCTATTTTGATTACTAAATTTTAAAACGATCAATTTACTCACTAAACTTTACTTTTTGACCTATTTTAGTCACTTTGATTTATTGTATTAATATTTAGATATGACTTGACATATTTTATTATTATTAAATATAAAGATTAATTTAAAATAAAAACAAATAATATTTTATTATTACTAAATAAAAACCCCAAATCCCGAACAATCAAAACCTAAAACCACTTTCACCCTCACCAGCCACCCAACCTTTCGTCGGCGTTACCCTCACCGGCCACCCACCCCTTCGTCGCCTCCCATGGCGGCAACGATGACAATGACAACAAAAATGTCGACACAGATAAATTTCTCGATTCTTCCCCCAAAATAACAAACCTTCGCCTTCTCCTTCCATTGACCCTTCACTGCAAAATCAACAGCAAATCTCGCAGATTTTGTCTCCACCTCCCACACCCCTTACCCAACAACAACAAAAACAAGCGCAGCAAAACGTTGCAGCTTTATTGAATTAACAAATCCAACAAAACCTTCAAAGATCCACATCTATCTCACGCATGAACCAACTCCAACAACAACAGCAACAACAAAGCCAACATAAACAACAATCTCAATAAAATAATGTTTTAAGGCAAAGGTTATATGGAAAATAAATTTTGGTGGGTCGGGTTCAATTTAAGCTAACCAGCAGACTCAACAAATGAATTTTGGTATGTTTTTAGATACCCTTCTTGGGAATTTTGAATTTTCTAGCTTTCAAAGACGACCATTTCTGTAAAATGATGCCGGTGAAGGGGTAGGTGGTCGGTGAAGGTAACGCCGGCGAAAGGGTGAATGGCCGGTGAAGGTGGAAGTAGTTTGATGTTTTTGAGAGTTGGGGGATTTGAATTTTTATTTTATTTTTTATTTAATAATAATAAAATATCATTTGTTTTTATTTTAAATTAATGTTTATATTTAATAATAATAAAATATAACTAGTCGTATCTAAATATTAATAAAATAATTTAAAGTGACCAAAATATGTCAAAAAATAAAGTTTAGTAAGTAAATTAATCGTTTTAAAAGTTTAGTGACCAAAATATGTCTGAGAGCAAAGTTGAGTGATGATTTAAGTATTTTACTCTTAATATTAAAATATCGCAAACATAGATCCAAGATCCAAATGACCAACCCATAATTCGGTTCGTTACATTTGGGCCTGAAAATGTGATGACTATTTATTTTGATTGTGTTTTTTATCCTTATTTCGATTAAATACAAGTTTGAAGGACTTAACTGGGCTGTTTTATGTTGATTTCATGCATGGGATGTGATGCTGGAAATAAGGTGGAATTCTGTAGAAAATGCTGGAGTCATGGGGAGATTCATGGGCATGAATCGGGGCATGAATGTTGACTGGGCGCCACGTCAGCGTCTTCTAGAAGCTAACGTCAGCAGCAATGATAGCTTATCAGGCCGCTTATCAGATAGTCTATCTCTGGATTTTTGAATTTTAAATTTTAAACTTTGGATAATTATTTTGTTTAATTTTTAATTATCATTTTAAGTTTACTTAGGTTATTTGAAACAATATAAATACCCCTTTTGGGGTAAGACTTATCAATCAATCAATTATCAATTGAGTATCACTTCATCTTCTCTTGGAAATTATTATGTTCTTAGTTTTATTTAAGTTTTTTTTTAATATTTCTTCTTTTAATTATTTCTTAAATGTCGAGCATGATTAATTTGATAACTATGCTCGATTAGATCTTTTTAAGCCAAAAGCTTATGCGATGACGCGTTCTCCAGGCGAGGTTTGAAACTATGCTTCAAACATTTCGGAAACTTCTTCTCGATTTCTTCATACTTATTTTCTAAATCAAAATGAGTTTTTTTTTTAAAAAAAAAACCCAAAGATTGATTTTGGAGAAAAACTATTGTTTTGATCTATCAAGTGGGAGGGAGGATCAGTTATTGAAACAAATCCGACTTCCAGGGAACACACTTAGTAAATAGATTACTAAGGGGAATTGAGATCGAATCATTTTTTAGAAATGACTTTTCGAGTTGGTTACGATCTTAAAGAATTTGTTTTCTCAACATTGAGTTGGTTTAGAAAAATTATCAAAACTGAAACCAAAAATTGATTTTGGAGATTTAGTTTACAAACAAAAAAACTCAAGGATTGACCTTAAAGTAATTTCGCCAACAAATTTTTCAAAATTAAAATTCATACTAATGAACCGAGTAGAACAAGTCAAAGCTTAACCCGAGGCTGAAAATCTCCATATTATTTTCAAGTCTTTTAAAACCTTTCTTTTACTCTCTTAAACAATTACATTTCATTGCAAACAAACCCCCACCTAAATCACATCAACATAGCTCCATAAACAACTCTTGGTTCAGAAACCACAAAAGCGCGACAAGGAAAGTTCTAAGTCCCTGTGAGTTCGACTCCTACTTCCCTATCTATATTTAGTTTAATTTATTTATTTATTTAGAAGAAGGAAATTATTCTTGACACGTTACGAAGCGTGTCAAAATTGAATTTGATGAGTATTTATTTTGGTTGTGTTTTGGTCCTTATTTCGATTAAATACAAGTTTGAAGGACTTAACTGGGCTATTTTATGTTGATTTCATGCAAGAGACGTGATGCTGAAAATAAGCTGGAATTCTGCAGAAAATGCTGAAGTCATGGGTTGATTCATAGGCTTGAAAATGTATTGGGCTTAGGTAGTATTATGCTTTTGGGTTTTAAATGTAATGAGTTTCGATGTAAATGGATATTTGTAATGGACTTGAGCTTTATTTATTTGGTTTTTTATTTAATATATGGTAATATTTAGACATAATATTTTTGGGTTTATTTAATAATAATAATAATAATAATAATAATAATAATAATAATAAGGGAAAGGTCTTATAAAATTTTTGTATTACACCTTTATTACTATTTATTATTTGCTAATCAATGTTAACCATGTTTGTAACAACCCGAATTTCTCAAGCCAATGAGTGGACGTTAGCTTATAAATGAAAAGGTAATATGAGCATTTGGGCCAAGTTTGAACTTTGTTGGATGAGTTTTGGGCTTTGTAAGCCAATTTGAGAACAAGGGAATGGGTGAGGGGTTTGCGTTGCAAACTGTCCATTGATGAAAAAGTGGGTTGACTCCCTTTACCCATTTCCCTCACCTTTGTTAAAACATATTTTTTTCACACTTTTATCAATAATAAATTTAAAATAACAAGAAATTAAAGTTGAAAAATATTAACAAAAGAGTTAATAAGTGACAATGTAATTGGACATAGGGAGAAATAAATTCTCTTTTCAAATTGTGGCATGAGTTATTGAATTGATTTTTATGCATAAATGATATTTTCTTGAATATGTTTATTGTTTCACTACAATATACTTTTGGGTCAGTACGGTTACTAGTTTGACTTTTGAGATTTGGTTATAACACTTGGGGTCTCTTTTTCACCTTCGTCCTCTATAAATTTCTTTAAAATTTTACTTATTCTTTAATTTGCCCCATTCTCACCCTCATTTTTAAATATTTATATTTTTCCCTCCAATCTCAAATCTTAGTTCTGTCCCTAGTCAGGTGTATGCGGTCACAAGAAACATCATCGAGAACAAAAATAACAAGCATCGGGATGGAATGGAATTTGAAAGGGAATAGATAGGATGTGAGCTTTGGGATCTATGCCTTGCCCTCAGGCTTAGTTGTTGCTCAGGTTCATATTTTGGAGGGCAAAACGAGTTTGGGGACAAATTTTGGGACTCATTGGCTGATAGAAACAATGGTTGGGTGCAGTGAGAGGTGACTAGAATTTGGGTTGGTTTGAGCGGAAGGAAAGAAAAAGAATAAAAGAGGGAAAACGAATGGATTTGTTTTGCTTTTATAGGGATCCAAAACAAAAATTATTTGGTGGCTTTTGTAGGAATCTAAAACAATATCATTTTTGGTGTGTCACCAAACTGCCTATCATGTCGCTGCACTATTTTGTATTTAACGATTGAGTGGTCAAAATAAGAGTAATTTAAAAGTTTAATGATAAAATTAAAAAAATATCAAAGTTTAATGACAAAAATATGTGTGAGATAAAAGTTGAGCAGTAAAATATGTAAATTATCCTAAAAATAAAAATAAGCTGCCTTGATATATGGAGGATTTATAACCCAATAAAATATCTAAGCCCAACAAAATAGTTGAGATTTTTTTCGATTAAATAGAGAAGTATTACATTTTCATGTCAAGATTCGAATTCATACAAGATAAGGGTAAAAATAACATGAGTATCTTTAACTATTAAGCCAAATAGTTGATCTCGTTGAAAATATTCATTTTCATATTAATGGTTGAATATATATAAATTACTTGGAACTCTATCAAAAACAATTACGTGAACCACATATATGATATATGAACAAAATATAATATGACGGTGGATTTTAAAAAATTATAAAAATATGTAAAATTCATTTATTCTTATACTGTATAAGTGAGTACGGACAACTGAATTTAACTGGTGTAAACTTTTATATTTTCATTAGGATTTATGTTTTTTTGAAACTAATATTTTTTTTTCAAAGATAACTTGCATTAATTAAACTGAAGGAGGCAAAAGCCTTAACAGACATTCCGAGAAAGGAAATACAACCGACCTAAACAAGGAACGGAAAGGAAAACACCAGGCACGCATGCCACAAAATCAAACCTAAAAGCAGAAGACCGAAACATAGAACAAAGACGATGTCGCGACTCAGGCGACCAGGGACAACGGCGATCGGGGACAAAAGCCCAACGAGAAACCGTAATAACCAACACGACCGACTTGCACAAAGTGGTTTGCGTTTTCAAGACCATCCAAGCTAGACTCCATCAGCAAGGAACAAAACTAGTTCGCCACCACCAACTGTTGTTGACAGTCCATCGTCGATACCGGAGAGCTCTATCCAGAGGCAGGCTTCCTACCAATATTGGTCGGTCCTTTTCACGGCAAGCAACAACGGACAACATCAGTGAACTTAACGGTCGAACTAAAGAACCTTGCTCCGTCTGGCACTGAATGATCCAAGCTCCAAAAAACAACCAAAACCCGTAGATAACATAGCTAAAAACCCTGGTTCACAGGTCCATGGAGGTAACCTTAAGATACTTGGATCCCATTTCAACGTTAAATCATCAGATATCCAAATTCCATGATCAATTGGATAAGATCTAAAGGGACGGCTGAAAAAATTCTCCTGGGTCCCACTACAGTTGTCTTCACACTTAGCAAAAAGAAAAGTAACCGTTAGGTAAACAATCTCTCTCTTAGAGATTAAGGATTTCATCTCACGGTTCGCTTTCTAAGGATGAAGGATAAGACCTGCACCATAGCCAAAAATGGCAAGCCTTGGAAAACAAAAGCTCCTAATGACCATCTCACAGACCTTGAAATCTGTGCCCAAACTTACCCCATCGAGAAAGACAAAACCATTGACTATCCGAAAAGCCTGCCATATCTCAAGAAATTCGGGATTGTCTACAGCTTCATGGAAGGCATCGGTTTCGGCGCCGCCAATAGTTTGTTCCTTCGTCCAGAGACTTGCCACCTTTGCCGGCTTCACCGTCGTTGTAGCGCCGTCCATCACGATTCTTTGGCCTGTGTAGCCCTCGTTCAGCGCCGGCTGAAGCATAGATTTCACTGTTACGCCACCATGAACCGTCGCTCCGATGCCATTGCACGAGGAGGAGACTACTGCTTCGACGTCTCTGCGCAAGGGAAGAGGCGAACCTACAGACCAAAGTAACAACGCCATCGTGGAGCATATGGTCGCCTCCTCCAAAAAACAGGTAAAGATGAACCGGGCCAGGACAGAGTGAACACCTATCCTAGTCTCAGCCAGAAACCAGAAGTGTCGGTGTTCACGCCATAATCTAAAGAAAAGAGGACCAACTACAACGCAACAATTGTTTCTGCACTCCACCCGCGGCGGTAGAGTCTGGTTGATTTTGCAACGCCCTGGCTTCGAGCTAAGCCTAAGGCCTGAGTGAAAGCAGCGGTGAAGCAGGGGAAAGGAAAAGCTTGGCCAGGGTCTACTCACCGGATCCCGCTGCGCACTCCAGGATATTCTCCCCTCTGAGAATTGGACCAAGCCACCAGTCGGCGTCGTCCTCCACAACTCCGGTAACCGACGAGCTTTGAAAGGAGAGAACCACCTTCGTCCAGCATCGAGCGAGTTGGCCGGATCGGAGGGATCACATCGTCGTCTGAGGGTCACGAGCTTTAGGAGGACAATAAACTCGGAGGACGCGGCCATATATTTTTCCTTTAAAATCTAGGCACGATGGGTTTTTTTAATTCCAAAACTCACACCAAATAATTAATTTAGTCCTTTCACAAAAAAATCTAATTAAAATTTTAAATTTACGAATTGTATCGATTCAGCCCTTTGACCGATGAAAAACGACGTTTATTGTTATGACGCCAACGTCATAGTCCACATGTGATGATGACACGACATTCAGACTTAATTAATTTTTAGAAAGTTCAATGACTTAGAAAAAATAAATAATAAAATAAAACTAAAAATTATGAAAGTTAAATCTTTAAAATTTTAAAAAATGAAAAGTATTAAAATAATATAAAAATATTAATAGAAAAGTATTTGATATTATAAAAATAATAAAATTTTAAAATATAATATAATAAAAAATAAATACTTTTATTGGACAAATATTCGATAGTTTCTCAACATCTGTCATATTTTCTCAAGACATATTTTCAATTGATTTAGCCTTCTACTAGAGCAACAATGGTCAATAAAATTCTCTCATATGATTTAAAACTAATGGAGTTTTATCTGCACTAAATTGATGCTCATTATTATTATTATTATTATTTTAAACCTCAAAATTAGTTTTAAAAGGCAATTGATACAGAAGTTTCAATTACAAAAAGTTTCCCCATATGATTTCCCACAAGATTTTTGACTTCTGAAACCGTTAATTCCCATAAACCCATAAAAATTCCCCAAAATTCCCAAATCAAAATCTAGAACCCTAACAAAACTACATAAAAAACTATAATATCAGTACACACATAGCCAAACAAGCAATCCAAAACATTCGTTCTTTCTTTCTTCCCTCTTTCATTTTTCTGATTTCTTCAAAAATTCAACAAGAACAATTCTTTCTCGATTTTTAATTTCTAGAGCACACCATAGGAAAAAAACTACAATTACGACCAACACCATACTTGGATCAGCCAAAAAAATCTCCTACCCGGGTTAGCATTACTCCATGATGTTCTGAGATTAGCGTCCACTCTACAATCACATTTCGAAATCTCTCTTCTTGAGTCCATCTTTCAGATTCACTTCTTTCTTTCCTCTGAGAAATTTGAAGATTAAGTTTAGAAGAAGAAGAGTTTTGTGCAATTTGGTCCTCTGGTTAGGGCTTTTTAAAGGGAAATTTTTATTGATTTTTAATAACATGGAAATGTAGTTGTTGCGTGTGTAAAGTGCCCCGCAATTGTGCAAGTGTACACGCCTCAGGTAATAAAGGGATGAGTATTGAGTATCGTCTCCACATAGATTGGTGTAACTTCTAATGTTTATTGTCTCGCACTGAAAAGAAACAAAAGTAAAGAACACAAGTGATTTGATTGGGTTTTTAGAATAATCTAATAAACAAAAAAAGCAAGTAAACTAAAGAGTTGAGTAATCAAGATGAGAGAATGGGCCAGATTATATTGTGTCGTAGTGTGTAAACCAATTGAAACTGTCTCGGTTTTTTAATGCAACGAATACCGAATTGCCTCGACAATGACCAAAGCTACTGCCGTGGCAATGGGTTAAGTAACTACCTCGAAAATCTCTTGCTTAGGTAGCAACCAACAACGTCAAGGTTCAGCAAAGCGTTCTTCAGTGGCTCATCCTTATCCCTATGTCGAAACACTGCTGATGTGCAAGCCTAGATAATACCTCCCATCGTGAACCAAGGATGAACACCAACCAATCTTATGCTTTTTTTAATTTTTGAAACTCAAACTTATCCCTAAGCTAAGTTAGTTTTCATCGATTGGGATGAAAATCATGCTTATCCGTTTCGTGAGTCTAACTCTCCCGATATTAGACAAATAGATGCAACCGCAATTTACTCTCCCGATTCAATTGCAAGAAAACGTAAACACCAAGAATAAGCAAACCTTGAACTAAAATTGCATTAAAAAACTTAAACAAAATCCAATTGTTTTCTCACAACTACTAAACAATACAATCTAAACCCTAAGAAGAAATTAGAACATGATATCGATATAATCTCACTACAAAATCTCTCAACTCTCGATTGCTTGATTGATCGATTGATGTCCTTTATGTCCGACTTTGGCTTCTTATTTATAGAAGAGGTCAAGGTCAAGTCTTTCTTGAGGAGGAAGTCAAGTTAGAATTAAATACGTTAAAAGAAAATATCTTCTTTTAAGTATTATGACATTCTTCCTTAAAACCCTCCCACTTGCGTGGAATCTTCTCTTGACCTTCCTTTGGTGTTTTCATGATCTTCCCGCAGTCGGATCTTCATGCAAAGTACATAGAAAAATTTAGCTTTTCATGCTCTTCAGAACGCGTACCACTTTGCATATTTTCTCCCTTGTCGATTGTGTCTGGGCATTGCCTCGGCAGCGGCTTGGCTATTGCCTCGGCAATGGTATGTCTGTCTTTTTCACTCAACAAGGCTTTATCTCATGGTTCAGCTTCCTTCAGTAGAAACTGACATCCACGACTGGCTTGATATGAATTCTCGAGAGATGGTTCTACACCGTTTCTTCTTTTCCTACTTCCACGACAATGCTTGCCCGGGCAGTGAGTAACGAAATATTCACCTGCACCAAACACACATTAAGAAGTACATTTCCACCAAATAAACCAAACATAAGTATCAAACATGATAAAGATGAGATTAGTGTGATTAATGCATGAAGGGCTACAATGTGACTCAAATGAGTGTAGATTTAGCAATAATTGTCATAGAAAAGGGTGAAATTATAGTAATTTTACACACCTAACACACCGCAAACTCAAATTATTGTTTGTCCTTAAGCAATGCAACTAGTAAAAATATAATTACTTGCCAAAGTACTTAATCTTCATAGAAATTGCTTCGATTCGCCTTCTTCCTCATGACCTAGCACTTGAGAATACATGATTAAATTTTTTAGACGAGTAAAGGAGTTACCCGAAATAAAAATATGATGCTTGTGAGTGTGTGCATGCTTGTGAACAAGATGATTTTCCAGGTTCTAAGTAAACAGTTAAGCATTAAACTGCTTTCCTTGGGTAATTTTTTTTAATCTAATCGACTAGAGCCAATTTTAGGCACCTCTAGTGTTTCCTTAAGCTAGAGCCGGTTTTAGGCACCTCTAAATTTTTACCCAAAATTTTCTTTCTAAGTAAGTAAATGTCCTAGGTGTCCTAGAGCTCCTTAAATCATACAAGTCACAAAAGTATATTTTCATTTTCAGCCCCATAGTGTGATTCTAGGTGTTTCCTATAGTCGTCCTAGCCTTTAAAGTGTATTTTACGTGCTATGGTAGTTTCATCACTGGAAGAGTTTTTTCAAATCTAGGAAATTCTAAGTCAAACTAAAAATTAAGCAAGTATTAAACAGTAAAGAAACTACATTGCTTAAAATCATGAATTGTTGCGGCAATAACTTCCTCGGCAGTGGCTTACACCCCAAACTCGAATCAAGCATTGCCCTCAATGCATCAACACAAAGCACAAAATATAAAAGAAAAATAGAAGGCAAGAGAAGAAAACTAGTTTGGCGGGGACTCGAAGGAGTCGTCGTCACTTTGGATGATCAATTTTCTCGTTACCATGCGCTTGATCCGTTTGGTGGCTCTCGATGGTTGGGTATGAGTCGGAAGAGTTGGTTTGGCTTTTTTGGTCACTTCGTCTTCCTCATCAGTGTTAAGGCAAATTTCTTCGGTGGTGGTTGACTTGCGCTTGTTTGATTAAGATGTGACTTCGCCAAATTTCTTGATGATGGATTGGACAGTGTCGGACCAACCGAATAATGACTCGGTTCGAATCGGCTCGTTAACAGGAGCTTTGCCTTCTCGATGTGTGGATGTGGCCACTGTAGAATCAGGAATTGCTGAGGCAGAGAATGCATGTGTTGTCGAGGCAAAGAAGGTTGGCATTGCCGCGACAGGGGGTCTGGTGCTATCTCGGCAAGGACGTCGGCAGGGAAGGCTAGGAAGTGAACTGTGCTTTCGGGGAATTTTTCTTGGATGAGTTGTACAATGGAGTTGTTGAAGTCCCTTGTGAAGGTCATGAATAGTCGCTGCCTTCTATCCATCTCTTCCAATTTTTAGGTAATGTGCTTAAGGGTTGTGGCCGAGGCAGAGGGCTGTAAAGTTGCTGGAGTGTTGCTCGATAATGTTGCGGCGGTAGTGGATTGTATCGGTGTAGACTTTGGCTCAGCTTTTATGATATGCATGAGTTTGTGTACACTTCCTTGTCGTATCCCTTCCTCTTGGGTGTGTATTCATCGGCTGGATCGGTGGGGACCTTATTTTGTTTGCATAGGCTGGTGATGAGCATCAGAAAGTAGAGGCGACATCTCTCTTTTTGGCTGCACTGATACATCTCATTGCATATTATGTCATGCACATTAATTATTCGTTTTTGCAATATAGAGTGTATGAGTGCGAGCCTAGGTTTATCAACAGTGCTATTGTGAGAGGTAGGCATTAAAAAACGCTTCACAAAGGTATTCCATAATTTTTCCTCGGGGCGAAGCCTTCGGCGGTTTACCATTCCTTTGTGTGCGCTGGTATTCCATGTCGTGTTGGCAATGCACAGCTCCTTGTAGATGTCCTCGTAGTCATTGGCTGTGAGCTTGTCTATGAACTCTGTGTGCTCATCCTTTGCCACATGTATGCTTTAGTAGAGGCTGATTGTCTCGAGATCTATGAGGATGGCTTCACCTCAAACGTGCACGAAGAGGTTGTTGGGATTCAGAGAATAGACATAAAACTCCTTCACCCATGACACGTTGGCCGGTTCCGATTGATGGCAAAAGATTTGCCACTTTTGATGCGCTATCTTCTCAAAGATGAATTAATCGAGACCAAAATCGGTTTGGGAGTCAGAGTATTGGAAGCCTTGCTCCTCCCAAACTTGTAGTTCGATGAAGTGCTTGTTGAATCTCCGTTCAACTTCTGGTGGTGCAAAACTTTTGAACATTGGTTCCTCAGTGGCTTTTGAGCTCTCTTCTTTCTTGAGTTTTAGGGCCATGGTTGAGTTATTGAAGGGTTGTGAGAAACGGGAACTAACAAAAATAGAAAACTAAAAACTCTTAGGCTGCAAAGATGATGAAGAAAATTGGGAGTGATGTTTCAGGGGGTTTAAATAGGTGAAGGATATAGTCGTTGGGTGGGTTTAAATAGGTGTAAGGGTCATCTTGGTTGTGGAAACTAGCCGTTGGGATGGCAACAGTTGCGTGCGTGGCAATACCTGTTGGGGTGGCAACGGTTGGCTATGGGAAATAGCTGTTGTGTGCGGCATTAATTGGAGATGTTACCGTTGGGGAAAGTGGGAAGGTGAATGGGTGGTTTTTTTTTTTTTTGGGGGGGGGGGGGGTTGGGCTTGTTATCACTTGGTCCATCATCTTCTCATCTTTGGGCTCCTTCCTAAAAAATAAAACAATTTTATTAGAGCAAAAATAATAAAAAAAATCTTAATCCTAAAAAACTAAAGTGTGCAGAAAATAAAAATAAAAGAAAAAAGGGGAAAATTTTTAAGACACTAAAGAGGTGCATGGGAATGCATCTCCTAAAGTGATCACTTCCTTGTCCCTCATGAAATGGGTTCTAGTGTAGTGCTTCACTCTCTGCCTGTTAACGTTGAATTCATGCCTATCTTTGGTTGATTTGATTGTCACGGCACCATGGGGAAATACTTTGACAACTTTGAACGTTCCAAACCATCTTGATCGGAGTTTTCCTGGGAATAACATCAGTCGAAAATTGAAGAGGAGCACCAACTACCCGTGCAAGAATTGTCGCGGCAGTATCTTGCTGTCATGCCAGCGCTTCATTTTCTCTTTGTAGATTCTCGCATTGTCGTACGCCAAGGCTCTAAACTCTTCTAATTCGTTGAGGTCTAGGAGTCGTTTCTGTCTAGCACTCTCTCAATCCATATTCACCATCTTGATTGCCCAGTATACCTTGTGCTCAATCTCAACTGGTAGATGACAAGTTTTGCCATACACAAGTCAATATGGAGACATTCCCAATGGGGTTTTTAATGTTGTTCAATAGGCCCAGAGTGCATCATCTAGTCGAAGGGACCAATCCTTTCGAGATGAGTTAACCACCTTTTCAAGAATGTTCTTCAACTCTCTATTTGATATCTCGGCTTGCCCACTGGTCTGCGGGTGATATGCCGTGGCAATCTTATGTGTGACACCAAATTTCTTCAATGCCGTGGCAATGAGCTTATTCTTGAAGTGTTTGTCCTCGTCACTGATGATAGCTCGGGGTACTCCAAACCGTGTAAATATGTGTTTTTGCAAGATTTTTTGTACGGTTTTAGAGTCATTGTTTGGAGTGCTAATGGCTTCGACCCACTTGGATACATAGTCAACGGCCAGAAGTATGTAGACATTCCCATATGAGGATGGAAAAGGCCCCATGAAATCAATTCCCCAAATATCGAACAACTCGACTTCAAGGATGTTTTACAAGGGCATCTCGTTTCATCTCGAAATGTTGTCGGTCCGCTAACATCGATCACATTGATTATAGAAAGTCTTGGCGTCTTTGTTAAGTGTAGGCCAATATAATCCTAACTATAGTACCTTTTCTGCGGTTCTAGTTCCTCCAAAGTTTCCTCCATATGGTAAAGAATGACATTGTTGAAGCACCTCTCCTTGTTCGTATTTAGGGACACATCTCCTTATAACTTGATCTGCACATTGTTTAAACAAAAGAGACTCTTCCCAAAAATAATGCTTGGCATCATGTTAGAACCTCTTCTTTCCTTGATGGTTAAGGTTATAAGGTAATACACCACTAACTAGAAAATTGACAAGATCAGCATATCGGGGTGTTATTGAAACAGACATTATTGTCAAGGGTATTTCCGAGGCAATGCAATCTGAAATTGCTGAGGCGGTAGTGTTAGTCACTGTCGAGGCAATTAAGAGCTTCTCATATGGGAGTGCATATTGTATTTTTGTTCTTGTTGTGTCTTCTCTTCTTTGTTCCAGTCGTGAATGGTAATCGACAACCTGATTTTCTGTTCCTTTTATGTCCTTGATGTCGACATCGAATTCTTGTAGTAGAAGAATCCATCGAATCAATCTAGGCTTTGCATATTTCTTGGAAAACATGTATTTGATCGCGAGTGGTCTGTGTGAACAATCACCTTGGTTTCGATTAGTTATGATCGAAACTTTTCGAAGGCAAAGGCTACTGCTAGTACTCTTTTTTCGGTGGTAGTATAGTTGACTTGGGCTTCGTTGAGTGTTTTACTAGCATATTAGATCACATGGAAGATTTTGCCTTTCCTTTGTTCAAAGACTGCTTCAACTGCATAATCACTTGCGTCGCACATGAGTTCAAAGGGCAATGTCCAATCTGGTGAGACTACAATGGGTGCGGTCATAAGTTTTTGCTTCAATGTCTCTAATGCTTCAGTGCATGCGTCATTGAAGTCAAAGGCCTTATCTTGTTCAAGCAAGTTACACAAAGGTTTAGTGATCTTAGAAAAGTTTGCAATAGATCTCCTATAAAAACCTGCATGTTCTAAGAAGCTTCAGATTCCTTTGATTGTAGTTGGTGGAGGTAGTTTCTCGATCACATCTATTTTTGCTTTGTCTACTTCAATGCCCTTTGATGAAATCTTTTGACTGAGAACTATGCCTTCATCCACCATAAAATGGCACTTATCCAAGTTTAGGACCAAATTGGATTCCTCGCATCGTTTGAGCACCCTTTCCAAATTGCTGAGGCAATTATCAAAGTTATCACCGAATACTGAGAAATCGTCCTTGAAGATTTCCAGAAAATCTTCCACCATGTCGGAGAAAATTGCCATCATGCATTGTTGGAAGGTTTCTAGGGCATTGCACAGTCCGAATGGCATCCTTCTAAATGCACATGTATCGTATGTGCATGTAAAAGTGGTCTTTTCTTGGTCGTCCGGTGCTATGGCAATCTTATTGTAACTTGAATAACCATCAAGAAAACAATAAAATGGTTTACCTGCAAGTCGATCAAGCATTTGGTCAATAAAGGGTAAAGGAAAATAATCATTCCTAGTAGCTTTATTTAACTTGTGATAATCCATACAAACCCCCCAACCGGTCACAGCCCTGGTTGGGATTAATTCTTTGTTCTCATTGGTTATCACGATCATTCCACCTTTCTTTGGTACACATTGTACCAGGCTTACCAATGTGCTGTTAGAGATAGGGTAGATAATACCGACATTAATCCATTTGATGATTTCTTTTCTCACTACCTCCTTCATAGTGTGTTTAAGCCTTCGTTGAGCCTCAATGGTAGGTTTGTGATCGTCCTCCAAAAGGATTTTGTGCATGCATACCGCTGGGCTTATTCCCTTCAAATCGACAATTGTCCACCCTATTACCTTCTTGTGTAGCTTAAGCATGTCGATCAATCTTTGTTCCTGCTCATGCTGCAGCTTTGGAGGAAATAATTATGGGTAATGCAACATTGTATCCTAAATAAACATATTTCAATTGCCCTGGCAATGGTTTCATCTCAAAGACTAGAGGTTGCTCGATAGAGGGTCTTTCGATCTTCCTTTCGTCTCTCGAGTAATTGAGGGGTTCGAAATACTTACTTGGATGGGATGTTATCCAGTTGGCTTCATCTTGTTCCTCAATCTCTGTCTCTTCAGCTTCTTCAGAATCCGACAAGTCATTGTCAAGGCAGTCGTCAGGGTAATGGTCCAAGTGATTGCCAAGGCAATGACCAGAATCATTGTTAAGGCAATGTTTGCCTAGACATGGTGCATTTATGTCAAAGTTGAATTCAGTGGTTGCTTGAATCATTTGACATTCTTCTTGATCGTCAGCGCGTTTTAGGGTCTAGAAAACATTGAGCTTAACTTGTTGGTCATTTACTCTCATGGTTAGCTCTCCTTTTTCCACGTTGATCAAGGTCCTTCTCGTGGCTATGAATGGTCTCCCGAGTATGATAGGTGCATGCTCATCTGCTTCACAATCCAAAACAAGGAAGTCAGTAGGAAAAATAAACTTATCTACTCTTACCAATATGTCATCAATTTTTTCTTCTGAATGCACATCTGAACGATCGGCCAACTAGAGCATGAATGTGGTGGGTCTAGCCTTTCCAATTCCCAATTTCTGGAAAACGGATTTAGGCAATAAGTTTATTGTTGAGTGCATAAATTTTCAATATTTTAACCCTCATTTATCCATATTATTGATGCACTCAAGCATGTTTAGTTTCATTTTAGGTTAGAATTTGCATAAACATAACAAATAGATAATTTTGCACAGATATTGCTGATTTCGGTCAATTCTTGTAGGTACATGTCGTGGCAGCATCTAGGGCAGCATAAGAACAGAAGATAACAGCAGAGCTAGAGTGAAGGGTTGAAGAAAACTGCCTCATACATCACTGTCATGACAGTTGCTGTGACAAAAGTGGCGACAGTGAAGACAACAGAGATGGAAAATGCGAAGTGGAGTTCGACTGATAGAGGATTTCAAGCCTGATTTTTGTAGACCACTCGCATAATTTTTGGAGCCCAGAAGCACAAGGAAAGCCTTGCCCAAAGTTTGAGGAGAAAGTCAAAGCAAGAAGATTGGGCGAACTAAGGGACGTTTATTCAGAGATTTAGTCTTTAAATAAATTATACTTTAATTCAAACTAGTATTCTTGGCCATTAAGAAAGCTTACACCCAATGCATATATATATATATATGCTTGTATTTCGACAAGGGAAGGGATATCTGGCTCCTAGCCGTCTTCCATCATAAACCCTAGTTGTTTTCTTCTTCATCATGTTCTAAATCTTCCTCAGGGCTAAGGGTTGATCTTGTAAAGTAGTTATAAGGGTTATAATGTTTCTTAGGTTTTTCTGTGCAATCAATAAAACTTCAAGTTTATTTACTTTGGTTTCAACATCTCATAAGGGTATCGGGAGAGCATTGTGAGGTTATCTATTTACTTAATATTGGGAGAGTTAAGTATAAGAAAAAAGTAAATACAATTTTCTAGTTTATGGTTAAACTATCTTGGCCTAGGGATAGGTACAAGGTTAAGCGGCTAAAAAAGAATTCACAAACATAGGTGTTCATCCTTCGATTCACGCCAGGAGATATCATCCAAGACGTGTTCGCCGACAGAACTTGGACCTAGGGATAGGACAAGTCACACCAGAGGTTCTTACCGAACTTGAAGTAACAGAGTTATTGATCGCTGCCACGACAACAACAGACCTCTGCCACGACAGGTTCTACGACATAAGCAACGGAAGTCTTCTGAACAGTGCATACCTGCACTACGGAACAAATCAATACCAGCCTACTTTATCAATCTGATTTCCTCCTCTATTTTAGTTTATCTTTAAGAATTTTCAAAACACTTTATTAAATCTATCTTTTGCCTTGTGCAGAGTTTTAAAGTTAGAAGTATTTCCAGTCTCTACGGAGACGATATTTGATACTTCGTATCACTATATTACTTGCGTCGTGTATACTTGCACTCAATTGCGATAGTCTTATTTACACGCAACAAGTTTTTGGCGTCGTTGTCAAGGACTGGCAACATACCTTTACCTTTAATTACTGCACTTTTTATTTTTATTTTTATTTCTTTTCTATTTCTAGTTGTTATATTTCCCTATGCTTTTAACAAGGTTTTCTTCCCTTTCTTATGCGCAGATCGAGACGCGGTACAGATCCTGAACACGAAGTAGACCTGGAAATCGATCATACGTACCATCTCAAGAACCAAGCCCGACTTCTAATAGAGAGAAACCGCTATCTTGAGGAAAGAATTGAAGCAATGGAAACCCTAGAACAAGGTGTTGGGGTAAATAACAATAACAACAACAACAACCCCAGGGCTGATGTTATTCCTCCTACTGATGTTCAAGACAACCGGCAAGCTCCTGCTGCCCCGGCAACACGATAGATATGTCGAGAGTATATGGACAATGATCAAGTTGAACTGTAAACTACACTGCCAGACATAGAAGCTGAATACTTCGAACTAAAACCTGTGATATTCAGCATGTTAAATTCAGCTGAACAATTTGGCGGTTCTGCTACAGAGGATGCATGCGAGCATTTGAAAACCTTCCAAGAGATCTGTGGATTATTTAGACTACCAAGAATAAGCCCAGAAGTGCTGAGAGTCCGACTATTTCCCCATTCATTGAGGGATAGAGCAAAAACCTGGTGGAATAAGTTAACACCGGGTTCAATAAGAACTTGGGCAGATCTTTGCCGTGAATTCCTTTCTCGTTTTAATCCTTCTCTTTTAACTAAAATATTGCGTAACGAAATTGCTACTTTTCAACAGGAAGATGATGAACCAATGTATAAGGCATGAGACCGTTTTACAACTCTCTTACGAAACTGCCCGATGCATGGATTCCCCGTATGGAACCAAATCGTCAAATTCTACAATGCTGCCAACGCACCCACTCGAATAAGGATAGATTCGACAGCTAATGGTTTGCTACTAGACAAAGAGCCGGAAAATGCAATGCTTGTGTTGAAAAGGTTGGCAAAGTACGACGAACAATTCCCCACAGAACGAAGAGGAGGAAGACGAGGAGTATCTGTCAAGGAACACGAATCTGACAACTCGGTAAAAACCCAATTAGCATACATCACCAATGTAGTTGAA
This sequence comes from Hibiscus tridactylites, assembly GCA_958450335.1. NCBI lineage: Eukaryota > Viridiplantae > Streptophyta > Magnoliopsida > Malvales > Malvaceae > Hibiscus > Hibiscus tridactylites. The sequence continues at coordinate 53,169,091 of OY288275.1, forward strand.
AACCTACAATAGAAGAGCGAATCTAAGGCGGTATTTTCTGCTGAGAAGATGTGTGAAACTTGCAGCGGAACCCACAATACAGAGGAGTGTCCCCTAGAGCTGGAAACAAGAATGTATGTTGGAAACTACAACAAGAATAAAGGCTACGACTCCAACAATTACAACCCAAATGGGAGGAAGAACCCTAAATTCTCCTGAAGTAACCCAGAAAATGCTTTGAATCCTCCAGTCCAGAATAATCAAAATCAAGGAGTTCCCAGAATACTATCACGACAACAACTACAACAGCAGTCGGCATCATCTACAAGTATAATAAAGCAAACCTAGTAACTTTCATGTTTCAAACTGGAGCATATATGGCCAACATGGATCACTTTGTCAAGAAGACTGAAACATTCATAGATAAAACAGAGATGAGAATGACAAAACATGATGCTACTTTAATGTCTCTAGAGACACAGATGGGTCAGGTCGCCCAGTTCATCAACACCAGATAGAATGGAGGATTCCCTAGTGATACTGAGGTCACTAGAAAACCAACACATGAGTTGTGTAAAGCTATAACAACGAGAAGTGGGAAACAGATACAAAGACCAAAAATTAAAGAGACACCTAGTAAGGAACCGACCCTACAGACACCTGCCGAAAACACTGCCCCGGTAGACGTGAAACAATCTGCTGTCACCAAACCTGCCACGACAGCAGAAGAATCTAAGGAGGCGACAGAAGAAGTTGAAGAATGTGAGCCTCCTCAGATCCGAATCTCATGTGAAGGACATCTCGAAGATTGTCGTCCTCCACCTCCTTTTCCACAACGGTTGAAGAAACAGAAACATGAGTACCGGCTTAAGAAGATCTATGATGTTTTTAAGCAAGAACATATCAATATTCCGTTGTTGGAGGCCATTAAGCAGATGTCTGGTTATGCCAAGTTCCTTAAAGATGCAATGTCCAGGAGATCCAGACTTGGGGAGTTTGAAAATGTAGTCATGACAAAAGGTTGCATCGCAATCCTGCATAACCATACACCCCCAAAAAAGGATACTAGGAGTTTCATTATACCATGCATAATCGGTGATTAGTATGTGGGTAAGGCACTTTGTGATCTTGGAGCCAGTATAAATTTAATGCCCAAATCTGTTTTCAGAAATTAGGTATTGGACAAGCAAGACCCACAACAGTCATGCTTCAATTGGCAGACCGCTCTTACGTACAGCCGAAAGGAAAAATTGAAGACATCTTGGTAATAGTGGATAAATTCATATTTCCCGCTAACTTCCTTGTTCTATACTGTGAAGCAGACGAGAATGCACCGATCATCCTAGGGAAACCCTTCCTAGCCACAGGTAAGTTCTAGACTGTGAAGCTTGCGTCCAGGTAAGTTCTAGACTGTGAAGCATGCGTCCAGGTAAGTTATTTGAACCTCTGAACTATACCTCTAACAAACATGTAATTCAAAAGCCTTCCATAGATCAGCCACCTGCTTTAGATCTTAAACCCTTGTCAGGGCAACTTAAATATGTTTTTCTTAGTCTCAATGATATGTTGTCTGTGATCATCTCTTCTAAGTTGATGCAGGAACAGGAACATCAGCTGATTGGTATACTACAAAAGCATAAGAAGGCAATTGGATGGACCATTGTCGATATTCAGGGCATTAGTCCGGTAATTTGCATGCATAAGATCCTCTTGGAGGATGATCATAAGCCGACGATAAATGCTCAGAGAAGATTAAATGAAGCAATGCGAGAGGTGGTGCGAAAGGAAATTATCAAGTGGTTTGACGCTGAAATTATTTACGCCATCTCAGATAGCAAGTGGGTGAGCCCTGTGCAATGCGTACCCAAGAAGGGAGGAATAACTGTCGTAACCAACAAGGATAATGAGCTAATCCCAACCATGACTGTGACTAGTTGGAAGGTTTGTATGGATTACCGGAAGCTTAATAAAGCTACCCGGAAGGACCACTTTCCCATACCTTTTATTGACTAAATGTTGGATAGATTAGCGGGAAAACCTTACTATTGTTTCCTTGATGGTTATTCAGGTTACAATCAAATTGACATTGCACCAGAGGACCAGGAGAAGACAACCTTCACATGCCCCTATGGAACATACGCCTTTAGGAGAATGCCATTTGGACTGTGTAATGCACCATCAACTTTTCAATGGTGTATGATGGTTATATTCTCTGATATGGTGGAAGATTTCCTGGAGATCTTCATAGATGACTTTTCTGTCTTTGGAGATAGCTTCAACAATTGCCTAGGTAACTTGAAGAAAGTACTTGAAAGAAGTGAAGAGGCAAATCTTGTACTGAACTGGGAAAATGTCATTTTATGGTAGGTGAGAGCATAGTGTTGGGACACAAAGTCTCCTGTCGTAGCATAGAAGTGGACAGGGCTAAAATCGAAGTAATCGAAAAACTGCCACCACCCACCACAGTCAAGGGAATTAGGAGTTTCTTAGGACACGCAGGTTTTTATCGTATGTTTATTGCTAATTTTTCTAAGATTACTAAACATGTGTGTCTTTTGTTGGAACAGAATAAGGCCTTTGACTTCAATGTCGAATGTACTAAAGCATTCAATACACTGAAAGAGAAGCTGGTAACAGCCCCAATAGTACAGCCACCGGACTAGAGTTTACCGCTCGAGATAATGTGTGATGCTAGTGACTATGCTGTAGGGGCAACACTAGGGCAGCGGAAGGAGAAACTCTTCCACGTAATATACTATGCTAGCAAGATCTTAAACGATGCCCAGATAAACTACATCATGACAGATAAGAAGTTGTTAGCTGTGGTATTCGCCTTTGACAAGTTCAAACCATACATACTTGGAACAAAAGTGGTGGTTCACACGGATCATTCAGCAATAAAATACTTGTTCACCAAGAAGGATGCACGACCATGATTGATACGTTGGATTTTGCTGTTACAAGAATTTGATATAGACATCAAAGACAGAAAGGGAACAGAAAACCAAGTAGCCGATCACTTGTCAAGACTGGAGCTGGGAAAGGATCAAGATAAAAACAAGGTTAACATACATGAGATTTTCCTTGATGAGTAGTTATTCACTACCATGGAAGTACACACAAGCGTTGCCGCGACAGCCACGGCGACATGTAAGTTTTCTGATGTTCCTTGGTATGCCGATATAGTAAACTATCTCGTTAGCAGTTTATTACCTCTTGAACTTAACTATCAAGCAAGGAAGATGTTCCAAAATGATGCAAAACATTATTATTGGGATGAACCTCTTCTGTTCAAACATTGTGCAGCTCCTTATGAAGGACACTTTGGAGGAAACAAAATTGTTGCTAAAGTTCCGCAGTTCGGTTTATTTTGGCCTACACTGTTCAAAGATGCACAAGCTTTTTACAAGCGTTATGACAAGTGCCAAAGGACAGGAAACATTTCTAGAAGGCATGAGATTGCCCTGCAGAACATTCTCGAAGTCAAAATTTTTTATGATTGGGGAATCGACTTCATGAGACCATTCCCAGCTTCTTGTGGGAATCTGTATATACTGCTGGCAGTAGATTATGTGTCCAAGTGGGTAGAAGCCATTGCCACACAAAAGAATGATATTAAAATCGTCCAAAGATTTTTAACACAAACACATCTTCACCAAGTTTGGCATCCCAATGGCAATCATTAGTGATGAAGGTAAGCATTTTGACAATAGGGTGATTGCTAACGCATTGAAGAAGTATAGAGTGAAACACAGAATCGCAACAACATATCACCCACAGACCAATGGGTAGCCTAAAATCTCCAATAGAGAAGTGAAGAACATTCTGGAAATGATGGTTAAGCCATCTAGGAAGGACTGGTCTCTCCACTTGAATGATGCATTATGGGCTTACACGACTGCTTTCAAAACACCACTGGAATGTCACCTTACCGACTCATCTATGGAAAAACTTGACACCCACCTGTCAAGATAGAACATAAATCATATTGGGCTATTAAGACTGTTAATATGGATTGAGATAGAGCAGTGCAGAAAAGGCTCTTGGATTTAAATGAAATTGAAGAGAATCGAGTCATAGCCTACGCCAATGCCAGAATCTACAAGGACAAGACAAAAAAGTGGCACGACAGAAAACTTCTGCCATGACAGTTCATACCAGGCCAAAAGGTGTTGTTGTTCAACTCTCGCTGAAGCTCTTCCCAGGGAAGTTAAAGTCTAGATGGTCTGGACCCTTTCAGGTAGTTCAAGTTTTTCCCCATGGTATCATCACAATAAGATCTATCAAGGACGGGCACCAGTTCAAAGTCAATGGACAGAGACTTAAGCACTATCAGGGGACTGAAGCCCCAAGAGAAAAGAAAGTGGTTACTTTAGGAGATGCCCCTCAATGCATCCCTAATTTAACTTAATTTTTTTTTCTTTTATTATTTTATTGCTTTAATTTTTATTGCTTTAGGAAGTAGGAATTTAATATTAGTTTCATTTATGTTTTCAAGAAAATAAAAGAAACAGAGGAATGAGAAGGAATGAACCAGCCCATCACAAACACATCAGCTCAAGAAGCCCAAGAGAGAGCCCAACGGTAACAAGGCTGTTGTGACAAACTTGGTGACAACCATCACTAGCTGTCGCGGCAGACACGCAACAGACGCGGGAGAAACACGAAACGTGTAACAGACGCATTTAGAAAGCGTGTGACAGTTGGCTCTATTTTCCACGCCAACCGTTATAGCTTCAACGGGCAGAAATCCCATCCTATATAAACTCTCACTCCCATTTCATTTTTCACCTTCATTCTACACTCTTTACTCTGTTCCAGAATTTTTTTAGCTTTCAGTTTTTTTGTTTATTTTTCCACAGCACCCTTACAATGATGATAAGATCAACACGCAGAAGCTCTGCCTCCACCTTTTCTGCAGCAGCCTCCACTCCCACACACAGTAGAATCCGAAAAAGGTTCGACTCTATAGAAACAGAGAAATGATACTACGAATCTTTTTAGAAGAGAGAGATGTGGGAAGAGAGGGGTTTTAATTACTAGAAGAAGACAAGAGATATGGGTTTAGAGGGATTCATCACAAAGAGAATAATCAGTTTGAAATGGAAGATATTTGCTGAGCAACCAGAGGAAATGAATGTCACCCTCATTCGAGAGTTCTATGCTGCAAATCCCACCAAGGACACATTTCAATTCACCATCAGGGGTAAGACAATTGAGTTAGAACCAACTTATATCAATTCCCTGTATGGTATTTACTCGAGCAGGTAAGAGGACGAACACAGACGATTCATCAAGAATCTGTCGCCAGCAGACTACGACAGCATCATGGCAGACCTTACCACAAAAGGCACTAGCTGGAATGATGATCCAAAACATCGGTGCACTGTTCAAAGGACTCAACTCACACCTGCCGCCAAGCTATGGAACCACTTCATGAAGAAACGCCTCATGCTCACATCACACAACACGACAGTGGATAGACAAAGGCTGGCCCTCGTTCATTCCATTATAAATGAACGACAGATCAACGTGGGTAAGTACATTCTTGATGGAATTTTCGAGTGCGCACAGAAGGATAAAGGTCCATTTTTCTTCCCTCACTTGATCACAACCCTATGTAGAGAAAAGAACGCCTCCGAGATTGAAGAGGATGTCAAGATCCAAGGCAAGGGTTGGACACAAAAAAACCTTTACAGCCTTATGGATCTCAAGGCAGCCACACCAATGACATACTTCGACCCCTCTTCCACGACAGAACCTGACTCGACAGAGCCTGATCAGATACAACACACAATAAAGCCATCTGGCATACCAGCGGGCACTTTCTCTAGCCACATCATCCACCTACTGCAACGAATGGATGCACGGCATCAAATATTTATGGAGTATATGAGGGATTTCCACAGTGCAACGATAAATTTTATTAAAGTTGAACTTGATTTTCCCAACGTGCAGTTTCCTCATTTTCCAAAAAATCTTGTCTCTGCCCCATCACTTGTCCCCTCCCCCAAGAAGGCCACATTGACAGTTGCTTCCGCCTCGCCATCTACCGCGACACGACCAGGCGACAGAAGTTCTGCATCACCGTTGGTTACTCCTACCTCACCCAAGGAGGCCCTTTCCAAGGAGAAAGACCAGCCCTCTCAAGGAGCCAAGAGGAAGGAACCAGTGCCAGAAATCGATGCAAAATATTTTGAAGACTTCTTCACTTCTTTAGTTTGGCAAGATGATTCAGATTCTGAACCTTCCGTTGTACGAAAAATAGCCAAGTACTTCCCTCCTATGAAGAAAAAGAAGCTTGATCTAGATGTAGAGGGACTTTGCCACGACAGTGGAGACGGCAACAAAAGCAGCAGCAAAAGTGACAGTGAGCTCGAGGTTCTGGACAAAGCTCCAAAAATTTCACCTACCAGAATCCAGCCGCCTCGAGAGGCAAAGAAAAAGGCAGCCTCATCCTCTCCAACCACGAAAGCAGCACCCAAACTTCCCTAGAAGAAATCAAACGTAACTGCTCGCCGACAGCTCCGTATAGACAACAACAGTGATGACAGCAATGTTGGCACTTCAAATTAAGTTTCTTGCTCATTCTGTTTTCTGTGTTTCTATTTTCTATTTGTGATGTTTTTATCTTTCTGTTTTTGTTTGTCATGGATTGAGGATAATGCAACCCTCGAGTTTGGGGGTAGAAAGTCCTCTTATTATTAATAAACTAATTATATTTTGTGTTTATAACTATTTATTTTTGTGTCTAAAAAAGTTGGCTTAAGTTTTTGAGCTTCTCTTACATGTCGCGGCCTTCACTGTCGTGACAGTAGCTTTAGAATGTTTTAGGAAGTATTTAGAGCCTTACTATAGTTCTGAACTTTTAACACTTTTGTGACTTATATGTTGTTAAGACTTCTGTTAGTAAACTTAGAATAGGAAGCTTAGCCACTTGAGTTAGAAAAAAAAACTTAGACTCAGTTTACTCCTAGAGGTGCCTAACACTGTCTCTAGAAAGATAACTAGAGGTACTCCTAGAGGTGCCTAACACTGGCTCTAGGAAGATAACTAGAGGTGCCCGAAATCGGCTCTAGTAGAAATAGAAAGACTTCAATCTAAGTTAGGAAGTAAACTAGAGGTGCCCGAAATTGGCTTTAGTTAAGAATTATTTTGAAGTAAAACTCAAGTGAGTTGAGTAACTATTATGGTTGCTAAAGAGTTAAGCTCATATTTGTTCACAAAACATGCACACACTCACACGAGAGTTATAATATTGCTCCGTATAAGTCCGTGAACATCCAAAAAGGTATAGATCTTGATGGTGAAGGTGTTGTAGGTAATGGTTTGAGTTTGGGGGTATGTTGAGTGCATAAATGTTCTATATTTTAACCCTCATTTATACATATTATTGATGCACTCAAGCATGTTTAGTTGCATTTTAGGATAAAATTTGCATAAACATCACAGATAGATAATTTTGCGCAGATACTACTGATTTCAGTCAATTCTTGTAGGTACCTATCGTTGTAGCATCCAGGGCAGCAGAAGAACAGAAGATAACAGTAGGGCTGGAGTGAAGGGTTGAAGAAAATTGCCTCATACATCACTGTTGTGACAGTTGCTGTGACAGAAGTGACGACGGTGAAGATAACAGAGATGGAAAATACGAAGTGGAGTTCGACTGATAGAGGATTTCAAGCCTAATTTTTGTAGACCACTCGCATAATTTTTGGAGCCCAGAAGCACAAGGAAGGCCTTGCCCAAAGTTTGAGGAGAAAGTTAAAGCAAGAAGATAGGGCAAACTAAGGGACGTTTATTCAGAGATTTAGTCTTGGCCAGGGCTAAGGGTTCTTTTCTTCTTCATCATGTTCTAAATCTTCCCCAGGGCTAAGGGTTGATCTTGTAAAGTAGTTGTAAGGGTTATACTGTTTCTTAGGTTTTTTGTGCAATCAATAAAACTTCAAGTTTATTTACTTTGGTTTCAACTTCTCATGAGGGTATCGGGAGAGCATTGTGAGGTTATCTATTTACTTAATATCAGGAGAGTTAAGTATAAGAAAAGAGTAAATATAGTTTTCCAGTTTATGGTTAAACTATCTTGGCATATGGATAGGTACAAGGTTAAGCGGCTAAAAAAGAATTCACAAACATCGGTGTTCATCCTTCAATTCACGCCGGGAGGTATCATCCAAGACGTGTTCGCCGACAAAACTTGGACCTAGGGATAGAACAAGTCACACCAGAGGTTCTTTCCGAACTTGAAGTAACGGAGTTATTGATCGATGTCGCGACATGTTCTACGACATAAGCAACAGAAGTCCTCTGAACAATGCAATACATGCACTATAGAATAAATCAATACCAACCTACTTTATCAATCTAATTTACTCCTTTATTTTAGTTTATCTTCAAGAATTCTCAAAACACTTTATTAAATCTATCTCTTTTCTTGTGCAGAGTTTTAAAGTTAGAAGTATTTCCAGTCCATGTGGAGACGATATCCGATACGTCGTATCACTATATTACTTGTGTCGTGTATACTTGCACTCAATTGCGATAGTCTTATTTACACGCAACATTTATGCTTGCTTCTAAGTCACACAATGCCTTCCCAGCACAATGATTCCTAATTGCACATGGTATCATAAAGGTCCCAGGATCCTTTAGTTTAGGTGGTGTTCGGTTGTGTAGCATGGCCATACATCCTTTTGTCACGACAACAATTTTGAACTCTCCAATCCATGTTCGCTTAGAGACAATTTCTTTCAGGAACTTGACATAATTTGGAATTTTCTCAATTGCTTCTACTAAGGGCAAGTTGATGTGGACTTGCTTCAAGATGTCCAGGAACTTCTTGAATTGGTACTCTTACTTCTTCCGTTTTAGCCTTTTGGGGAACGGCGGTGGAAGTCGTATGTCTTCGATCCGTTCCTTGCATGGAAATTTGATCTGGGGTATGGAATCTGGTTGTTCAACAACGTTCTGGTTTTCCTTAGTATTTTTTCCAGGCTCTGCCGCGGCAGTATGGTCAGGTATTGCCGAGGTAGAAGGATCAGGTGTTGCTGAGGTATCAGGGTCAAGCATTGCCAAGGCAATGTTGTTAGACGTTGTCGCGACAATGGGCTCCTTCGGTTTGATCTCCTCCTTTTAATTAGCCTGGGGTTCTTTGAGCTGCTTGTCACTTTTCATGATTTGCTCCCTTGTTAACTTTAGTATCGCTTGGCAACCCTCCCATTGGTTTGGTGTTCAAGATCTGGGAAAATTGCCTCACTTGGGTCTCTAGTGACTTTAGGGTTGCTTCATGGTTCTACATTCTCATCTCAGTCTTGTCCATAAAAGCATCAATTTTCTTTATAAATCTATCATTACTAGCCATATAAGTGCTAGTTTGTGACATGAAAGCATTTAAGGATTGTTCCAAGGAACTAGATGGCATGGTTTGTTGCTTTAACATTTGTTGTTGCATCGATTGTTGAGGCATTTGTTACCGCGGCATGTTCTGCTGGAATCTTAGTGCTGGAGCATTCTGATTTTTTTTATTCAGGGCATTGTTAGGGTTGCTCCATGAGAAGTTTGGATGTTTTCTCCAAGCCGGGTTGTAAGTGTTGGACATCACATTATTGTTTCGGTTTTAGTTTCCAACATAAAAGCTCAACTCTGGATTCTGTGGACATTCAGAAGAGTCATGGTTACCATTGCATAAATTACATAATGAACTGAATACCTTGACCTCTTGTGCATTGCTTGGTCTTTGCATGTTCTTAACCAAATTGATTAAGTTTGCCAATTGTGAAAGAATTGATTCTGATGACTCAAGCTCATTTATGGTGGCATGGCGTCTAACTCCTTCTCTTCTGGATGTTGGGAATTGATAGTCTTTTTTAGCCAGCCTATTCAGGATCTCCGTTGCTTCCTCTAGTTGCTTGTCTAGGAGTATGTCGTTTGCCGAGACATCAAGCATCATCCTCGTTGACGTGTTTACAGAATTGTAAAACATTGTCACATGTGTCCACAATGGGAATCCGTGTAAGGGGAATTTATGTAAAAGCTCTCTATATCGCTCCCAAGCTTCGTACATGGATTCATCATCAGCCTGCTGAAAAGAAGTGATTTCATTACGTAATTTACCAGTTAAATTTGTAGGATTAAATATAGAAAGGAAATCATGACATAAGTCATTCCAGGATTCTATAGATCTAGCTAGAATGTTGTTTAACCAGGTTTTTTCCCTATCCCTCAGTGAATAGGGAAAAAATTTCAGCCTCAAAATATCCTCATAGACTCCTTGTATTTTGAATGAATTGCAAATCTCCAAGAAGGATTTGAGGTGTTGTCTAGCACCTTCAATTGCTGAGCAACCAAATTGGCCTATGGTTGATCATGTTGAACATCACAGGCTTTAGCTCAAAGTGGGCAGCTTCTATTGCAGGTGTGACAACTTCTGGATTTAGTCCATTGAAATCTTCTTCTAAGTAATCTCAGACATTTAGGTTGCTCACTTTAGCAAATTGAGGTGGTCGAATTCCTCCGTCTCCTGCTGCGGCATTCTAATTGCCGACGGGGTTCTAATTGCTGTCAGGATCCTGATTGTCATTGGCATATTGAATGCAGACTACATGTGTCGTTTTTACTCTTATTCTTTGTTTGATTTGTTGGCAAGTACGTTCGATTTCTGGTGTAACACCCGGGTTTGGGGGTCGGGTGAAATTAAAAATATTAAAATATTATTTTGGGCCTTGTATTTTCAAAACAAGTAAATTTATGTTGGGCTTGTTTTAAATCAAAACCCATTTAGCCATAGATTTCATACTATTGTGAATATCCCATTTCATTAAGGGTAAATGAGTCTTTTGGCTTTTAAAAAATAAAACAAAACACATAAAAGTGCCTTTTTCACTCAACTTCTTCCCCCCTCCTTCAAATTTCACGATATATTCCCATCTCCATGGGAGTTCACTATTCCATCACCATCCTCCTTCATCTTTGAAGATTTTTGAAAGGTAATTGTGTTTTTTACTTGTCCTCACCTTCCTCTCCATTCCTATACCTTTAGTTTTCAATAAAACCTAGTATATTGCATTTTGAAGTTTTGGGGTTTTGAATTAAAAATGTTAACTTTGATAGCTTTTAGTTGAGCTTTTGATTTGTTGTTGTTAGATAAGTTATTTACTATCCAAAAGGTCTAACATAACTAATTTTTACATGGTTTTATAATGATTTTCGGATTTCGGTATGTTGGGGAGTTTTAGAGGGGTTTAAAGTTGAGTTTTGGGGCTGTTTAGTGTGGGAAGTTGATGGATGTTGATTAAGTGATGGTTGAAGGTTGTTTTGGGTGTATTAGATGACATTTTGGAGGTTGGAAATATGGTTTTCTGGTTCGGCTTTTGGGTAGCTCGAAAATAGCACTTTTGGGATTGTCTTTAGCTTGAATTCGTGTTATTTATGCTTGGGTTGTATTTCGGGTTTGCTACAGTGATTTGTGGACTGAAATGTGATTGTTTTGATCGTGTTGGATTGCTTAGAATCAAGGAATTGTGTTGGTGAAGCCTCGCATTCGAATCTGGAACCGTTGGGAGCTTGATCGGTGGTTTGCTTGTGTTTGGAAAGTCTGGTGAGTGGTTCTTCGACTTTAAATTGGTTTTCAAATGTTGGTTCGAGCATGTGGACCTAGGTCGGGCTTGGTAAACCCACCTAGGGTTGGGATTAGATTGGTAGTCTAATCTCAAGCTTTAGTTAGAGACCCATGGATGAACTTTGAATCTTGTGTTTATGCCTCATATGTTATTTGTGATTAATGTTGATATGTACATTGTGGCTATGTGTGATATTGAGGCATGATGATTTGTCTATGCATTGTGATATGCATGTGGTTGATGTAATGTGAGTACATGATTGTAAATCATGGTGGCTACGTGCTAGGCACGGGAAATGGTAAGAAATTTGTGTTATGAAAGATTGTGAATTGAGTTAGTATTGGCACTAGTATGCTTGGGTACAAATGATCGATCATTAGGATGGTAGTGTGCATACGAGTGTCAAAATGCGCGCGTGGTCTTGGTGATGGTAGTCATCAAGATGGAGTACGGGTACGCCCGAAAATCTTCTATTATATGTTAGTCGGTGATGAGTGGAATCCCATCAACGGGGCGTGAAGATGAGTGGAATCCCCTCCGCGTGAAATGGTGATAAGTGTAATCCTACCACCACCTCATGTTAATGAGTGGAACCCAATGTTGTGGCTCCTGTTAATGAGCCGGTGGTTGGAGTAGAGGCTCCTGTGGAAGAGCCTGATGTTGGAGTCGGAGCTCCTTCTCCACCACCTCCTCAGCCTGATGTGGAAGGCGAGGCTGGAGCTGAGGGAGCGAGACCTCAGGTTGGCCAGGGTGGCCAAGGTCCTGCAGGGATAGATATGGCTCCGCTAGTTCAGGCTATAGCGGGAGCGTTTTAGGCTGTTGTTGCCGGAGCTCAGACTGCAGTTTAGCCGATAGGAGATGATGCTAGCTTACCTTTAGAGAGGCTTCGTAGCCTAGAAGCAGATGAGTTCAGGAGATCTACGCCTGAGAGATCATAGTTGTTGCTAGAGAAGACGGTTCGTATTTTAGCTCAGATGGGATGTGTTGGGGCCCGTAAGTTGGGTTGTGTAGTTTCGTTGCTTCATGGTGGTGCCTACACCTGGTGGGTCACCATTACTATCGGCGTGCCTGAGGCTGAGATCAGTTGGAATTTCTTTTAGACTGCTTTCAGAAAGAGGTATTTGGGCCCGAGATATTTAGATGAGAAGAAGCGGGAGTTCATGGCTCTTGTTCAGGGAGACACAACAGTGACAGATTATGAGATCCGCTTTGTCCGACTGAGTCAGTATGCTCCGGAGTTGGTTCCTACTGAGAGGGACCGTTGTGATCGGTTCAGGTATGGACTTCATAAGGAAGTCAAGAGGTACACCTTGGCCACAGATAATTCTGATTTTGATATCTTGGTCGCTAGGGCCAAGGACATCGAGCATAGCTTGGGGCTGACCAAGCGTTCGGGAGGATCTAGTTCAGGGAAGAGGCATAACAACTTTGATCGTGGTGATGCGAAGAGGCATCGGGGAAGTGGACATCAGTTTGATCATAGGCGTGGCGGTGGCCACCATGGTAGAGGCCATCAGGGCTTGAGAGCTAGAGGGCGTTTGCCCGAGTTTGCTCGATGTGGGAGACAGGATTCATGAGAGTGTTGGGGAAACTATCATGCTTGCTGGAACTGTGGATCGAGAGACCACTTCAGGAGAGAGTGTCCGCATCAGGCAGCACATGCACCGATTCTGGCACAGGCTCTTGTGAGAGCGATCGACTATCAGAGAGGTCGTGGGCGCGGTCGTGGTTACTTCCAACCGAGGGCTGATGCACCTAGAATAGAGGAACCGAGGAATCTTGCTCATGTACTGGCAGTTCAGCCAGAGGCCGGTGGACCAGCTAGAGTCTACGCACAGAGAGAGGCAGGGAATGACACAGATGTGATAGCAGGTAATTTTGAGTTACAGTCCAGGTCTTTGCTTTCCTTAGTTGATTCGGGTTCCACGCATTCTTATATTTTGAGTGAGCATGCAAAGAAGTTAGACATACCTGTTGAGATTTTAGACGTAGGGATGCATGTGACTAGTTCCTTCGGTGGGACAGTTGTAGTTAGACGGATGTATAGGAGGTGTCCGTTGAAGATTCAGGGTCATGTGTTTCCTGTTGATATGATGGAACTTTCGTTCTATGGTTTTGATATTATTTTGGGTATGGATTGGTTGGTTGAGCACAGAGCTAGTGTAGATTTTGAGACAAAGAGAACTTCGTTGAAGCTTTTTGATGACTACGAGGTAGTAGTAGTAGGCGAGAACGTTAAGTTCTTGTTGAACGTTGTGTCAGCTTTAGAGGCTCATAGGTTGATGGACTCCGGTTGTGGGGCTTATTTAGCGTATGTGATGAATCCGAATATGAGTGAGGTTAGACCGAAAGATATCAGGATAGTTTGTGATTTTCCGGATGTGTTTCCAGAAGAGTTACCGAGTTTGCCTCCTGATAGAGATGTAGAGTTTGTGATTGAGAATGTTTCAGGGTCTACTCCAGTTTCTATTGCTCCGTACCGTATGGCTCCGAAATAGTTGAAGGAGTTGAAAAGTCAGCTTCAGGAGTTGTTAGATCGAGGTTTTATTAGGCCTAGTAGTTCGCCTTGGGGTGCTCCCGTGTTGTTTGTGAAGAAGAAGGATGGCAGTAAGAGAATGTGTATCGACTACAGACAGTTGAACCAGTTGACAGTGAAGAACACGTATATGTTGCCTCGTATAGATGACTTGTTTGATCAGTTGAGGGGTGCCTTAGTGTTTTCGAAGATAGATTTGAGATCAGGGTACTATCAGTTGAAGGTAAAGGAATGTGATGTTCCAAAGACAGCTTTTAGGACTAGATACGGTCATTATGTGTTCCTTGTGATACCGTTTGGGCTCACGAATGCACCAGCAGTTTTCATGGACATGATGAATAGAGTTTTCCGAGACTATCTAGACCGATTCGTAGTTGTTTTCATAGACGACATCCTTGTGTACTCGAGATCAGAAGAAGAACATGATGAGCATTTGAGACTTGTTTTACAGAGATTGATGAGTAATCAGTTGTATGCTAAATTGAGTAAATATGAGTTCTGGATTAGAGAAGTTGTGTTTCTTGGCCATGTGGTATCAATTGAAGGTATTCGTGTTGATCCGACGAAGATTGAAGCCATTTTTGAGTGGAAACAACTTAAGTCAGTGACAGAGATTAGGAGTTTCCTAGGACTAGTTGGTTACTATAGGAGGTTAGTTGATGGTTTCTCTAGAGTAGTTGCTCCGTTGACTAAATTGTTGCAAAAAGGAGTGAAGTTTGAGTGGTTGATGCGAGATAGAGTGCTTTTGAGAAATTAAAAGAAGCTTTGACGAATGCTCCAGTGTTGGTACAACTCGTTTCAGGGAAAGAGTTCGTGATCTATAGCGATGCTTCCTACGTAGGTTTAGGTTGTGTTATGATGCAAGAAAGGAGAGTTGTTGCTTATGCTTCAAGACAGTTTGAAGGTGCACGAGAAGAACTACCCTATGCACGACATTGAGTTAGCAGCATTTGTGTTCGCGTTGAAGATTTGGTGTCACTACTTGTATGGTGAGAAGTGCACGGTTTACACTGATCATAAAAGCTTGAAGTATCTGATGACTCAGAGAGAGTTGAACTTGAGACAGAGAAGATGGCTTGAACTATTGAAAGACTATGATTTGACTATCGAGTACCATCCGAGTAAGGCAAATGTAGTAGCTGATGCGTTGAGCAGAAAATCTGCAGTTGAGTTGCGAGCTATGTTTGCTAGGCTGAGTGTATCAGCGGACGGTGGTTTTATTACAGAGTTCCAAGTGAAGCCTTCGTTGATTCAGATGACCAGAGAGAAATAGTTGCAAGATGTATCTTTAGCTTCACATGTTCGGGAGATTGCAGAAGGTAGACCGATAGAGTACAGTTTCAGTGATGAGAACGTGTTGTGTTTCAGAGACAAGAGTTGTAGTACCTAAAGATGTTGGGTTGAGACGTATGATTCTGAGCGAAGCACATTCGAGTCCTTTTTCTATGCATTCGGGCAGTACTAAGATGTACTGAGATCTGAAGAGTGATTATTTCTGGGTTGGTTTGAAGAAGGATGTAGCCGAGTATGTGAGTTGTTGCATGGTTTGTCAGAGACTAAAGGCAGAACATCAGGTTTCTTCAAGTTTGTTACAGCCTTTGAAAATTCCGGAATAGAAGTGGGAAAGAATCACTATGGACTTTGTGACAGGGTTGTCGTTGTCTCCTTCGAAGAAGAATTCTGTTTGGGTGATAGTTGATAGATTCACTAAGTGTGCTCATTTCTTAGCAGTGAACACCACAGATTCCTTAGACAAGTTGGCAGATTTGTACATCCGCGAGATTATGAGATTGCATGGAGTTCCGAAGTCTATTGTATCAGACATAGATCCGAGATTCACATCGAGGTTCTAGGGTTGTTTGCATAGTGCCCTAGGTAGTCGTTTGCATTTCAGTACTTCTTATCATCCGCAGTCTGATGGTCAGTCAGAGCGATTGATACATGTATTAGAGGATATGCTCCGTTGTTGTGTGATTGACTTCCAGGGTTCATGGGAGAAACATTTACCCTTAGTCGAGTTTGCTTACAACAACGGTTACCAGGCTAGTATCCAGATGGCTCCTTATGAGGCATTGTATGGTAGGCGATGTAGGACTCCGATTTGTTGGGTCGAAACGTATCAGAAATTGTTACCTATGCCAGATTTGCTTAAGGGGACTACTGATAAGGTGAAGTTGATTTGTGATCGTTTGAAGACAGCTTCCAATCGTCAGAAATCTTATGCTGACTTGAAGAGAAAAGAGATTGAGTTTTCAGTGGGTGAGAAAGTGTTTCTGAAAGTATATTTGTGGAAGAACGTAATGCGATTTGGCCAGAAAGGCAAGTTGAGTCCGAGGTTTATTGGTCTATACGAGATAGTTGAACGGATTGGGCTAGTAGCTTACCATTTGAGATTGCCTTTAGAGTTAGAGAAGATTCACGATGTTTTCCATGTGTCGATGCTAAGGAGATATAGATCAGATCCTTCTCATGTTATGCATGTTGAGGAGATAGAATTGAATCCGGATTTGTCTTACAGTGAAGAACCAGTTGAGATACTTGCTTCTGATAGCAAGGTGTTGTGTGGTAAGACCATAGAGTTGGTCAAGGTGTTGTGGTGACATAGAGGCGTGGAAGAGGCCACGTGGGAGAGGAAAGCGGATATGCTTGAGCAGTTTCCGTACTTGTTTCCGTCAGGTAATTTCGGGGACGAAATTCCTTAAGTGGGGGAGAGTTGTAACACTTGGGTTTGGGGGTCGGGTGAAATTAAAAATATTAAAATATTATTTTGGGCATTTTATTTTCAAAACAAGTAAATTTATGTTGGGCTTGTTTTAAATCAAAACCCATTTAGCCATGGATTTCATACTATTGTGAATATCTCATTTCATTAAGGGTAAATGAGTCTTTTGGCTTTTAAAAATAAAACAAAACACATAAAAGTGCCTTTTTCACTCATCTTCTTCCCCCTCCTTCAAATTTCACGACATATTCCCCTCTCCATGGGAGCTCACTATTCCATCACCATCCTCCTTCATCAATGAAGATTTTTGAAAGGTAATTGTGTTTTTGACTTGTCCTCACCTTCCTCTACATTCATATACCTTTAGTTTTCAATAAAACCTAGTATATTGCATTTTGAAGTTTTGGGGTTTTGAATTAAAAATGTTAACTTTGATAGCTTTTAGTTGAGCTTTTGATTTGTTGTTGTTAGATAAGTTATTTACTATCCAAAAGGTCCAACATAACTAATTTTTACATGGTTTTATAATAATTTTCGGATTTGGGTTTGTTTGGGGTTTTAGAGGGGTTTAAAGTTGAGTTTTGGGGCTGTTTAGTGTGGGAAGTTGATGGTTGTTGATTAAGTGATGGTTGGGGGTTGTTTTGGGTGTATTAGATGACATTTTGGAGGTTGGAAATATGGTTTTCTGGTTCGGCTTTTTGGCAGCTCCAAAATAGCACTTTTGGGATTGTTTTTAGCTTGAATTCGTGTGATTTATGCTTGGGTTGTATTTTGGGTTTGCTACAGTGATTTGTGGACTGAAATGTGATTGTTTTGATTGTGTTGGATTGCTTAGAAATAAGGAATTGTGTTGGTGAAGCCTCGCATTCGAATCCGGAACCGTTGGGAGCTTGATCGGTGGTTTGCTTGTGTTTGGAAAGTCCGGTGAGTGGTTCTTCGACTTTAAATTAGTTTTCAAATGTTGGTTCGAGCATGTGGACCTAGGTCGGGCTTGGTAAACCCACCTAGGGTTGGGATTAGATTGGTAGTCTGATCTCAAGCTTTAGTTAGAGACCTATGGATGAACTTTGAATGGTGTGTTTATGCCTCATATGTTATTTGTGATTAATGTTGCTATGCACATTGTGGCTATGTGTGATATTGAGGCATGATGATTTGTCTATGCATTGTGATATGCATGTGGTTGATGTAATGTGAGTACATGATTGTAAATCATGGTGGCTACGTGCTAGGCACGTGAAATGGTAAGAAATTTTTGTTATGAAAGATTGTGAATTGAGTTAGTATTGGCACTAGTATGCTTGGGTACAAATGATCGATCATTAGGATGTTAGTGTGCACACGAGTGTCGAAATGCGCTCGTGGTCTTGGTGATGGTAGTCATCAAGATGGAGTACAGGTACGCCCGAAAATCTTCTTTTATATGTTAGTCGGTGATGTGTGGAATCCCATCAACGGGGCATGAGGATGAGTGGAATCCCCTTCGCGTGAAACGGAGATGAGTGTAATCCCACCGTAAGGTAAAGGTTGAGTGTTGGATGTAAGTTCCAACGGTTGTTATCCGCGTATTCGAGTCATAGCTAGGTGCCAATATGTATTGTTGAATGTGTTTCCATATGGTTGTGTTTATGGACATGTTGAGCATGGCATGATATTTGATGTTATGTTCATGCATTTCATATTTGACTCTTTTGGCTTCGAAGGTAAGAGATCATGCATTCTTCCTTGGTTTGTTGCTCGTGCTTGGACCCTGCATTGTCGAGGTTTGTATTATGAGCTTACCCTCGCTAAGCTTTATGATTACGCTCTATTTTGTTCGACAACGCAGATCCTTAGTTTGTGGGTTGCTTGTGCAAGGAGAAGGCCTCCAAGTGTGCTATTTGTGCTTTTGCTATCCTCAAGTATGAACTTTTAAGTTATGAGATGTAATAGATAAGCAATGGGATATATGTTGTTGTTTTGTGTTAGGAGCTTGTTTAGACTCCTTTGATATGTTGATGTTGTGGTGTGGCTCGTTGATGCCTTATTTTTGGATTGTAAACCATGCTTTTGATGCGTAACATGAATGCTTATGTGTATGTCTCGTGCTAAGGCATAAAAACCTTGAATGTTATGTATGCCTCTTTTGGTGAATGCATGATCCTTTAAATGTATGGCCTTTACATGTGAGTTAAGTGTTTAAGCATGTTTGTAATAGGGTGTATGCCTCTAGAGTTGTGTTTGCATGTTGTGTCTTGCTTCTTGAAGTCGTTGGGGTCGTTTGGGGTCGTTTAGAGATGTTTAAATCTGGTTTTGGAAATCCACTGGTTGCAGGCGTTTTGGAACGGGTAAGGCTGTTTCGAAACGGGTGTGGCTCCAGGGACACCCGTATCGGAACGCGTTCCGATACGGTTTGGATACTGTGAACCTCTGTTCCGATACGAGTTTCAAAACGTTTTGGATACTGTGAGAGCCTATTCCGGAATGTGTTTCGGAACGTCTAGGCGAAATGGTCCCCTATTCCGAAACGGGGTGGATGCGTTTCGGTACGGGTGACTGACTTTTTGAATTGGGGCCCGTATTTTGAAACGGGCAAGCATGTTTCGAAACACAGGCCTAAAGTGTGGGCTTTTGACATCTCTAAAGGTTCTCAAGTGTTGGGCATTAGGCCCTGTTCGATGTTAGCTTTCTTGTGAGACTTGTTTTCTGCTGTCGCTTCACACATGGGTCTAATTGAATCCATCTAGACAAGATAATAAATGGAAAGGTTTTCTCGGGTTGTTAACCGAAGTGGAGCCTTAACGGGTTTCGCCTCGGTTTTCCCCGTGTGACCCGCTTAGACCGGTCGGCCGCCCGGGCCGGGACGAGGGGGTTACATCTGGATCAAGAGGGATTATTGGATTCTTTCGATTTTCTCTGGTCATACATCAATGCAAAACCAAATTTGATTAGCCCTTGAAAAACTGAAAATAAAAAGTGCAAGAAAATGAAACAAATGTTTTTTTTTCCAATCCCCGGCAACGGCGTCAAAAACTTGTTGCGTGTGTAAAGTGCCCCGCAATTGTGCAAGTGTACACGTCTCAAGTAATAAAGGGATGAGTATTGAGTATTGTCTCCACAACGATTGGTGTAACTTCCAATGTTTATTGTCTCGCATTGAAAAGAAACAAAAGTAAAGAACACATGTGATTTGATTGGGTCTTTAGAATAATCTAATAAATAGAAAATAAAATAAGCAAGTAAAGTAAAGAGATGAGTAATCAAGATAAGAGAATAGGCCAGATTATATTGCGTCATAGTGTGGAAACCAATTGGAACTGTCTCGATTTTTTAATGCAACAAAACACCGAATTGCCTCGGCAATGACCAAAGCTACTGCCTCGGCAATCCCTTGCTCTGGCAGCAACCAACAACGTCAAGGTTCCTCAAAGCATCTTTTAGTGGCTCCTTCTTATCCCTAAGTCGAAACACTACTGATGTGCAAACCTTGATAATACCTCCCAGCGTGAACCAAGGATGAACACCAACCAATCTTACGCTTCTTTTAGCCGTTGAAACTCGAACTTATCCCTAAGCTGAGTTAGTTTTCACCGATTGGGATGAAAACCATGTTTATCTGTTTCGTGAGTCTAACTCTCCTAATATTAGACAAATAGATGCAACAGCAATTTCCTCTCCCGATTCAACTGCAAGAAAACGTAAACACCAAGAATAAGCAAACCTTGAACTAAAATTGCATTGAAAAACTTAAACAAAATCCAATCGTTTTCTCGCAACTACTAAACAATACAATCTAAACCCTAAGAAGAAATTAGAACATGATATCGATATAAGCTCACTACAAAATCTCTCAACTCTCGATTGCTTGATTGATCGTTTGATGTTCTCAATGGCCGGCTTTGGCTTCTTATTTATATAGGAGGTCTAGGTCAAGTCTTTCTTGAGGAGGAAGTCAAGTTAGAATTAAATACATTAAAAGAAAAGATTTTCTTTTAAGTATTATGTCATTCTTCCTTAAAATCCTCCCACTTGCGTGGAATCTTCTCTTGACCTTCCTTCAGTGTTTTCATGATCTTACCGCAGTCCGATCTTCATGTAAAGTACTTAGAAAATTCAGCTTTTCATGATCTTCAGAACGTATACCACTTTGTATATTTTCTCCCTTGTCGATTGTGTTTGGGCATTACCTCGCCAACAGCTTGGTTATTGCCTTGGCAATGGTCTGTCTGTATTTTTTCGCTCAGCAGAGCTTTATCTCATGGTTCAGCTTCCTTAAATAGAAACTGACATCCACGGCTAGCTTGATCTGGACTGTCGAGAGATGGTTCTACACTATTCCTTCTTTTCCTTCACTGTCGCGGTAGTGCTTGCCCGGGTAGTGAGTAACGAAATCTGCACTTGCACCAGACACACATTAAGCAGTACTTTTTCCACCAAATAAACCAAACATAAGGATCAAACATAATAAAGATGAGATCGGTGTGATTGATGCATAGAGGACTACAATGTGACTCAAATGGGTGTAGATTTAGCAATAATTGTCATAGAAAAATGGTGAAATTATAGTACTTTTACACACCTAATAGTAGTGTAATAAAAAAATAATTTTATCTAAACCAATCAACATGTTAATGTCCAGATAAGCCGTTCGTCAATTTTTTAACGGAACGAGACCAATTTGTATGTAAAATTTAGTTAAGGGACTAGTTTGTAACATTTGATAGTCAAGGGACGTAAAAAATATTTGGACCATAACCGGGGGACCATTTATGTAGTTTACCCGTAATTTTTTTAGGTTTTACTATGGATAAACTAAAATTGAGGTCATCTTATTGTATTGATTACATCTGAGAAATAAAAGTTTGATATCCAAAATAAAACTCATGAATACTATCTCATTACTTCTAAAGGTGTTTGTGCTTGATTAGTTTAGTCTTCGTCGACATGTTCATTTATATGTTCGCCAACATGTTCTTTTAATGTTCACAAGCACGTTCTTTATTTGTTTAGAAACGTTAACCAAACAAACAAATAAATTAAATAAATGGTGAAATTATGTCACTAGTTCTTAAGCTCCTTAGACTTCAAAATTTGAACTTCAAAGTTTTTCATGTGTTCAATTTAGTCCCTACCTTCAACAATATTTAAAATGTAAAAAATAAAATGGAAGGAGAAACCGAGTAAATGAGCTTATAAACGAACCGGTAAATGAGTTTGTTCATGAACATAAACAAATCGAACACAAATTTTTTAGTGTTTGTTCATTTATTAAACGAACATAAAAATTTTGTTCATACTTTTTATTCAGCTTAATAATCAAATATAAACGAACATATACAAACGGTTCACAAACAATTCATCGAAAGCATTATTTATTTACACCTCATTAATGATATTAACTCAATCAATTATTTAGCATTAAAATTTTAAAAAAATTATTTAATCCCCTCAAAATTTTAAAAATTTATATTTAGCTTTAAATTTTTTGAATTAAATTTTCTTCCATAATTTTTAAAAGTTCTTATTAAATCTTTCAAAATTACAAAAATCTTAATTAGATTCCAAAATTTTAAAATATGTAAATTAAACCTTCAATTTTTGAAAATTATATTAATTTAAATATTTATTTTTTATTTGGGTAAACTACATAAATGACCACCTTACTATTGGTAAGGTCGCGATTTGACCACCTTACTTTTTTCAAAACAATTAGACCATCATACTATTAAAATAGACTCAATGTGACCACTTGTCGTTAAAACCTAACGGAGGGAGTGACGTGGAAGTTATTAAAAATTGGTATAATTACACATACGGTCCTCGTTACTTATACACTTTATCAATTTGGTCCTAATTTTAATTTAATAAATTAATTCATTATTTAATTAAAGATGTTGACATGTGTCACCATCTTATTAGAGAAATTTAGTTATTTATATTTGATTTAATAATTTAATTTTTCTCCTCTAATCACCCAGTGACATTTGTCACCAAATTGAAGGTAGAAAATAAAAGCAAAGAGCATCTTGCTCTTGGTGGGATTCAAGCATGGGTTGCCTTGGGTGGGGTGATGCATGTTTATGACTATGCTAAGTGGATTTTTGTGATATATAGTACAAAACCTAGTATATATCTTAGTTTGTTGCTTATGCCAGGAAAAAAAGAAATAAATATGAATTAAGGAGACTCGAACATGACACTTTTGGGATGCATAAAAACATCTGAACCGCTGAAATAAATCTAATAATTAAATTGTTAATAATTTTAATTTTAATAAATTATTACATTAAAAATAAAAATTTTAAAATTATATTAAAAAATTATTTAACGAATCTAAACTCGCAAACATGATAATGAATTGATATATTTTTATGATTATGTTAAAAAATTTAAAATTTATTTAACGAATCTAAACTCACGAACATAATTTAAATGAATTGATATTAAAAATTTATCTTAAAATTATATTAAAAAATTATTTAACGAATTTAAACACATGAACATAATTTAAATTAGATTTATTTCAGTGGTTTAGATGTTTTTATGCATCGCAAAAATGTCATGTTCGATCCCTTTAATTCATACTTATTTTTTTTCCTGGCATGAGCAACAAATTAAGATATATATTAGGTGTTGTACCATGTATCACAAATATCCACTTGGTCTAGTGGTAAACACGCATCACCCCACCCCGACAACCTAGGTTTGAATCCCACCAGGAGCATGATGTTTCTTGCTTTTAAAAGTTAAATTATTAAATCAAATATAAATAACTAAATTCTTCCAATAAGGTGGTGACACCACCTATTTAAATAATTAATTTATTTTATTAAATAAAAATTAGTACCAAATTGATAGAGTGTATAAGTAACGATGATCAAATGTGTAATTATATCAATTATTACTAACTGACATGTCACTCCCTCTATTAGGTTTTTACGGCAGGTGGTCACATTGAGTCTATTTTAATAGTATGATAGTCTAGTTTCTTCGAAAAATAGTAAGATGGTCAAATCACGGCCTTACCAATAATAAGATAGTCATTGTAGTTTATTTTTTTTATTTTTAGTTGGCCTCCACAAATTCTTTCGCTAGATTCTACCACACATATGGGCCTATACGATAGATACTAACCCCTCGTGAATTTCTTTGAATTGAAAGTGTACTTGATAAATGACCCATGGCATAATATCTTTATTGTGTCTAACATGTTTGGGATACAAAAACTAAGCAAATTAAATATAATTTCCCAACTTATGTAAACAAAATTTATATATATATATCATAAAATGTCTATCCAGGTGGATTTCCACCAATCACCATAAATTACATAATAGTAAGTGTTTAAATATGTTTGATTTACACTCTCTTATATATATTGCAATATCAATGATACTAACAGAATAAACTGAATAAAGTCTTTAATATATTAATCAAACTCTTAATAGTGGATAATTTAACATTATGTGTGACAATTAAAATTTGATTACTATAATCTATTTACGAGTTGGATGAAAACATGAATTCCATCTTTCTATTTTATAAAAATTGAGAAGTTGGTCTTTGTATTTTAATTTTTTAAGGTTTAGTCCTTGTACTTTATGAAAATTGAAAAACCAATCCCTTAATTTGTATACATATGAAATTGACATGTTGGTTTTTGATAATTTGTTTGATATGAATTGTCGAACTGTTCATTTTTTGTTAATCGTGTGCTTATAAATCGTGACAAAATATTGATAAAATTCTAAATAATCTTAGTGTTTTATCTAACCAATCCAAGAAATCATGGTGAGGGTGAGCATTCGAACGAGTCGAGTAAAAACATTTCGATTTAGCAGAGTTTATGAGCCTTGGTTTACAACTCAAAATTTATTTAAAATTTTTATAACTAGAAAATTAATCCACTAGTTTCTAAAATTTTGAGTTATTCGAATTCTCATTTTATAACTTTAACTTTATTTGAAATTTTTCAAATTGAATTGTGTTTATAAAATTTCAATTCGAATACAATCAAGTCAAGTTAAATTTTGTTCACCTTATTTCTATTCGAAGAAAAAATTATATTCAAATACAATGATATTAGGATGGGATCATGTATAAGTTGAGGTTTGAATGGGTGTAGTGTCACACCAACTTATTGCTACTTGTTGAAGTAAAGTAGAAAGGCAAAAAGTCCAAAATTGAAGTAAGAAAGGCAACAAAGCCCCTTTTCTTTTCCTTTTTGAATAGTTTAGATTAGCTTTTGAGGGGGTCACTTTTTTGCCAAAAGTAGGCAAAAGCCTAAAATGTGGAGGAGATTGCCCCTGCATTTCTCACCCTCACTTTGAGAAATGAGTATCTTTATCTCCAATCTCTGCCAACAAACATCCACTGGTCCCAATTCATTTTATATATATACTTGGGTTTTTATCCAAAACTTTTTCCTCTTATTATTCATTCCATTATTTAAAGTTTATTATTAAAGAAAAAATATGTTAATCCATCACAACTTTTATTGGAAAGTGAACATAGATATTATTGATCATACATATCAAGATATTCCGAGTTAGGTATATTATGAGATTAAATAATTACATAATGCAAAAACAAATGTCTCTAATATTTATTAAATAGTCAGTTTGGTTCTTATTCTTCTTTTGAAGCAACTCTATGTTTTACTTTCGATTAAAATAATTCTTTTGCGGATAAAAACTGTTAGTTAACTAACAGTAAATTACTTGAAATGACGTGACAAATCTACATGGCAGTGTCATATAAAATTATATAAATAATTTTATAAAATTATAAAATGTAAAATAGTTTGACTGACAAACCTACTTGAAAAAATGTTACACGAAGTCAAAAAAATTATTATGAAATTATACAAAAATAAAAATTATTTTTTATATTGATGTTATATTTTGTCAAGTCAATTAAAATTATTTTCAATTAGTTGATTAGTTTTCATCCGCAGAGAAAATATTTTAACTTAAAATAAAACGGCGTGGGTTAATTTACTTCAATTAGGTGGAAAAAAAAGTTTTTTTAGCCAATTCTTATGAAGGGGAGGGGGAATTTGCTATTACCAAACCCACAATCTAAGAGATGAGAGGATGTTAACTGAGAATTTTAAACTAATTCTTGTCTCGTTGAATTGTGTGTCCCATGTAACGCCCGTGTTTCGGGGTTAGGAGTTAGTCGGGTTAGTGGTCCGAGTCAGTAAAATTAAATTAAATCAATTCAACCTTAATTAGGGTCTAATTGGATTTTAATAAAAAGGGGAAGGACCAATGTGGTAATTTGACCCAAAAGAATTTTAAAAGCAAGACAACTTTTAAAAAGTTGTCATCTTCTCTCCCCACTCCCATCTTTCCAACGTGAAATGAGCCAAAACCCCTTTCAAACTCTCCCAACTCAAAATTACTATTCCATTGAGTCTCATCTTCATTTCAAGGCCATTTTGAGAGGTAAAAACATTTTCTAACTCTTCTCTTCATCCTCTATCTACTCATGGTCCTAGATTTTAAAACTATGAACTTTTGAAATGTTAGGGTTTGGTTAAAGCTTGAGTTTTTATGAAGATTTTCATTTTGTTTTGAAATATAAAGTTGGGTTTTATCTTAATCACATTGAAATGTACATTATATGTTAAAATGGTTGGGTTTTGGTAAAAACCCGAAATGGGTTCTTGAAGCAATTTTTGAGATGTCTAAAACTTGGTTTTTGGTGGGTTTTAGGTTGTGATTAGAGGGCTGATGGTTTATGTATGTTAGGAGGATGTTTTGGGACCATTTGGGGGTCAATTGGATGATTGAAAATGGAATTTTCAGCTAAGGTTTGAGGGAGCACGAAAATGGACATTTTTGGGGTTTGATTTGATTGGAAAATTTGTTGAAGTTGGATTGAGCTCAAGAGTTGAGTGTTGACTGAATTTTAGCATTGATTGGGATTAATGGATGTATTTTTGGTTGGCTAGAAGCAAGAGGAGACGTTGGAGAAGCATTGGAATCGAATCTGGGCTTGTAGGAGATTTGCTTTGGTTGCTAGGAAGGGTGGTGAGTGATTTTAAACACGTTTTAAGGTTTGGTTCGAGTGTGTGAAGTGTGTGAGTTGAAATGTGCTTGGTAGGCCATTTCTATGTGAATTCAAGTTGTTAATTTAGCTATTGTTTTCCATTAAATGCTATTGTGGTTGCCTATCTATGCTCTTGTGATATGTGGTTAATTTGTACATGTATATCATGATATGTTTATATGATGAGCATGAGATATGGTTGATGGATTTGTGATGTGGTAAATGAAAATTGGCACTAATTAACTTACCGGATGTAAATGATCGATCATTAAGATTAGTGTGCACACAAATTGAGTCAAAACGTACGTGGCCTTGATGGCGCTAAGTCATCAAGGAGGAGTACGGTGATGTAATATTCCACCGGAAGCTTTTATATAATCTACGGGATGATGAGTGGAATCTCATCCGTAGGGCATGTGGTGATGAGTGGAATCCCGCCCATGCAAGGTCCGGTGATGAGTGTAATCCCACCAAGGTAAAGTGATTGTTGAGATTAAATCCGCACATCCGAGTAACTAATAGTGGCCAATTAAACTTGTTCGTATGATTGTGATATATGATGTTAATATATGATGATGATATTGATATTCGAGCCTAGTATGATGTGAGATGCCATACATGACTCTTGAAAGACTAGCTAGGTCTACTTGTGAAATTATCTATGCATGTTAGATATGAGATTTAGGGAATACATGCTTGAACCCTGCATTGTTAATGTTTTCGGTTTTAGAGCATCCTCACTAAGCTTATAGCTTACGCTCTCATTTTCAACAATGCAGATCATTAGTGTGGCGTTAGCTCGGAGCAAGGCAAGAATGGCTTTCCAAATTTGTTGCTCAAGTACGATTAATTATTATGTAGTAGTTAAGCAATGTGGCAAGAGAGTGTGTTTGTATGAGCTTTGTATGACTCATATGTGATTTTGATGTTTATGGTTTGACTTGGGTTGTAAGCATGATATACCTTGCCAAATGCTCATTTGATGCATGTCTTTTGGATGTTTAAGGTTGTTTGATGGCATGTAAAACTATATGTGATGACTGGTATCTTTTGTCTATTTAAAGGTCTTCAAGTATGCTCTTCATGATATGTCTCTATTGAGTATTTGTCATGTATGAGTGATTGTTCAAATCCATGCCTTGTATATGTTCGAGCATGCTAAATATAGGATGTATGCCTCTAGACTTTGTTTGATGGTGTTGTGTGCCTTTAGGGGTCCTATGGGACCTTTAGACTTGTTGAAATTCCCCCAGAATCTGTCTTTCGAAGGTTACATGTAGCCCGCGTTTAGAAACGGGCTGGGTCGTTTCGGAACGGGCAGGCTTCAGGGACCCCGTATCGGAACGCGTTTCGATGCGGTTTGGCCTATGGAAGCCCCTATTTTGATACGCGTTTCGGAACGTTTGGCTACTGGAATTATGAGAAAATGGCGAGATGAAGGCGTTTCGAAACAGGTCTGAGGGTTTCGAAATGGTCAAAATCTCGTTGACCATGAGAAGTTGACCGTTGGGGGCGTTTCGGAACGGTTGACCCCCGTTTCGATACGGCCCCTTATAAGGGCTCTGGGGCAGTTGACCTGGTCAAGGTGTTTCGATATGCCTCAAGGGTGTTCCGAAACGGCATGTATAAAAGATTAAAATTGGGCTATTCAAATGTTGTTTTGGGTACGAATGCTCATCTCATGTGTTTATTTTCCGTTGTTTGATCACGTAAGATATAAATGAGTCTTTAGGAAAGATTAAGTTAAAAAAAATAGGGTTGCTAACCGAGGGGGAACCTTAACGGGTTTCACTTCGGTTTTCCCCGTGTGGCCCACTCGGACTGGTCATCCGGCTAGACCGGGACGAGGGGTACATCCCAAGTACATTATTCAATTCATTGGAAGAAAAAAAGTAAGAATTGATATGTACTATTAAACATGACATAGAAAATTAATATGTAATTACACTCTGTTACTCAAACATATCTAGAGAATTAAAAATCGTTGCAATTACACTCATATACTAGGGTATTAATTATATTTTCATACAATTACACCATGATGAAAAACACACCTTAAAACTGCTCATCCTCTTATGTCATGGTGGTAAATGTAGATGTTTATCATCCCTTAGGACCCGGGTTCGAGCACCAGTAATGCATGTTGTGTGTGCCGTCTTTGAAAAAACTAAAAAAGTTAACAGATACTACTCTTGTATCGCACCAGCATATTAAAAAAATACACCTTAAAACTATATGAAAAATATATTTTTCTATAATTAATTCACAATGATAAACTATTTAAAAGTGTGAAACAATTTTTTTTTGAATATGCTGGTACGATGCAAAGGTAGAATCTGTTCAACTTTCTAAGTCTTTTCAAAGACGGCACACACAACATGGTATTTCTGGTGCTCGAACCCGGGTCCCAAGGGATGATAAACATCTACCTTTGCCACCAAGACACAAGGGGATGAGCAAAAAAGTGTGAAACAAATTAAAACACAAGATAAGAATAATCAACATGTAACACAATATATGAACAAATACTATCATATGATCACATTAGTATATTACAAAATATAGAGCATAATAAAAATACAAAACATAGATACCTAAATGTATTAATAAATAATAAAATAAATTATTAGTAAGTGTAAAAGGAAAAAATATTTCACGCACTAGTGATTGTGGGAAAAATATTTAATAAACAAGGTTATATGATTTTCATATGTCCTTTAATTATATTAAAAATAAAGAAAAAACGTTACAAGTTTTTTTACCAACAAAGATACATTACAAATTGCAACCATATAACCACACTTATAAATTATTTTTTTATCATCAGTCTATAAAATAATAATGTAGCGTAAAAATATAAAAATTTAATACTTTATTTAGAATAAAAATTTCTAAAACCTTAATTATAATAAAATAGTACCCAAAAAACAAATATATAGTTTTCTATTTACTCCATTTGTTCTTATAAAATGAATGAATTAATCTCCAACGGTGATAGCTTAAGTTGTCTCATAAATAATACTTCTGGATTCTCGGTTAGCGCCCATGATTCAATTCGCGGATAATTCCTATATTAGTGTGTGGATATTTTTTTTAATATGCATGTACTTTTTATTGTTTATATTCAGATTGTGATGTTGTCTCCTTTAATAATATTGCTTTTAAAATTTGTACTCGTGTTTTTTTAAGGAGTGCAATATATTTTACCAATGTATTCAACACATATTGATAATGTGTAAACATTTATATATTAGCTAAGTAAAAAATTCCGAAATTATGTTTTTGTTTTTTGTAATTTTAAGTATCTAAAATATTTTAGTTACTTTTTTTTCTTTAGCAGCAGCAATTTTTTTCATTTTATTTTTACATGGCCAACGAAAATATTAGTTTTAGCATTGGTTGCTGACAATTGATAATCATTTTTTCTTTGTTTCGTACTTTATTTTTTAGTTTTTATTTTTTAAAATGTGCTTTTGTGATACAATTTTCTCTATCTTTTGATATGTTTCTTCTATTTTTTGATACAAATTTTTTTTCCTCTTAATCAGTCGCTTGACCAATTATTTTTTCATTTGATTTTCTATTATAGTTGGATTTGATATCGTTATGATTGATCAAGATGACAGTCTTTTCATTATCTTGTTGATCTCTTTATTTTGGACTCTCAAACTGGATTTGGATATGAGCACACAGTCACCGCTCTTGTTCACGATTGAGTTGTGGTAATGACCTTGTTGTCAACATGTCTTATTGTAATATGTATTTTTTTAATGTTGTTTATTGTTGGTTTTTTACGTTTTATCGTCGAGTTTTAGTGACATTTATATATATTTTTCTTCGAGTCTTTGAGTTAGGGTTTTTACCTTTTCTTTGCATGGTCTTGTTTATGATCTAAAGACGTTAGTTTCATGATTTTTTTATTTATAGGAATATGTTCCGATCAACTTTGTTTATCTAAATTGTAAACTCTCATTGTATTCTTGGATTTTTCACTTGTTGTCAACGTGTCTTATTGTAATATGTATTTTTTTAATATTGTTTATTGTTGGTTTTTACGTTTCGTCGTCGAGTTTTGATGACGTTTGTATATATTTTTATTTCGAGTCTTTGAGTTAGGGTTTTTACCTTTTCTTTGTATGACCCTATTTATGATCTAAAGATGTTAGTTTCGTGTTTTTTTATTTATAGGAATATGCTCGGATCAACTTTGTTTATCTAAGTTGTGATTTTTTATTATATTTTTTTCATTTTTAATAAAACTAGCGTGTTCATATTAAAAAATATATCTAAAATATTTTTATTAAATAAATTATTAAAGTATTATATGCAACTATTTAAGTCTTTGTCGTTTTCTTAAAAAATTTAATCAAAGAGATATTTACACGTTAAAAAAATTAGGTGCTTGTTTTAATAAAAATAATAATTTAAATACTTATCGAAATGTCCCCGAAGGGACAAATAATTTAAATATTTAAATATATAGTTTAGATATTATTTTTATAAAAATTCGTTTAAATTCTTAAATAGTGACATAATAATTTTAGGATTTATTTTGAAAAAAAAAACACTTTAGGGTTGATTTTTAGCAATTAACTTATTTTTATTCGGCTTAAGGGTATTATAAGCTCTTGAAATTTTGGAGAAAAATCAATTAATTTCTTAAATATTTTTGCACTCAATTAAGCCCCTGAACCAATAAATTGAATCAATTAAGCCCTTTGACCAATTGTGACTATCCATTTTTGACGGATTTTTTTCTTGAGATATTACTGACACATGATGCACTACAGTTATGTCACATGACTATTACATATTTTTTTAGAAAACTATTTTTATATAATTTTATAGTTTTTTAAAAAAACAATTAGAACTTTTAAAGAATTTTTCAAATAAAATAAAAAATTGTGAAAATGTCTAGCGACAACATTGTAACACGACATGTTGCATCAATTGATTCAAAAAAATTGATAAATTTAACAGTTATCGTTGGTCAAATAAATGAATTGATGACTTTTTGAAGTATAAGAGCTTAATAGGGTAAAAAAATGTGTAAAGACTTTAATATTTTTAAGTTTAAGGGCTTATGATATCTTTTTAACTTTGTTACTCTAGATAGACTTATATTTAAAATAGGAGTATATCTTAAAAGTTAAAATTAGAAATATGTGTGCGTGAGAGGTTTCACCCAAAAATATATATCTTCTTTTCTCTTAATTTAAACTTTGAAATTGAAAAAATATTTATTATTATTATTTAAATGTTTTAATATTGGAAAATATTTTAATAGTAATTTTAATTTTTTTTGTAATAGACTGTGATAGACCTACATTTAAAATGTTATATCTTATTTTCTCTTGATTCAAATTGAATGTCGAGATTCACCAATTAGTTGAGTGACCAAGGATATTTATGTTATTCTGTTTGTATAAGTTCGAATATCAGACATTTGTTTTCAGAATGTAATATATCTTTATTTAGTAAGAAATAATATTAGATAAATAATTTTTTTACTCAAAATGATCATTTGCATCCAAATAAGTCGTTAATTCTTTATTATATATTCAAATAAATTCTAAATTTTAATTCCTGCATGATAAATCTATTTAGTTTAAAATTAAAATTTAAACGTGCAATTTCCCTTTTTCCTTCGAATTTCCCTTCTTAATTTTTTAATGTTTCTAGGAGTTTTTTTTTTTCTTAACACTTTAAAAAGCCAAAAAAAAAAGAAGGAAGGAAAACTCCCGACTTTTTTTTAATAAAATGAAAATTAAACTAAAACAAAAAACAATAAGATATAAAACCTTTAAAATTTAATTATGTCCATATAATATCAGATGGTCCCTTAATCTAAAGAGATGGTGCATGATCTGTTTCTAAAATAGTAAGGTTCCAATAGTTTATTCTTCAAGGAAAAAAAAAGAAATAGCAACTTTCTTCATAACCCCACTTATCAACTTGATCAATTAAATCAAAACTGACCATTAATTTCAAAAGGTATCGAACAGAATACAATTATATAACGTTAATATGATTTAAACAAGTATATGTTTAATATTTTATGTATGTATAAATGAATAGAGCGTTCGAAGAATTGTTCGTGAACTATTTGTATAATGTTCGTTTATTAAGTTAAATAAACGAACGAACGCGAACATAGGTGTGTTCGTTTATGTTCACGAACAAGCTCGTTTATAAGCTCATTTATCCGATTCTCCTTTACTTTTTTTTACATTTTAAATATTGGTGCAGTCAAAGGCTAAAACACATGGTGAACTTTGGAGCTCAAATTGTGAAGCCTAAGGAACTGAAGGACTTTTACTATTTGGCGGACATATAAACGAGCATATTAGCGGACATATAAACGAACATGTTCGTGAACGTTAAACAATCAAACAAACATAAATACCTTCGAAAATAAATAAACAAACACAAACAAAATCTTATTCGTTCAAACTCGATTCATTTACGCCCTTAAATTTTGATGTATCAATAATGTGCCATTATATATATATATATATATATATTAATAAATTATATAATGACACATTATCATAAAATCTTAAAACTGAATTCATTTTTAATGGTATGTTAACATTTTATTAATGATGCATCAAATATTTTAAAGTTAATAATCTTTAGAGTAAGTGATTAGAAGTTTTTAGTTGACACCTTCTCCTCCTTTAAGTTGTGGGTTCTAGAATCATTAAGAGTAAATTTTCTTTTTTTCTCTTCTAGGTAAGAATTGTTTAAAAAAATGTTCATTCTTAAATCATACTCGCTCTGTCCCACTCAATATGTCCCGTATTGACTTTTTAAAAGTCAAATTTTTTAAAATTTAACTATAATTATTTTAAATATTTTAATTAATTAAATTTTTTAAAATATATTTTTTAAAATTACTTGATTGAAGTTTTTAAAAAATATTTTTTTTATATTTGATCAATAATAAATTTAAAATAATAATAAGTTAAAGTTTTAAAAAAATTGACCAAGTTAATATTAAGCATTAAATGTACGAAAAGAGCAATATAAAACACGTGTAAAAAAGATTGTAGAGCAAGTAGCATATCATCCTCTTTATGTCTAATATTGAATAAAATTCTAAATCCAGGGTCCCCACCTTTCCTCTTTAATTTTGTTAATTGCTTAGAGGTTTTAGCCAGCTGTTTCTTATATCATCAATCTTTTCTTGATGGAGATTAAATTTAATTCAGCCATCCAATCCGAAAACAAAATGAATTTATCATTCCATGTATTTAATAAAGAATTTTATCAATAATTACATGATGTTATTCTAAAGTTATATAGATATACAAAATCGGAATAGAAACCATTTACGTGAAGGGTTATATTTTGATACATAAGTTATCTAAAAATATTTAGACAACTTAAAAATATAAACTTTCAATCCTAAACTCTATATTCTAATCATAAACCTTAAATTTTACACACTATAATCTAAACTCCTCAATCTTAAACCACAACCAATCTTTAAACCCTAAAATTAGAAGGCTTGTGCAAAATATAAATTTATAAAACGAAACAATGAAAAAGATAATATTCATCCTAGGTGATCCAAATTCAAAAATAAAATAAAATCGAAAACATATATTACCATATAATTATACCAATATATTTAGGGTAATTATCTCATGCACAAGTGCTAATGGAAACTTTATTTACACAAACATCTTAGCTTTAGGGTTTATGGATTCTATTTAGGGTTTAAGGTTTAGAGATTTAAGTGTAGTAGTTTTAAATTGTGGGGTTGTTGATAGAATTTTGAGTTTAAGGTTAAAATTTGCCGTTTATAAGTTAAGACCTAAATCCCTAACCATATTACCCTAAACCTTAATTCTAACACTAAAATTTAACCTTAAACTCTAAATTCTAACTACGAGACTTATATTTTAAATCCCTACGCTAAAACTTCTAAACTCTAAACCAACTCTAAAATTAAAGACTATGTATGTGTGTATAGGATAATAATGCATATATTTAAAATAAGGGTTTTATTTTGATGCACAAGCTGTGTAAATTTTTTTTACACATTCCTTTTATAAAATTTAAAATCTAAATCACAAACCCTAGCAACCTAAAACCTAAGCTCTAAATCCTAAACTCTAAAGTCTAAATTTTACCCATAAACCTTAAATTATATACCCTACATACTAAACCCCTAAACCCTAACCTAAAACCTTAAACACTAAACCCTAAAATTAAAGGGCTTGTGTAAACTAAAGTTTACACAAGCTTGTGCATCAAAGTATTTTCCTTAAAATAAACTAAATCCGAAAAATAGAGGAACTACGGATGGCACAGCAAAAAGGGGAAGCGGCAAAGACATTGAAGGCGGCGTAAAAGGCGAGTCCTTTTTATTATTTTATTTGGTGGCCTTTTGTTGTTTCGCTTTATTACGAAAAGGGCCCACAGCTTTGCCCTTTTAGCATTTTATTGCCTTTACTTTTGTTTTTCTTACGTCAGCATCATCCTTAGCCACTACATCTCTTGCCCTTCCTGATTTGCTGACTCGGATGCCACCTGGCACCCACCCCCATTTACTCATTCATTCTCTTTCTTACAAAATTACTCATCAAATCCATTTTTTTAATTAAGAAGTCCTTAAAACTTAATTTACTTTTCAGTTTAATCATTAATATCTTATTTATTGATCATAACTTGAATTAGGTTAGAATTTAAATACTTAAGCCTTGTTTCGTAAACAACATTTTTAGTTAAAATTAGAGGTTTAAAGAGGCTCGGTAAAAAAAGATTGTAATTAGTAGATTAGAGTTAAACTTTTCAAATTGAAAAGACTATTAAATAATGGGTAATTGTTCTATATACATGTAACCCCCTCGTCCCGGTCTGGCCGGATGACCGGTCCGAGTGGGCCACACGGGGAAAACCGAAGCGAAACCCGTTAAGGCTTCCCCTCGGTTAACGACCCGGAAAATTCCTTTTTACGTTAATCTTATCTAGATGCAATTTTAATCCTATATGAAGCACAGCAGCGGAAGAACCAAACAACGCATCACTCACCGACCAAACAAACATAAAACAGTCCATTTTACTTCATTCCAGTAGGCCGTTTCGAAACACCTATAAGGTGTTCCGAAACGCCCTGACCTGGTCAACGGGCCTGGGTCAACCACAAGGTGACCGTTCTGAAACAGGGGTGACCCGTATCGGAACGACCTTGACGGTCAATATCTCGTGGTCAACGAGATTTGACCGTTTCGAAACTTCAAAGGCCCGTTTCGGAACAGCTTCATCTCGCCAATTTCTCAAAATTACAGTGGCGAAAACGTTCCGGAGCGACCCTCATCCGTTTCGAAACGGCAGGTCATTTACGCAGGGCCGTTTCGGAACACGGGGACCCGTTCCGAAACGCCCCCTGTCTGCAGACTTTTCTGGGCTGTTTTGAGGCACAAGGATGCCTCAAAACATCCCCAAGACACCAAACTACTTCAAGGCAAGACATCCTAAAGTATAGCAACCATACAAGCATGCTTCAACAAGGCTTAAACATGTATAATTCAGAGGCAACAATCCACATCATGCATTCATTCAAATCACATTCAACACATGTAAGAACTCTTAAGGCGTAAGCTAACATTCAAGCAAGCAAATAGGCAAGAGTTAACATCTATCATGGCAACACAACCATGCAAAAACATCATATATAAAGGAGTCTACACATGCTCCTATCAACCAACAACAACCACAAAACATTCATATCCCATTGCTCAACCATTACATGTCTAGCATTTTAAATCCATACTTGGTAAACTCAAGTCACAAACACACTTGGAGGCCCTCCTCTTGCCGAGCAACCCACGAACTAAGGATCTGCAATGTTGAACAAAGAGAGCGTAAGCAAATAATGCTTAGTGAGGGCAAGCTCTAAAAACAAACCTCAACATTGCAGGGTCCGAGCACGATCTAGCCAAAGCAACACACGTATAACAAAAGTCCACAAGATATAGATGCATGAGCAATTATCTCACATATGTGTCATAATCATGAGCTTAACACAACCATACATGTAATCACATTTAACATCCAACAGCTCATATATCTCAACACATTGTTGCATATATCAATCAACATTGGCACCTAGATATCGCTCAAATACGCGGATAGACACGTTGGAAACTCATATCCAACAACCACATTACCTCGGTGGGATTCCACTCATCACCGGTCTCGCGGAGGGGATTCCACTCATCCTCACGCCCCGTCGATGGGATTCCACTCATCACCGACTATATTTAAATACCATTTCCGGGCGTACCCGTACTCCTCCTTGGTGACTCAACGCCACCAAGGCCACACGCGACTTTTGACTCATGTGTACACACTAACATCCTAATGATCGATCATTTGTATTTAAGTATACTAGTGCCAATATTTTACTCATTCCACAACACATATTTCAATCATTTCCGTGCTTAGCACGTACTCACCATGGACACAACCATAAACTATCACCATGCATGCTTTAAGCAATACAACCCATGCCTCAATTCACATGTATAGAACAATATACATAAGCATTCACATCACAAGACATACGAGGCATACACATTCATACATTCAAGTTCATCCAAAGGCTTAGATCTAGTTTAGGATTAGGCTACCACCCTAATCCTAACTCTAGGTGGGTCTACCAAGCCCAACCTAGTCCATATACTCGAACCAACTAATTTAAAACCTTTAAAAGCTAACAACCACTCACCTAAGCTCCCAAGCTCCAAGACCAAGCAAGCGACCGTTCTTCAAATTCCCGGATTCGATCCCGAAGCTTCTCCTACGTTTCCCCTTGCTTCTAGCCAAACAAAACACATTCATCACTTCCCAAATCAATGCTAATTCAATCATCAATCCACAATGCAAAACACAACTCAATTTCCACAAATTCCAAATCACATAGCATCCCAAAAACCCAATTTTCGGACTCCCACAAACAAGGGCTGAAATTTTCGGACTCCCACACAAATCCTCTCAAAAACCCAATTTTTCAAACCCTAAAATTGGCCCTAAAGACCCCCTACGAAAATTCATCCAAAATTGGCCAAATTCATATATGTTGTATACTTTAGCATGATTAACAAAAACCCCAACACAATTTCTTAAGACCAATTGAAAAACCCCATTAAAACCCAATTTTCATCTTAAACCCTAATTTCTCAAAACCCATATTTTTGAAATTTAAGACAATAAGTAAGTAGAGGATGGAGAGGAGGTTAAGAAAATACAATTACCTCTTAAAATGGTGTGGAAATCGGTTGCTAAAATTGATGGAATAGTAACTCCAAGCTTGGGAGGTTTTAGAAATGGTGGGGGTTTTCAAAATGGGAAAAGGAGGAAGAATGAGGGAGGAAGACAACTTTACAGTAAAGTGGTCTTCCTTTATTTAAAACTTGGGTAAATAGCGACATAGGTCCTTCCCAACTTAATAAAACTCATTTAGACCATTATTTGAAATTGAATTGTTTTAATTAAGTTTTATTTAACTCGAACTAATACCCGACTAACTCCTAGGCCCAAAACACGGGTGTTACAAATCTCCCCCACTTAAGGAAATTTCGTCCCCGAAATTACCTGGTGGAAACAAATACGGAAACTGCTCAACCATATCCGCTTTCCTCTCCCACGTGGCCTCTTCCACACCTCTATGCCTCCACAACACCTTGACTAACTCTATGGCCTTACCACGCAACACCTTGCTATCTGAAGCAAGTACCTCAATGGGCTCTTCATTATAGGACAAATCCGGATTCAACTCTATCTCCTCAACGGGCATCACATGCGAAGGATCTGATCTATATCTCCTAAGCATAGATACATGAAAGACATCATGGATCTTTTCTAACTCAGAAGGTAACCTCAATCGATAAGCTACGGGCCCAATCCGCTCAACTATCTCATACGGACCAATGAACCTCGGACTCAACTTGCCTTTCCGGCCAAATCTCATTACCTTCTTCCACGGAGATACTTTTAGAAACACTTTCTCACCCACTGTGTACTCAATCTCTTTCCTCTTCAAATCTGCATAAGACTTCTGACGATCCGAAGCCGCTTTCAAACGGTCACAAATCAACTTCACCTTTTCTGTGGTTCCCTTAAGCAAGTCTGGCATAGGTAACAACCTCTGACCTGTCTCAGCCCAACAAATCGGAGTTCTACACCGTCTACCATACAAAGCCTCATAAGGAGCCATCTGAATACTAGACTGATAACTGTTGTTGTAGGCAAACTCAACCAACGGTAAGTGCTTCTCCCAAGAACCCTGAAAATCAATCACACAACAACGAAGCATATCCTCTAGAATCTGTATCACTCGCTCTGACTACCCATCGGACTGCGGATGATAAGATGTGCTGAAGTGCAGACGACTACCCAAAGCACTATGCAAACAACTCCAGAACCTCGATGTAAATCTAGGGTCCCTATCTGAAACTATAGACTTTGGAACCCCATGAAGTCTCACAATCTCACGAATGTACAAGTTTGCCAACTTGTCTAAGGAATCCGTAGTGTTCACCGCTAAGAAGTGAGCACACTTAGTGAACCTATCAACAATCACCCAAACTGAATTCTTCTTCGAAGGAGACAAAGGCAACCCCGATACAAAATCCATGGTGATTCTCTCCCACTTCCATTCCGGAATCTTCAAGGGTTGTAGCAGACCTGAAGGAACCTGATGTTCTGCCTTCACTCTCTGACAAACCATGCAACGGCTCACATACTCGGCTACATCTCTCGTCAACCCAACCCAGAAGTAATCATTCTTCAAATCTCGGTACATCTTGGTACTACCCGGATGCATAGAAAAGGGACTCGAATGCGCTTCGCTCAAAATCTGACGTCTCAGCTCAGCATCTTCCGGTACCACAATTCTATCTCTAAAGCACAACAAGCTCTCACCACCGAAACTATACTCAGTCGGTCTTCCTTCGGCTATGTCTTGAACATGAGGAACTAAGCTAGCATCTTGTAACTGTTTCTCTCTAATCAAATGAATCAAAGAAGGCTTCACTTGCAACTCGGTGATCAAACCACCATCATCGGACACACTCAATCTAGCAAACATAGCTCTCAGCTCGACGGCCACTTTTCTACTCAAAGCATCGGCCACTACGTTTGCTTTACCCGGATGGTACTCAATAGTCAAATCATAATCTTTTAACAACTCTAGCCATCTCCTCTGTCTCAAGTTCAACTCTTTCTGTGTCATCAAGTACTTCAAGCTCTTGTGATCGGTGTAAACAACACACTTCTCACCATACAAGTAGTGACGCCAAATCTTCAATGCAAACACAACTGCGGCTAGTTCTATATCATGAGTAGGATAGTTCTTCTCATGAATCTTCAACTGTCTAGAAGCATAAGCAACAACTCTCCTATCTTGCATCAAAACACATCCTAAGCCTACGTAGGATGCATCACTGTAAATCACAAACTCCTTACCTGAAACAGGTTGTACTAGCACTGGAGCATTTGTCAAAGCTTCCTTCAACTTTTCAAAGGCCTTTTGTCTTGCATCTGACCATTCAAACTTGACTCCCTTTTGCAACAACTTAGTCAAGGGAGCAGCTACTCTAGAGAAGCCATCAACGAACCTCCTATAGTAACCCGCTAATCCTAGGAAACTCCTAATCTCGGTTACGGACTTAGGTTGTTTCCACTCCACAATAGCCTCAATCTTCGATGGATCAACTCGGATGCCTTCGGCCGAAACAACATGGCCAAGAAATACAACCTCTCGAATCCAGAACTCACACTTACTGAGCTTCGCATACAACTGATTGCTCAACAATCTCTGCAAAACAAATCTCAAGTGCTCATCATGCTCTTCTTCTGTCTTCGAGTACACAAGTATATCATCAATGAAGACAACCACAAACCGGTCTAGATAGTCTCTAAAAATTCTGTTCATCATGTCCATGAATGCTGCTGGTGCATTCGTGAGCCCAAATGGCATCACAAGAAACTCATAGTGGCCATATCTAGTCCTAAAAGCTGTCTTCGGAACATCACACTCTTTCACTTTCAGCTGATAGTATCCGGATCTCAAATCTATCTTCGAGAATACTGAAGCACCCCTCAACTGATCAAATAAATCATCTATACGAGGCAACGGATACTTGTTCTTCACGGTCAACTGATTCAGCTGTCTATAGTCAATACACATGCGCATGCTACCATCCTTCTTTTTCACATACAACACTGGAGCACCCCACGGAGAACTACTAGGCCTAATGAAACCACGGTCTAATAATTCTTGCAACTGACTCTTCAATTCTTTCAACTCTTTCGGAGCCATACGATACGGAGCTATCGAAACTGGGTTAGACCCTGAAACTGTCTCAATCACAAACTCAACATCTCTGTCAGGAGGCAAACCCGGCAACTCTTCAGGAAACACATCTGGAAAGTCACACACTGTTCTGATATCTTTCGGTCTAGCTTCACTCATATCCGGATTCATAACATAAGCCAAATAGGCCCCACATCCAGAGTCCATCAACCTATGAGCCTCTAAAGCTGACACCACATTAGTCAAGAACTTAATGTTCTCGCCCACTACCACTACCTCGTAGTCATCAGAAAGCTTCAAGGAAATTCTCTTTGTCTCAAAATCCACACTAGCCCGATGCTCAACTAACCAATCCATACCTAAAATAATATCAAAACCGTAGAAAGGAAGTTCCATCATATCAACTGAGAACACATGACCCTGAATCTTCAGCGGACACCTCCTATACATACGTCTAACTACAACTGTCTCACCAAAAGAGCTAGTAACATGCATACCTACATCTAAGATCTCAACAGGAATATCTAACTTCTGTGCATGCTCACTCAGAATGTAGGAATGTGTAGAACCCGAATCAACCAAAGAAAGCAAAGACATAGACTGTAACTCAAAATTACCTGCTATCACATCGGTGTCGTTCCCGGCCCCTCTCTGAGCATAGACCCTCGCTGGTCCTCCCGCCTCTGGCTACACAGCCACCACATGTGCAAGGTTCCTCTGAGCATCTGCTCTAGGTGCATCAGCCCTCGGCTGGAAGTAGCCACGACCGCGCCCACGGCCTCTCTGAAAATCATTCCCTCTCGCAGGAGCCTGAGCTATGTTCGGTGCCTGAGCTGCCTGACGTGGACAGTCCCTCCTAAAGTGGTCCCTCGAACCACAGTTCCAACAAGCATGAAAGTTACCCCAGCACTCTCCAGTGTGCTGTCTCCCACACTGTGCACACTCAGGCAAGAGCCCTCCTCCTCTATGGCCCTGATGGCCCCTACCATGGTGGCCACCGCCACGTCTCTGATCAAACTGGTGTCCGCCACCCTTGTGTCTCTTAGCATCTCTACCATCAGAGTGGTTATGCCTCTTTCCAGAACCAGAACCACCAGCTCGTTTGGCTGCACCCAAACTATGCTCCAAATCCTTGGCCCTCGCGACCAACACATCAAAGTCTGAGTAGTTAGAAGCCAACGTGTACCTCTTGACCTCTTCATTCAATCTGTATCGGAATCGGTTGCAGCGTTCCACTTCAGTAGGAATCAACTCTGGGGCATACTGACTCAAGCGAACAAAGCGGATCTCATAATCAGTCACAGAAGCATCATCCTGAGTAAGAGCCATAAACTCTCGCTTCTTCTCATCCAAGTACCTCGGTCCCAAGTACCTCTTTCTGAAAGCAAACTCAAAGAAATCCCAATCTATCTCGGCCTCTGGAACCCCGGTAGTGATGGTGACCCACCAGGTGTAGGCATCACCCTGAAGCAGTGAGATCACACAACCCAATCTACGTGCGCCCGCACAACCCATCTGAGCCAAGATACGAACTGTCTTCTCCAACCATAACTCCGACCTCTCCGGAGTAGATCCTCTAAACTCCTCGGCTCCTAGGCTACGGAGCCTCTCCAAAGGTAAACTAGCATCATCACACCTAGGCTGAACTGCAGCCTGAGCTCCCGCAACTGCGGCCTGGAACGCTCCCGCTATCGCTTGCACTAGCGGAGTCATATCAATTCCAGCTGGACCTTGGCCACCTTGAGGTCCCTCTCCTCCGGCTCCATCCTCGCCCCCAACTCCCGGTGGAGGAGGTGGTGGTGGTGGAGGAGCGCCAACTCCCGCGGCCCCCGGTCCCTCTATGTGAACCCTCGCACCAGCTATCGGCTCAACAGGAGCTACAACTCGCGGTTCCTGACGAACCAACCTCGTTCTACCTCTCGGTCTAGACATTGCTCTCTCAGATATTAACTACAACCACAACAACAACACACAAAATGGGTTAGCAAGGTGAGGCTCCCAAGTGTCCAAGTATGTTTCCTCACTTAAAAATCATTTTTCCAATGTAATAGTAGCAATGGGACCCACACACACGTGCTTAAAAGTAAAACAATCAGCATACTTGTCACATAAGCAACCATTCTTGCAGAACAAGCAAACACCGTGCAATTCAACTTAAAAACTTAAACTTACCTCACTTACCTGCCCAAGGTCTCGGTAACCTTAGGCTCTGATACCAACAAGTGTAACCCCCTCGTCCCGGTCTGGTCGGATGACCGGTCCGAGTGGGCCACACGGGGAAAACCGAAGCGAAACCCGTTAAGGCTTCCCCTCGGTTAACGACCCGGAAAATTCCTTTTTACGTTAATCTTATCTAGATGCAATTTTAATCCTATGTGAAGCACAGCAGCGGAAGAACCAAACAACGCATCACTCACCGACCAAACAAACATAAAACAGTCCATTTTACTTCATTCCAGCAGGCCGTTTCGAAACACCTATAGGGTGTTCCGAAACGCCCTGACCTGGTCAACGGGCCTGGGTCAACCACAAGGTGACCGTTCCGAAACAGGGGTGACCCGTATCGGAACGACCTTGACGGTCAATATCTCGTGGTCAACGAGATTTGACCGTTTCGGAACTTCAAAGGCCCGTTTCGGAACAGCTTCATCTCGCCAATTTCTCAAAATTACAGTGGCAAAAACGTTCCGGAACGACCCTCATCCGTTTCGAAACGGCAGGTCATTTACGCAGGGCCGTTTCGGAACACGGGGACCCGTTCCGAAACGCCCCCTGTCTGCAGACTTTTCTGGGCTGTTTTGAGGCACAAGGATGCCTCAAAACATCCCCAAGACATCAAACTACTTCAAGGCAAGACATCCTAAAGTATAGCAACCATACAAGCATGCTTCAACAAGGCTTAAACATGTATAATTCAGAGGCAACAATCCACATCATGCATTCATTCAAATCACATTCAACACATGTAAGAACTCTTAAGGCATAAGCTAACATTCAAGCAAGCAAATAAGCAAGAGTTAACATCTATCATGGC
Organism: Hibiscus tridactylites; assembly: GCA_958450335.1. Taxonomy (NCBI): domain Eukaryota; kingdom Viridiplantae; phylum Streptophyta; class Magnoliopsida; order Malvales; family Malvaceae; genus Hibiscus; species Hibiscus tridactylites. The sequence continues at coordinate 53,213,344 of OY288275.1, forward strand.
AACACAACCATGCAAAAACATCATATATAAAGGAGTCTACACATGCTCCTATCAACCAACAACAACCACAAAACATTCATATCCCATTGCTCAACCATTACATGTCTAGCATTTTAAATCCATACTTGGTAAACTCAAGTCACAAACACAATTGGAGGCCCTCCTCTTGCCGAGCAACCCACGAACTAAGGATCTACAATGTTGAACAAAGAGAGCGTAAGCAAATAATGCTTAGTGAGGGCAAGCTCTAAAAACAAACCTCAACATTGCAGGGTCCGAGCACGATCTAGCCAAAGCAACACACGTATAACAAAAGTCCACAAGATATAGATGCATGAGCAATTATCTCACATATGTGTCATAATCATGAGCTTAACACAACCATACATGTAATCACATTTAACATCCAACAGCTCATATATCTCAACACATTGTTGCATATATCAATCAACATTGACACCTAGATATCGCTCAAATACGCGGATAGACACGTTGGAAACTCATATCCAACAACCACATTACCTCGGTGGGATTCCACTCATCACCGGTCTCGCGGAGGGGATTCCACTCATCCTCACGCCCCGTCGATGGGATTCCACTCATCACCGACTATATTTAAATACCATTTCCGGGCGTACCCGTACTCCTCCTTGGTGACTCAACGCCACCAAGGCCACGCGCGACTTTTGACTCATGTGTACACACTAACATCCTAATGATCGATCATTTGTATTTAAGTATACTAGTGCCAATATTTTACTCATTCCACAACACACATTTCAATCATTTCCGTGCTTAGCACGTACTCACCATGGACACAACCATAAACTATCACCATGCATGCTTTAAGCAATACAACCCATGCCTCAATTCACATGTATAGAACAATATACATAAGCATTCACATCACAAGACATACGAGGCATATACATTCATACATTCAAGTTCATCCAAAGGCTTAGATCTAGTTTAGGATTAGGCTACCACCCTAATCCTAACTCTAGGTGGGTCTACCAAGCCCAACCTAGTCCATATACTCGAACCAACTAATTTAAAACCTTTAAAAGCTAACAACCACTCACCTAAGCTCCCAAGCTCCAAGACCAAGCAAGCGACCGTTCTTCAAATTCCCGGATTCGATCCCGAAGCTTCTCCTACGTTTCCCCTTGCTTCTAGCCAAACAAAACACATTCATCACTTCCCAAATCAATGCTAATTCAATCATCAATCCACATTGCAAAACACAACTCAATTTCCACAAATTCCAAATCACATAGCATCCCAAAAACCCAATTTTCGGACTCCCACAACCAAGGGCTGAAATACCCAATTCCAAGCATCCAAATGACTTCCAAAATATCCCAAATCACCCTCCTAACATAGGTAGACCATCAGCCCTTCAATTCCCACACAAATCCTCTCAAAAACCCAATTTTTCAAACCCTAAAATTGGCCCTAAAGACCCCCTACGAAAATTCATCCAAAATTGGCCAAATTCATATATGTTGTATACTTTAGCATGATTAACAAAAACCCCAACACAATTTCTTAAGACCAATTGAAAAACCCCATTAAAACCCAATTTTCATCTTAAACCCTAATTTCTCAAAACCCATATTTTTGAAATTTAAGACAATAAGTAAGTAGAGGATGGAGAGGAGGTTAAGAAAATACAATTACCTCTTAAAATGGTGTGGAAATCGGTTGCTAAAATTGATGGAATAGTAACTCCAAGCTTGGGAGGTTTTAGAAATGGTGGGGGTTTTCAAAATGGGAAAAGGAGGAAGAATGAGGGAGGAAGACAACTTTACAATAAAGTGGTCTTCCTTTATTTAAAACTTGGGTAAATAGCGACATAGGTCCTTCCCAACTTAATAAAACTCATTTAGACCATTATTTGAAATTGAATTGTTTTAATTAAGTTTTATTTAACTCGAACTAATACCCGACTAACTCCTAGGCCCAAAACACGGGTGTTACAATACAAGCGCTTGTGGAATTTTTTTTTACACAAGCGTCTTAATTTTAGGGGTTAGGGACTCCGTTTAGGGTTTAAAATTTAGGGGTATAAGTGTAGTAGTTTTGAATTTAGAGATTGTTGATAGAATTTTGAGTTTATGGTTAAATTTTAGAGTTTATAGGTTAAAACCTAAATCCCTACCCATATTACCCTAAAACTAAATCCTAACCCTAAACCCTAAATTCTAAATTCTAAACATGAACCCTAAATTCTAAACCTTTACACTAAAACCCCTAAACTCTAAGCCCTAAACCCTAACCCTAAACCCTATAATTGAGGCGCTTGTGGAAATAAAAAAATTTCACCGCCAGTGTATAGGATATTAATCCTTAAATAATTTAAACTTCAAATTAGTAGATTAGGGTTAAACTTTAAATTTAGAAGATTTAACCTAAGAATTCTAAAGACTATTTTATCCTTAACATTACAAAATATATTCATATAAGTTATAACTCAAATATTCTTTTGAAGTAAAATATATGCTTATATATAATTTAAATAATTCTTCTTCTTTTAAATATATGATATGAATGCATATTATTCAAATATCATTTAAATTTAATAATTAATCAAATTGTATTAAAAATGATTATATAAATAAAAAAATATATTGATCATTCAAATATACTTACTAATGTTATATTAAAAAATTATTTTTCATAATCTAATTTATATTAATAGATACAAAATATTGATAACTAATAAATTATTCAAACAAGTATTGAATATAATTATGTTCTTATATGTCATTTTGCTTGTTCAAATAATCAAAAAATTATAAGCTAATTTTAGCTAATACTTTTATACAATAAGCTAATGTAATCCGCTAGTTAAATCAACAAATATAATCCGTAAGTCAATCAACTAATACAATATGTTATCGGCTAATGTAATATGTTATCAATTATCTGCTAATTGTCAAACATGAACCAAATCTAATTTAAGAGATTCAATGTTTTTACGTAATATTAATTTATAGTTAATTTAAAATCTAATTTAATAAAATCTCTTTATTATTAAAATTAAGAATAATGTATTTGGAAATTTATTTTTAAATGTTTGCTTTAGTTTCTTGTTACGCTAAAGTAATTTAAAGGGCTTAATAGTCAAAAGGTGCTTAGATTATATTTTTTAATTCAGATAAGTGTTTAAAGTGTTTTTCGGCCCACGTAGGTGCATAACTTCTCACCGTTATTATTTTAGGTTTTTAGCCGTTGATGATAGTTTAATTTTTTTTAACCAATCAAACATGACACATGACTTTGATTTTATTTTTTTTTCTTTTAACTTAATAAAAAAATCCATAATTTTCCCGAACTTCATTAAATAACCCCACAATCCCTAGATCATCAAATTCGGTTATTGTCGTCATTGTTCATCACGTTGTCAGCGGTAGAATGAAGCCTCTGCCTCTCGTCGCAAGACTCGCACACCGTTCGTTCTCTGGTCGACCGCCATTTGCCGCCCATCGTTTTTTCTCATATCGTCATTGGGCTTTGTTTCGACATTAGGCACACCAATTGTCGACTTTTAGCGATAGGAGGATGGGGGAAATGATCATGGATTTTGGCGACGAAAGTGGTGGGCATGCTATTGGCGTTGGCAATGGAAACAGTTGGAATTGGGATTTGGGGATTTAGGGATTTGAGGACTATTTTTGAAATTTTAAGATATTTTTGAAAATTCTAAATTTTTTAAAGAAAAGAAATGAAAATAAAGCATATCATGTGTCATATTTTTATTGGCTAACGAAAATTTTTAAACGGCCGCTAACGACAAGACACTCAAAATAATAACAATAAAAACGTTAAACACCTACTTTATATACCTATGGAAGAAAAAATTATAGTCGACATTTTTAAACCATTAAGCCTTATTTAAACTATCGCATCTGTGAAAACTTTTACTAATTCATGTTAAAAATAATACTAGACGGCATGGTTTTGAGATAATTTAAGTTACTAATGAATTTTAAAATTTCAAATTTCCTTTATATAGTCAGTCTATTATTTATTGTATTACAAATAAAACTTTTGGCAATCATCCCCGATAAAATGACTGGTTTTTAAAATGCTACTAATTAATATATTACACATTCATATTTTTTTTATCTATCCTATTTTAATTATTTTTAAAAGTCATGTTTTATGGTGTATGTGTTTAAAATTATAAAATATAATTCAAATACATCTCATGGCATAAATGCTACCATCTCCCATTTAACTTTTAAGACAAAGATAGAACACACATAATAAATGTCTTATTTAAATTTCCAATTTTTTAATTCCAAGATCCTATGTAAGGTGTCAATGGGGCGGGTCATGGACGGTTTTGTATTTTCTACTCCGTCCTCAACACTTACGGGTACGGTTTCAGAAAATTTTCATTAAACGTTTCAGAGATTTTTCAGTCCCCATACTCACCCCTTACGGATTCCCACGATTTTTGGTTAATTCACGTACCAAAAGAAAACATATTAAAATAAATACCCAATATTAAATCTCCAAAATTATAAACATAAATGATAAATTGAGTTTTACCAACAACAAACAAATCATTTCAAAACAATAAAACATGACTAAAATATTAACTATTAAAACATGGCAATCTGCACTATCTTTAAAAGAAAATATATAACTAATAATCCAAGGTTCCAAATCATGATCCGTTTGTTTTAAAAGGAACTAGATTCAATCATATTTTCAACCATATAAATTACCTCTTCTAATTTTATTCGTACGATTTAGGGCAAATTTCTGAAGTCACTGCCATTGTTGTTTTTGAAAATTGTCTAATAACTCCTATTATATAACTCAAAATTAAGAACCGTTTATTTTAAACGAATCTAGACTTCTTTATGATTATATAAATATAAGGATCACTTTCTAATTTATCTTGTATAATTTTTGGTGAATTTTTAAAGTCATTGCTAAAACTATTTTCTAAGAATTATGCTGTCAAATTTTTGTGACAGTTCAACATTCAATATTCATATTTTTTAAAATACATATCGGAATAAATCACCATGTATTTTAAACAAAATTAGACTGAATTACATTTACAATAATGTAAAGATCACTTTTTAATTATTTTTATGAAATTTATGAAGAATTTTTAAACTTACTCCAGCCGACCATACTCAAACTAGAATAGATTTTTGTTGAAAAATGGGTAAATTGCCCTTATGGCAATTTAATTTTGTAAAATATTGGGGGTTCCATGCGAATATTTTTCAGATATTCCATGGTGATTTATAAGGGTATGATTCGGTTATCTCCACTGTTCGAATATAACAATCTCCGTCCCCATCCCCATTCATATTCAGTAATAAAACTTCTTCCATCTCTGTTCTCGTGGGTGAAGATTTCGGTTATTCACCATACCCTTCCGTTTAAATTTTCACAATTTTTGGTTATTTCTCACCTGATTGCCGCCTCTAATCCATGAAATGATTTCATAATTTTAATCAAATAATTTATTCATTATAGTATTTGATACATTGATATTAAAGATTTTAATTCTGCAAATAATATTTAAGTAATAACGTATGACATGAATTTTAAATCTAAAACTCTAAAATTAAATTTTTAAAATTTAAAATTAAATTTTAAATCTTAAACGTTGTATATTTTTCATCAATTTATTTGTGTTTTTTTAATATCGCTAACAATTTTTTAATTTATCCGTACCCAGTTGTAAAAGAAAAAGAAAATTATCGGTGTCCAATTCTTTATTGTGAAAATAAGGTAGCATGGCCTAGATTTTATAACCATGCCAAGAGCCAAGAAATAAAATATAGAAAAAAACCTTTGTATTTAATACAGTTTTTAAATAAATTATTATTCATCATTTTAATAAATTTCCCATCGAATATTTATTATTTATTAAAATAATACATAATATATATATTCATTACATTTTTATTTACATCACCGTTAAGCTGGTAAACAAACACGACGTTCAACGAATTGTTTGTGAATCGTTCGGCGGGAAGTTCGTTTATGTTCGTTCATTTATTAAACGAAAGAACCTAAACAAGATTTTCTGTTCGTTTAATTAAATGAACGAACACGAATAAAGAGCTCGTTCGATCATTTATGTTCGTGAAAGTTCGACAATCCGTTCATTTATGTTCATTTAAATTTATTCAAATATATATATTTATATTTATTATTTTTCATAACAAAAATATTACTATATTTTTAAAAAATAAATTTATTCATATATGTTTATTCGTTTTTGTTCGTATATCATTTTAACAAACGAACACGAACAAAAAATTATGTTTGTTTAATTGTTTATGTTCATTCATTTGTTATGTTAAAATTAAACGAACGAACATGAGTATACCGTGATAAACTTTATTCATATGTCAGGTATTATCGGTAACATTTGTAATATATTATTTAATAATGTATTGTATTAAATGCTGCCGTTGAGCGTAGATAAACTTTATTCATTACTTGATGGCATGAAACATTATTCTGGAGGATTCACTTAATTAGCGTTTATAAACACTTGTTAAGAGATATTAAATCATTAATTTAGATTTAATTTTCACTAGTTTTAAATATTCAATTCATTCATTATATATTTACTATTTTTATATATAGCGAGCTAATATTTTTATAGCACCTGTCAGCAAACTTTTACCTAACAAAATTATAATTAATATATTTGTTTAGTGCAATAAAATAATATATCATTAATTGCCTTGATAAATCATTTTTTATGCTTAAAGGTCTGATTTATGCTTGAAAAAAGTACTCTGATCCTTCACGTTCTTTATGCTTTATATCTCGGAGACTTTGTTTATATATAAGGTTAAGATCCGCTTTTACACTGTAAAATTCTGTATTTTAGAGGTTTTTTGATTGTTGGATGAGTAAAATGGATGTTAAGATTATTTTTTTTTATTTTTTTTTGTAAAAAATAATCTTTACATATCATACTTTTAATCTCAGTCATTCATTTTATGCATCTAACGATCTAAAAGAACATGTAAAAGTTAAAAATTCTTACCCTATGTAATTGGATCATATATATATATTATTAAGTGTGTTTTAAGGGGTTTTCTGGGACTTTAGAGAAAAGGGACTAAAGACACTATATAAAGTTGCTTCCTTTCTTCTCCAAGGAGTCTTCTTTTTCTTCATCTACTCATTCTAAAATCACTTTATTTATTGTTTGGGTTTAACTTGCTCTTCATGCTTGCAAAAATATCAAAACTTTTATGTAAAAATGAACGGTGGAGATCCAGCCTTCAAGCTCTTTGGAAGGAAGATTCATGTGCCTGAACCTCAGATTCATTCTGGGGTAAGCTAAGCTTACATATGTTCAAACTTCATTTCTTTTAGCTTCTTTTCAAACATTGGTTTAATGTATTTGTTTTTGCTCTTTTTATGCTTTCCCCTGAACTTTACTACAATTTTTAGCTGTTGTTGTTGGGCTTAGTATTTATGGGTTTTTTGTTTATGATTTGTTGGGAAAAAAATAGTGATGCTTTGAAGCTCTGGTATGTCCCCAAAGTTGAAGCTTTAGGACTTAAAAAGACTTGGTTTTATTTCTGTATCTCAAGTTTCATATTTTCTTGTTTTATTGACTTTGTTTTTTGGAATGAATCTGTTTGCTTTTAATGTACAGAATGATTAGTTGTTTCGTTTCCTTTCTTCTGTTTCACATGTTTTTTTGTACTGTGTATAGTTTTAATGAACTAAACATACCTTAAATTTTGCTAATTATGTCTAGCTTTTTATATTTCTTTTAAATGGTTTGGGGTTTTGGCCGTAAAGATTGTATAATTTATCAGGGATTTGTCTAATACATGTTTCTGCACAGAGTTTGATTGCTTAGGGAACTCCATTCCTATCAGCTAGATTTGTCCATTGTAACAAAATCAAGTGACTATTGTCTTTTTATGAAATTTGCTCGAATTCGTTTCGACAATAGTGATTTTTTTCAAGGTTCGGTGCATCTCGATTCCCTGTTTGTTATAATCTTCTTGGATGGTTTAGATGTCCCCTTTGGATCACCTTGTTTTCCTTAAACTACATTGGATCAGTTTGTTTTGGTTTTTCCGAATTCTGAATCGGAAAACAGCTTTATAAAGATATGTCTTTTTGTTGTCTTTGGATGTGGGGAAAAACAGTTAGACCAGCTTGAGTTCTTAGAAGCTGTTCATGGCGATTCTTTTGCATAAAGTCATGTAATAATTACAGTCATACTTTCTTACATGTTGCTAATTAAATTGTTGTAAACTTTGAAAGAGGTTTGAAGTTTGAACATTTGGTCAAGAACAACTTTCTTAATTACTTTAACTACAATTTGACTGATGTTCATGTGTTATGCCTGCTAAATTGTTTTTTTATTAACCAACTGATGTTTTTACGATGACTCTGTTGAACATGTGGTTGTTTATGTTTGGTTAACAATACTCGAGTTAGAGACGATGGGAGTGTAAGAGTTCTGTATTTTCATTTTCCGCCCTTCATTTCACCAAGTTTGTAATGCTGTTTTGGTTTTGAATTTCAGGATTCAAGTAGTGTGGTAACGAACCCGGAAACTGAAACTTCAAAAACCAACACGTCTGATGAGCCGGATAAGTCAATTGTGGTGGAACATAATAAGGAAGAACACCAAACTTCTACGAAATCGATTGAGATGCAAACAGACTCTATCACCAAAGACGAACAGCATGAGACAAATGCAACTGGTCAAGAGATAGTTTTCAAGAGGCCAGACAAGATCCTTCCATGTCCGCGGTGCAACAGCTTAGACACAAAATTCTGTTACTTCAATAACTACAATGTCAACCAACCTCGACACTTTTGTAAGAATTGCCAGAGATATTGGACTGCTGGTGGAACAATGCGAAATGTTCCTATCGGTGCTGGTCGGAGGAAGAATAAGCACTTGGCCTCACAGTACCGTCAGATAATAGTTTCTTCTGATGGAGTACCAATGACTCGGATAGAAACCCCCGACTCAGATAATCAACAACATCTATCTCCTCGTGAATCTGCAGCTGCCTTTAGGCCTTCCATGGGGAATGGAACAGTTTTGAAATTTGGTGCCGAAACACCTCTTTGTGAATCCATGGAGACTGTCCTTAGCCTTGGAGACCAGAAGAGATGTGTTGAGACTGCTACAGTTAGTTCCGGAGAAATACGAGAGGAACCCTTTTCCTGCGGATCTTCAGTGACACCTTGCAGCATACGGGTGAATGAATTACCCGGACATGTCATGCAAAGAGAGAGAATAGGTTTGGCCGGATCTAATGAGCAGAATACACAGCATCCGCCACAGTGCTACCACGTTCCACCCTGGAATTTTCCTTGGAATCAAGGTCCGAACAACGTAGCTCCCATGGCAAGCGTTCAGTGTTCTTCCGAGCATATTAGTTCACCAAATAGTAATAATTCCAATGCAGTTCCTCAATGGTGCCCTACACCGTTGGTGGCTGTTCCTGGATTTTGCCCACCAAATATTCCCTTACAGTTTGTGCCTGCTTATTGGGGTTGTATGCCTCTATGGGCCGCTGCAGGGGGTAATGTATCGTTCAATGGCTCCAATGGTTGCCTATCCCCATCGTCCTCGACTAGCAACAGTTGCGGCTCGGGCAATGCTTCACCGACACTAGGAAAACATTCCAGGGAAGCGAATTCTGTCAAGGATGAGCAACCAGAAAAGTGTGTTCTGATTCCGAAAACCCTAAGAATTGATGATCCAAATGAAGCTTCAAGGAGTCCTATATGGGCTACATTAGGTATTAAACCGCAGCAGAAAGATCCTTTCGGAGGCAAAAATTTCAACGCCGTTGAATCTAAAGCAGAAGGCAAAGACCATATACCGGGTGGCAATCATATTTTGGAAGCAAATCCAGCAGCCATTTCTCGTTGTCGGACATCCCAAGAGAGCAGCACATGTGGATCATTATAATATTGGACCGGAAATAATTGAATGAACAAATCTCCTCAGACAAGGTAAGCAATGTATCAATCCTTCCTTTGAGACGTCTGTAAATAGTAGAAGAAACTATGATTTGAGTGGTGTTTGTCATCTGCGGCCTATCATAAAAAAGAATTCCAGTTCATACACTTGCATGTCTGTTTATCGTCTAACTTGACAAACAAGAAACAAAGAAAAAGTTGACTGGATTCTTCTCCGATTCTTATCCCATCTTTCAGTTGGTTTTATTCTGAAAATGTTGTGTGCGATATCAAAAGTATTGAAGATGGAGGATGTTTTTCGTGACAAATAGAGTTCCACTATTTTATGTAAATATCCATTTTGGGTCGTTGGAACTAGGGTTATAATCATCTAGCTGAGCCTGAATGGTGATAAAGTTCGAGTTGGTTCAATATTTAGAGCTCAATATTCGATTCGAACTCAACATCAAAAATATAAATTTGAGCTTGACTCGATATATAATCGAGTTCGAGCTTGATTAAGTTTGATTACTATTTTTCTCTTCAAATTCAATTGTTCGAGTTTGATTAAACTCGTTTTTATTTAAGTATAAACTTAAACATAAAAAATAAATGTTTTTGGCATGTAAAATAAGAGTATTTATATATTTTTATAATTTAACATATTTAAAATATGATTAATGAAAAGCTTGACTAGGCTCTCAAGCCGTTCGAGCAAGGTATATAACAAAGGATTTAAAGCTCATGCTCGTTAATCAAAGTTAAATATCAGTTACAATATGACTTCCTATTATACATGGACTCTCAACATCCGAAAACAACCCTTAACGCATTCGCACTCGACAATTCCGGAGGTGATCCTGAAGCTTTTCAACTCGGAGGCCTATACGATCTTAGGAATATACAATTTTAGGAGCTACAGTAAACCACACACGTGACCAACATGAAAAGCCTAGCACTCGGTAGGGGTAATAACGAGCCGAGCTGAGCCCGAGCCTGGACAGACTCGGCTCGGCTCAAAAATAGTGTAATTGGGCTCGGCTTGAGCTCGAGGCTCACCGAGCTCGAAATTTTAGGCTCGAGCTCGGCTCGAAAACAATACTATTGGACTCGACTCGGGCTCGAAGCTCGTCAGGCTCGGTTCGGGCTCGTTAGGCTTGGCTCAGCTCGAAATGAAAAAAAATGCTATAGTTTTTTTAATAAAAAATCGTTAAAAATCCCTTTCATAACCAACACTAAAACAAAGTTCAATGACCGGAAAGGGGAAAAAGTGCCAAAAATTAGATTAATCCAAATAATCAATAAATATTTTTACAATACAAACACATAACTAAAGAAAATACAAAATCAAACAACAACCAACTAATGAAAGAAAATACAAACACATAATTTATTTTAGTGTATATGTAGATTCCAAGCCTGTTCACGAGCTTTTCGAGTCGAGCCTGGGTAGGCTCGGCTCGGCTTGTTAAAGTTTCGAGCCGAGCCCGAGCCCGAGTCGAGCTCACTCGAGCCGAGCTTTGACCGAGCCGAGCCCGAGTAGCTCGCGAGCCGGTCAGGCTCATTATCACTCCTAGCACTTGGGAGTTGAACCTACCCCTGCCAACTCGACCATAGGCTGTCACTAGGCATGGTGCCGTCCAATCACTAACAATCTTAGGAGCTATAAATACCCATGCAACCAAAGGGGAAATGCAAGTGGAACCAAGAGGGTAGTACCCCATCTCTCTATTTTTCATTCCTTATTCTGACTACCATATTGTTTATAGCTTTCCGCCCCAAGTCAACTTGGATGAACCGTCCGTAATCGTCTTCAACCATTAGTTTTCTCATCTCCACCTCTTTTGTTTGATGTCAACTACTATTGAGCATCAACAATTGGCGCAGTGAGTGCATAGATCTTCCTGGCTGAGAAAACCAGTTACGATGGCTCTCTTGGTGGCACTCCTAGTACACCGGATCTTTGTGATCAGCGATGGTAATGGCCAAATTAACGACAACAAACTTTGGAAATGTCACAATTCCATGCATGGCTTCCTTATTGGATTTTGGCCAAAAGGATGTGAAGGAGGATGGGATGACAACTTCTCTACACACATTCGAGAGTCACGCCAGAAGAGCGACGAGATAGAAACCTTTTGCTAGAATCACTGGCGAAGGTTTGCTATCCAACAAGGCTTTATGACCATTCAAAAAAAGCTACACCAAACCAATTAAGGCGGCTTCTCATATCAAGGATGCACTCTGTCAAGTGAAGAAGTTATGAGGATTAGTCTCGAAACATGGACCTTCACGAGAAACAAGCCAAGAATGGACGGGAAGCGCTTATGCATCCAACCCTTCATTCATTTTATTTTGTAATAATTTTACATGCATAGGCATTAATGACCGTTGTAGGTAGCTCAACAATTAGATATCTCTGGGAGAGATATCACCCACTATTCATGTAAAGCCTAAAATAAAGGGTAAACATCTCTGCACAACTGCTACTGTATGTAGGTTATGAATGAGGTATTAATGCTCTCCAACGCCCAAGCGGATGAAGGTATGGTCCCTACTTGAACTTTCCACAACGCTTATTTCGTAAGCCCTTACTTTGGAAAGCCTCTAGGTATTGGGGGAAAGCCCTTATTATTTAAAGAATCATAGGACATTAGCATACTCCATAAGAAGTTGATATATGCCATATAAAGCTATACTAAACCCCACAAATATCCTAAGAAGTTAACACAAACACTAGGAAGATATACTCATTGCTATAAGCACCTAAGGAAATTCTTGCACACATGTTGACGCTTCCAAAAGTACTAATATTTATGCTTATTTCACATGCTCTTTCTTGTCTTTTAAGTACATTTAGTTGCATTTAGGTCGCAAAATCATGCATTGCATAAAGAGTAAGGATTCAATATTATGCCAGTGTGAAGGGTTGTTTTTGGCACCTTTTTGTAGGTTGGCATAGCTGATGGCACAACAACTGGTAGAGCAAGAGCATATTAGCCCATGAAGGAGATGACGCCAAGGAGGATGCCAAGTAGTCGTTGGCACAAAAGGACATTTAATGCCAAGCACTAGTTGGTAGAGAAGAACATTTGATGCTAGTCCGAGAAGTTGTTGACCCTGAAAAAAATAGGACCATATCAGGTTGTGAGAAAATAGGGATTGGATCAATATTCAAAAAAATAGCAGACAAGCAGTGCTAAGCGCGGTTGGTAGTACCATGCCGAGTTGCGATGCCAGAAGAGCAATGGCACGATGACGTCATCCCTAATCTAATCAGCCTTAGGATTCAAACGCTAGATAAATGATCACCTCCCTTATCCCCGCACGTTCAAATTCAAATCCAAGCTAATCCTAGGCCATCCATGGAGTCCTATTTAAACCCGATCAAAGCAAAATAGAAGCGATCGTAGAAAAAGGAAGGAGAGTGATCGAAGATAAGGTTCAACATTCGACCAAGAGCCTGGATGTGAAGAGCTGCATCGAGAGACCCTCTTCTAGCCCATCCTCTTTGTTGTTATTTTATTTTTACTTGGTTTTAATGATGATGGATGTTAAAAACGATAATAGTTTTTTTTTGTTGATACCCTCACCATGAACTAATTTCATAGTTGGTGAGGGATGGTTGCATTTGAACGCTATGTTTTTTATTTTATTTTTACTATTTTTAGTGTGCTGCCAAGCGACAACTGGCACTCCCTTTTAAAAAATACTATGTCAAGCGACACCTGGCAAAGTTAGCCTATTGCAACTCAATATCATATATAACTTGGGTGGTGACGATTAGATGCTAGATACTAAGTTGAGATGCTTCGAGAGAAGATATTCAAGTAGATGAACTTACTTTAGGAGTGAAATCTACCATTCATGAGTAAAGATTGATACTTAATCGAATTTATTTATGAAAAAACATTCACTATAGACATATAAGGGTTTTCCCATGATTAATTTAGTGCAATGCTATCGACAGAGGCATTTCTACCTTTGAATCTGCTCGAAAAATAATGCCAAATCATGATTTATTAAAGGCTGACATGGCATGAATAGCTTGAAAACCAGACACTCCTTGCCAACGCTCGTCATTTGCTAAGACACTTGTCAACGTTTTAATTTACTTTTTGTACTTTCATTATCTTTTCATTTCTTTTTCAAAGCCACTCTACATCACAAACATCTTTTTTCACAAGACAAGTAATTAGCAAAGCAATCGAATTCCAAACGCAATCTCTGTGGGATCGACACTCAGCTTAACTATTGTATTACTTGCAGACCGTGTATACTTGCACGTAATAGATTTTCTTGGCACCGTTTCTACATTTTCTACACATTTTAAGCTCTATTTCCAGCAATTATTCATCCACGTCGAGAGTCTACAAGTTTTGGCACCATTGCCAGGGATTGCAACGGATTTGATTGTTTTTTTTACTTGTTTCATTCTTGTTTTTAATAGTGTATGACCAGGAACCGTATTGAGAGGGAAGCTTGTCCATTAGACCCTAAGATTGAACGCACCTTGCGTAGATTGAAAAAGAGAATTCGAGAAATGAATCATGGAAATCAAGGAAAAACATGAACAAATGGTGTTAACAACAATCAGAACCCACAAGAGAATAATAACTATGTCGCTCCTCATGCAGAAGAAGAGAGATCCATTCAAGAGCAATCAACACATGACATCACAAGCTTAATGCCATGAGTTATTGGCAATGAGGTAAATGCATCAAATTTCGAACTCAAAGCTGTAATGATCTCAACTCCTTTGAATGTAGGACAGTTCGATGGAGCACTGACTGGATATCCAAGGCATCATTTAAAGCAATTCATGGAGATATGCCAATTATTTCAACAACCAAGAGTATCCGAGGATACCGTGAAGTTGAAACTATTTACTTTTTCTTTGAGAGACAGAGCAAAGACGTGGCTCAATTCCTTGCCACTTGGCTCAGTCACTTAATGGGCAGATTTATGCCAAAAGTTTGTAACGCGATTTTAGCCGCCAACTCTCACTACCAAGCTGCGTGGTGAGATCATTACCTTCAAGCAGGCTGAGAACGATACCTTGTATGATGCATGGGAAAGATTTAAATACTTGTTGGGAAGGTGTCTTATGCATGGGTTCCCAAATTGGACCCAAATACAAACCTTCTACAACAGATTGAATGCAAAGACGAGGATTGTTGTTGATGCTTCTGTTACCGAATCATTGCTTGAAAAAATTATATTGAAGCCGTTGGCATCCTTGAAAGGATAACCACCAATGATTTTGAATATCCTGTTGCTAGACTTGGGACTATAACCAAAGCCAATGGGAAACTATAGTTGGATGAGCTAACGTCCATCCATGTCGATATTTCCAACCTCACCAGCACGATGAGAACTTTACAAAAAAGTTACAAGTCCCAAGTAGTTAAAGCATTGGAGCCATTTTGCACTTTGTGGAGAGAACCATCATGTAGATGAATGCCCTACCAATCCTGAGTTGGTAAATTTCATTGCCAATTCTGAACGTTATTATACTTCTAACTCCAACGCTTATAATATAGGTTGGAGGAAGCACCCTAACTTAGCTTGGGGAAATCAAGGAGGAAACCAGTACAATGCACAGCGCTATAATGGCCAGAGGCAAAACTAGAATGCCATTCCAGCATTCTGTCAAAATACCATGCCACAGAGAGCTTAAAATAATTTCCAGCAAGGGCAAAGACTCAATCAAGGAGGCAATCTTACAGAGTACATAGAGCAGAATAATGTCACATTTCATAATATGGAAAGTCAGTTGAAGTGGTAAACATTGTGAGGCAGAAACGACTACCAAGTTGGAAAATCAGTGCCAGTAGATGATCCTAAGGATTTAGAAAAGGAGAAAGCCAAAGCAGATGATGCCAATGGTTATGCCCACAATGATGCCAACACTTATGCCAGTTCCAACGCTTAACAAGATGCCACTTCCAGTGCCAAGGATGATGTTAACAATGATGACAAGCAGACTAAGGCCAAAAGCATACTGATGCCAAAGTGGATGCCAACACTACCTTGGCAAAGCCGACATTGCCAGCATATTTGTATCCACCGCCACCATTTCCGTCCAGACTTCAAAAGCACAAGCAAGACCATCAATTTAAGCGCTTCTTGGAAGTGCTTAAGAAATTGCAAATTAACATTCAATTAGTAGAGGCCCTTGAGAAAATTCCCAACTATGTAAAATTCATGAAGGACATCTTGTCCAAAAAGAGGAAGTTGAGAGAGTTCGAGACTGTTGCCCTCACACAAGAATGCAGCGCTATGATCTTGAATCAATTTTCACCAAAGCTTAAAGATCTAGGGAGTTTTACTATCCCTTGTACAATCAACAATAAATTCATGGGAAAGGAATTGTGTGGTTTAGGAGCCAACATCAATTTGATGGCACTATATGTTTTCAAAAAGCTTGGCACAGAAGCAAGACCTACCATAGTGACACTCTAGTTGGCCGATCGGTCCTATGCATATCCCAAGGGTAAGATTGAGGATGTGTTGGTAAAGATAGACAAATTTATATTTCCAGCTGATTTCATCATTTTAGATTATGAAGCTGACATTAATGTGCCAATTATTTTAGGTAGGCCATTCCTTGCCACAGGTAGGGCGCTTATTGATGGTCATAAAGGGGAACTAACCATGCAAATGAATGACCAACATGTTACTTTTAACGTGTTTCAAGCTTTGACATGTGCAGATGAATCAGATGAATGTCAAGTCGAGGAGATGTTGGAGGCCATTTATACTTTGGACATGACACAATTGTGCCAGGATACAAAATTTGATGCCAACATGCATGCCAACAAAGTTGAACTATTTGAGGAACCTGAGGAACCAACCTTGGAGGCTGAAGATGTGAGTTACTTTGAGCCACTCTAGATGGCTGACAGAGAGATAAAGAATACGAAACTGTAATACCCGTATTTTGTCCGGGTATACCTATATAAATATATATACTAAACACCTCTATAATAATGCCAAAATGAATAATAAATAAATAGATATTAAAAGCCCATATTAAAAATCTTTAATATTGTCCAAAATACGTCCAAAACCCCGAAAGCCCATTTACAAAAGCCCAAATCCCCATTACATTTGGTATTCCCGCTCAATTTCTATATCTTTCTCCTAACAAACACACATATAGCCCAAAGAAACACAAAATAATAAGATAATCCCAAATTCCCACCCAAATTTGCCATCAAAGGATATATGGCGGCTGTTAATTGGTCCCTAAGCCTTTCACATGGATCCTGGTTTTGTTGAAATCAGCATCTGACACCTATAAATAGGGAGATAGAGAAAAAGCCAGATTCCATTAATGACAATAATAATCATCTATCATTAATTAATAATAATAATAATAATAATAATAAAGGAGAAAGAGAAGGTTACCTCCTTTGGTAGCTGAACGAACAAAATACGAATGATCGTCGGAGTACGAATGGTCGTCGTGGAAGCCAAATCTCCAAGGAAAGACGAAGGGACGCCAGATAAGATCGTTAGTCGCCTGAGACCTTGCCGAAACTATTTTTTGAAGCCCTCGAAAGGGAGCTGAGGAGCCACCAAGAATTGTGGAATTGCCACTGTCGAAAGTCGAGAAGTCACCGAGCCTCAGCCGTCACCGTCAGAAGCACGAGTGGACTGCCGTGACAGAAGGTATATCTTCTTCCAATTCCTTTATTTCCCGCAAAAATCATGGAAGAAAGTTAGATCGAAGAATAAGTAAAGAAAAAATATTGAAATAAAAAGAGGAAATCAGAAGGAACGTCGCCGGAGTAGATTTGAAGGACTTGAGGAGTCAGAAATATGGGGTTTCGGGTAGTTTAGGGCTTAGGTTCGGGTGTAGCGGGGTGGATTCGATCGAATCCGGGTCTAGATCTAGTTTTAGGAGCAGAAACCAGGATTTTTGGACGAATTTAGGGTTTCGGCCGGTGGACGAAAATCGCCCGCGGCGGTCGGCCGAGAAACGATGGTGGCAGAGTGGTTTTCGGTGAGTTTGTTTAGGGAGAAGGGAGAGTTAGTGAGAGAGAGCAAATCCAAAAAATGGAAAAAAAGAAATTAAAGGAGCTGAAAGGGGCCTTTTATAGTGGAGCTTAAACACACCGTTTCGGGTAAAAAAGGATCTGCGCGTTTTTGATTCAAGTCAAGAGAGGATTCATGTTTTTTTAAAAAGGGGTTAATTGCAGCTTCAGTCCCTCAAGCTTTGTAGTGTATTACAATTTGGTCACTCGATTATTGTTGAGTGTGTAAAAGTTCTATTCTTTACCCCCTATTTAACCCATATTTCTGCTGCATTCAAGCATAATCCATTGCATTCAGGTCAGTTTACAGTTAGACATCACAAGTATATTAAAAGGCACAATTTCTACTGAAATTGGTTGCTTTTGCAGGTTGCTGCTGTAGCAGATGGAGAGGCAGGCGCTGGGCAGTGAAGCAGAAGAGCTGGAACTGGACAAGCAGTCAAGGAGGACGATGCTGCCATGGTTGCCACCGTGACAGCAGAGGACGACATCAGTTTTGAGGAGAAGAAGCAAAGTGGACCTCGACAGATAGAGAAAATTAAGCCCTTCTGTCGTGGAAAACCAATATATTTTTCCAAGCCCTAGATCAGAAGGAATGCCAAGCCCAAAGTTCAAGGAGAGAAAATCTCAAGCAAGAAGGATGACGATTTAAATTTAGATTCTCTGAAGATTTAGTCTTTATTAGAGTTGTACTTTAATTTAAACTTGTATTCTTGCTATTTTAGAAAACTTGGACCCAAAGCCTATATAAGGGCATGTATTTCGACCTAGGAAGGACATCACCCAATCTCTAGCCTTCTTCCCAAAACCCTAGCCGTTTTCATCCTCTCATCATGTTCTAAATTCCCCCTAGGGCCACGAGTTGATTTGTAAAGTAGTTGCAAGGGTTGCTTTTGTTTTAGGAATTTTCAGTTCAATAAAATAAACTTCAAGTTCTCTTATTCTTGTTATTAACATCTTGCAAGAGCATCGGGAGAGCATTGCGAGGTTATCTATTTACTTAATATCGAGAGAGTTAAGTATACGAAAGGAATAAGTGCGAGTTCTCTAGTTTATAGTTGAACTATCTCGGACCTAGGGATAGGACGAGGTTAAGTGGCTAAAGAAGAATTCAACAACATCGGTGTTCATCCTTCGATTCACGCCGGGAGGTATCATCAAAGACATGTTCATCGACAGACTTGGACCTAGGGATAGGCCAAGGCACAACATGGATTCTTACCAAACTTGAAGTACAGAGTTGAGTGTTCGCTGCCGCGACAAGCAACAGACTGCCGCCGCGACGGGGACGACGACAGAGCTGAATTTCCTAGACTTAGCAATACCTGCACTATTGAGCAATTCAATACCAGCCCATTCTCTCTATCTTGATTTCTCTACTTTTATTTTACAGTATTCTTTATTATTCTCGTGACAACTTCTTAAATCATTCTTTTTACTTTCGTGCAGTAATTCAAGGTGAAGCTATTAGCCCAATCCCCGTGGAGAGGATATCCGATACTTCCGTATCACTTTACTACTTACGTCGTGTACACTTGCACTACAATTGCGATAGACACTTTTACACGCAACAAGTTTTTGGCACCGTTGCCGGGGACTGGCAACATAACTCTACCTTTTCTTTTACTGCACTTTTCTTTTTATTTTTTTTATTTTTCTGTTTTAATTTGGTTCGTTCAAACTCTTGCTTTTCACAAGGTTTCTTGTTTATGCGCAGATCGAGACGAGGAGAAGAACCTGAGTATCCATTGGATCCTGAAATCGAACGTTCGTTCAATCTTAGGAACTGACTTCGTCACGTACTATCCAGGAACGAGTACCTTGAGGAGCAGTTAGAGACGATGCAAAACCAAGGGAACCCCCAGGTTGATAATCCTGCCAGAGATGGAGAGATTATACCTCTTGTCGGCGACCCGCCTGCCGCTGCCGCACGAAGGTCCTGCCGTGACTACATGCTGAATGATCATGTAGAACTCGAAACCAGGCTGCCGGATATAGATGTTGACAACTTCGAGCTGAAACCTGTTATGTTTAGCATGATCAACAACGCCAGTCAATTTAGTGGTGCTGCTACAGAGGATGCAAGGGAGCATCTAAAAACGTTCCAAGAAATCCGTGGTTCGTTTAGACTACCAGGAGTTAATTCGGAGATACTGAGGCTTCGGTTATTTCCCCATTCATTGAGGGACAGAGCAAAGACTTGGTGGAATAAACTTACGCCGGGTTCAATTAGAACTTGGGCAGATTTGTCTCGTAAATTTTTATCTCGTTTTAATCCTTCACATTTATCTGAGCGATTACGTAACGAAAGTGCTACTATTCATCATGAGGATGACGAGCCGATGCACGAGGCCTGGGAAAGATTTACCACTATTTTACAGAACTGCCCAATGCATGGATTCCCCGTCTGGAACCAGGTAACCAAGTTTTATAATGCTGCCAATTTACAAACTCGTATTCGAATTGATTCAGCAGTAAACAAATTACTACTGGACAAAGACCCAGATGAGGCGATGCAAGTATTGAAAAATCTGGCTAAGAATGAGGAGCAGTTTCCGACAACAAGAAGAGGGGATAAACGGGTCTTAGCTGTTAAGGATTATGAGGCCGACATCACAATGAAATCACAGGTAGCATACCTCACTAAGGCAATGAAAAAGCTTTTAAACGATGATTCACAGACAGTATTTGTTGTCGAAGAGGTATGTGAAATTTGTGAAGGAAATCACAGTTCGGATGAATGTCCTATACAGTTAGAAGAGAGAAAGTATGTTGGAAATTACAACAAGTAGAATTATAACTCCAACAATTACAATCCCAGCTGGAGAAAGGATCCCAAGTTTTCTTAGAGTAATCCCAATAATGGCTTGAATCCTCAAGCACACAATAATCAAAATCAGGGAGGACCTAGATTGCTAACTTGACAGCAACTGCAACCGCAGCAGCAGCAACAGCCACCAGCTGCCACAAATAGTATACTGGAACATACTCTGGCTACATTTATGTCTCAGACGGGAACTTATATTGAGAACATGAATCAATTTGTCAAGAAGACGGAGACATTCATGGATAAAACAGAGATGCGGATGACAAATCATGAAGCTACTCTGAAATCGTTGGAGACACAGATGGGTCAGGTTTCCAAGTGTAACACTCTATTGTTTAAAAAAAAAATTTGAAAAAGGTGGAGGTTAAGGGGAGTTGAACCTGCAACCTTCCATTGTTTTGGCCATTACCGAGCCGTTTGAGCTAGCAAGCTCTTAGTGCAAAGTTCCCCAAAAAAAATTTATTTGAACCTTTTTTTTTGTGAACCTGAATTTAATATGTCTTTGACTCCTCACCTACCAGCTTTAATGAAAAACCAGATCCTAATAATATTTTTTCTCCTCTCCCCGAACGTTTTTCTCCTTCATTGTCGGCAAGCTTGCAGCCGCGTCACCACTGCGCCGTCCGTGACACCGCCGCCAGCGGTGTGTTTTCCGTCTCGTCGTGAGTTCGCCGTTACCGATCACGCGCGCCCTCGAGCAGCGGTGTGCGGTGGAATATCGATCGAAGTTCGGGAACTTCGTGGGCCACGTCTGCCGCGTTTCCGGCCGATCCACCGCCGTTCATGGCTCACCGTGGGCACGGCCGAGATCCTTGCGTCCGGATCTGCAAAACCTGAGCCTGCCGCCTCCGTTCGCCGCCGTTAAGCCCTTCGTCGGAGCTTCGACAGTTTCGAGACCCCTATTGCGTTTTCGGTAATTTTCGACCTTTATCCGTCGATGTTTCGATTGAATAATTTTGGGTTAAACGTTTGTAATCGAAAGGCTTTCTTTCAGGTCAAAAAACGTCATTTCGAGACTTTTCCGGCGAGTTTCCGATTGCCGCCGGCAACCTTTCCGATAAGGGTAAGAAACGGGTCTGACCTGACCCATGGGCTTTCTGACCCGACTCGGCTGGGTTGAATCGCCGAGTCAGCTCAGTGAGTCAACTCGCCCGAGTTGACTCAGTTATCTTGACCCAGTTAACTGCTGACGTCATGCTGACGTCAGTGTTGACTTCTACTGACGTCATGCTGACGTCAGCGTTGACTTTGACCGTTGACCAAAAAGTCAAATTTTCGGAAAATTCATATTTTATGTTTTTCGACGTCCTGAGTCCGTTTTTGAAGCTTGTTTTGCAAAATTCTGACCCAAAGGTCTCCGAATCTGACCTTGAACCTGAAAGCGTTTATGTGTTTAATTTTGTTAAGAGCTCTTTGGATAAGGACTGAAATGTTAATTTGTGTATTTGAAGGTATGCAAGTATCTTGGTATTCGAAATGTCATGGGGCATCCAGTCCGGATTCGAATGCGATCGAATGTAGTATCATGAGTCAACTGGTATAACTCGGAGCTAAGGTAATACACTACTACCCCTGGTATGCTTTATGATCATGTTGAGATTCGGTTAACGCATGCATGTTTGTGATGAAGTGTATTCATGAACTCTTCTTAAGTCGAATCAGATACGAAAAATAAGTATTAGAATCAGTAAGATCAAAATATTCGAATAAGAATATAAATAGACCGGGAGTATCGAAAGTGCTAATAGTAATAAATAATTCAGTTAAATATGAAATTCTATCAATGGTGTCTAAGAACCAATGCTCAGAATGCGGAGTATGAGATGTTGGTTATGAAATTACGAAATTGCCCTTGGGTTATAAAAATGACTAAACTATCCCTCTAATAAAGAAATGACTCGAAATCTGCATTTTGTCTAACTAAGCAATTTATCCCACCTAAGATGTATAATTTATTGGAAAGACTCCGACACTTTTGTACAAATTCATGTGATTCAAAACTTGGATTTTTCCCCTGAACTCTGTATAACACATAAAGGTGAATCATCTGAGAATATCGTTGTAATCCTACGTCGATCCTTACGACAGTAACGAGTGAAATAATTGGAATAATTGTGATGACCAAAAAGACTGTAGTACCCTCGAGCACCTAAATGTTTAATTAATTGGAATGACGTTTATACCTTCAAGTTCTGAAATGAATGAATCGTCTGTAATAGTCAGAAGGATTAAGACGACTTAATCTCTACCGAGTACATGAATGATGGAAGTGTCAAATGGTAATTTAGAAAAAAAGAATGGTGGCTTTATCCCAAATTTCCAAAATGAGCATAATACCCCTTTCAGTTAAATAGGAGGTTATACATCCAATGAAATCCTGAAATTTTCTAATAAGACTTAAATGGCTAAAGTGTCCCTAATTGTTAAGAAAAAAAAAACGTTTCGTGTATGCCTATCGCTTACCATACTAAGGTAGGAATATTTTGCAATGATTATATGCTTGATTACTCAAAGCTAAACCTTATAGTAAAGTATGAAGGCGACCGTTCAGATATACAATTCAGCCGGTGTTAAGATCTGATACACGCAAATTATTCACAACTGAATGTTAGTAAGTATTTTAAGGTTGGGATATGCCGCATTAAACACATTTTAGAGGTTTGATAAACTGTTAGAGCCCCTGAGAATTATAATCGTTGTTTTGTTATTATTGTGTTATATTTGAAAAATTGTCATGATAGTTAAATAATTAAAATGTTATGTTAGCCTAAATGATTAGAGCATCCCTTGAATTATCTGATAACTTAAAAGACCTTGATATAGAAATACTTGAATGTCCGGTTAGAAAACTAATGAGCAAACAAGATACCTGAGTTCTTTGAATCATTGCTTATTCAATGTCGGTATAATTACCAAAATGCCCATGAACGTCGAAATGACCATAATACCCTTGTGAGCTTAAATGACTAAATCTTTCGATATATTTGAATTTAAAGAGCATGATGTATGAACTCCTAGAATATCTGTTTCGAGCCAAAAGTTCAATGTGCCTCATTCTGTAAATATCATGTATCTCTGAGAAATAAAATTTGTTCTGTCTAGTGTGTTCCCCGTGTGCTGCATTCTGTTGTGTATATATATATACGGATTACGATTATGTGATGATTGTCTGATCATGATATATGATGCACTTTGAGTTGAAAAAACATCCTTATCTGATAGAGTGTGAAATCTAAAAGTATGAATGATTCTGTTTGAGAAGCATGATTATATCTGTTGAAAAAAATCATGTATGCGCAATATGATTGAGATTATATTCTGGTCTGTTATGAACTTATGATATCTGAATCTCTGTATAATGGATATGTTATATGCTCTGTTGACTGAAATCTAATGATAATGTGTTATAATCTAAACTGTTCTGCTTAGGGATACTCTCGGGTTATGATTGAAGTGTCTGTCACAGCCCTGATCTAGCTGTTCTGTTAAGCTCCTACGCCCACGGGCATAGGGTAAGTCTTTCTGGACCTAAGGCATTCCCTTAGGTAGGCTCCTACGCCTCAGGCCTAGGGTAAGACCTTCTGTATGCAGTTCATGGGGAATTGCATTCTGGTGTTCGGTTGGAGGGTAGTTACCAGTAAACTCTTGTATGTACTTGAGCATTTGCATTGAATTGTTACCTGTTCTTATGATATGGTTAATATGCAATTATGTCTGCTTGATCTGCACTTATTGGAACACACTAGACACTAAACTCTTTGTTTCATCTTCGTAACTATCAACTTGTATAATTCACGTTTGTTACTTGATGATGAATAAAGAACAAGTACTGTAAATCTCAAGTATATCGTTACTCTGAAATAACAGAAAAGAATAGATGACTGTCACTGCTTGAAACATCATGAAAATGTTATGCCTACCATATATCTGCATGAGCTTATAGCATCTTCTGGTAGTTTTGTATTACTGAGCTTTCCCAAGCTCATGTTGTTTTTTTCACCATCTCAGGATAAAAGATCAGACAAGTTGCATCTATCAACATCGGTATGGGAGTTTCTTCGGCTCGTCAGGGAGTATGGTATCTGTGTAATTAGGGGGCATGTGTGTCGTGTTTGCATTATACAAATGAGTCCGAAATTTAATTCCGCAACTTGTATTATAATTGTTTTATCGTTTTGAACGATTTCTGAAATTTTATTTTAAATCAGATATTTGATTTATGATTTTAAAGGTTTAACTATATGTTTATTTGAAATCTTATCGTGGGTCGCTCTTGTGACCCTAATGTGACTTCCTAGGATCCGTTGTAACGCATAGGCGGGTCTAGGGGGTTACATTTAGTGGTATCAGAGCTTAGAGTTGCATCATTCTGGGTAGATCGGCCGATCGTCTGTCATAGGGTGTCTGGTCTGTGCATGCCCCTAGTTCATAATCGTACTCCTCTGAGCCAAAACTCCGATGTCAAATCTTTTTCGTGTAATAAGTGCATATAACCATTTTGTTCATAATAGCTTGATTGACGCTGGCAACAAACAAACAAAAAAATGGCTATGCAGTTCCTTTTCGATTTGGATTATTTAATGGATTTGAATCTGGATAGGGAACTTGAGATGGTTAATACGTGTGGAATTGAAGATCTGATTCGGATTAAGAATGAATGTTTGACCATATAAGGTAACCGATATACGATCACATGCAAGGTAGCTCGGTGATAATGAATGTGTTTGAGAATATTTTGATGAAAATTTGATAAAAGTATTACGAAATCAAAAGAAAGATGTCTGTGAGATTGGTGAAAGTATAGATTATGTGGTGACTCTGTTATGCGTGAAGGAAACAATTATCGGAGTATTACGCTGAAGGTAAGTGATATCCGTTTAAAACCTTGGTTATGCTTGATCGAAGAAGAAAGGATATTGAGTTTGGGGTCGGTGATCAAGTCTTTTTGAAAGTATCTCCATGGAAGAAAATTCTGAGATTTGAAAAAAAGGGGTAAACTGAGTCTGAGATTCATTGGGCCGTACCGTATCATGAAGAGTGTTGGGCCAGTTGCCTATCAGCTTGAGTTACCTCCTCAGCTCAGCCGTATCCATAACATCTTCCATGTGTCCATGTTGAGACAATACCATCCAGATCCTAGTCATGTCATTCAGGTTCAGGATGTAGAGTTGAGGTCAGACTTGTCCTATGAAGAGGAACCAATTCAGATCTTAGATTTTGATGAAAGAGTTCTCAGGAACCGACGCATTCCGATGGTAAAAGTACAATGGAGAAATCAGAGTCCTAGTGAGGCTACTTGGGAGATCGAAGGATTCGTGAGAACAATTTCTGCATCTGTTTGATTCAGGTAAATTTCGAGGACGAAATTTTTCTTAAGGAGGGGAGAGTTGTAACACTCTATTGTTTAAAAAAAATTTGAAAAAGGTGGAGGTTAAGGGGAGTTGAACCCGCAACCTTCCATTGTTTTGGCCATTACCCAGCCGTTTGAGCTAGCAAGCTCTTAGTGCAAAGTTCCCCAAAAAAAATTTAATTGAACCTTTTCTTTTTTTTGTGAACCTGAATTTAATAAGTCTCTGACTCCTCACCTACCAGCTTTAATGAAAAACCAGATCCCAATAATATTTTTTCTCCTCTCCCCGAACGTTTTTCTCCTTCATTGTCAGTAAGCTTGCAGCCGCGTCACCACTGTGCCGTCCGTGACACCGCCGCCAGCGGTGTGTTCTCCGTCTCGTCGTGAGTTTGCCGTTACCGGTCACGCGCGCCCTCGAGCATCGGTGTGCGGTGGAATATCGATCGAAGTTCGGCAACTTCGTGGGCCACGTCTGCCGCGTTTCCGGCCGATCCACCGCCGTTCATGGCTCACCGTGGGCACGGCCGAGATCCTTGCGTCCGGATCTACAAAACCTGAGCCTGCCGCCTCCGTTCGCCGCCGTTAAGCCCTTCGTCGGAGCTTCGACAGTTTCGAGACCCCTATTGCGTTTTCGGTAATTTTTGACCTTTATCCGGCGATGTTTCGGTTGAATAATTTTGGGTTAAACGTTTGTAATCGAAAGGCTTTCTTTCAGGTCAAAAAACGTCATTTTGAGACTTTTCCGGCGAGTTTCCGATTGCCGCCGGCGACCTTTCCGATAAGGGTAAGAAACGGGTCTGACCCGACCCATGGGCTTTCTGACCCGACTCGGCTGGGTTGAATCGCCGAGTCAGCTCAGTGAGTCAACTCGCCCGAGTTGACTCAGTTATCTTGACCCAGTTGACTGCTGACGTCATGCTGACGTCAGTGTTGACTTTGACCGTTGACCAAAAAGTCAAATTTTCGGAAAATTCATATTTTATGTTTTTCGACGTCCTGAGCCTGTTTTTGAAGCTTGTTTTGCAAAATTCTGACCCAAAGGTCTCCGAATCTGACCTTGAACCCGAAAGCGTTTATGTGTTTAATTTTGTTAAGAGCTCTTTGGATAAGGACTGAAATGTTAATTTGTGTATTTGAAGGTATGCAAGTATCTTGGTATTCGAAATGTCATGGGGCATCCAGTCCGGATTCGAATGCGATCGAATGTAGTATCATGAGTCAACTGGTATAACTCGGAGCTAAGGTAATACACTACTACCCCTGGTATGCTTTATGATCATGTTGAGATTCGGTTAACGCATGCATGTTTGTGATGAAGTGTATTCATGAACTCTTCTTAAGTCGAATCAGATACGAAAAATAAGTATTAGAATCAGTAAGATCAAAATATTCGAATAAGAATATAAATAGACCGAGAGTATCGAAAATGCTAATAGTAATAAATAATTCAGTTAAATCTGAAATTCTATCAATGGTGTCTAAGAACCAATGCTCAGAATGCGGAGTATGAGATGTTGGTTATGAAATTACGAAATTGCCCTTGGGTTATAAAAATGACTAAACTATCCCTCTAATAAAGAAATGACTCGAAATCTGCATTTTGTCTAACTAAGCAATTTATTCCACCTAAGATGTATAATTTATTGGAAAGACTCCGGCACTTTTGTACAAATTCATGTGATTCAAAACTTGGATTTTTCCCCTGAACTCTGTATAACACATAAAGGTGAATCATCTGAGAATATCGTTGTAATCCTACGTCGATCCTTACGACAATAACCAGTGAAATAATTGGAATAATTGTGATGACCAAAAAGACTGTAGTACCCTCGAGCACCTAAATGTTTAATTAATTGGAATGACGTTTATACCTTCAAGTTCTGAAATGAATGAATCGTCTGTAATAGTCAGAAGGATTAAGACGACTTAATCTCTACCGAGTACACGAATGATGGAAGTGTCAAATGGTAATTCAGAAAAAAAGAATGGTGGCTTTATCCCAAATTTCCAAAATGAGCAGAATACCCCTTTCAGTTAAATAGAAGGTTATACATCCAATGAAATCCTGAAATTTTCTAATAAGACTTAAATGGCTAAAGTGTCCCTAAGTGTTAAGAAAAAAAAAACGTTTCGTGTATGCCTATCGCTTACCATACTAAGGTAGGAATATTTTGCAATGATTATATGCTTGATTACTCAAAGCTAAACCTTATAGTAAAGTATGAAGGCGACCGTTCAGATATACAATTCAGCCGGTGTTAAGATCCGATACACGCAAATTATTCACAACTGAATGTTAGTAAGTATTTTAAGGTTGGGATATGCCGCATTAAACACATTTTAGAGGTTTGATAAACTGTTAGAGCCCCTGAGAATTATAATCGTTGTTTTGTTATTATTGTGTTATATTTGAAAAATTGTCATGATAGTTAAATAATTAAAATGTTATGTTAGCCTAAATGATTAGAGCATCCCTGGAATTATCTGATAACTTAAAAGACCTTGATATAGAAATACTTGAATGTCCGGTTAGAAAACTAATGAGCAAACAAGATACCTGAGTTCTGTGAATCATTGCTTATTCAATATCGGTATAATTACCAAAATGCCCATGAACGTCGAAATGACCATAATACCCTTGTTAGCTTAAATGACTAAATCGTTCGATATATTTGAATTTAAAGAGCATGATGTATGAACTCCTAGAATATCTGTTTCGAGCCAAAAGTTCAATGTGCCTCATTCTGTAAATATCATGTATCTCTGAGAAATAAAATTTGTTCTGTCTAGTGTGTTCCCCGTGTGCTGCATTCTGTTGTGTATATATATATATACGGATTACGATTATGTGATGATTTTCTGATCATGATATATGATGCACTTTGAGTTGAAAAAACATGTTTATCTGATAGAGTGTGAAATCTAAAAGTATGAATGATTCTGTTTGAGAAGCATGATTATATCTGTTGAAAAAAATCTTGTATGTGCAATATGATTGAGATTATATTCTGGTCTGTTATGAACTTATGATATCTGAATCTCCGTATAATGGATATGTTATATGCTCTGTTGACTGAAATCTAATGATAATGTGTTATAATCTGAACTGTTCTGCTTAGGGATACTCTCGGGTTATGATTGAAGTGTCTGTCACAGCCTTGATCCAGCTGTTCTGTTAAGCTCCTCCGCCCACGGGCCTAGGGTAAGTCTTTCTGGACCTAAGGCATTCCCTTAGGTAGGCTCCTACGCCTCAGGCCTAGGGTAAGACCTTCTGTATGCAGTTCATGGGGAATTGCATTCTGGTGTTCGGTTGGAGGGTAGTTACCAGTAAACTCTTGTATGTACTTGAGCATTTGCATTGAATTGTTACCTGTTCTTATGATATGGTTAATATGCAATTATGTCTGCTTGATCTGCACTTATTGGAACACACTAGACACTAAACTCTTTGTTTCATCTTCGTAACTATCAACTTGTATAATTCACGTTTGTTACTCGATGATGAATAAAGAACAAGTACTGTAAATCTCAAGTATATCGTTACTCTGAAATAACAAAAAAGAATAGATGACTGTCACTGCTTGAAACATCATGAAAATTTTATGCCTACCCTATATCTGCATGAGCTTATAGCATCTTCTGGTAGTTTTGTATTACTGAGCTTTCCCAAGCTCATGTTGTTTTGTTCACCATCTCAGGATAAAAGATCAGACAAGTTGCATCTATCAACGTCGGTATGGGAGTTTCTTCGGCTCGTCAGGGAGTATGGTATCTGTGTAACTAGGGGGCATGTGTGTCGTGTTTGCATTATACAAATGAGTCCGAAATTTAATTCCGCAACTTGTATTATAATTGTTTTATCGTTTTGAACGATTTCTGAAATTTTATTTTAAATCAGATATTTGATTTATGATTTTAAAGGTTTAACTATATGTTTATTTGAAATCTTATCGTGGGTCGCTCTTGTGACCCTAATGTGACTTCCTAGGATCCGTTGTAACGCATAGGCGGGTCTAGGGGGTTACACCCAGCATATCAACCCAAGGTAGACTGGCGGATTTCCTAGCAATACTGAAAATGCTAGGCAGCCCACACATGAGCAGTGTAAAGCCATTACTACTAGGAGTGGGAAGAAACTACCAGGGCCGGAGAAGGAAGCTGAAACAGTGAAGAAACCAGCCTTGGACATACCCGCCGAGGAAGCTGCCCCGACAGGTAACAAACAGCCTGCTACCGATGAGCCTGTCACGACAGCAGAAGCGACAAAGGAGAAAGATGATGAACCCAAACCTCCTCAGATTCGTATGCAGTGGGAAGGGCGTATTGCTGATTATCGTCCTCCACCTCATTTTCCTCAACGGTTACAGAAATTGAAGCAAGAATCTCAGCTTAAAAAGATTTATGATATTTTTAAGTAGGTTCATATCAATATTCCACTGTTAGATGCAGTTAGGGAGATGCCCGGTTATGCCAAATTCCTCAAAGATGCCATGTCGAAGAAATCTAGACTTGGGGAATTTGAAACTGTTAAGATGACAGAAGGATGCATGAGTATTCTGCACAAGCATCCACCCCATAAAAAGAAGGATCCTGGGAGCTTCATCATACCATGTGTAATCGGAGACAAATATGTGGGTAAGGCACTTTGTGATCTTGGTGCTAGTATAAATTTAATGCCAAAATTTGTTTTTCAGAAATTAGGCATGAAAAGCTCGGCCCACAACAGTAATTCTGCAGCTGGCAGACCGCTCTTATGTTCATCCGGAAGGAAAAATCGAAGATATTCTGGTAAGAGTGGATAAGTTTATATTTTATGCTGATTTCTTGTTTTAGATTGTGAAGCAGATGAAAACGCACCAATCATCCTGGGGTGACCTTTCTTAGCCACGGGAAGATCACTGATTGATGTGGAAAAAGGAGAACTCACCATGAGAGTGAACGATCAAGAAATAAAGTTGAATGATCTCCAAGCTATGAAGCATGCTGATGCAGAAGAAGAATGCAAGGTTATCACTGAAGTTACCCTTGACCAACCCTGCATCAGGTCGGGCTGTCACGACATCAACATTGGTCACTGCCTCGGCAGCCACTTACAAGACTGTCACGACAACACCGACGACAGCAACTCCTCATAATCCGATAATCTGATACTGAAGATCACGAGGAGGTAAACTGGATAGGCAATCGCCCATGTAAGTTATTCGAGCTTTTAAATTATACCTCGGATAACCATGCAATCCAAAATCCATCAACTGTTGAGCCCCCTGTTTTAGATCTTAAGCCTCTGCCAGGGCAGCTAAAATATGCTTTTCTTGGTTTAAATGATACGTTGCCCGTAATCATCTCTTCCAAGTTGATGCAGGAACATGAACAACAATTAATAGAGATGCTACAACAGCACAAAAAGGCTATTGGATGGACGATAGCTGATATTCAAGGCATTAGTCCGGCGTTATGTATGCATAAAATCCTTCTAGAGGATGATCATAAGCCGACTATAGATGCTCAAAGGCGGCTAAACCATGTAATGAAAAAGGTGGTGCGAAAAGAGATAATCAAATGGTTAGATGCTGGAATAATCTACGCCATCTCGGACAGCAAATGGGTGCGCCCGATGCAATGTGTTCCCAAGAAAGGAGGAATGACCATGGTGACCAACGAAAACAATGAGTTAATTCCAACCAGGACTGTGACCGGTTGGAGGGTTTGTATGGACTATCAGAAGATTAACAAAGCTACCCGAAAGGACCACTTTCCTTTACCCTTTATTGATCAAATGCTTGATAGATTAGCGGGTAAACCTTACTATTGTTTTCTTGATGGTTATTCAGGTTACAATCAAATAGCTATCGCACCGGAAGATCAAGAAAAAACGACATTCACATGCCCCTACGAAACTTACGCTTTTAGGAGAATGCCTTTTGGACTATGTGATGCACCAGCCACCTTCCAAAGGTGCATGATGGCCATATTCTCCGATATGGTAGAGGACTTCCTAGAGATTTTTATGGATGGCTTTTCAGTGTTTGGAGACGATTTTGAAAGCTGCTTAGGCAACCTACAAAAGGTACTCGAAAGATGTGAAAAAGCAAACTTAGTGTTGAACTGGGAAAAATGTCACTTCATGATGGATGAAGGGATAGTCCTTGGCCATAAGATTAGCTGTCGTGGCATAGAAGTCGACAGAGCCAAGATAGAAGTGATCGAAAAGCTGCCGCCGCCCACCACAGTCAAGGGAATCAGAAGTTTCTTAGGACATGCTGGTTTTTATCGAAGGTTCATTGCGAATTTTCAAAAATCACCAAGCCCTTATGCCATCTTCTGGAGAAGAACCGACCCTTCGAATTTAACGATGGATGTACTGAAGCATTCAAGGTTCTGAAGGAAAAGCTGGTAACAACCCCAATAGTACAGCCACCAGACTGGATACAGCCGTTTGAGATCATGTGTGATGCTAGTGACTATGCTGTCGGGGCAGCACTTGGGCAGCGGAGAGACAAACTCTTTCATGTCATATACTATGCCAGCAAAACACTGAACGACGCCCAAGTGAACTACACCACCACAGAGAAGGAGTTATTAGCTGTGGTATTCTCCATTGACAAGTTTCGTTCTTATATACTTGGAACGAAGGTCATAGTACACACAGACCACTCTGCGTTGAAGTATCTGTTCGCGAAAAAGGATGCAAAGCCTCGATTGATACGCTGGATCCTACTATTGCAAGAATTCGACCTTGAAATCAAGGACAAAAAGGGGACAGAAAATCAAGTGGTAGATCACTTGTCAAGGTTGGAGAAGGGACAGAGTCTATCGACAGATGAGACAAACATATTGGAGACCTTCCCAGATGAGCAGCTATTTGTTGCTGCAGTCACTGTCGCGACAGCCATGGCGGCAGGTAAGTCTTCTGAACTCCCCTGGTATGCTGATTTCGTTAATTTCTTAGTTAGCGGAATAATTCCTCCTGACCTTAATTATCAAGCCAGGAAGAGGTTCCAAAATGATGTTAAACATTATTATTGGGACGAACCTCTTCTTTTCAAAATCTGTGCAGATCAAGTTATAAGGAGATGCGTATCACATGATGAGCAAGAAGACATACTTCATCACTGCCATGCTTCACAGTATGGAGGACACTTAGGAGGCAACAAAACTGCTGCCAAGGTGCTGCAGTCAGGGTTTTATTGGCCGTCACTATATAAAGATGCTCAAATCTTCTACAAGAGTTGTGACAAGTGACAACGGACAGGAAACATCTCAAGGAGACACGAGATGTCGCTACAGAACATTCTTGAAGTCGAGATCTT
Source organism: Hibiscus tridactylites (assembly GCA_958450335.1). Classification (NCBI taxonomy): domain Eukaryota; kingdom Viridiplantae; phylum Streptophyta; class Magnoliopsida; order Malvales; family Malvaceae; genus Hibiscus; species Hibiscus tridactylites. The sequence continues at coordinate 53,246,821 of OY288275.1, forward strand.
CGACGTTTGGGGGATCGATTTTATGAGACCATTCCCATCTTCATATGGGAATCTATACATCCTCCTGGCAGTAGATTATGTATCTAAGTGGGTTGAAGCTATTGCCACTCAAAAGAATGATGCCAAGACAGTTCAAAAGTTTTTACACAAAAATATCTTTTCCAGATTTGGCATCCCTAAGGCGATCATCAGTGATGAAGGGAGACATTTCGACAACAGGGTTATTGCTGCTGCCTTGAAGAAGTATGGTGTCAAGCATAGGATCGCAACAGCATATCACCCACATACCAATGGACAAGCTGAAATATCCAACAGGGAAGTCAAGAACATTCTTGTGAAGATGGTTAAGCCAACTAGGAAAGATTGGTCTTTACTCCTTAATGATGCATTATGGGCTTATAGGACAGCTTTCAAAACTCCATTGGGAATGTCTCCTTACCGATTGATTTACGGGAAAACATGCCATTTACCTGTCGAGATAGAGCATAAAGCATACTGGGCAATCAAGGCAGTGAATATGGACTTGGACAAGGCAGGACAAAAAAGGCTATTGGATCTGAACGAAATTGAAGAAATACGGACAATGTCCTATGACAATGCAAGAATCTACAAAGATAAAACTAAGAAGTGTCATGACAAGAAGTTGCTGCCACGACAGTTCTGCCCAGGGCAGCTTGTATTGCTATTCAATTCTAGATTGAAACTCTTCCCAGGAAAGCTGAAATCTAGATGGTCTGGCCCGTTCCAAGTTGTACAGGTTTTTCCCCATGGTGCCATCACAATCCGATCGTTAAAAGACGGTCACCAATTCAAAGTCAACGGACAACGATTGAAGAATTAACAGGGGACTGAAGCCCCAAGAATGCAGGAAGTGGTTAGCTTAGGAGATGCCCCACTTGGCATCCTTAATTTAACCTAATTTTTTTATTTTTTTTCGTTTTATTATTACTTATTATTTATTAGGAAATAAGATTTATTTTATTTAAATAATGCTTTGTTTTAATTGTTTTTAGGAAATAAAGGAGTCAAGAAGAACATGAGAAGTGAACTCAGCCCACCATCCATCCACCAGCCCAACAAAGCCCAAATTTTGGAGCCTGTCGTTACAGCTGCCGCGACAGACGCAGAAAATACAGTCTATCAACACGCTGTCGCGACAGACACGGAAACGCTTAATAGACGCGCAGCAGACACGGAAACGCGTGACAGACGTGTCAGGCACGCTAACGCGTAACATCTGCCCCCATTATTCGCGCCTGCCGTTACAGCTCCAACGGGCAGCAAATCCTTCTCTATATAAACCCCGTTTCAATTTTCATTTTCACTCACTTCTACTCTTCTTACTTGCTTCCTCTAGATTTTATTTGCTTTCATTTTCATTTTCACAACCCTTGCAACAATGTCTTCCAGAAACACCCGTAGGAATGCTGCTTCCAGCTCCACCCCGACAGACACCACCCCACGCTCATTTCAGATCAGAGATATGTGGGAAGAAAGGGGATTCATTTACACTTCAAAGGAGGGAAACTTGGGCCTAAAGCCGTTCATTGCCCGAAAAATTCGAGCTCTACAATGGCAGATCTTTGCCGAACAGCCTGAGGAGATGAACGTCTCATTGGTGCGAGATTTCTACGCTGCCATTAACAGTAGGACAGCGACAACAGTGATCTTGGTACGTGTTGGTGAGTGCTGGGGTAATCTTGGTACGTGTTGGAACTGTAGTAACCGAGGGCATATGAAGAAAGATTGTCCTCAGCCATTGAGAGAAGGTCAGGCTCCGGTGAGAGCAACTGAACCACAGAGAGGTCGTGGGCGCGGCTGTGGTAATTTCCAGCGTGGAGATGAGGGTGGAAGGAATGTAGCACATGTGGGGGCCGTTCAACCTGAGGGTGGTGGCCAGGCTCGAGTGTACGCTCATCGAGAGGGGAGGAATGACGTGGATGTGATCGCAGGTACCTTTACTTTGCAATCCTTGTCATTACTTTCTTTGATTGATTTTGGGTCTACACACTCGTACATATTGCGTGAACATGCTCAAATGCTTGGTTTGCATGTTGAGTCGTTGGATATAGGTATGCGTGTGACTAGTTCCTTTGGTGAGACGGTTGTAACAAGAAGGTTGTATAGGAGATGCCCCTTAATGGTGCACGATCATGTGTTTCTTGTCGATCTTATGGAATTGCCATTCTATGGTTTTGATGTAATTCTTTGCATTGATTGGCTCGTTGAGCATAAAGCCGTTGTGGATTTCGAAAGCAAGCGAGTTTCGCTAAAACTTGCGGATGATTATGAGGTTGTGGTGGTGGGAGAAAATGTGAAGTTTGTATCTAATGTGGTGTCGACGCTTGAAGCAAGCCGGATGTTGCGTCAAGGGTGTGAGGCTTATCTAGCCTTTGTTATGAATCCTAGTACAAAGGAGGTTCGCGTACATGATATAAGGATCGTGTGTGAGTTCCCTGGAGTGTTTTTGGAGGAATTACCGGGTTTGCCACCTAGTCGAGAGGTTGAATTTGGAATTGAGTTGTACGAGAATACAACTCCGGTGTCCATTGCTCTTTATCGCATGGCACCCAAAGAGTTGAAGGAGTTGAAGACACAACTTCAAGAGTTGCTTGAACGAGGCTTTATTCGGCCTAGTGTGTCACCTTGGGGTGCACTGGTCTTGTTTGTTAAAAAGAAAGATGGCATAATGAGGATGTGCATTGATTATCGTCAGCTGAATAAGTTAGCCATCAAGAACAAGTATCCTTTGTCGATGATTGATGATCTCTTTGATCAATTTCGAGGAGCGGCTGTGTTTTCAAAGATAGATTTGAGGTCAGGATACTATCAGTTAAAGGTCAAAGATGTGGACGTGCCGAAAACAACCTTTCGAACAAGGTATGAGCATTACGAGTTTCTAGTGATGCCTTTTGGATTGACGAATGCTCCTGCTGCTTTCATGGACATGATGAATAGGGTGTTCCATGAATTCTTGGACAAGTTCGTTGTAATGTTCATCGATGATATCCTTGTGTACTCTTGTACTGAGGAGGAGCATGAAGGTCATTTGAGGATCGTTTTGCAAGCGCTGTTGGAAAATCAGCTTTATGCTAAGCTAAGTAAATGTGAGTTTTGGCTAAAGGAAGTTGTTTTCCTTGGTCATGTGGTTCCGGCTGAAGGGATTCGAGTTGATCCTCAGAAGATTGAGGCGGTGATGAATTGAAAGCCTCATAGATCTGTCCATGAGGTTCGTAGTTTCCTTGGGTTGGCAGGTTACTATCGGAGGTTTGTGGATGGATTTTCTAAGATTGCTGCCCCTTTGACGAATTTATTGCAGAAGAATGTCAAGTATGAGTGGACAGAAGCTAGACATCAAGCTTTTGAGAAGCTAAAAGCAGCTTTGACGCAAGCTCCTATCTTGGTCCAACCTGAATCAGGAAAAGAGTTTGTGGTGTATAGTGACACATCTTATGTTGGGTTGGGGTGTGTGTTAATGCAAGAGGGTAAGGTAGTGGCTTATGCATCGCGACAGTTGAAAGTGCATGAGCGCAACTATCCCACGCATGACATTAAGCTAGCGGCATTGGTTTTTGCTTTAAAGATCTGGAGACATTATCTCTATGGTGAGAAGTGTACTGTGTATACGGATCATAAGAGTTTGAAGTACTCGATGTCTCAGAAAGAGTTGAATCTCAGGCAACGATGTTGGGTGGAGTTGCTTAAAGATTACGATCTAACGATCGAGTATCATCCGGGGAAGGCCAATGTTGTGGCTGATGCTTTGAGCAGGAAGGTGGCAGTGAAATTAAGAGCGATGTTTGCTAGCTTGAGCATATCACGACATGGTGGTCTTGTAGCTGAATTGCAAGTGAAACCATCTCTAGTTCAGTTGATAAAGGACAAACAGTTGTTGGATGATTCATTAGTGCCACATGTTCAGGACATTGCAGAGGGTAGGCCATCGAATTTCTGTTTCAATGATGATGGTGTTTTATGTTTTGGGAGTCAGATAGTGGTGCCGAATGATGTTGAGTTGAGGCGCACCATTTTGAATGAAGCTCATAGTAGTTCTTTTGCTATGCACCCTGGTAGTACAAAGATGTACCGTGATTTGAAGGATGAGTACTATTGGGTAGGTTTGAAGAAAGATGTCGCTGAGTATGTCAGTAAATGCATGGTTTGTCAGCGAGTTAAGGCAGAACATCAATTTCCTTCAGGATTGTTGCAGCCGTTACGGATTCCTGAATGGAAGTGGGAGAGGATCACCATGGACTTTGTGTCTAGTTTGCCTTTGTCGCCGTCAAAGAAGAATTTTGTTTGGGTGATTGTGGATCACCTTACGAAGTGTGCGCATTTCTTGCCTGTGCATACTACGTACACCTTGGATAAGCTTGCGGAACTGTACATTGCTGAGATTGTACGGTTGCATGGAGTGCCAAAATCTATAGTATCAGATAGAAATCCGAGGTTCACTGCAAGGTTTTGGGTGTGTTTGCATCAAGCTTTGGGTACACGACTGAATTTCAGTACTTCTTATCATCCGTAGACGGATGGACAGTCTGAGCGTGTTATCCAAGTGCTTGAGGATATGTTGAGGTGCTGTGTTATTGAATTTCAAGGCTCTTGGGAGAAGCACTTGCCTTTGGTGGAGTTTGCTTATAATAACCGTTACCAGGCAAGTATTCAAATGGCACCTTATGAAGCTTTATACAGGAGGAAGTGCAGAACTCCTCTTTGTAGGGCTGAAACGAGACAAAAGTTGGTCTCGATGCCAGTTTTGTTAAAAGGAACCCTCGAGAAGGTGAAGCTCATTTGTGAGCGGTTGAAGGCAGCCTCTGATCGGAAAAATTCCTACATGGATTTGAAGCGTAAGGAGGTAGAATTTGCTATGGGTGATCGTGTGTTTTTGGAAGTTTCACCTTGGAAGAAAGTAATGAGGTTTGGCCGGAAGGGCAAGTTGAGCCCAAGGTACATTGGACCATACGAGGTGATAGAGCGTGTGGGTCATGTTTCCTACAAGCTGAGGGTACCTCAAGAGTTAGAAAAGATACATAATGTGTTTCATGTATCCATGCTTCGGAGATATAGATCAGATCCGTCGCATGTTATGCCTGTGGAAGAGGTTGAGTTGAATCCATATTTAACGTATGATGAGGAACCGGTTGAGATTCTGGATTCATATAGTAAGGTTCTTCGAGGTAAGACCATCGAGCTGGTTAAAGTCTTGTGGAGACATCGTGGTGTAGAGGAAGCCATGTGGGAAAGGAAAGAGGACATGAAGAAGCAATTTCCTTACCTTTTTCCTCCAGGTAAATTTTGAGGACGGAATTTCTTAAGGGGGGAGAGTTGTAACGCCCCGATTTTGGGCCTAGATGTTTTAGAGTTGGAATCGGACCGGTCGAGAACGGTTCGAACCTTTAAGGGAGATTTAGGGAACACCTAGTTCAGGATGCTTTAAAAATATGGAAAAATATCTAAAAATCCTCATTTATTATGTGAATGATTATGGTGAAAACAATTTACAAAATAAGGTTTGAAAATACTACATTTCGGTGTAGTGACCAAATTGCAGTTTTTGCAAAAGTGGAATAGTGACTGTTTTGTAAAGGATTGAAACTTTGAATCTTTAAGGAGCTAATTTCACCAAAATGTTTTTAATCAGATTTCTCTTTATTTTGAGTGATTTTATTAATGTTTTAATTAAGGGAAATAAGGATTATTAAAAAGAAAAACTATCTTTGACTTTTCATAACTACCTTACGTTAGTTTTCTCTTATTTCATTTTCTCTCAATTTCTTTTTAGCCAAACACATTTCCTCCATCAATTAGCCTCTGATTTTCATTCCTTTTGATGAGATTTCAATCTCCTTTTGATTCCTAATCTCTTCCTCATCAAAACCTCTTGTTTTCACTTTGGATTTTCAAGAAAACTTGCCAAAATCAAGGAGAAATCAACCATTAGAGGTAAGCTTCGTTCTTCCCCTCTAATGATCAGTTCTTTACTGAAATTCCCAAGTTATCAATCATTTGTTAATGATTTTTGAGTTGCTTTAATGTTAGAAACATGAAATTGTGTTAAAACTCAAGATTTTTGGAGAGATCTTGATGATTTTTGTGGTTGTTGGTTAGACTCTATTTTGAGGTTGTTTTATAATGTATTTTGGATGATAATTGATGTTATAAATGAGGTTTTATCAAACAAATCCTGAATAGGTTTGGATTTGTAAGTTTTGCATGCTAGAATGGTGGTTTTTGGAGTGGTTTTGGTGTTCTGTTATAGCTGGAGGTATAATGACGAGTTTATGGTGATTTTTGGTGTTGATTGATGTTTAGAAATGATTAGAAGTGATAGATCTTGGCTGGGATTTTTTTGGGAGAGTTTGGAGATGATTTTGGTTGTTTTTGGTGGCCGAAATGAGGCTCTTGAGTAGAGCAGCGGGTTTAGATGTGTGGCTGATGATTTCAATGCATGATGATGAATTAATCCTCTGCTCTTATGTGTTATGAACATGGGAGTCATCTTCGGACGCCTTTGGTGTTGATCCGTGAGTTGCGAGGAGCTTAGATAGCATTTCGATGAGGAAGTGAAACATAATCGGTGAGTGCGAATGGTTTTAGAAGTCCTTGAGGGACATTGAAACAAGGTTTGGGGATTTAGGATTGGTTTGAAACACCATCCTAAGTCCGGAAGTAAGTATGGCTAGATTTGCTCTTAATTATGTGGTTGTTGCCTCAAAAATGCTTTTACATGCTCTTGCTTTGAGATAGACAAATTCCTATTGTTATTATGCATGAGATGATGCTTGAAGAGATTTCATAAGATAACATGTTGCATTGATGAGTTTGGAGTGTTTTGAGATAACATGTGTCTTAATTAAGTAGGTGAGATGATGTTTTGATATAATATATTGACATAGAAGATGAGATACTTACCGGATATAATTGATCGATCAATAGGATGAGAGTGCACTATAAACTAAAAATTCGTACATGCTCTTTGGATTCAATCCAAAGGGAGAGACCGATGATGGGCATTCCATCGGGTAGGACTTGGTGAAACACCCAAGCTTTTTGGCGATGAGAGATACCGCCATGAGAGACCGATGATGGGCATTCCATCGGGTAGGAATTGGTGAAACACCCAAGCTTTCTGCTAATGAGAGATTCCACCGGGGTGAGACTTGGCCTTGAGTCAAGGTAATTTGCATATCCGAGTAATGATGAAATGTGAAATGCCAATATAAAATATGGAAATGTTTTTGATTCACAAGTACCAAATAATGTGATGTTTTATGCTATGAGAAATGCATATGAGATTATGATATGAAATGTTCTTGTTTTCATTTATCATGTGTATGGCTTTGCCATGAGATTTGCATTGGTTTAATGCATGAGATAGAATAGAGGTACATGTGGTTTCAAATGAAGATTTTGCTTTGAAATGGTTTTCAAGCATGAGATAGAATGAGCATGTTGTTGAAAAAGGCTTTTAAGAAAGTGTTTTGATTAATGCATTATTGTGTTGGTTTACTTTAGAGCATGCCTCACTAAGCAAACATGCTTACGCTCTCTTTTACCAATAATGCAGATAATTGAAGTGAATTTGGGTAACAAGAAGGTTAAGAACATCCAAGGAAGTGCAAAGCTCATGTATGGTGATGTTTTTACATACTTTAGTTTTGATATTTGGCAATGGGGCTCTAAGGTTGTATTTGGGAGATGCGTTTTGGACTCCCTAAATTTGTGGCATGTTTGCGTTAGCTTTTGAAGGTTGTAAATGGTCTTATATGGTTTGCTTGAGGATTGAAGTTTATATTTGGTTTTGTGATTAGGAAGCATGCCTTTAGTTTGAATGTTCATGTGTTTGATGTCATGCTTTAGCTTAAGTTTCTCAAACATGTTCTCTAATGTCTAAACATGTTGCTAGTATGTTGTGGAATGTTTTGGAGCATGTTTGATAGTGTTAAGATGTGAAAAACCAGCAATTAATGCTGTTGCAGGGTAGGGTGTATCGAAACACCCTTATATGTTTCAAAATAGGGGACCGAAATGGCCATAGTGTTTCAGAACGGATGAAGGTGTTTCGGAACACTTTGGCTACTGGAGAGGCTTGTTCCGATACTGGTCTCAGAACGCACCCGAGTTCCGAAACGGTTAACACCGTTTCGATACGAGAGTTTCAGTACGAAGGTCAGCGTTCCGGAACGGTTGACCGTTGGTCTGTGCATTTGAATTGTTTCAGGTTTTCAAGTTTTACATTTTAGTCTTGAATGTTATGCTTGCAATTGCTTGAGCTTGGGATGTCCTTCTAAGCTGAAATTTGACAGAGAGGCATGAAATTCTACTAATTACATATTGGTAAACTTAAAATCTGCAACGTTCTTATATTTTCCAAAATTTACATTTTCGTCCCTAAAAGTGTAATTTGTGCAATTGAGTCCTTAAATGATTTTCGGTCGCTGTGCTTTTCACTCTCATGTTTCCTCAGGAATCACATAGGCTTATTGCACATCTAGAAAAGAAAAAAAAATAAAAAGGGTCGTTAATAAAGGTTGACTTTCAGTTTAAATTTTGTTTTCCCCGTGTAATCTTTGTAGTTCAGGTTAATCGTCTAGGCCGGGCTAAGGGGGTTATAGGTGCAATCGATACTGGAGTTGAATTTGAATATATCTCAATAGCAAACTCTACATCTCTATCTGGAGGCAAACCATGTAATTCTTCTAGGAATACACTAGGAAAGTCACAAACTGTTCTAATGTCTCGCAGTCGTGCATCATCCATATTCGGATTCGTAACATAGGCTAGGTATGCCTGACAAGCCACGTCCAATAACTTCTGAGCCTCTAAGGCTGAAACTACATTGGACAAGAACTTAACATTCTCGCCCACTATTACTACCTCGTGAACCTCTAAAAGTCCAAAGGACACTAGCTTTGTCTCAAAATCTACCCTAGCCCTATGCTCTACAAACCAGTCCATGCCTAATATTACATCAAAACCATAAAACAACAATTCCATCATATCCACGAGAAAAACATGACCTTGAACCATCAAAGGACACATTCTGTACATCTTTCTGACCACCACTGTCTCACCAAAGGAACTAGTGACATTCATACCCACATCTAATATCTCAACTGGAATATCTAACAATCTTGCATGCTCACTCAATAGGTACGAATGCGTAGAACCGGAATCAATCAAGGAAGAAAAGTCAAAGACTGTAACGAGAAATTACCTACAATTACATCTGTGTCATTCCTGTCCTCACGGTGTGCATACACCCTAGCTGGCCCACCTTCTTCGGGCTTAACTGCTACAACATGAGCTACATTCCTCTGACCGTCATTCCTAGGCTAAAAGTTAGCTTGTCCGTGCCCATGGCCTCTCTAATGCTCGACAGCTCGTGTAGGAGCTTGTCCATCCCTAGACGAATGTGGACAATCACGCTTCAAGTGCGCCCTAGACCCGTAGTTCGAACAAGATCTATAAGTGCCCCAACACTCACCGTAATAACGTCTATCACACTTGTTGCACTCGAGAGTACGATTCTCAGTCCCTTGGCCGTTGTTGAGAGTGTAAAAGTTCTATATTTTACCCCCTATTTAACCCATATTTCTGCTGCATTCAAGCATAATTCATTGCATTTAGGATAGATTTCATTCATACATCACAATTATATCAAATGGAACAGTTTCTACTGAAATTGGTTGTTTTTGCAGGTAGCTGCTGTAGCAGATGAAGGGCAGTGGAGAAGCAGAGCTGGAACACTGGACTGCAACCGAGAAGAAGGATGCTGCCATGACTGTTGCCGTGGCAGCCAAGGACGACAAAAATGGTGGAGGGAAGAAGTGAAGTGGAGCTCGACAAAAAGAGGAATTTAAGCCGATCTGTCGTTACACACTCTTATATTTTTCTGAGCCCTAGATCAGAATGAAGGCAAAGCCCAAAGTTCAAGGAAGAAACTCCAAGCAAGAAGGAAGGACGAATTGAAGACATATGCTCTAAAGATTTATTCTTTAATAAGAGTTGTACTTTAATTTAAACTTGTATTCTAGCCATAGTAGAAAACTTGAACCTAAGGCCTGTATAAAGGCATGCAATTTGACCTAGGGAAGGATATCTTCCTCTCTAGCCGTCATCCCCTAAACCTTAGTCGTTTTCCCCCTTCTCATCATGTTCTAAACTTCCCCTAGGGCTAAGGGTTGATTCTGTAAATTAGTTGCAAAGATTGCATTGTTTTAGGATTTTCTTCTGTTCAATAAAATAGACTTCAAGTTTGCTTATTCTGGTTTTCAACATCTTGCAAGAGTATCGGGAGAGCATTGTGAGATTATACATTTACTTAATATCGGGAGAGTTAAGTATACGAAAGGAATAAGTACGTGTTCTCCAGTTTATGGTTGAACTATCTCGGACCTATGGATAAGACGAGGTTAAGTGGCTAAGGAAGAATTCAACAACATCAACGTTCATCCTTCGATTCACGCCGGGAGGTATCATCAAAGACGTGTTCATCGACAGACTTGGACCTAGGGATAGGCCAAGGCATAGCAGGGATTCTTGCCAAGCTTGAAGTGCTGAGTTGTGAGTTCGCTGCCGCGACAGACGCTACGACAGAACAGAAAAGTCCTAGATTTTGCAACACCTGCACTACGGAGCAGATCAATACCGGCCCATTCTTTATTCTAAATATTTTTCTCTTTTATTTTAAATCTTCTTTATTATTTCGTGACAAACTATTAAACTCTTTCTTTTCCCCTTCGTGCAGAAAACTAAGGTTAAAGCTATTAGCTCAGTCCCTGTGGAGACGATATCCGATACTTACGTATCACTTTACTACTTGCGTCGTGTAGACTTGAACTACATTGCGATAGACACTTTTAGACGCAACAAGTTTTTAGCGCCGTTGCCGGGGACTGACAACATATCTTTACCCTATCTTTTATTGAACTTCTTTTATTTTTCTATTTTTACTTGGATTGTTCAACCTGTACCTTTCACAAGGTCTTTTGTTTGCTTATGCACAGATCTCAACGAGGAAAAGAACCTGAGCACCAGTTAGATCCTAAAATCGAACGAATGCGCAATCTCAGGAAAAGAGTCTGCCTCCTTGTAGAAAGAAACGAATACCTGGAGGAACAATTAGAAGCAATGGTGAACGAAATGCACGAAGAAAGAAGGAACAACCAAGAGAATCTCCGAGGTCCTAAAGATCCCGTCGGAGATGGAAGGAATGAACAACCTGCCGATCCTCCTGCCGCTGCCGCACGTCGAGACTACATGATCAATGATCTTGTGGAGCTAGAAACCACCCTGCCAGACGTGGAAGCTGAAAATTTCGAGCTGAAACCTATCATGTTCAGCATGATTAATAACGCTGGCCAATTTAATGGTGCTGCTACAGAGGATGCTAGGGAGCATCTGAAAACGTTCTAGGAAATCTGTGGTTCGTTTAGACTACCATGAGTAAATCCGGAGATACCGAGGCTTCAGTTATTTCCTAATTCATTGAGGGACAGGGTGAAAACTTGGTGGAATAAACTAACGTCGGGTTCAATACGAACTTGGGAAGATTTAACTCGTGAATTTTTGTCTCGTTTTAATCCTTCACATTTATCTGAGCGATTACGTAGCGAAATTGCTAGTTTTCAACAGGAAGATGACGAGCCAATGCACGAGGCATGGGACAAATTTACCACTCTACTAAGGAACTGCCCGATGCATGGATTCCCCGTTTGGAACCAGGTAATTATGTTTTATAATGCTGCCACTTTATAGACTCGTATGAGAATTGATTCAGCAGCGAATGGATTGCTGTTGGACAAAGATCCAGATGAAGCAATAGTAGTATTGAAAAACCTGACAAAGAACGAAGAATAGTTTCCTACGGCAAGAAGAGGGGGTAAACGAGTACTAGCTGTGAAAGATTATGAGACCGACAGTTCCCTAAAAACACATGTGGCATATCTCGCAAAGGCAGTGGAAAAGTTATCGAAGAAAGATTCAAATCCTGTCTATTCTGTTGAAGAGGTATGTGAAACTTGCGATGGGAATCACAGTTCGGAAGATTGTTCGCTACAGTTAGAGGAATGTATGTACGTTGGGAACTACAACAAACAGAACTACAATTCCAACAACTACAATCCAGTTGGAAAAAGGATCCCAAGTTCTCTTGGAGCAACCCTAACAATGCCTTGAATCCTCAAGCACAGATTACTCACAATCAGGGGGGACCTAGATTACTGACTCGGCATCAACCACAATAGTAGCCGCAACAGCCACCAGCTGCCACGACTAGTATATTGGAGCAGACCTTGGCTACGTTTATGTCTCAAACATGATCTTACATTGAAAACATGAATCACTTCATCAAGAAAACTGAGTCATTCATGGATAAAACAGAGATGCGAATGACTAACCATGAAGCTACTCTAAAATCACTAGAGACACAGATGGGTCAAGTTTCCTAGCATATTAAACCAAGGCAGAATGGAGGATTCCCTAGCGATACTAAAAACGGTAGACAACCCACACATGAGTAGTGTAAAGCCATCACAACAAGGAGTGGGAAGAAATTACTAGGGCCAGAGAAGGAAGCTGAATCAGTTAAGGAACCATCCCTGGAATCGACTACCGAGAACGCTGCCCCGGTAGACAACAAACAGCCTGCTGCCGATGAACCTATCAGGACAATAGAAGGGACTGAGGAGAAGGATGAAGAACCTAAGCCTCCTTAGATTCGAATGCAGTGGGAAGGACGCATTGCATATTATCGTCCTCCACCTCCTTTTCCTCAGCGATTACAGAAATTGAAACAAGAATCCCAACTTAAGATGATCTATGGTATTTTTAATCAGGTCACATCAATATTCCGTTGTTAGATGCTATAAAGGAGATGCCTGGTTATGCCAAATTTCTCAAGGACGCTATGTCGAAGAAAGCCAGACTTGGGGAATTTGAAACGGTTAAGCTAACAGAAGGATGCATGACTATTCTGCACAAGCATCCAACCCAGAAAAAGAAGGATCCTGGGAGTTTCTTAATACCATGCATAATCGAAGATAAATTTGTGGGTAAGGCACTTTGTGATCTAGGTGCTAGTATTAATTTAATACCAAAATCTGTATTTCAGAAATTAGGTATTGGACGAGCATGACCCACAACAGTTATGCTGCAGCTGGCAGACCGCTCTTACGTGCAACCGGAAGGAAAAATTGATGATATTCTGGTAAGAATGGATAAATTTATTTTTCCTGCTGACTTTCTTGTCTTAGATTGTGAAGCAGATGAAAATGCACAAATCATCCTGGGGCGACCCTTCTTAGCCACATGAAGATCACTGATTGATGTAGAAAAGGGAGAACTCACTATGAGAGTGAACGATCAAGAGATCAAGCTGAATGTTCTCCAAGCAAAAAAACATGCTGATGCAGAAGAAGAATGCAAGGCTATCACTGAAGTTATCCTTGACCAACCCTGCATCAGGTCGGACTGCCATGACATCAAGTTTGGCCACTGCCTCAGTAGCCACTTAGAAGACTGTCACGGCAGCGACGACGACAACAGCTCCTCAGACTCTGACATATCTGATACTGAAGATTATGAGGAGGTAAACTGGATAGGTAATCGTCCTGGTAAGTTATTGGAGCCCTTAAACTATACCTCGAATGAACATATAGTCCAAAAGCCATCATGTAACCCCCTTATCCCGGCCTAGACGATTGACCCGAACAACGAAGATTAAACGGGGAAAACCAAAGTCAACCCGAAAGTCAACCTTGATTAACGACCTTTTTTTCTTTTTAATCTTGTCTAGATACATGTTAACCCTAGGTGAACACTTGAGATACATTTACGAATTAAGCACAGCGATTGGACTAAAATAAGGGACTCAATTGCACAATACACAAATATTGGGGACCAAAATGTAAATTCTGGAAATTTGAAGGTCTTAACTGATTTTTAAGTTACCAATATTAAATTAGTCATATTACATACTTCCCTGTCAAATTTCACCTTAAACGGACATCTCAAACTCATGCAATTGCAATTACAAATTCCAGGACTAAAACGTAAAGCTCCCAACGGTCACCTATTTCGAAACGGTGTTGACCGTTCCGAAACATGTGTTCGTTTCGAGACTAGTTCTGAAAGAGGGCCTTCTAGTGGACAAATCGTTTCGAAAAAGTCACCAGCCGTTTCGAAACACTAAGGCCATTACAGGCCCCCGTTTCGAAACTCCAACAAGTGTATCGATATAGTTTGCCGAGAAGCAGCAGATTTTGCTGGTTTTTCCAACATAAAACCACTCAAACACATCCTAATAACTTCCTAACCATGCCAACAAGTCATCATACATGTAAAGAGAAGGTTTGCAACTCCTAAACACATTCCTAGAATCAAACATGGAATTTCACATATATATAGGCATGCATCCTAATATCAAAAAACAAAACAACCAACCAAACTCCAAATCAAGCATCAAGAGGCCAATTACAAATCCAAAACATCATGCCACAAACTAGGGAGTCCAAAACATCTCCCAAAACACATCTTAGGTTCCCATTGCCAAATTACCAAAACTAATAGTGTATGAAAACATCACCATACATGAGCTTAGTTCCCTTGGACACTATTGGCTCCTTGTTGCCCTTTAAAACTTCAATTATCTGCATTATTGGTTCAAGAGAGAGAGCGTAAGCACAATTGCTTAGCGAGGCATGCTCTAAAGAAAACAACACAATAATGCATTTTAGAAAACACTTTCAACAAAGATTTCTAAACACATGCTCAACTCATTTCATGCAACCTTGCATACATAACAAGCATCTCATGCTTCATTATAATCAACACATCATATTGGCTTTCAAGTGATAATTCATAACCATTTACAACTCAAAACACAATCGGATACGCGGATTACAAGCGTTGTCCCATATGCTTCATACACACTACCGAACAACACAAGGTGGAGTTTACCAGTACAATCACAACCCCTCAACACCCATGATGAAGTTTAACGGTACAATCACAACCCCTCAACATCACTCATCGGTAGTTGTATAATTTCACTAACGAGTACACAGGACACATAACACAAGATCCACACACGAACTTTTAACCACCGTTGTGATCTTACCTTTCTCATTAGTGTACTTGGATGGAGTTTACGGTACAATTACAACCCCTCAACATCCAAGGCGACTTTATTCACGGTGCACCCAATCCTATAGCCGGCTAACTATATCCGATTCAAGTACTTTAAAACCATTACATCACTTGCCAATAAGCACCATTTACCATCAACAATTCACTGTTTTAAAGCATTAATCAAAGCCATCTAACATCATGCATCACAATGCATCAAAACCATATTAACAACATGTCAAACCAAGGATCTCTTACCTTGAGCATCCTTCAACCCATGGCTTTTAAAACCAGCGTTAACCATGCTAAAAGCATGCTTTCAAAACAGAATTTAAACATGCAAATATAATCAATGCATCGAACCACTTCATGGCTCATCCAAGAGAGTTTCTCCGAAAACTTACTCTTGAGCATAGTTAAGTTGCTTAGACTTAAACTAAGCTCCCAAAACCTTCAAACATTTGTTTCAAAGCTGGAAACCCAACTCCACTCACCAATTCCGTTTCGCAAGCTTGTCGAAACGCCGATCAAGCCTCCGAATCAACTCCAAAGGTGTCCGAAGATGCCTCCCCTGTTTTAAACACATCAAAGCAGAGAATTAATGCATCATCATGCATTGAAATCTTCAGCCAACACACTTAAACTCGATGCTCTACCTAAAGCCAACATTTTGGCTACCAAACACAACCGAAAACACCTCCAAACTCTTCCAAAACTTAACCCAGCCAAGATCCATCACTTCTAACCATTTCTAAACATCAATCAACATCCAAAATAAACCTAAACTCGTCCTTATACCTCCAGCTATAACAGAACACCAAGATCACCTCAAAAACCACCATTTTCATAAGCAAAAACTTAGGAAATACAACCTATTCGGGATTGCATTGATAAAACCTCATTTACACATCATTAGAAATCCAAAATACATTTAAGAATCATCTCAAAATAGAGCCCAAACAATCACAACGAAATTCTTCAAGATTTCTTCCAAATCTTGAGTTTTAAACAAAAATCAAGTTCCTATCATTAAAACCATTTATAAAACTTAAATTAAGGATTGATAAGTTGGGAATTTCAGTAAAGAACTGAGTATTTAGAGGAGAAGAACAATATTACCTCTAAATGGTGATTTCTCCTTGATTTGAGCCAATTTCCTTGAAAATTCAATGAGGAAATCAAGAGGATTTGATGCAAGATTGATTAGGAACTAATTGATGATAGAAATCTCATCAATTGAAATGAAAATCAATGAAAAAGTTGATGGAGAAAAGTGTTTGTATGATAGAATTTTGAGATAAAAAGAAATGAGAAAATTTTAGGAAAAGGTAGTTATGATTTTTCCAAAAGGTAGTTTCTCTTCTCTTCTAATTAATTAAAAAATTAATTAATTCACTCAAATTAAGGAAAAATCTGGAGAAATCATTTTTCGGTAATTAGCTCCTTAAAGATTCAAAGTTTCAGTCCTTACAAAATAGTCACCACTAAACTTTTCAAAAATCGCATTTTCGTCACTACACCGAAATGTAGTATTTCGAATCCTTATTTTGTAAAATTGATTTCACCACTCTCTTATATATATATTAAAAGAGGATTTTTAGATATTTTTCCATATTTTTAAAGCATCCCGAACTAGGCTTTCCCTAAAACCTCCTTTTATACTCGAACCCAAAATCAGACCGGTCTGGTTTAGACCCTAAACTTCTAAGCCCAAAATTGGGGTGTTACAACTCTCCCCCCTAAAGAAATTTTGTCCTCGAAATTTACCTGGAGGAAAAAGATACGGAAACTGCTTCTTCATATCATCCTTTCTTTCCCACGTGACTTCCTCAACACCACAGTGCTTCCACAACACCTTAACCAATTCAATGGTCTTGCCTCGAAGAACTTTATTGTCCGAATCCAGAATTTCAAGCGGCTCCTCATCATAGGTCAAATCTGGATTCAACTCCACTTCCTCCACATGCATAACATGCGAAGGATCCGATCTATACCTCCGAAGCATAAAGACATGAAACACATCATGAATCTTTTCCAACTCTTGCGGCAACCTCAACTTATACACAACATGACCCACACGCTCAATCACCTCGTATGGTCCAATATACCTAGGGCTCAACTTACCCTTCCGGCCAAACCTCATCACCTTCTTCCAAGGCGAAACCTTCAAGAACACATGGTCACCTACCGCAAACTCAATCTCCTTACGCTTCAAATCCGCGTATGACTTCTGTCGATCAGAAGCTGCCTTTAATCGCTCACAAATGAGCTTCACCTTCTCGGTGGTTCCTTTCAACAAAGCCGACATCGAAACCAACTTCTGACCTGTTTCAGCCCAGCAAAGAGGAGTTCTGCACTTCCTCCCTTACAAGGCTTCATAAGGTGCCATTTGAATACTTGCCTGGTAGCTATTGTTATAAGCAAACTCAACCAAAGGCAAATGCTTCTCCCAAGAACCTTGAAACTCAATCACGCAACACCTCAACATATCTTCCAGCACTTGGATAACACGCTCAAACTGCCCATCCGACTGTGGATGATAAGAAGTACTGAAATTCAGCCACGTACCCAAAGCTTGATGCAAACACTCCCAAAAACGCGACGTAAACCTCGAATCTCTATCCGACACTATAGACTTTGGCACACCATGCAGTCGCACAATATCAGCAATGTACAACTCTGCAAGCTTATCCAAAGTATACGTAGTATGCACAGGTAAGAAATGTGCACACTCCGTAAGGCGATCCACAATCACCCACACCGAATTCTTTTTTGATGGTGACAAAGGCAAACCAGACACAAAGTCCATGGTAATCCTTTCCCACTTCCACTCAGGAATCCTTAACGGTTGCAACAACCCAGAAGGAAACTGATGTTCAGCCTTAACCCGCTGACAAACCATGCACTTACTCACTTACTCCGCAACATCTTTCTTCAAACCCACACAATAGTACTCATCCTTAAGACCACGATACATCTTAGTACTACCAAGGTGCATAGCAAAAGGACTACTATGAGCTTCAGTCAGAATAGTACGCCTCAACTCAGCATCATTCGACACTACCATCCGACTCCCAAAACATAGAACCCCATCATCATTAAAGCAAAAATCTGATGGTCTATCCTCAGCAATATCCTGAACATGTGGCACCAAAGAATCATCCAACAACTGCTTATCCTTTATCAACTGAACCAAGGATGGTTTCACTTGCAACTCAGCCACAAGACACCCATCTCGCGAAATACTCAAGCTGGCAAACATAGCCCTCAACTCCACTGCCACATTTCTACTGAAGGCATTCGCTACAACATTAGCTTTTCCCGGATGATACTTGATCGTCAGATCGTAATCTTTAAGCAACTCCACCCAACGTCGTTGCCTAATATTCAACTCTTTTTGAGACATCAGATACTTCAAACTTTTGTGATCCGTGTACACAATACACTCTCACCATAAGGTAATGTCTCCAAATTTTCAAAGCAAGGAACACCGCAGCTAACTCAATATCATGCGTAGGATAATTGCGCTCATGCACCTTCAACTGACGCGATGCATAAGCCACCACCTTACCCTCTTGCATCAACACACACCCCAATCCAACATAGGATGCGTCACTGTACACCACAAACTCTTTCCCTGATTTAGGTTGAACCAAGATAGGAGCTTGCGTCAAAGCTGCCTTAAGCTTCTCAAAAGCCTGCTGTCTTGCCTCTGTCCACTCATACTTGACATCCTTCTGCAACAACTTCGTCAAAGGTGCAGCAATCTTTGAAAATCCATCCACAAACCTCCGATAGTATCCTGCCAACCCAAGGAAACTACGGACTTCATGAACAGACTTAGGAGGCTTCCAATTCATCACCGCCTTAATCTTCTGAGGATCAACACGAATCCCCTCCGCAGAAACCACATGACCAAGGAAAACAACTTCCCTAAGCCAGAATTCGCACTTGCTCAGCTTAGCATAAAGCTGATTCTCCAACAGTGCCTGCAACACACTCCACAAATGCCCCTCATGTTCCTCCTCAGTACGAGAGTACACACGGATATCATCAATGAACACCACAACAAACTTGTCCAAGTACTCATGGAACACTCTATTCATCATGTCCATAAAAGCTGCAGGAGCATTCGTCAAGCCAAACAGCATCACAAGGAACTCGTAATGCCCATACCTCGTTCTAAAGGCTGTTTTTGGCACATCCACACCCTTCACCCTGAGCTGGTAATAACCCGACCTTAAGTCAATCTTAGAGAACACAGCCGCTCCCCGAAACTGATCAAAAAGATCATCAATCCTCGGCAAAGGATACGAATTCTTGATAGTCAACTTGTTCAGCTGACGGTAATCGATGCACATTCTCATAGTGCCATCCTTCTTCTTCACAAACAAGACCGGTGCACCCCAAGGTGACACACTTGGCCGAATGAAACCACGATCAAGCAACTCCTGAAGTTGCGTCTTCAGCTCCTTCAACTCCTTAGGTGCCATTCGGTAAGGAGTAATGGACACTGGAGTTGTGTTTTCATACAACTCAATTCCAAACTCCACCTCTCGATTAGGAGGCAATCCAGGTAACTCCTCCGGAAACACTCCAGGAAACTCTCGCACAGTCCTGATATCCTGAACTCGCAACTCCTTAGAGCTACGATTCATCACAAAGGCCAGATAAGCCTCACAGCCTTGCCTCAACATACGACTTGCTTCCAACGAAGACACCACATTGGCAAGAAACTTCACATTCTCACCAACCACCACTACCTCGTAATCATCCACAAGCTTCAATGAAACTCGCTTGTTCTCAAAATCCGCTACAGCTCGATGTTCAACAAGCCAATCCATACCAAGGATTACATCAAAACCATAGAATGGCAATTCCATGAGATCAACAAGAAAAACATGGTTTTGCACTACTAAAGGACATCTTCTATACAACTTCCGTGTCACAACGGTCTCACCAAAGGAACTAGTTACACGCATACCAACATCCAAAGACTCAACAGGTAAACCAAGCAATTGAGCATGTTCACGCAATATGTATGAGTGTGTAGATCCAGAATCAATCAAGGAAAGTAATGATAAAGATTGCAAAGTAAAGGTACCTGCGATCACATCCGTATCATTTCTCCCCTGACGCTGAGCATACACTCGATCCTGGCCACCACCCTCAGGTTGAACAGCCACCACATACGCCACATTCCTCCCACCATCATCTCTGCGCTCGAAGTTACCACGACCGCACCCACGACCTCTCTGTGGTGCAACTACCCCAGGAGCACGTCCCTGACCACCACCGGCCAGCAAAGGACACTCCCTTCTCATGTGGTCCGCTGAACCACAATTCCAGCATGAATTACTGGTCACCGCTATAGGACCATGGACCTCCCTCGCTGCTAGAGGACAATCTCACCTCAAATGGCCACGTGATCCACACGTCCAGTACGTGTTCTGATCAACACTAATCCTATCTCACTGAACAGGCGCACCATGCCCTCCATTACCACGCCTAGCAGAAGACTGATATCTCTTATCTCGTCCTCTCTTGTTCCGTCCACCACCGGAACTATAATCAGCAGCTCTTTTACCCAAGCTAGAACTAACACCTCTAGAAGATAAACCCAAGTTCTGCTCAATGTCCTTCGCTCTACTCACCAGCACATCAAAATCCGTATACTCAACAGCAAGCATGAAAGTCTTCATGTCCGTCACCAAACCATAACGGAAACGTTCACACCTCTCCCGCTCATCAGGGATTAGCTCAGGTGCGTACTGACTAAGGCGGACAAATTGGATCTCATACTCCGCCACCGTCATGCTTCCTTGCGTAAGAGACATAACTTCTCTTTTCTTCTCATCTAGGTATCGCACACCTAGATATTTTCGATTGAACGCGTTCAGAAAGAACGTCCAAGTCACATCATTGTCCTCCATTCCAGAAATAGTGGTCGTCTACCACGTATACGCATCATCATGCAGCAGTGACACCACACAACCCAGCTTCAGCACATTGCTGCAGTTCATCTGCCCCAAAATCCTCTTGGTGCTTTCCAACCAAGATTCAGAACCTTCAGGAGATAAACCTCTGAACTTAGTCCCTCCCAGACTGTGAAGACGTTCCAAAGGCAATCTCACGTTAGCATCACCCTGATGCGCAGCTCCGTAAGCTCCAGCTACTGCTGCCTGAAAGGCTCCCGTAATAGCCTGAATCAAAACAGTCATGTCAGGAGCAACTTGCCCATGCACACCTTCAGGTCCAACGACCCCAGCACCAGCACCAACACCAACATTTCCACCTCCAGCACCACCACCACCAGGAGGAGGAGGTATATCCACAACATTATCGACATTTTCCTCATTCTCATTCTGAGCCATAGCTCGCGTATTCATCCTCATCTCTCTACGAGGCCCCATTTACAAGATAAAAAATGCACTGACACAAATGCAATAAACATAATTAGGCTCAACAAGGTAAGTAATCCAAGTAATCAAGCTCATTTTCCAAAACAATTCCTTTCATTAGTTTTGATATGGCAATGGGTTCCCCTAACATGCTTCAACATAGCATAACATCACAATTGTAACCATACATCACAATTCAAACAACATTCTTTCATCCAAAAAGCATATCATGCAAATACACGTACATCACCCACATAACCATTCCCATTTACACGAGAACTCAGCTCTGATACCACCAAATGTAACCCCCTTAGCTCGGCCTAGACGGTTGACCCGAACAACGAAGATTACACGGGGAAAACCAAAGTCAACCTAAAAGTTAACCTTGATTAACGACCCTTTTTTTTCTTTTTAATCTTATCTAGATACATGTTAACCCTAGGTGAATACTTGAGATACATTTACGAATTAAGCACAACGATCGAACTCAAATAAGGGACTCAATTGCACAATATACAAATATTGGGGACCAAAATGTAAATTCTGGAAATTTGAAGGTTTTAACTGATTTTTAAGTTACCAATATTAAATTAGTCATATTACATACTTCCCTGTCAAATTTCACCTTAAACAGACATCTCAAACTCATGCAATTGCAATTACAAATTCCGAGACTAATACGTAAAGCTTGCAAACCTCAAAACCATTCAAAACAAAGCCCAACGGTCACCTGTTTCAAGACTAGTTCCGAAACAGGGCCTTCCAGTGGCCAAATTGTTTCGAAACAGTCACCAGCCGTTTCGAAACACTAAGGCCATTACAGGCCCCCGTTTCGAAATGCCAACAAGTGTATCGATACAGTTTGCCCAGAAGCAGCAGATTTTGCTGGTTTTCCAACATCAAACCACTCAAACACATCCTAATGACTTCCTATCCATGCCAACAAGTCATCATACATGTAAAGAGCATGTTTGCAACTCCTAAACACATTCCTAGCATCAAACATGGAATTTCACATATATATAGGCATGCATCCTAATATCCAAAAACCAAACAACCAACCAAACTCCAAATCAAGCATCAAGAGGCCAATTACAAATCCAAAACATCAAAGCATCATGCCACAAACTAGGGAGTCCAAAACATCTCCCAAAACACATCTTAGGTTCCCATTGCCAAATTACCAAAACTAATAGTGTATGAAAACATCACCATACATGAGCTTAGTTCCCTTGGACACTCTCGCCTCCTTGTTGCCCTTTAAAACTTCAATTATCTGCATTATTGGTTCAATAGAGAGAGCATAAGCACAATTGCTTAGTGAGGCATGCTCTAAAGAAAACAACACAATAATGCATTTTAGAAAACACTTTCAACAAAGCTTTCTAAACACATGCTCAACTCATTTCATGCAACCTTACATACATAACAAACATCTCATGCTTCATTATAATCAACACATCATATTGGCTTTCAAGTGATAATTCAAAACCATTTACAACTCAAAACACAATCGGATACACAGATTACAAGCATTGTCCTATACGCTTCATACACACTACCGAACAACACAAGGTGGAGTTTACCGATACAATCACAACCCCTCAACACCCATGATGGAGTTTAACAGTACAATCATAACCCCTCAACATCACTCATCGGTAGTTGTTTAATTTCACTAACGAGTACACGGGACACATAATACAAGATCCACACACGGACTTTTAACCACCGTTGTGATCTTACCTTTCTCATTAGTGTACTTGGATGGAGTTTACGGTACAATTAGAACCCCTCAACATCCAAGGCGACTTTATTCACGGTGCACCCAATCCTATAGCCGGCTAACTATATCCGATTCAAGAACTTTAAAACCATTACATCACTTGCCAATAAGCACCATTTACCATCAACAATTCACTGTTTTAAAGCATTAATCAAAGTCATCTAACATCATGCATCACAATGCATCAAAACCATATTAACAATATGTCAAACCAAGGATCTCTTACCTTGAGCATCCTTCAACCCATGGCTTTTAAAACCAGTATTAACCATGCTAAAAGCATGCTTTCAAAACAGAATTTAAACATGCAAATATAATCAATGCATCGAACCACTTCATGGCTCATCCAAGAGAGTTTCTCCGAAAACTTACTCTTGAGCATAGTTAAGTTGCTTAGACTTAAACTAAGCTCCCAAAACCTTCAATGATACATGCATGGGAGGGCTAAAGCAATGCATATTGGACAAGAAGTTGAATCTGTTTGTGAAGTCTGGAAAGTCAGCCAAATTGAGACGACATTTCGGATGGGATCCTGGAATTTCTGGGAAGAGTTGTCTTCTAACAAATTGACCGGCATTCAGTTACCTTTCCAACGCATCTTGAAACGCATCAATCGGACATCGGGAACTCAAGATACGTCCATTTTACTGAAGACTGCGCATGTAGAAAACTGGATACGAGATTATTACGGGAATTTGTAAAATTTAGCCCAAAAGCTATTATATAAGGCTTTTGGACGAATTAGACTTAGCCCAACTTAATTATTAATATTTAAATTATGTTTTTAGGGTTTTATATACTTTAGGAACCAGCCACCCTTCTCCCAAGCAACTCTTATCAACTTATCACCTGCACTTATCAGCTTATCACTTGCAGCCCAAGCACAAGGAGTTTAAAGGCTGTTTTTCTTTTATTTTTTAATTAAATTAGGGTTTCCTTATTTTAGTAGAAGTTAGATTACTTTGGCCATCCTTCACCTATAAAAGGATGAAGCCTCCACCATTGTAATTCAGTTTATTCATATTTTCTTGGATTAATAAAATATTTAGTGAGTTTATTTTTGCAAGTGCTGATTACTTGTGCCTTCGAAGTCTTCTTCAACATAAGTTCGACGAGTTCTTGTGAGGGAGATCATCTTCACACTCCTGCTTGCCTAGGTAATCACGTTTAGGAGGGTAGGTTAGAGCCGCTTGAGGTTACTTGCTTAGGTAATTCCGTCTAAGAGGGTGCCGAGGACAAAACCATCACAAATCCATCAAGCCATCTCCATCTTCAACTTCATGCCATCTCCATAGCCATAAACAAAGATGAATTTTCAGATTTGTTTTATCTACATCTCTTTTAATCTTTTTCAATCTTTCTATTTTAATTCTGATTATTTGATCCTTAATCTTTTTTATTATCTTCGTTTCTTTAATTTTCCAGCCTTGTATCTAAATTTTTCAAGAAAAGCCCTTCTCTTTTCTCTTGAATTTTCAGATCTGCTCTTAATCTTCTTGATTGAGTCTAGAGACCCTAGTTCTTGCAATAACTTGATTGAAGGCTTCCAAATCCACAATTGTGCTACTCTATCATTCAAATATTTGTTTCAAAGCTGGAAACCCAATTCCACTCACCAATTCCGTTTTGCAAGCTTGCCGAAACGCCGATCAAGCCTCCGAATCAACTCCAAAGGTGTCCGAAGATGCCTCCCCTGTTTTAAACACATCAAAGCAGAGGATTAATGCATCATCATGCATTGAAATCTTCAGCCAACACACTTAAACTCGCTGCTCTACCTAAAGCCAACATTTCGGCTACCAAACACAACCGAAAACACCTCCAAACTCTTCCAAAACTTAACCCATCCAAGATCCATCACTTCTAACTATTTCTAAACATCAATCAACATCCAAAATAAACCTAAACTCGTCCTTATACCTCCAGCTATAACAGAACACCAAGATCACCTCAAAAACCACCATTTTCATAAGCAAAAACTTAGGAAATACAACCTATTCGGGATTGCATTGATATAACCTCATTTACACATCACTAGACATCCAAAATACATTTAAGAATCATCTCAAAACAGAGCCCAAACAATCACAACGAAATTCTTCAAGATTTCTTCCAAATCTTGAGTTTTAAACAAAAATCAAGTTCCTATCATTAAAACCATTTATAAAACTTAAATTAAGGATTGATAAGTTGGGAATTTCAGTAAAGAACTGAGTATTTAGAGGAGAAGAACAATCTTACCTCTAAATGGTGATTTCTCCTTGATTTGAGCCAATTTCCTTGAAAATTCAATGAGGAAATCAAGAGGATATGATGCAAGATTGATTAGGAACTAATTGATGATAGAAATCTCATCAATTGAAATGAAAATCAATGAAAAAGTTGCTGGAGAAAAGTGTTTGTATGATGGAATTTTGAGAGAAAAAGAAATGAGAAAATTTTAGGAAAATGTAGTTATGATTTTTCCAAAAGGTAGTTTCTCTTCTCTTCTAATTAATTAAAACATTAATTAATTCACTTAAATTAAGGAAAAATATGGAGAAATCATTTTTGGGTGATTAGCTCCTTAAAGATTCAAAGTTTCAATCCTTACAAAATAGTCACCACTAAACTTTTCAAAAATCGCATTTTAGTCACTACACTGGAATGTAGTATTTCCAAACCTTATTTTGTAAAATTGATTTCACCACTCTCTTATATATATTTAAAAGAGGATTTTTAGATATTTTTCCATATTTTAAAGCATCCCGATCTAGGCTTTCCCTAAAACCTCTTTTTATATTCGAACCCAAAATCAGACCGGTCCGGTTCAGACCCTAAACTTCAAAGCCCAAAATTAGGGTTTTACACATCAGTTGTAGAGCCACCTGTTCTAGATCTTAAGCCCCTGCCAGGGCATCTTAAATATGTTTTCCTTGGATTAAATGATACGTTGTCTTTAATCATCTCTTTCAAGTTGATGTAGGAATAGGAACAACAGCTGATAGGGATGCAGCAGCAGCACAAAAGGGCTATTGGATGGACGATAGTTAATATCCAAGGCATCAGCTCGACACTATGCATGTATAAAATCCTCTTAGATGATGATCACAAGCTGACCATTGATGCCCAGAGACGTCTAAATGATGCTATGCGAGAGGAGGTTCGTAAGGAGATCATCAAATGGCTAGATGCTGGAATAATTTATGCCATCTCAGATAGCAAGTGGGTGAGCCCGGTGCAGTGCGTTCCTAAGAAAGGAGGAATAACCGTGGTAACCAACGAAGAAAACTAGTTAATCCCAACCAGGACTGTGATCGGTTGGAGGGTTTGTATGGACTACCGAAAGCTTAACAAAGCTACCCGAAAGGACCACTTTCCCCTGCCTTTTATTGATCAAATACTTGATAGATTAGCGGGAAAGCCTTACTATTGTTTTCTTGACGGTTACTCAGGTTATAACCAAATAGCCATCGCACCGAAGGATCAAGAGAAGATGACGTTCACTTGCCCATACGGTACTTACGCTTTTCGGAGGATACCATTTGGGCTTTGTAATGCACCAACAACCTTTCAGAGGTGTATGATGGCAATATTCTATGACATGGTGGAGGATTTTCTGGAGATATTCATGGATGATTTCTCTGTTTTTGGAGATAACTTTGAAAGCTGCCTAGGCAACTTACAGAAAGTGCTCGAGAGATGCGAGAAAGCAAACTTGGTATTGAACTAGGAGAAATGTCACTTCATGGTGGATGAAGGGATAATCCTAGGCCATAAAGTAAGTTGCCGCGGCATAGAAGTCGATAGAGCTAAGATCGAGGTAATTGAAAAGCTGCTGCCACCCACCACAGTCAAGGGAATCAGGAGTTTCTTAGGGCATGATGGGTTTTATCGGAGGTTTATCGCAAACTTTTCAAAGATCACGAAACCCTTGTGCCATTTTTTGAAGCAGAACCGTCCCTTCGACTTCAACACTGAATGTACTAAGGCATTCAAGGTTCTGAAAGAAAAGCTGGTAACAGACCCGATAGTACAACCACCAGATTGGAAACTACCATTTGAGATCATGTGTGATGCTAGTGACTATGCTGTTGGGGCAGCACTTGGGCAGAGGAAAGACAAGCTCTTTCATGTTATATACTATGCCAGCAAAACACTGAACGACACCCAAGTAAACTACACCACAACGGAGAAGGAACTATTAGCTGTGGTGTTCTCGATTGACAAGTTTCTTCATACATACTTGGAACGAAGGTCATAGTACACACAGACCACTCTGCACTAAAGTATCTGTTCGCCAAAAAAGATGTGAAGCCTAGATTGATACGTTGGATTATGCTATTGCAAGAGTTCAACCTTGAGATCAAGGACAAAAAGGGAACAAAGAACCAAGTCGCAGATCACTTGTCAAGATTAGAGAAGGGAAAGAGTCTCCCAACGGACGAGACACACATACTGGAGACTTTCCCTGACGAGCAGCTGTTCGCTGCCATAAGCACTGCCGCGATAGCCATGACGGCTGGTAAGTTATCTGAACTCCCCCGGTATGCTGATTTCGTTAATTATTTAGTTAGCAGAATAACTCCTCCTAACCTTAACTATCAAGCTAGGAAGAGGTTCTAAAATTATGTTAAGCATTATTATTGGGACAAACCTCTCCTTTTCAAATATTGTGCAGATCAGGTTATCAGGAGATGCGTACCACAGGATGAACAAGAAGCTGTGCTTCATCACTGCCATGCTTCACAATATGGAGGACACTTAGGTGGTAACAAAACTGCTGCCAAAGTTTTGTAGTCTGGATTTTATTGGCCGTCACTGTTCAAGGATGCCCACACATTCTACAAAAACTGTGACAAATGTCAACGAACTGGAAACATCTCAAGGAGACATGAGATGCCGCTGCAAAACATTCTTGAAGTCAAAATCTTCGACGCTTGGGGGATAGATTTTATGGGACAATTCCCAGCATCATGTGGGAACTTATATATCCTCATGGCAGTGGACTATGTGTCCAAATGGGTTGAAGCGATCGCTACTCAGAAAAACGATGCCAAGACAGTTCATAGATTTTTGCATAAAAACATATTTTCCAAATTTGGCATCCCCAAGGCGATCATCAGTGATGAAGGGAGACATTTCGATAATAGGGTTATAGCTGCTGCCTTAAAAAAGTATGGTGTCAAACATCGGATCGCAACAACGTACCACCCTCAGACCAATAGACAAGCTGAAATATCCAACATAGAGGTTAAGAACATTCTTGAAAAGATGGTTAAGCCAACTCGGAAGGACTGGTCTCTACACCTCAACGATGCACTATGGGCCTACAGAAATGCATTAAAAAATCCATTGGGAATGTCACCCTACCGACTGATTTATGGAAAAACATGTCATCTACCTGTTGAGATTGAGCATAGAGCATACTGGGTCATCAAGGCAGTGAATATGGACTTGGAAAAGGCAAGACAGAAAAGGCTACTTGATTTGAATGAGATAAAATAAATACGAGCAATGGCCTATGACAACGCAAGGATTTACAAAGACAAGACAAAGAAGTGGCATGACAAGAAGCTGCTGCCACGACAGTTCTGCCCAGGGCAGCTTGTGTTGTTGTTCAACTCTAGGTTGAAACTCTTCCCAGCGAAGCTGAAATCTAGGTGGTCCGGCCCATTCCAAGTGGTGCAAGTTTTTCCTCATGGTGTCATCACAATCAGATCTTTAAAAGACGGGCACCAATTTAAAGCATTATCAGGGGACTGAAGCCCCAAGAATACAGGAAGTGGTTACTTTAGGAGATGCCCCTCCTGGCATCCCTAATTTAACCTAACTTTATTTTTATTAATATTTATTATTTATTTATATTTATTAAGTAATTAGAATTATTTTATTTTTAGGAACTAATTCTTATTTTTATTACTTTTAGAAATAAAGGAGACAAGGAGAAGAGGAGAAGTGAATTCAACCCACCATTTTTCCATCAGCCAAAAAAGCCCAAATTAGGAGCATGTCGTTCCAATGCCGAGGCAGACGCGGAAAATCCAGCCTGTCAACATGCTGTCGCAACAGACACGCAAATGCGTAACAGATGCGCAGCAAACACGAAAACACATGACAGACGCGTCAGAAACCGCGTAACAGCTGGCCCCGTTATTCGCGCCTGCCGTTACAGCTCCAACGGGCAGCAAACTCTTCCTCTATATAAACCCCGTTTTACTATTCATTTTTCACTAACTCTTACTCTCTCTACTTGTTTCCTCTCTAGAATTTCATTTGCTTTCATCTTTTTCCACAGTTTCCTTGCAATATGAGTACTAGAAACACCCGTCGTAGTGCTGCCTCAAGATCTGCACTAGCAGCAGCCACTCCTAGCTCCTACAAAGGCTAGAGACATGTGGGAGGAGAAAGGCTTCATCAATACCACACGAACGGAGAACCTTGGGCTAAAACCATTTATAGCCCGTAAGATCAGAGCCCTACAGTGGCAGATGTTTGCCGAGCAGCTGGAAGAAATGAACGTCACTTTAGTCTGAGAATTCTATGCTGCCATCGATAGCAGGGAGGTGACAGCAGTGAAGGTTCGTGGGAAGGAGGTACCTTTTGAGCCCGAATACATCAACACCCTCTATGGGTTCTATGTTGGGAGAAAGGAAGACGGCCACCAGAGATTTGTAGAGAGCTTGGAGCCGGCAAAGTATGATGTTGTTATGGTAGAACTCACCAACGAAGGTACCAAGTGGAATACCGATCCTAAACATCCAAGAACGGTAAAACGAGTTCAACTCACTCCAGAAGCCAAGCTTTGGAACGCATTCATCAAGAAGAGGATTATGCCCTCCTCGCACAATAGCACGGTAGACCAACCAAGGTTAGCCCTCGTCCATTCAATTCTAAATGAGAGGCCTATTAACGTTGGTAGATACGCTCTGGAGGGAATTTTGGATTGTGCGTATTGGCCATCGGGACCACTCGTATTCCCCCTACCTCATAACAGCCCTCTGCCGTGGCCACAACGTACCTGAAGCTACCAAGGATTTGAGAGTCCGAGGGAAAGGATGGACAGAAAGGAACATCCTCAGCTTGATGGAGCTGAAAGCTGCCACGTCCCTGTCGTCCTTCGACCCCACTACCGCGGCAGGTGAGCCGACAGAGCTCTCCAGACAGAACCTGCCACCACAGAACAAATGCAGGCCACTGCAGCAGCTCCCCCAACAGACTCCTCAACACAAATCCTTGCCGCCCTGCAGAAAATGGAGGTACGACAACTGGGCCTGATGAGTTTCATTCGGGACTTCACCACAGCAACGGTACATTTCATTAAAACCAATCTTAATTTTCCTGATGTAATGTTTCCTGCCTTCCCCGACCATTATTTTGCTGCCCCCACACCTGCCCATACCCTTACCCCTGCTGCCACACTGAGAACACCATCTGCTGCGTCCACTCTGACCCCGGCCACAACAATTGCAGGTGGAAGCCACACGGATGAAACATCTGCCAGAGGAGCCAAGAGAAAAGAGCCCATGTTCGACCTCAACAGGTATATAGCTGGCTTCTCCTCCTCCGAAATTTGGGGGGCATTCGATGACGAGCCCTCTATCAAGAGGAACCTATCCAAGGAGTTCACCCCGGTGAAACGGTAGAAACCAGGCTCCAGAGTCGGACCATCCGACAAAGAAAAATCTGACAGCGGTAGCGGCAGTAGCAGCAGCAGCAACTCCTCCGAGGAGATTCAAGTATTGGAGAAACCACCCCATATCTCACCTACCCGAATCCATCCTCCGAGGGAAGCTAAGAACAAGACCACCTCTGCCTCTCCCAGCCACCTGCCGACACCGGCCAAAATGGATTTCCCTCATCTTTTCATATGTTTTAAAATCAGAATATATCTTAATATATCTTAGAAAAATCTGGAGAAACTCTTTTTGGAATAATAGCTCCTTAAAGATTCAAAGTTTCAACCCTTTCTAAAACAGTCACGCAACTTTCAAAAATTACATTTTGGTCACTAGCCAAAATGTCACCCTTCCAGACCTCATTTTGTAAAATTGATTTCACAGTTCACTTATATATATATTAAAAGATGATTTTAGAACATTTTTCCATAATTTTAATGCAACCCGAACTAGGCTTTCCTAATTTCGCCTTTTTAGATTCGAACAGCACTTTGACCGAACCGGTCAACGCCCAAAACTACTAAGCCCAAAACCGGGGCATTACAGCTATTATTAACAAAGTAATGATAACAAAACAAACAAAACGATCAGGACAGCTTCAAGCAAGGATTCAAGACTCCAACTCCAACATAACACAATAGCTATAATAATAAGGCAATGGGTATCCCGAATTCTCCCATTTTATATGACATAACAATCAATAAAAACATTGATATCACAAACATCGAACATATCAATCAACAAACTTCAATCATGCTCTAATCAAACCACATTCACCCTCAACAGCATCACATCAACATATCATACCCATCACATTTTCATTATTGAGAAAATCAACTCACAACACCAACACATGTTCACATTAGCCTACAGAAGAATTGTAACCACAAAGCATGATAAGAACATCATCAATTCACTCAAAAACGTATTTTTCAACCAACTTTTAACCACACATCAGAATAAACATCTAACACTTACTATAACAACTTACCACAATTTACCATCGCCCCAAATATTCACAACTTAGCTATGATACCAACAAATGTAACCCCTTAGCCCGACCTAGACGTTAGACCCGAACTACGAAGATCACACGGGAAAAACCAAAGTCAACCTTGATTAACGACCCTTTTTTATTTTTATCTTCTCTAGATGCACATTAAACCTATGTGAAAGCTCAAGAACCTTGGGAGAGAAAAACAGTGCGATCGGAAAACGTTTAAGGACCCAATTGCTAGAAAAACACTTTTAGGGACCAAAATGTAAATGTTGGAAAATAAAAGGACTTTAAGGATTTTAGTTTTACCAAACCTCAATTAACCATAATACAAGCCTCTCTGCCAAATTTCAGCTTAAAAAGACATCTCAAACTCAAGCAATTGCGATTACAAAATTTAGGACTAAAATGTAAAGCATACAGACTTCAAGCAATTCAAAACTGTGTCCAAACGGTCAGCCGTTTTGAAACACTAACAACCGTTTCGAAACACCCATGTCGGACGCATGTATCGAAACGGTGTTGACCGTTTCGGTACGCGGGTATGTTCCGAACCTAGTTCCGAAATAGACACTTCTAGTAGCAAAAGTGTTTCGAAACACTTCTAGTCGTTTCGAAATGCCCAAGCCATTTCAAGCACCCGTTTCGAAACAGCCAAGGGTGTTTCGATACACCCTGCCCAGAAACAGCAGAAAATTCTGGTTTTTCATTTCAAAACACCATCAAACATAATTGAAACCATTCCATAACATAACATCAACATGATAAGCATTATAACTATCAAATTACATCGAAGACTAGATACATTACAAGCATTAAGCACACCTACTCATTCATCACATCCAACGCATGATCTTGCTTTTAAACAAAGAGCATAGCTATATCAAATATGAAGAAGAAGATCCAAATATTGCAAAACGATCATCAACAAGTATCAAACCATAAATTGAACTTGGACAAGATAAATAATCTCATTACACAACAACATAAAAGACTCTCCCCCCATTGCCTTTATTATCTATAGCTATAAACCAAAACATACTTCTCAAGTGGAGGTCTTCTTGAATCCCTTGCTTCTTGCTGTCCCAACTTCAACTATCTACATTGATGGACAAAAAGGAGCGTAAGCACATAATGCTTAGTGAGGAATGCTCAAAACCAAAACACCATCAATGAAGCAAATCATAAATCCTTCTTAAAATGTAATCACAATCCAATAAACCAAAGTGTTGATTGAAAATCTCCTTTTTGAAACGCCATTTCTTTAAAACATGCATTGCTCAACAAGAAAACCAACATTTAACTTGAAAACACTAAACAACTCACCCCAAACAACATTTTTGCAAATACTATCATTTAAACCTTTCCATGCATAACCACTTCATGCAAGGTTTAAACCAAAATCCTTGGAAATCACTTCCACTCCACACTATACTTTTCTCATGCTTGATGACCATTTTAAAGGAAAATACTTTTTGAAAACCATATGTTCCTTCTATCTATCTCATGCATTCATCAAATGCATAACTCATGGCAAAGCCACACATACTCGTTACTCAAAATCATTTTATAAACTCAAAACCTCATTTGCATAAGCAAATCTCTATTTTTAAGACCACATGTACCATCTAGCTAACACATGCATACAACCTATGCAAATCTCATGGCAAGGCCACATATGCTTGATACACTAAAGCATTTCATAAAATTATTACCTCATATGCATTTCTCATTACATACAACATCTCAAGCATTGGTACATGTGACACATTTCACTCTCATATATTGGCATTTTTCATATTCTATTGTACTCGGATATGCGGACAGCTTGACTCGAGGTCAGGTCCTACCCCGGTGGGATCTCGCCACAGGCTCTCATGGCGATATCTACCCTCGCCACTAAGCTTGGGTATTTCACCAAGTCCTACTACGATGGAATGTTCCTCATCGATTTCTCATGGCAATAACTCTTGTTGCCAAAAAGCTTGGTCTCTCACCAAGTCCTACTCCAATGAAAATCCCATCATTGGTCTCATGGCAATAACTCTTGTTGCCAAAAAGCTTGGTCTCTCACCAAGACCTACTCCAATGAAAATCCCATCATTGGTCTCTCTCTTTAGGACGAAACCCAAGAGCACGTACGGATTTTAGTTTATAGTGCACTCTACATCCTATTGATCGATCAATATATCCGGTAATCATACATCGTCTATGCCAATATATATCATGTTAAACATCAACACATTCGCTGTTTTTAAAGCATGCAACACCTTCAAGACCAAAAAGCCGAACAAAGCATTTGAGACACAAATTGACAATTCACACTCACAAGGAATATCAATTTCATGCATCTTTCCTCAAACCAAGTTTGACAACCAACTCACATGCTTAGAAACCATACACAAACAACAAATTAAACCACATTATCAAATCAATCACATCAAAACCCATTTTGATAGTTTTCAAAACAATAATAGCACAATTGAGAGAGAATTCAACTTCACTTACTTCCGAACTTAAACCGACGTTTCAAGCCTAGATTTAAGTTCCCAAACCTCTTTTCAAAACCATTCCAAAGCTGGAAAACATGATCTCACTCACCAATACACAAAACTATGTTAGCCGACAAGCCTCCCAAGCGTCCGAAACCTCCAACGCCACCTCTATCGGTTCCGGATCATTCTCCCTTGTTTTTAACACATAACAATAGAGGATTAATGCATCACCATGCATTAAAATCACCAGCAATACAACCTAAACTCGCTGCTCTACTCAAGAACCTCATTTCGGCCACCAAAACAACCGAAATCACCCCAAAACTCTCCCAAAACAAAGCCCAGCCAAGATCTATCAATTCTAACATTTTATAAACATCAATTAACATCAAAAAGCAACATAAACATGACCTTATACCTCCAGCAACAATAGATCACCAAAACCATCCCAAAAACCACCATTCTAGCAAGCAAAACTTAGGAAAAAACAACCTATTCGGGATTGGATTGACAAAACATCATTTCTAACATCATTTAACATCCAAAATACATTAGAAAACCATCTCAAAACAGAGCCCAATCAATATCCACGAAAATCCTCAAGATTTCTTCTAAAATCTTGAGTTTTAAGCCAAAATCTTGTTTCCAACATTAAAACCATTCCTAAAACTTTAATAAAGGATTGACAACTTGGGAATTTTAGTAAAGAACTGAGTATTTAGAGGAGAAGAACAAGCTTACCTCCAAATGATGATTTCTCCTTGATTTGGGCAAGTTTCCATGAAAATTCAATGTAGAAAACAAATTGATTTGATGCAAGATTGATTAGGAATCAAAGAAGAATTGAAATCTCATCAAATGAAGTGTAAAATCAAAGTAAATTTGCTGGAGAAATGTGTTTGGTTGAAAGGAATTTTAGAGAAAATGAAGAGAGGGAAAATTTGTGAAAAGTAGTTATGAATAGTCAAAGTTAGTTTCTCATTTAATTAACCCTCATTTCCTTTAATTAAAACATTAATAAAATTGCCCAAATTAAGGAAAAATCTGATGAAAACATTTTGGTAAAATTATCTCCTTAAAGATTCAAAGTTTCAATCCTTTACAAAACAGTCACTATTTCACTTCTGCAAAAACTGCGATTTGGTCACTACACCGAAATGTAGTATTTCCAAACTTCATTTTGTAAAATTGATTTCACCATTCTATTTTATATAATAAATGAGGATTTTTAGATATTTTTTCTATATTTTTAAAGTATCCCGAACTAGGTGTTCCCTAAAACTCCCTTTTAGATTCGAACCGATTTCCAGACCGATCCGGTTCAGACCCTAAACTTTTAAGCCCAAATTTGGGGTGTTACATACCAAATCAGTAAGAAACAAAAAAAATATTTCAACTTATAGCTTCGAGATTGAAGGAATAGACCCTATAATATATGTTCCAAGTGTAGAAGGGATCAAGCAACAAAGGAAGAGAAGCAACAGACCTTTCACGAGTTTCAGACTGAAAGATCGAGATACTTTAGGCAGAATGAGCCGTGATTCTAAAGATCTTGGGGCATCAATCAGAGAAAAACAAAAATATTTCACATTACTTCAAGAATAATTCTTATTAACTATTGATATTCTTTTTGTGCAGAATCGGCATTACAAAAGAAGGAAGATCGTACCTGCTTCAATCTTCATTAATATATCAGGGAAAGAATGAATATGTCAGAAAGTTTAGGGTCTTGAAGTAAGTTTCTATCTTGGGTTTTTGATCAAGTCTAAAGAATGAACATGAAGAAAGTACGAGGACTTCGAGAAAGTATAGGAACTGGAAGAAAGTTTAGCGACCTGAGGCATTTGCTCGCCCAAAAGGATGAAAGATGGACAAATTCTACGTGTCAGAGCTAGAAACAAAGAGATTAGTGGGGCATCATTGTAAAAAAGAGTGCAGATCAAGATGGAAAAGGAAGAATGCAGAGCCTAAAGAGAATTTGACCACTAAAAAAAGTCAAGATTTGCTCTAAAAGAATAAGAGCTCAACAACAAGATTTTGTGGCAAATTTTGCCGGGGGCATGAAGAAAACACGAGTTTCAGATCAAGCTGAAGAAGATTAAGCAAAGCAAGACCTGATAAGAATAATCTTAAGAGATAATGTATTATTACAACATAAGTAGAAAACCTAACGGAGAAGCAAAGAAGATTAGAATCCATCCAAGTGGAATTTACAAGAATCATCAAAGAACAGATAAGGATTTTAATTTGCAACTTCGATATTGAAGAAATAGATCCAACAAAGACTAGCAAAGTTTCCAATCACGCTTTCGTGAAGCAAATATTTCAACCTGTTTGAAGCGGCGGATCACAACAAAGATTTCAATCCGTTTGAAGAGGCGGATATCAACAAGATTTCAATCCATTTGAAGAGGCGGATCTCTGCAAAGATATTCGATTGTTTGCGCAGGAAAGGAAGTGTATTACAACTCTGAATCCTTTGGGTAGTCAGTACGCCCTTCGGGCAGCGTAATTTCAAATCTTCCAAGCATCTCCAGAAATGATGAAAACTTTTTGGATGGCGTCACACTAAGACAGTTGGGGCTTGGTAATGACAAAAAGATTGATCTTCTAGGGCCTCAGTTTAAAACATGAAAAATGAGAGAAAGAAAAACAAACTGGTTCATGCTGCCAAGAGGGAAGCACGAGAAAGATCATCCTTAGGATCAAATAAGAAAGATGTACGATTTAACTGTTCAAAAATTTTAGAGTTTCTCGATAAAGCACTTAAAGTTCCTTAATGTTTCACTCAGGTTGCAAATTTTCTCTATAATTAATGTTGGAGAGATATTGATGAATTTGGCTTGTGCATGTCACATACAATAGAAAAACACAGACTTATATAGAAAGAAGCAAGAGACTTGATATGAGTTTCACATTGAAAGATATAGATACCTATGACGGAAAGTAGTGACTCTAAAGATCTTAGTGCTTCAAAATGGGAATCGAATATGTTTCATACTACTCCAATGTGAATTCTTATTAACTGGTGATATTTCTTTTTTGCAGGTTTTGGGTTTTTTTCCTTAGAAATGGATCCCAAGTCATTCTGTTTACATAGGCGTATTTCAAAAAAAAAACATTCCGTTTACAGAGACGGATCTCAAGACATTCCATTGACAAAGACGAACATCAAGACATTCCGTTTACAGAGGCAGACCTTAAAGACATACCGTTTATAGAGACAAATCTCAGGACACTCCATTTGCAGAGGTGGGGACATTTCGTTTAGAGAGACGAATCTCAGTAAAGATTTCAACATGTTTGAAGAAGCAGATCTCAGCAATCCGTTTGAAGAGGTGGATTCCGGCAAAGATATTGACCTCTTGGGTTACCAGTTAAAAATAGAAAGAATGGAAAACAAGATGGATCAACTTTGAGCTCAAATGAAGAAGATTCACAGTTTAACTGGTCATGCAATTTCTGAGTGTAGAAAGAGATATATCAATAAAGAAACCAACAAGAGATCTTATACGGGTTTCAGATTGAAAGATCAAGACACCATAAACAGAGAATCAATGACTTTAAAGATTTCAGTGCTTCAAGCGGAAAATTGAAGATATCTCATATTAAACCAATAATAATCCTTATTAGTTGACGATATTTCTGTTTGTAGGAATGGTGAGCTCCTAACGAGAAGAGTTTACCCAGCAAAGACAGAACTCCTAATGAGAAGAGTTCACCAAGCAAAGAAGGATTCCTAATGAGAAGAGTCTGCCTCAGCAAAGAAGGATTCCTAATGAGAAGAGTTCGCCCTAGCAAAGAAGGAATCCTAATGAGAAGAGTCTACCTTAGCAAAGAAGGATTCCTAATGAGAAGAGTCCTCCATGACAAAGACAAAATTCTAATGAGAAGAGTTCGCCGTTTGAAGAATGAGAAAGTTCCTAGTGATAAGAGCTTGCTTTTTCGACGCCTTTGCAGAGAGGCAAATCCATATTTTCCAGAAGAATGAAGAGCTCATAATGAGAAGAGTTCGCCCTTTTGAAAATGTGGACCAACAAAGAGTGAGGAACTAATAATTTCATAATAAGACAAACAACTTTAGACCTCAAAAAATGAAGAATTTCAAAGAGTAATTCCAAAATTTAGAAGACGAAGAATTTCATAATGAGAAGAATGGATTCAGACTCTATGGTTTGGAAAAAGATTGAAGAATTTCATAAACAGAAGAATAGCTTTAAGTCCTGATGGACGAATGGTTCAGACAAAATCCATGTCTTTTCAGTCTTTGCCCTATTCTTGTTCCACAATAATGAGCAAAGAGGGGCAGCTGTAATACCCGTATTTTGTCTGGGTATATCTATATATATATATATTACATACCTCTATAAAAAAAGCCAAAATGAATAATAAATAAATAGATATTAAAAGCCCATATTAAAAATCTTTAACAGTGTCCAAATTACATCCAAAACCCCGAAAGCCCACTTACAAAAGCCCAAATCCCCATTTCATTTGGTTTTCCCCCTAATTTCTATATCTTTCTCCTAACAAACACACATATAGCCCAAAGAAACACAAAATAACCAGATAAGCCAAAATTCCCGCCCAAATTTGCCATCAAAGGGATACGTGGTGGCTGTTAATTGGTCCCTAAGCCTTTCATATGGATCCTAGTTTTGTTGACATCAGCATCTGACACCTATAAATAGGGAGAGAGAGAAAAAGTCAGATTCCATTAATGACAATAATAATCACCTATCAATAAATGATAATAATAATAATAATAATAATAATAATAATAATAATAATAATAAATGAGAGAGAGAAGGTTACCTCCCTTGGTAGCTGAATGAAAAAAATACGAACGATCGTCGGAGTACGAACTGCGGCCGTGGAAGCTGAATCCCAGGGAAAGACGAAGGGATGCCGGATGCGGTCGTCAGTTGCACGAGACCTTACCGAAACCATTTTTTTTGAAACCCTCAAAAGGGAGCTGAGGTACCACGAAGAATTGTGGAACCGCCACTGTTGAAAGCCGAGAAGTCGTCGAACCTCAACTGTCACCGCCGGAAACACGAGCGAACCGCCGTGACGGGAGGTATATCTTCTTCTGATCCCTTTATTTTCTGCAAAAAATATGAAAGCAAGTTAGATCGAAGAATAAGTAAAGAAAAATTGAAATAAAAAGAGGAAATAAGAAGGAACGTCACTGGAGTAGATTTGAAGGACGAGAGGTATATATTTTTCCAATTCTTTTATTTTTCACGCCATATATTATGCCAGCATAACACTTAATGAAGCACAACTTAATTACACCACAACTGAGAAAGAATTTCTTGCATTTGTATTTGCATTTGATAAATTTAGATCTTATTTGATAGGTAATAAAGTTGTTGTTTTTACAGATCACTCAACACTAAAATACATTTTGGCTAAAAAGAATGCCAAGCCGAGATCTGGGACAAGAAGGGCAATGAAAACTTAGTAGTTGATCACCTATCACGACTAGAGCATCACAATGAGGATGGCAAGGTTTAATCTATCAGGGGTGAGTTCCTAGATGAGTATTTACTCGCAGTGGATGCATGCCATGGTATGCCGACATCGTTAATTATTTGGTGAGCAACGTCATGCGACCATATTTGGACTATAATGCTAGGAAGCATTTTTTGTGTTATGTTTGGCAGTACTATTGGGATGAGCCTTTCCTATTTAAGTAATGTGCCGATCAAGCGATCTACCGTTGTGTGCCCGAGGATGAGCAGTATGATATTTTGTAATCATGCCATGCCGCACCGTATGGTGGACACTTTGTTGGAGTAAAGACTACTTCCATGGTGCTGCAGTCGGGTTTTTATTGGCCTACACTGTATAAGAACGCTCATGACTACACCAAGGCATGTGATCCATGCCAACAGACTCGCAATATCTCTGGCAGACATCAACTTCCGCTCCAGAACATCATGCTAGTAGACTTATTCGATGTTTGGGGGATAGACTTTATGGGTCCATTTCCCCTATCTTTTGGCAATATATATATATATATATATATATATATATATGTATGACGCCAAGGCCGTTGCCAAGTTTTTGCACAAGCATATATTTACCCGTTTTGGTGCTCCTCGAGTGACCATTCATGATGAGGGCACCAATTTTAAATGCAGTCTAATTTCTAAAGCTTTGTGTAGGTATGAGATAAAACAGAGGATAGCCACGGCCTATCATCCATAGGAAAATGGGCAAGCCAAGATTTCCAACAAGCAGATCAAGAATATCCTAGAAAAGACTGTGAATCCTTTAAGAAAGGATTGGTCTTTGAGACTAGATGAGGCTTTGTGGGCCTATAGAACTGCCTTCAAAACTCCATGGGCACTTCACCTTTCAAGCTTGTATATGGTAAACCATGCCATCTATCAGTAGAGCTTGAACATAAATCCTATTGAGCAATCAGAACACTCACCTATGAGAATGCTAGACCTCAATGAGTTGGAATAAGTCCGAGCACTCGCCTATGAGCATGCCAAGCTATATAAGGAAAGAACCAAATGTTGACATGACAAGAAAATTCTTCCAAGACATTTCAAGGTAGGTCAACTTGTTCTTCTTTTTAATTCATGGCTTAAATTGTTTCCAGGCAAGCTTAAGTCGAGATGGTCGTGCCCTTTTGAAGTAGTACATCCTTATGCCCATGGTGCTGTGGACATCAAGGATTTGAAAACCGGTGAAATTTTTAAGGTAAATGACCAACGCTTAAAGCACTATTTTGAAGGACAACAGAGAAATGCCAAGGAGACTATTCTTTAGGCAAAAATACCATAACACCATCGACATGTTTGAATCTTTGTAAATATTAGGTTAGTTGTTTTTCTTTGTTTTTAGGATTAAGGATTTTTCATTAGGTTTTCCTTTTCTTTTAGTCTTTAATTTTAGATTTTCTTTTGCTGGGTTGAAAGGTTAAATTTGAGTGGATGCAAATTTGGTGCTAGACAGATATATTAATTTTCAACGAGTGGCAGGATTGAATGATACCGTTCCTAGAAGTGATGCGAGCAGCTGAGGTTGGCATGGAGCGGGAGTAACTTGGGAAAAAGAAATTACCCTAGCTTGATTTAATTTACACCATGAGAGAGAAAAGAATAATAATAAATATATCAAACCCTAGCCGCCCAAAAATTAAGGTGATTTAAATTCAATTTAATTACCTTATCACTCCATATCTTATCACTTTAAATCCTATCCTTATCACTTATCCTTTCCATAAATTATCACATCATCCCTTTTTCCACTTCCTAAACACGCCATCCTTCATCATTACATTCTTTAAACCGGTCATAATTACTTTTACCATAACACTCAACCTTTCCATCTTCCAACCCCTTCAATTTTCTTTTCTTTTCTTTTAAACTTCATATTCTTTACCTAGCCGGTTAATTCTCTCTCTCGTTCCACCCAAGAAACTCAAGCTTTGGTTTTTTTTTCTTTTCAAACCCTTCCATGGCTTCTTCATCTAAACCCTTCAAGACCTTTTTCAATGATGAGATCCAAAATAAGTCTGAAGATCACTTTTCTTTGAAGACTTTTTGCTTCAAGAGAATCTTCAGCTTCGAGCCTGAGAAAAATCATGTTTTCCCTCTGAGTTCATGGATATCGTTACCAAACACAAGTGGAAGACGTTTTGCCAACAAAAGGGTGAGATGATTCCAAATATTGTTCGGGAAGTTTATGCATATTTAAGTACTAAAGCAAACCCATATTTGATGATTGGAGGAGAATGTGTGCGATTTGATGAAGGGCCTATCAATATACTGCTCAAGTTGGATAGGGAGGATGAGCCTGCATAGTTTGCTGGCAACATGACCGCTGCCAAACGTAAGATGCTTTTGGAATATTTGTGTGAATCAGGCATGAAGTGGATCGTATCCTCAAAGGGACACCGGACGGTCAAAAGAGTGGCCCATAAACCACATGCAAAGGGTTGTAATCATTTTCCCAAGGCAAGT
Source organism: Hibiscus tridactylites (assembly GCA_958450335.1). NCBI lineage: Eukaryota > Viridiplantae > Streptophyta > Magnoliopsida > Malvales > Malvaceae > Hibiscus > Hibiscus tridactylites. The sequence continues at coordinate 53,289,275 of OY288275.1, forward strand.
TTGATGCCAACAATCCACAATGAGATCATTTTAGAGAACCGACTGATTTTGTTGCATTCTATTCTAACGGGCTGGTAAATTAATGCTGGTCGGATTATAATCGATGAGATACAAGTGTGCCCTCAAGAAAACTAGAGATTTGTTCTTCCCTTTTATAATTTGTAATGTTTGTCTGCGATACAATGTGCCCACGACAGAAGAAGACATTTCCCTCTAGGTTAAGGGCTAAACAATTATGCCAACTAGCTGGAGAAACCTCACTAGCATTACTGTGAAGGACACGAACAAGGGTAAGGGCAAGGATTCCACGCCAACATCAAAGGCCAAAGAACCAAAGGCAAATCCAACAACCTCAATGCCAATGGAGACGACGATACTGCTTGCTCATATATATCACCAGCAAGAGATAATTTTTTTGAAAATTAGAGGAGGCTGAGGAGTAGAGGAGGATGCTCTGGCGATATGAGCACGCCAGAGAAGTTGCCATCAAAAAGACCTTGGTGAGCCTTTCTCTAGGAGTCATGCCAGTGTTCCCTGCCTTCCAGAGAAGATCTTTGCTGATGACTGTGGAATGTCAGCTAGCCCAGTGCGCAGTCTAGTTCACACTTCAGTGCCCAGTCCAGTACCGTCCACTGCCACAAAACCTATTTCCCCTGTCAAAGATGAAACTGCCAAGTCTGCTACCCCACAAGAATCTAATGATAAAAGTGAGAAGAAATCTACTGCCCCTACCGAGTTTGTTGCTACACCAACCTCATCTGATCCGGTGAAGGTTGTGAAAGACACCCATGTCTCTATTGCCGCCCAAGGGTGGAGCAGAAAGACGAGGATGGCTCATGAATGTGGAAGCTTATCCAGAGAAAGACCCGAGCCAAGTTAGCAGCTGAAGCCCGTGCCACCCAAGGAGGAGTCTCTTTTGAAGGGGAGTCTTCTTCTTCCTAACTCTTTGCATTTCATTGGCATTAAAATATTCATGCATTTCTTTTATTTTTATGTTTTTTGTATTTATGTGTTGTTTCATGCATTGAGGACAATGCACATCTTGGGCTTGAGGGTGTGCATTTTCTCGCATTATGTCATACATTCCATGTTTAAAATTTTCATTCCATGCCGTGAAATCCATATAGTTTAGTTGCATACCGAACCATTAAAAAATAAATGTGAAAAAGAAAATTTTGTCTCAACCAATTTTTGAAGCATGTTAACATTTGTTAGGCATGTTTAATTTGACCTAGGTGTCTGTTCGATGAGGAAATTTAAAATCTTTAGATGTCTATGTCAGCAGGATAATATGCCAAGATTGCTTGGCAATTGATCTCTAGTTTAGGGAATTGAATTTACACTAAACACGTGATATGTATCTAGTTCCCTAGCAAACTTAGACTATTTGAAACTATGCTCAGATTCTAAAAAAAGAACACCAAGGTAAAAAGGATAGTGCACCAATGTGTGCCACATGCTGAAGAACTTTAGAACACTCCTCTGCCTAGAAAAAATTATTAACCTGGGGCTTTGTGGTTTTCTCCCTCTTAGTTCTCAAAGCCAACATGACTTAAGGTATGAGTGTAATAGGTTAGTAAGAGATGTAATCTAGACTAACATGGGTATTCGTGGTATGCTCCCTCTTATATCTCACACCAAACAGTGCATGACACAACCCTAATCTAATGCCAGCAATAATAAAAAAAATAATATTATGAGTTTATAAAATAAAATTGGCTAAGAGAGTGAAAGGATATTTGATGCATATTGCCCACACATCATACACTCTTCATGATCTTAGAATAGATTTATATTGCTGCTCTTGAATTACTATTTGTTTGGCATTACTGCAGTAAGATAACTAAGGACAGACCTATGCCAACTTTTACTTGCCAACATCGGTTGACATGCTAACCAAAACTTTGCCGAGGTATCATTTTCATCGTTTTAATTTTATTTTTCATTACTTGAGGACAAGAAATGAGCTAGGTGTGGGGGAGTGTTGACGCTCCAAAAGTACTAATTTTTATGCTGATTCACATGCTCTTCCTTGTCTTTTAAGTACATTTAGGTCGCAAAATAATGCATTGCATAAAGAGTAAGGATTCAATGTTATGCCAATGTGAAGGGTTGTTTTGGCACCTTTTTGCAGGTTGGCACAGCTGATGGCACAACAGCTGGTAGAGCAGGAGCAGATTAGCCTAGGAAGGAGACGACGCTAAGGAGAATGCTGAGTAGTCGTTGGCACGGAAGGACCTTTAATGCCAAGCATCGTTTGGGGGAGAAGAACATTTGATGCCAGGCTAAGAAGATGTTGACCCTGAAAAAATAGGACCAGATCAGGCTGCACGAAAATAGGGATTGGATCAATCTCCGAAAAAATATCAGACAAGAAATGCCAAGCGCGGTTAGTAGTACCATGCCGAGATGCGATGCCAAAAGAGCAATCACATGATCAGGTCAGCTCTAATTTGATCACCCTTAGGATTCAAACGCTGGATAAGATGATCACCTCCCTTATCCTCTCACGTTCAAATTCAAATCCAAGCTAATCCTAGGCTATCCATGGAGTCCTATTTAAACCTGATCAAAGCAAAATTGAAGTGAACATTGAAAAAGGAAGGAGAGTGATCGGAGATAAGGTTCCACATTCGACCAAGAGCCTGTCTGTGAAGAGCTGCATCGAGAGACCCTCTTCTAGCCCATCCTCTTTATTGTTATTTTATTTTTATTTAGTTTTAATGATGATGGATGTTAAAACGATAATGTTTTTTTTGGTTTATACCCTACCATGAACTAATTTCATAGTTGGTGAGGAGTGGTTGTGTTTGAACGCTATGTTTTTGTTTAGTTTTTAATAAATCGACATTGCCTCGGCACTATTTTTCCTATCTGGCATGTTTACTATTTTTAAGTGTGCTGCAAAAGCGACAACTGACACTCCCTTTTTAAAATACTATCTCAAGCGATGACTGGAAAAGTTAGGCTATTGCAACTCAATATCATAACTTACTTGGGTGGAGACGATCAGATGCTAGATACTGAGGTGAGATGCTTCAAGAGAAGATGTTCAAGTAGATGAACTTACCTCAGGAGTGAAATCTACCCCCAAGGTGTAAAGATTGATACTTAATCGAATTGATTTATGAAAAATAAATTCACTATAGACATATAAGGGGTTTTTCCATGATTAATTTAGGGCAATGCTACCGACAGAGGCATTGCTACCTTTGAATCTGCTTGAAAAACAATGCCAAGAAAGGATTTATTAAAGGCTGACATGACATAAATAGTGTGAAAAACCAGGCAGTCTTTTCCAACGCTCGTCATTTGCTAAGACACCTACCTTGCCAACGTTTTAATTTACTTTTCGTACTTTCATTATCTTTTCATTTCTTTTTCAAAACCACTCTACACCACAAACATCTTTTTCACAAGACAAGTAATTAGCAAAGAAATCAAATTCCGAACGCAATCTCTATGGGATTGACACTCAGCTTAACCACTGTATTACTTGCAGACCGTGTATACTTTCACACAATAGATTTTCTTTGCACTGTTTCTACATTTTCTACACATTTAAGCCATATTGCCAACAATTATTTATCCACATCGAGAGTCTACAACACCCTAGGAAGATCTACTTGAACTGCTATAACTAAGCACATGTGCAACTTTCATGAATGTATGAATGAACATATGAAGTTTGCAAAAGCTTGTGTTCATCCGGTATGTCTAGTACAAAATTATGCCAATATTCATTCGTAAATATTATTTGATGCCTCTTCCCATTCAATGTTCCGACATTGCGTTTTCTTCCGGGGTGCCTCCATATGTATTATTTGGTGCCTTTGCCCATTCAAGGCTTCGATATTGCATTTTCTCTAAAGGTGTCGAGATGCCTACACTTTCGTGTCCTAGGTGGCACATGATCTACAATAGTGCAGATACTCACTCCAATAGAGGATAACCTCCACCCATTAAGTACCCCTGACATTGTGTTTTCCCCTGAAGGCGTAAAGATGTTTGAGTCCATTTGTTTCTACCGATGGTACAAGCTCTACAAGGACGCATAGGATAGCCTCCACCATTCAATGCCTCCGAAATTGTGTTTTTCTCCTAAGAGCGTAGAGATGCATACGTCAATTTGTGTCTACTAATGCACAAGCTCTATAAGGACGCAAAGGATAACCTCTGCCAATTTAATGCTTTCAGAATTGTGTTTTTCTCACGAGGGCGTGAAGATGCATGTGTTAACTTGTATCTACCGATGACACAAGCTCTATAAGAACAAAAATGAACCCTCTACCTGCCAACATGCCTTGATATTGCTGCTCGAAAAATAATAGATATTTCTACCTATTTATGACATTACAACACCAGATGTCCTCTCATATCACATTACCTCTTCCAATCCAATGTCATAGACATTTTTCATCTAAACAAGTTAGAGCTACCTGCAACCATTCGCACTCTGACAGTACCAACTCTACAAGGATACAAATGTTATTCACATTTGAACATCTCTACTATTCAATGCCACAAGTGTTGATCCAAAAAATAAAGGCGATGGTTGTATCTATTCATGCTATGAAAACACTGGATCTATAAGGATGCATATGTTATTGATACTTGAATTCCTCCGCCTATCTAATGCTACGTGCATTGTTGATCTAAACGAGCCAGAGATTCCTATGCCCATTTGTGCTCCAACAACACATGATTTCCAAAAGCTATAAATGTTTTTTTCTAAACAAAAAACTCCTCCTCATATCTAGTACTAAAGGTACTAATGATTCAAACAAGTTGGAGATGCCTATATAGAGATGCAAATGAAATCGCTCCAAATGTCTTCGCATATTCAACACCATGATCATTGTTGATTTACACATATAATGCCTTTGTATTTCCAATGCCAGAGCATTGTTGAATTAAAATAAGAACAAAAATGTCTCTACCTAATTTCTACTTAGACGACACCGAATCCACAAAAGGCACTAATAATACCCATAATCAAGGCCTCTAGCCTTATCTTGTGTAAAATGCCAAACTGCTTGAACGCCTTCTAACGACGCCATCTTGGTCATCTATCACCTTCGTGTAATCCAATACCTAGTGCATTGTTGATTTAAATAAGGCCAGAGACGAATGTACCTATTTCATATTACAACAACATCAAGACTACAAGTATACAAATACATGAGTCCATTGTAGCCTTTAAATGAACTCTACTATTTAGAAGACACAAAGGACACTCCGCTTATACTTTTAGAACGTAGAGTCAACTTAATACTACATGTCTATTTAACATATTTGAAAATCAATAGCCTTCGGCATTTCCATCTTAGAGCATCGAGGTATTACATTTTACCCTCAAAGTGGCATCTATAAGCAAAACAGACTCGATCATTCAAAATCGACGTATTTACTTCATTTTGTCGGCATGAATGTGAACAAATATCTCTAGAAACTTTTAAGAATTTGTGGAAGGCATACTGAGCCTCTGATGGTCGAAACCGGAGATACTATCTTCCAAGGCCTAATGGTCCAAATTTAATTATTTTTAAGACGTCTATGCTTCATGTTCAGAGGCTACCTCTACGACCCTAGCAACATAATCCAAAGTAAAACAAGCAATATAAGGGAGCCATCTGGTTTCTAAAGTCTAAAACTAAGGGGGACATACATAGATTGTAACCCCCTCGTCCCGGTCTAGCGAACAGGCTGGTCTGAATGGGTTACACGGAGAAACTCGGGGCGAAACCCGCTAAGGCCTCACTCCGATTAGCAACCCTATTTTTTTCATTTAATTATCTTGTCTAAATATTACATTTACTCCTATGTGCGAAGGTGACAGTGGAAAATGATAGCGAAACAACCCAAGCAGAACATAAGGCGGCTTAAATTTACAAAGTAACTTAATTAAACCAATTTCATGCTTACGATACAACACCACTCATAAAAGATACAAATGGACTCAACAAGGAAGCATACAAACATTAGGGACTAAAACACAACGTTCAAGAACATTTGAAGATGCCAAAAAGCGAATTTACTTGCCTACGTTTCGAAACATGCTTGCCCGTTCCCAAACGCGGGCTCTAGTTTAAAAGCCAGACCAAGCCGTTTCGATACGATCCACTTTGTTCCAGAACGGGGGTCAACAATGACAAAACGTTTCGGAACTTGTTCCGAAATAGGGGTTCTCAGTGGCAAACCGTATCGAAACGCGTACTGAAACGGGAGCTCACAATGTCAAATCATATCAAAACAACACCACCCCCGTTCTGATACGAGTATCCCTGGAGCTACAATCGTTCTGAAACCAATTCGAGCGTTTCGAAACGCTTACACACAGAGTGACCCGAAAACATGTTTCAACATCCTCAAACTTTCCCAAACTTGCCCCAAACATCAAAGATCACCAAGCATCAAACATATAAATGTTTGAGGCAACACATCCTACAAAAGAGCACGCTTAAACATACAAGCATGCATAACAAGACTATTTAACGATAAGAATCATGCAGCAACATAAGCATCACATAAACAAGGTTTACATCTCTTCAACACAAAACATAAGCATCCATCAACAACATTAAAGCCAACACATAGGAGTCTAACATACGCTCCTACAACACATAGCATGCCCATTGCTATCTATTACATTATTTAAGAAAAAACATACTTGAGCAACAACACACGCTCTTGGGTGCCCCTTCCTTGTTCCTTGCTAACCTCCACACTAATGGTCTACATTGTCAGAAATGAGAGCGTAAGCTTGAAAGCTTAGTGAGGGAGCTCAAAAACAAATATCGACAATGCAGAGTCCAAAGCATGGTATCCAAATATCATCAACAAGACATGCATTAACACTAACATAACAACATAGCCAACCGCTACAAGAATGCATGAACATGGCATCTTACCTCATGTTATGCTTAGCATAGATGTAACAGAACATCTTACCACATCAACCACACATAAACAAGGTATATTGGAAACTATATAGCTTACTCGGATATGCAGATAGCTTACGTTGGGATTTTTGCCCCAACGTACTTAAACAACAATATTACCTTCCGGTGGGATTTCACTCATCGCTGTTTTCTTTTACAGATGGGATTCCATTCATCATCACACATAAACACTTTCCGATGGAATGTTACTTCACCGTACTCCTCCTTGGTGACTACACATCACCAAGGCCACACACGAATTTGACTCTTACCGTGTGCACACTTATCCTAATGATCGATCATTTATATCCGGTAATTATAACTAGTGCCAACATACTAAACGAGTTCTCACCATGATTCCACAAATCATGCAACACAACAAACAAACCACCATCATGCAACATAAATACCTCATAACATGCATAATAGGACACTTATCACACAAGACCACATTTACGCACATTTAACAAGAATACATAAGATTGAACAGGGGATTAAGCTACCAACTTAATCCCACGTTAGATTCGCCTACCACATACAATCTAATACCTCAACAACACACTTTGAACCAATTTAAAACCATTAAAAACAGTCCACTCACCAAACACTCCCAAAACAAGCCAAGAATGTCGATCAAGCCTCTGAGTTTCCCGGAATCGAGCCCGAAGCTTCTCCAACGGTTTCCCTTGTTTCTAATCAACCAAAAACAGCGTATTACTCATCAAAACATCCATAAAATCACTGTCACAAAGCAGATTGCAATCTCAAGACGATTTCACTACATTTCCAAACCGAGAACTAACCCAAAATCTTCATTTTCGGACTTGAACACAACCCAGCAAATACCCATCGATTCCATCACCCAAATCATCACTAAACACACTCAAAACAACCCCCAAGCATTACCATACCATCAGCCCAACCTTCTCTCACAAAACTACCTCAAAAACTCAAGATTTCTACCCTTAAACACACCCACAAATAGCCATTTCGGGACTTCAACAAAACCTCACCATTTTAAGATATGTTACACTTAAAATCAAGATTATAACATATTTAGACTTTACAAATCAAACGCTCAATAAAAACCTATCAAAATTTCCACGTTTTACTTAAAATTTGAACATTTCAAACATCTCAGAAATGGAGTTTATGAAATACTAAAGCCATAGAAACGTCAAGGATGAAGAGGAGAAGTCAAAAACATCATTACCTTAATGAAAACACTTGAAATCATGAGAAAGATGATGGAACAGTAACTTGGGTTAGGGAGAGGGGTTTTGTCGTGGTTTTAGCTTTCAAGAGGAAGAAGAAGATGACTTTCAAAACATCCTTTTTACTTGGCTTATTTCATTTATTTAGAAAATTCCCCATTTACCCTTAATGAAATCACATGGCCTTTTTAATTTAAAACCAAGACCATTTTTATTTAAACCAAGGCCAAAGACCTGAACCCAAATTAACTCACCTAACACCCGAACCCTAAACCCGAGTGTTACAACTCTCCACCACTTAAGGAATTTCGTCCTCGAAATTACCTGACTGAAAGATATACGGAAACTACCTCTCCATATCCTCCTTTCTCTCCCAAGTGGCCTCTTCCACACCTCGGCTTTTCCACTTCACTTTGACCAACTCAATCGATCTACCACGCAACACTTTGCTATCTGATGCCTAGATCTCAACTGGTTCTTCATCGTACGTCAAGTCTGGGTTCAACTCAATCTCTTCCACATGCATAACATGTGACAGATCTGATCTATACTTTCGAAGCATTGAAACATGGAACACATTGTGAATTTTCTCTAACCCGGATGGCAAACATAACTGATAAGCAACCAGACCGATTTGATTCACAATCTCATACGACCTAATGTATCTCGGACTCAATTTCCCTTTTAATTTTGCCAAATCTCATAACTTTCTTCCACGGAGAGACTTTCAAGAACACTCTATCTCCCACGACATACTCAACTCCTTTCCTCTTCAAATCGGGATAGAATTTCTGTATATCCAAAGCTGCCTTCAAATGATCACAAATTAACTTCACCTTATTGGTAGTCCCCTTAAGCAAATCCGGCATCGGTAACAACTTCTGACCTGCTTCGGCCCAACAAATCGGAGTTCTACATTTTCTACCATACAGTTTCTCGTACGGAGCCATCTGAATGCTCGTGTAACCCCCTTAACCCAGCCTAGACGGTTGGCCCGAATTAAGAAAGTCACACGGGGAAATCCAAAGTCAACCCGAAAGTCAACCTTGATTAACGACCCTTTTTTTTCTTTTTAATCTTGTCTAGATGCATATTAGTCCTAATTGTGATCAAACAAACATCATATTCGAAGATCACAAACATCAGAGATCAAACAGGGACCCAATTGAACAAACTACAACTTTAGGGACCAAATTGTAATTTCTAATAATTAAAAGGACTTAACCCAAATTAAAGTTACCAACTTGAAATTAGTCAGGTTTCATGCTTCTCTGTGAAATTTTAGCTCAAAAGGACTTCCCAAACTCATACAATTGCACAAACAAGTTTCAGGACTAAAATGCAAACAATTCAAAACATATAACTGCCAATGTCAGCCCCCAACGGTCGACTGTTCCGAAACAGGTAGACCCCGTTTCGAAACACGGGCCGTTCCGCAACGGGTTCCGGAACACGGGCTGGCAGTGGCCAAACCGTTTCGAAATGGTGCATACCGTTTCGGACGCCTGGGTTCATTCAAGGCACCCGTTCCGAAACGGTGCACACTGTTCCGAAACGCCCTGCACAGATTGCAGCAAAATGCACACTTAAACATGCAATTGATCATTCAAACATACTCCAAATGCTACCAAACTTTACCAGCATGCAATTCAACATATATAAGACTTATAAGCATCATCAAATCAACAAAATAACATCATATGCAAAAAGCCCCAAATCTATAGGCATGCTTCCTACACGAGCTAGCTATTCAAGCACAAACTTCCAAAACAAGCATGTAATGATCCAATACAAAAACCAGCATTCTTATCATCATTCAACATACATAGGGAGTTCCAAACACCTCCCAAAACATACACATTGGTCCCCCATTGCCAAATTACCAAAAGCTAAAATGTACCAACAAAACCTTCCATACATTGAGCTCTACTTTCACTTGAATGCTTGTCCTCCTTTCTACCCTCAAGGTTCCCTAATGTTCTGCATTATTGAATTAAGAAAACGAAAGAGAGCGTAAGCAAAAGCTTAGTGAGGAATGCTCTTAAAACCATTCAATAATGCATTTAAAAACATTTACAAATCATGCTTTAAATCAACCTTTGCACATGCTCAAAAGCATACTTAAAACAAGCATCTCATGCTTCATAACATAACAAGTCATATTGGCTCAAGTGATAGATTCCATTTCATTAAAACAAGTTCATCAACTTCCCAAGGACTTTTAAACACCTTGGCCCCAAGGACTTTTAAACACCTTGGCCATGGACTTTTAAACACCATGGCCCCATGGACTTTTAAACACCATGGAAAGGATCACCTAAGGACTTTTAACCACCTTAGTGTCCGCAACAAGAACCATCCAAGGACTTTTAACCACCTTGATGTTCTTAAGTAACAAGGCTCACTCAAGGACTTTTAACCACCTTAGTGACCTTAACCTTTTCAAAACATCACTTGCCAATATACATCATTTTCATCATTTAATCCACTGTTTTAAAGCATTAAACCAAGCCATATTCATCATGCATTTAAAAGCATCAAACCACATTTAATCAATGTATAAAAACAAGGAACTCTTACCTAGAGTTTCCTTCAACATATGGCTTACAACATCAGCAAAAACCATGCTAAATCATGCTTTCAAAACAGTAATTAAAACATGCAATAAACCACTTTGCATCACAACAAAATCATGGCCACCACTAGAGAGTAATTCCGAAAACTTACACTTGAGCTTAGCAAAGTTGTTTAGACTTAAACTAAGCTCCCAAGACATTAGTTTCAAAGCCGAAAACCCATTTTCACAAACGCACTCACCAATAAACGCACTCCCATTTTCACAAACTTACACTTAAACTTGAGCTTAGCACACTTTGTGAAGCAGTCAATTATAACCCAAACTGAGTTCTTCTTCGAAGGAGTCGAAGGCAAACCTGAAACGAAGTCCATGGTGATATTTTCCCACTTCCATTCCGAAATCCTGAATGGTTGCAACAAACCTGATGGAGCCTGATGTTCTGCCTTAACTCTCTAGCATACCATACATTTACTCACGAAATCAGCTACGTCTTTCTTCAAACCAACCTAGTAGTATTCATTCTTCAGATCACGATACATCTTCGTACTACCAGGATGCATAGTGAACGGGCTATTGTGTGCTTCGGTCAGGATAGTACGTCTCAAATCACTGTCATCCAGCACAACTATTATGTCTCTGAGACACAAGACCCCATCAACACTAAAATTGTAGTCCGATGGTTTACCCTCGGCAATATCTTGCACGTGAGGTGCCAAAGATCTATCTAACAATAGATTTTCTCTAATCAATTGGCCTAAAGTAGGTCTAACCTGAAGCTCGGCTACTAGACCACCATCACTGGACAAGCTCAAACTAGAAAACATGGCTCTCAACTCAACAACTACCTTCCTACTCAAAGCATCTGCCACTACATTGGCTTTACCCGGATGATACTCAATCGTGAGATCGTGGTCCTTAAGTAACTCTAGCCACATACGCTGTCTAAGGTTCAAATCTCTTTGTGTCATTATATACTTCAGACTCTTGTGATCCGTATACACTGTGCATTTCTCACCATACAAGTAATGTCTCCAGATCTTTCAAGGTAAACACAACTACGGCTAGCTCCATGTCGTGTGTTGGATAATTGCGCTCGTGATTCTTTAACTGCCTCGAGGCATAAGTTACAACTCTTCCGTTTTACATGAGCACACAACCTAATCCTACATATGAAGCATCACTGTAGACTACATACTCTTTCCCCGACTCTGGCTGGATCAAAATCGGTGCATCTGTCAAAGCTTCTTTCAGTTTCTCAAAGGCTTGCTGTCTCGCATCTGACCACTCAAACTGAACATTCTTCTGAAGCAATTTTGTCAAAAGAGCGGCTATCTTTGAGAACCCATTCACAAACCCCCTATAATAACCTGCTAAGCGTAGGAAACTACGAATCTCTGTCACAAACTTTGGTTGCTTCCACTAAAAAATGGCTTCTATCTTCTTCGGATTAACTCTAATCCCCTCGGCTGACACTACATGTCCTAGAAAGACTACTTCTCTGATCCAGAACTCACACTTACTCAACTTAGCGTACAACTGGTTGTCTAGAAAAGTCTGCAAAACTATCCTCAAATGCATGTCATGATCTTCCTCGGTACGCGAATACACCAAAATATCATCTATGAATACAACCACAAACTAATCCAAGTACTTATGGAAGATTCTGTTCATCATCCCATGAAAGTAGCTGGTGCGTTTGTTAACCCAAACGACATAACCAAGAACTCGTAGTGACCATACCTAGTCCTGAAAGCTTTCTTCGGTACATCAACCTCTTTTACCTTCAACTAGTAATAACCGGATCTCAAATCAATCTTCGTAAAGACTGATGCCCCTCTCAACTAATCAAACAAATCATCGATACGTGGCAAGGGATACTTGTTTTTCACTATCAGCTGATTCAATTTTCTATAATCGATGTACATCCTCATACTACCATCTTTCTTCTTCACATATAACACCGGAGCGCCCCAAAGCGAAGAACTCGGACAGATAAAACCTATATATGATAACTCTTGTAACTGAGTCTTCAACTCTTTCAGTTCTTTCGGTGCCATAAGGTATGGAGCAATCGAAACGGGAGAAGAATCTGAGTATGTCTCTATGGCAAACTCTACTTCTCTGTCAGGCGGCAAACCAGGCAATTCTTCCGAAAACACACTCGAAAAATCATACACTGTTCTGATATCCTGCAGTCTAACTTCATTCATGTTCGGATTCATCACGTAGGCCAAGTACGCCTCATAACCCAACTCAACTAATCTTTGAGCCTCTAATACTGAAACAACATTCGATAAAAAATTTACATTCTTCCCTACTACCACAATCTCGTAGTCATCCGCAAGCTTAAAGTAGACTCTCTTTGTTTCGAAATCTATCCTAGCCGTATGCTCTGTAAGCCAGTCCATACCCAAAATCACATCGAAGCCATAAAACGGTAACTCCATCATGTCTACTGGAAATATATTCCCTTGAACCATTAATGGACACCTTCTGTACATCTTCCTAACCACTACTGTATCCCGGAAGGAACTAGTAACACTAACACCTACCTCTAGCACCTCACAAGGTATATTTAACATCTTTGCATGCTCACTCAATATGTATGAATGCGTAGACCCGAAGTCAATCAAGGAAAGTAAACTCAGAGACTGTATTGAGAAATTACCTGCAATCAGATCCGTGTCGTTCTGTTCCTCTCGCTGAGCATAAACTCTAGCCTAACCTACGCCCTCCGACTGAACCGCAACCACATGAGCTACATTCCTCTGGCCATCGTTCCTTGGCTGAAAGTTACCTCGACCGCGCCCACGGCCTCTCGGGTACTCAATAGATCTAGCAGAAGCCTGAGCCTGAACTGGTGCAAACCCATCCTGATGTGGACAATCACGCCTAAAGTGATCTCTAGCTCCACAGTTCCAACATGCATGAAAGTTTCCCCAGCACCCCCCGGTGTGATGCCTCCCGCACCTAGCACACTCGGGTAAACACCCACCAGCTCTCTGGCCCTGATGGCCTCTTCGGTGGTTACCACTCCCACGTTTGTGATCAAAATGATGCCTATTGTCCCTGTGCCCCTTGGCATCAGCTGACCTCTTCCGTGAACCAAAACTACCTCAATGTTTGGTCAGACCCAAACTGTGGTCTATGTCCTTGGCCATAGCGACAAAGACATCGAAGTCCGTGTAATCCGTAGCCAAAGTATACCTCTTCACATCCTTACTCAATCCTTAACGGAAGCGGTCACATCGTTCCCTCTCAGTAAGAACTAGCTCGGACACGTACTGACTCAATCTGACAAACCGTACCTCATACTCGGTCACTGTCATGTCACCCTGAAGCAAGGCCATGAACTCTCTCTTCTTTTCATCAAGATAGCGGGGACCCATATACTTCTTGCGGAAAGCAGACTCAAAGAACTGCCAAGTAACCTCAGCATCTGGCATGCCTATAGTAATGGTGACCCACCAAGTGTAGGCATCATCCTGAATCAAAGAAACAACACATCCCAGTCTGTGTGCCCCAGTACAACCCATTTGAGACAAGATACGAACAATCTTATCAAACAAAGCCTCTGATCTCTTGGGCGCCAACCCTCGGAATTCTTCTCGACCTAAACTGTAAAGCCTCTCAAGTGGCAAACCGGTGCCCTCACCCTGAGGTTGTGCCACAGCCTGTCCCCGACCACAACTGCTTGGAAAGCCCCAACTATAGCCTGAACCAATAGAGCCAAATTTATACCGGCCGAACCTTGGCCAACCTGAGGTCTTACGCCCTCAGCTCTCGCCTCACCTCCCCCTTGACGAGGAGGAGAAGAAGGAGGTGGATGAGCCTCCGCCTCTACAATCGGCTCAACTTCAGGAGCTGCTGCTTGTGGTTCCGGATGAACCACCCTAGGCCTGCCTCTAGGTCTCATCTTACGTCAAGCAAGATATCAACTACAAACAAAATAAACACACAAGGTTTGAGTTAGCAAAGACAAGGGTCCAAGGTGCTAAAAAATTCCTTTACTTAAAATCTTTTCCAATAAAGTAATAGTAGCAATGGGAACTCGACAACTATGCCTCAACATAACAACCATACTAACACATGCTTTCAAACACCATGCAAGCAAGCGAGCAACAATCATACATAGCAAAAGCATTCACCGCATGACATACACCGAGATATCGCAACATAACACTTCAAACTTACCTTACTTACCTTCCTAAGGTCGCGAAAACCTCAAGAACTGATACCAGCAAATATAATCCCCTCGTCCTGGTCTAGCCGACAGGCCAGTCCGAATGGGTTACACGGGGAAAATCAGGGAGAAACCCGCTAAGGCCTCACTCCGATTAGCAACCCTATTTTTTCATTTAATTATCTTGTCAAAATATTACATTTAGTCATATGTGCGAAGGCGACAATAGAAAACGATAGCGAAACAACCCAAGCAGAACATAAGCCGACTTAAATTTACCAAGTAACTTAATTAGACCAATTTCATGCTTACGAAGCAACACCATTCGTAAAAGATACATATGAACTCGACAAGGAAGCATACAAAAATTAGGGGACTAAAACACAACGTTCAAGAACCTTTGAAGATGCCAAAAAGCCAATTTACTTGCATGTGTTTCAAAACAGGCTTGCCCGTTCCGAAACACGGGCTCTAGTTTAAAAGCCAAACCAAGCCGTTCCGATACGGTCCACTTTGTTCCGGAATGGGGGTTTATAGTGATAAAATGTTTCAGAACTTGTTTGGAAATAGGGGTTCTGAGTGGCAAACCGTATCGAAACGCGTATCGAAACGGGAGCTCACAGTGTCAAATCGTATTGAAACAACACCACCTCTGTTCCGATACGAGTATCCATAGAGTTACAACCGTTCCGAAACAACTTCGAGCGTTTCGAAATGCCTGCACACAGAGTGACCCGAAATAGGTTTCAACATCCTCAAACTTCCCCAAACTTGCCCCAAACATCAAAGATCACCAAGCATCAAACATACAAACTAACTACAGGCAACACATCCTACAAAAGGGCATGTTTAAACATACAAGCATGCATAACAAGACTATTTAACGATAAGAATCATGTAGCAACATAAGCATCACATAAACAAGGTTTACATCCCTTCAACAGAAAACATAAGCATTCATCAACAACATAAAGCCAACACATAGGAGTCTACCATACGCTCCTACAACACATAGCATCCCCATTGCTATCTATTACATTATTTAAAAAAAAACATACTTGAGCAACAACACACGCTCTTGGGTGCCCCTTCCTTGCTCCTTGCTAACCTCCACACTAATGATCTGCATTTTCAGAAATGAGAGTGTAAGCTTGAAAGCTTAGTGAGGGAGCTCAAAAACAAATATCGACAATGCAGGGTCCAAAGCATGGTATCCATAAATCATCAACAAGACATGCATTAACACTAACATAACAACATAGCCAACCGCTACAAGAATGCATGAACATGGCATCTTACCTCATGTTATGCTTAGCATAGATGTAACAGAACATCTTACCACATCAACCACACATAAACAAGGTATATTGGAAACTATATAGCTTACTCGGATATGCGGATAGCTTACGTTGGGATTTTTGCCCCAACATACTCAAACAACAATATTACCTTCCGGTGGGATTTCACTCATCGCTATTTTATTTTACAGATGGGATTCCACTCATCATCACACATAAATACTTTCCGGTGGAATGTTACTTCACCGTACTCCTCCTTGGTGACAACACATCACCAAGGCCACACGCGAATTTGACTCTTACCGTGTGCACACTTATCCTAATGATCGATCATTTATATTCGGTAATTATAACTAGTGCCAACATACTAAACGAGTTCTCACCATGATTTCACAAATCATGCAACACAACATACAAACCACCATCATGCAACATAAATACCTCATAACATGCATAATAGGACACTTATCACATAAGACTACATTTATGCATATTTAACAAGAATACATAAGATTGAACAAGGGATTAAGCTACCAACTTAATCCCACATTAGATTGACCTACCACACACAATCTAATATCTCAACAACACACTTTGAACCAATTTAAAACCATTAAAAACAATCCACTCACCAAACACTCCCAAAACAAGCCAAGAATGTCGATCAAGCCTCCAAGTTTCCCGGAATCGAGCCCGAAGCTTCTCCAACGGTTTCCCTTGTTTCTAATCAACCAAAAACAATGTATTACTCATCAAAACATCCACAAAATCACTGTCACAAAGCAGATTGCAATCTCAAGACGATTTCACTACATTTCCAAACCGAGAACTAACCCAAAATCTTCATTTTTGGACTTGAACACAACCCAGCAAATACCCATCGATTCCATCACCCAAATCATCACTAAACACGCTCAAAACAAACCCCAAGCATAACCATACCATCAGCCCAACCTTCCCTCACAAAACTACCTCAAAAACTTAAGATCTCTACCCTTAAACATATCCACAAATACCCATTTTGGGATTTCAAAAAAACCTAACCATTTTAAGATATGTTACACTTAAAAGCAAGGTTATAACATATTTAGAATTGACAAATCAAAATCTCAATAAAAACCTAACAAAGTTTCCACCTTTTACTTAAAATTTGAACATTTGAAACATCTCAAAAAATGGAGTTTATGAAAATCTAAAGCTATAGTAATGTTAAGGATGAGGAGGAGAAGTCAAAACATCATTACCTTAATGAAAACACTTGAAATCACTGAGGAATATGATGGAATAGTAACTTGGGTTGGGGAGTGGGGTTTTGTCGTGGTTTTAGTTTTCAAGAGGAAGAAGAAGAAGACTTTCAAAACATCATTTTTACTTGGCTTATTTCATTTATTTAGAAAATTTCTCATTTACCCTTAATGAAATCACATGGCATTTTTAATTTAAAACCAAGTTCATTTTTATTTAAACCAAGCCTAAAGACCCGAACCCAAATTAACTCACCTAACACTGACCCCTAAACCCGAGTTTTACATAGATATATGAAACGGTCAAGACAAATTAAGTAAAAAAGGCTTCATTTTTATTAACAAGAGGCAAATACATAGCGCTTTTATTACAAAGATGCCTAAAGCCTAACTAGGTGGATTATCATGAGGCTCATTGACAATATTTAGAAGCCTTATTTCGTACCATTTTATGGTACTTTTTCAACAAAAGGGGACAAATGTTATACCCGAATTCTTCACATCCGGAAACAACCCATAGCACCTTCACACTCGGCAACTTTGAAGGTTACCCTCGGAGCCTTTCAACCCAGAGTGACCACACCACGTGAACAACATGCAGAGCCTAACCCTTGGAAGTTGAGCCTACCCCTTCCAACTCGTCTATAAGTTAGACCTAGGCCTAGTGCCATCCAATCACTAACAGTCCTAGAGACTACAATGTAACCACATGGAGAAGACAAGTGAAACCAAGAGAGCAGTACCCCCTCACTCTTTCATATCTCTCCTTCCTTATTCCGGGCATCATACCTTCTACGACTCTTCGCTCCAAGTTAACCAGGGTGAGCCACCCGTAATCATCATTAATCATCGTGTTTCTCCTCTCCACCTCTTGTTTGATGTCTGCTACTTTTAGGTATCAACAATTATATCTAAAAATATGTATTTAGATTTTTTAAAATGTAATATATATTATTATATTTAATATTTGTTTATGTAATTTAAATCTCTTTTCAAGAGGTGAATTGTGGAGGATAAAGCATAGGGAAACTTATTAGTTAAATCAAGTTAATAGATAATAGAATATTTAATATTATGGAATTGAAGTGCTCTGAGTTTAGTTGATGCTACTAGTTTCATTGAATGAATTTTGCCATTTTTTATAAATATATTATCAAGAACTATTCTTTGTATGATTATCAACAACTTGTTTCTTTGCAATTTGAACTAGTTCTCACCAAATCTATTTCTCACGCTTTCATAATTTTTGTAACAATTAATTCTCTCACGAATCTTAATTTGAAGCAAAATAATTTATGTATCAGTAAACATACCTTTTTTCTCTTACACTTGAATAAATTAGTATCCTTGTGTTTTGGTATAAAGTTTTAGGTTCAAAAATATTTTTAGTTATATTTCATATACGTTATGCATATACAAATATTACTCAATTATGTTATAGCCTAGAAGAAAATTAAGAATTTCAGGAAGAAATTAGAAATTGAAAGAGAAAAAGAAAATTGTATGCGACAAAAAAACAAAAAAAGGCAAATCAAAATGCATTAAAATGAGAAGTTGAAACATCAACATATTGACTAAAGTAATTGGACCTGAAGGAATGATAGAAGCTGAGCTACACAGTGAGATACAAATTGGGTCATCTGTTGATGCACATAAGCAACCCAACAAGAATCTGAACACTAGAAATCCAATTATTAGCAATGACTAAAGAGTTTGTTAGAAAAATGTACAAAAACAATTAGTTAGATTTCAAGATATATAACAGAAAGCTGTAAAAGAGAGAATTTATGTTTTTATACTCAATGAAATTCTAATGAAATTTCTTATTTTCTCTTAAATTATCTTTTTAAACCCCTAATTATATTCAATCAATATATGACAATTGGTACTAGAGCTCGTTACTAATCCTTTTTAAACTGGGAATGTCTAAGAAAAAACAACAAATGAGTGAAACAAAAAATAAAAGTTGCGTTGAATAAGGAAGAATAAGTAAAAGAGAAAACAATAGTTCCATTAGAGTAAGAAGCATAGAGAAAAAAATATGGAAGAAAGAATGAGTATCTTGAAAATGAAAATAGCAGAGGACTGGGAAAAATTCGAAGAATTGAAACCATTCATGTTGCAATACAAGTCTTACTTAGAAGAAATATATTTTGTATCAAGTTTCACTAGTGAACTCAAGGAGGAGCTCGAGCATAAAATCAAAGCTTATGAACCAAGTTACTAGCTATTGCTTCTAGACATGTTATACTGCATGAATTGTTCTTATAGGTTGAAATTAGAAGGGGTTGAGTTGATCGAACAATCTAAATTGGCCATGACGAGGGTGAATTAAAAATTTAAAAATATTTGGAAGATAGGTGCAAGAAAACAAAAGTGCAAGAGAGATTTATAGTGGTTCAACTCTCTCAATGGAGTCTACATCCACTACCTTAGCTACCACACTAAGGATTTCACAAATTCACTCAATTTGTCTTTCCTTTGAGAACAAGGAGTAACCTTAGAACACTCACAAAGATTTATACCCCAAAATCTTGTGAGATCCTTTCCCAAAGATAGAAAAAATAAGCAAACTTAAGAAACCTCGCTAAGTAGGTGTTTGCAAAAATTTAAGCTCTTTCTCAAACCTCAAGCACTTGAAATAAATGAATACAAAGAAATCACTCAAGTGTTTGTACAATAAGGATATGGATTTAAGCTCTAAAAGACTTTCAATATGCTTGAATGCTTTTGGTGTTGGAGTATGCCCAAAGTCCAATCATAAGATGATTGTAAAAGACATACTTGTTTTATCTTATTTATCAATATAAAGCCATTATTATTATTTCATTCATTATTCTGTGCATATTTAAATAAACTGAATTATAATAAAGTCCTTAGAATAATATGGTTATTCTTGAATGTCCTTAGTCAAGTAATATTGTGGGCATAGACAACAATAATACATTAAGACCAATATGTAGTTGATTGATGACAAAGTGTTTTCATTGACATGGAGATGTCAAAATCAATACATAAGTTTGTATTAGAGAACGACATACTAGACTGACCTGGTATGCACATGTTTTTAGGATTATTATGTGATAGTCACAACATTGCTCATAATGATAACTACAATAAGATCCTCAGACTTGATATCATCATTATTTCAACAGTATGAGTGACAGATTTTGATACAATCAAATGTGTATCGTAACTGATTACATTATAAAGACTGCTATTGGATATGTCATAATCTATGTAGTGGGATATGATTGGTCAAGTAGGATTTGTCTCTCTTATATAATAGGAGTAATATCATAGGCCACTTGATTGATTGAGTGATTGGTCTTAGTGCTAATGGAGGATTGTTGGAGTACACCCAAAGACCAATCATAAGATGATTGTAAAAGACATTGTAACCCCATCGACCCGGTCTAGCTGATAGACCGAACTGAACGACCCGGTCTAGCTGATAGACCAATAAATGACATTTTTTTTTCATTTCAATCATTTCTAGATGCAACTTATTAACCTATGTAACAAGAGATGCAGCGGAATAGATTGCATGTTAACAAACATCGGGAAAGGACTAAATTGCACACATACATAGATTAGGGACCATTTTGTAAATTTCATAATTTATGAGGTAGACCACCAATTTTAAATTACTAATCTTTAATTAGACATGTTTCGTGCTCCACAAACCAACCTTAGCTCAAATCAATCATTCCAAAACTCACAAATTGAAAACACAATATTTAGGGACCAAAATGTAAAGATTCAAAACATTCAAAGATAATTTTTAACCAATTTAACTGCCACCGTATCGATACTCTTAGAGCGAGTATCGATAATTTCTCGACGACCAAGCACCTAAAATCAGATTCAACAAGCTGATATTGATACCATCAAGGCCATTATCGACATCATAAAGAGATGGTATCAATACCCTTAAGACTGGTATCGGAATTTGTGAAACCAGTAGCCAAATATGGTATCGATATGCCCCCGGGTATTGATACCCCTTCCAATTTACACAAGCCGTACCGATACCCTTATAAAGGTATCGTTACTCTAAGGTATGTAATGCCGAATTTAGCTGTTATAACTCATTTTAATCCATTCATATGCATACCAACTCACTTCTAACATGCATACAACTCAAGGAAACATCAATCCTCAAATATACATGGCAATTTCAACAACAAGACATGGCAAGAAATATCAAAGAGCTCTAAAGGCATGCTTCCTATAAATATCAAACCATCCAAAAGTCAAAACCCAAATCAAAGCTTAAACCAACATATATATGCCTTTTACAAGCTAAAAACCAGCAAGTAGACATGCTCAAATAGGGAGTTTCAACATATCTCCCAAACAAACCATGGATCCCCAATGCCCTTATTACTCTAGTCCATAAACGAAACATACGTTCAAACGAAGTCTTCCACCGATCCCTTGCTAGTGATGCCTCCAAGACTTTAGTTGTCATCATTGATGAATAAAAAGAGTGTAATCACAATAGGTTTAGTGAGGAATGCTCAAAACCAAAAAATCATCAATGCATTTAAATCGGTTTCCAAACTACATTGAAATCTCATTTCAATTAACGCAAGTATCATTTAAAATCCATCATGCCATCCAAAAACCATGCGCTTTCCTCATTCAAAATCAGAATGAAAACCTCATACAACATGTGTTAACAAACCAACAACAAATCCCATTTGCTAAACTCAATTTAAGCCTTCCCAAGCATTTCCACACATGTTAAGCTTAAAGAGTAAAACATGAATTTTAAATATTATGCAACAAAACAAGTTTCAAATTACATCAATACTTATATTGGCTCACAAGTGATTAGCAACGAGATAATTTCTCAAAAACCACATTGGATTCACAGATTACCAAGTATTGTCCCAAAAACTTCATACACTCAACTGGCACCTCAAGGCTCACACACATGAGCTACCCTTCACCGTTGTGACACCCTTGGTGGATTATTCGATATAATCACAATCCCTCAACACCACACATCGGTAGATGTATAGCCCACTAACGAGAGACGGGACACCATACAAGGTTCACACATGGGAGCTATCCTCCACCGTTGCGACACCTTAAACATTCCTTGATCGTTAGGGTACTTGGATGGAGTATTCGGTACAATTCCAACCCTTCAACATCAAAGGAGACTTGTTTATAGTGCATTCAACCCTATAGCCGGCTAACTATATCCGATAGCATTTTTGAAAGTATATTCATATCAAAACTTGCCAATATGAACCACATGTCATCACATAATTCACTGTTTTCAAATCATCAATTACCAACCTCATTCTCAAGCATCAAATCATGCTTAAAATCACATGTATAAACGTATACTTACAAGGAACACTTACCATGTGCATCCTTCAACATTATATCATCAAAAACAACAATTCATTTACCTTAAATCATGCTTTAACAGTGACAATATGCATTTTCAAACAAGTGCGTCAACAAACTCATAATAGTACAATTCAAGGGAGAAAATCGCTTTACTTACTTTCGAACATAGTAAAGCATTTCAAGCTTACACTAAGTTCCCAAAACTACCTTTTAAGTGTTTCAAAGTTGGAAATCTCATTTCCACTCACCAACACGTAATGCCTCAATCGATGATGCAAAAATCAAGCGTCTGAAGTCCCAGAACTTCGCCAAATGCTTCTGAAGAATCCTCCCTTGTTTATACCACACAAGAACAGAGGATTAATGCATCTCAATGCATTAAAACCACCAGCAACTTAAACAATCTCGTTGCTCTGCCCTAAAGCACCAAATTACCCATTTGAAACAACCGAAATCTCCTTCGATTGCTCTCTAAACTCAACCTAACCATCAACTAACACTTTCATCACATTTTAACCATAAATCAACTTCCAAAAACATCTTAATACCATTCTTATGCCTCCAACAACTCAGATTTCACATTAACATCCAAAAAACCTAAAATCTAACAATCTAACAATTAGAGATTCAACTCAATTCGGGATTATTATCACAAAACCATTATTTCCTCATCATTTAACATCCCAATTATGATTAAAATCATTCAAAAATCAATCAAAATAGTGTCCAAACGAAAATCTTGAAAATCCATCTTTCAAAGCTTTAACTAGCAATTTTCATCAATTCATTTACAAAATCATGTTGATAAACAAAAATAGAGAGCCAAAGACTTGGGAATTTCAATAAAGAACCTTGATTATAGGAGAGAAAAGAAAGATCACCTCTAACACAAGCCTTCCCCTTGATTTGCAATGATTTTGTTGAAATCCTTCAAGAAAACTCTTGCTAAATGTTGTAGAAATCCATGGGCATCATTTAGGAATCAAGAGAAAATGAAATACGAAAATTCTCTGAAGATTTAAGTGATGAAAAGAGAGTTTGGCTGCTGGGATAGTTGAGAGAAAATTTTGAAGAAAAGAAGTTATGTGAGAAAATGATTTGACTAATAATATCTCTTTTCATTAAAACTCTGTTATTAAAACTTTTAATTAAATCATTTAAAACACCAAATCAAGGGAGATTGCAGATACCAACTTGGTGTAATAGCTCCCTAAAGATTCTTAGTTTTGGCTCCCTTCAATTTAGCCATTAAAACATAATTTTCAATTTTTACATTTTAGTCACCAAGCCAAAATGTCGACTTTCCAAAAATCAATTTTCAAAATTGGTTTCACTTTCCTTCACTATATATTTAATTAGGATTTTATAATTTCTTCACATGATTTTATCACATCCCGAACTAAGATTTCCCTGAACTGACCCTAATCTCTAATCTATATTCAACGATCCCTAAACCGCTTTTAAAACCTTTAGGCCCAAAATCGGGGCGTTACAACTCTCCCCCACTTAGGAAATTTCGTCCTCGAAATTTTACCTAAAGGAAAAAGGTGCGGAAACTGCTTCAACATATCTGCCTTGCTTTCCCACGTGGCCTCCTCAACTCCCCGATATCGCCACAACACCTTCGCAAGTTCAATCGTCTTACCATAAAGAACTTTGCTACTTATATCAAGGATCCTCATTGGTTCCTCGTCATAAAACAAATCCAGATTCAACTCAATCTCCTCAATATGCGTCACGTGAGATGGATCCGATCTATACCTTCGCAACATCGAAACATGAAACACGTCATGGATTTTCTCCAATTCGAGAGGTAACCTCAACCGATTTACAACTGGACTATCATGCTCCACAACCTTGTAAGGCCCAATATACCTTAGACTAAGCTTACCTTAGTCCAAATCTCATCCTCTTCTTCCAAGGCGATACTTTCAAGAACATGCGATCTCCAATCGCGAACTCAACCTCCTTACGCTTTAAATCAGCGTAAAACTTTTGACGATCCGATGTAGCCTTCAACCGCTCACATATGAGCTTCACTTTCTCAATTTTTCCCTTAAGCAAATCTGGCAAGGAAACCAACTTTTACCCCGCCTCCGCCCAACAAAGAGGCGTTCTACACTTTCTCCCATACAAAGCTTCATACAGAGCCATTTGTATACTCGCCTAAAAACTGTTATTATAGGAAAACTCCACTAAGGGAAACTACTTCTCACATGAAGCTTGGAAATCTATGACACAACATCTCAACATATCCTCCAGCACTTGGATTGTATGTTATATTAGATTAGGATTCTATAATTTGAATGTAAATAGATTATAATTATCCTATCTTAACTCTAAGAGATAAGAGATTAGAGTTGTAAATACTTAGAACTCCTAGTTATAGTCTAACTCTTGTATTGAATTCTTTAAAAGACTATCATTGTAAGTTTTACGGAAGTGAGAAATATAATACACTGAGAAAACATATTGTTTTCATCAGATTATTTATGGTATCAATTTAGGTTCGATTCTTCCTTCTTCTCGAGAAAACAAAAAGACTTTAAACCTTTTTCTCAAATTAGGTTTCGATTTCTAAACTCTAGTCGATGGCCCATACTTCTTCTTCCTCCGAAATTGATTCTGTGACAGAACATATTAATGGTTCTGATGATGTTTCTGATTCCTCTAGTTCAGTAGTTACTTGTCATAGACTGGTTGGCAATAACTACTTGGAATGGTCACAGCCAATGAAGATTTTTATTATTAGGCGAGGTAAATTAGGTTATATCTCAAGGGGTTAAAAAAACCTGATGCTAAAGATCCAGGGTATGCCAAATGGATGCAAGAGAATGGCATAGTAATGTCTTGGCTGTTGAATTCTATGGCTCCTACAGTGGGGAAAATTTTTCTTTTGTATAAGTTAGCCTCTGAAATTTGGCATGCTGTCCAGGAAACCTATTCTAGCACTGATAATACTTTTGAACTCTTTGGAATTAAGAGTCAAGCATCAAATCTGAAACAAGAAAGCATGAGTGTTACTTTATATTATAACACTCTAACTAATTTGTGGCAATAGATTGATCTATATGAGGCAAACAAGTGGGAGACTCTGAATGATGCAACCTTATACAAGAAGATTACTGCTCAAAGAGGGATTTTTAGTTTCTTAATGGACTGAATAAAGACTTGGATGCGGTGAGGGGCCGAATACTTGGTAGTACAACTCTCCCATCCCTTCGAGAAATGTTTTCTGCTGTAAGAAGGGAAGAAAGTTGGAGGACTCTGATGCTTCCTGATCCTCCTTCACATGATGGATCTTTCCTAATCACCCAATCTTCCTCTTCCAGTAATAACAGAAAAGGGAAGTCATTGTGTGATTATTACAAGAAGGTTGGTCATTATCGAGAGAAGTGTTGGAAGCTCCATGGAAAACCAACAGATTGGAAGCTCCCTTAACCCAAGGGCTCTCAGGACTCCCAATCCAATTTGGCAACTGATGTTAGTGTTAGTAGTTTCACCAAAAAGCAAATTGAGGAATTGCATAGGCTATTTGGCAAATTTGGTGCATCTAGTGAAGCTAATCTAGCGTTGATAGAACCATAAGGTATAAAGAGCAATTCTTTTCATACTGTCCTACTTTCTGCACAAACTGCTCCAGCATGGATCATAGACTCATGAGCATTTGATCATATGACTGGGAATAGAGATTTGTTTCATACTTTTATGCATACCTCTCTCAAGAGATCAATAAAGACATCAGATGGCTCTTTGTCTCCTATAACATGAAGTTGTTCTGTGTTTATAAATGAGAATATGTTGTTACATGATGTTCTTTTTGTTCCCAAGTTGGACTGCAATCTTCTGCCCGTTAGTAAACTTTCTAGAGATTTGAAGTGTGTTTCAAAGTTTACTGATAATAAGTGTGTATTGCAGACAATGGACTCAGAGAAGATGATTGGCAATGCTAGGCTGCATCATGGGCTCTACATTCTACATAGCCAACAACCTTTGTTTCCTCAAGCTCTTTTTAGTAGTTCTATTTCTCCCTTAGGACAACTTGATGATGTTATGCTATGGAATTTTAGGTTAGGCCACAAGTTTCTTTTATCTTGCTAAACTTTTTCCTGATTGTTTATTAATAAAAAGCCAAAGTTCTTTAAATGCCATGTCTTCCAACTTGCTAAACACACAAAGACAACATATTCACCATCTATGTATAAACCTTCACAACCTTTTTCTCTTATTCATAGTGATATTTGGGGCCCTTCTAAATTAATGAATATAAATGGTTGTCGATGGTTTATCTCGTTTATAGTCGATCACAGTAGAACTACTTGGACCTATTTAATGAGAGACAAATCTGAAACTGCTTCTATTTTTCAGAGATTCTATACTATGATTGAAACCCAATTTGCTAGTAAAATTCAAAATTTTAAATCTGATAATGGGGAGAGTATTTTGCGAAGTCTTTAGGTATTTTTTTCAAAGAGAAAGGGATTGTGCAAATTAGTTCTTTTGTTGATACACCACAACAGAATGTGATTGCCGAGCGAAAAAACAGACACTTGTTGGAAGTTACTAGGTCATTACTGTTTCCAAATATTGTTCCTAAACATTTCTGGGGTGAGGCTTTACTAACTACTACATATTTGATCAATCAAATGCCTAGTAAAGTCTTAAAATTCAGAACATATAGGTCTATGTTTTTGGAGAATTATCCTCATTTTAAACCTATTTCATTTGTACTTCCTTTGAGAATTTTTTGTTGTGTAGTGTTTGTTCAATAATAATCATTCTCCGTCAAAACTTGATCCTATATCATTCAAGTGTGTTTTGTTGGGTTATTCTTCTCTTAAGAAGAGCTACAAATGTTACCATCCTCCCACTATTTTTTTTGTTTCCTTGGATATGACTTTCTTTGGACATGACCCTTATTTTACCAAGGCTGTCATTCAGGGGGAGACTTGGGATGAATTTTAGCCCTTAAACTCTTCAAGTTATAATCAGGTTTCACCCATTATATCTTCTACTGAACCATTACATATCTTTCCTACAACTCCTTCTAATAATTTGCCATCACCCGAACCTAAAACTCTCATAAATCCTTGTGTTCCATCACCTATTACTTCCCCTGCTGCCCCTCGAAACTCTCCTTTAACAGTTCCTTTAAATACACAAACTCCTGCCAAAAACCTGAGTGTTTATACAAGAAGAAAGAAAAGTTATTCCTGGGGAAATTTTGCAGTCTGACATTTGTCGAGAGTTGGAACTGAGTTCATGTGCTCCAGAAGGTAATGAAACTTCTCAGATTCATGTACCTACTTTGGATATTGATGATTTGCCAATTGCTAAAAGAAAGGGTGTGAGACAATGTACTAAGCACCCAATAGAGAGATTTGTTGCTTATGGACATCTAATGCCTTCATTTAAAGCTTTCACAGTCAATTTAGATAGCCATAAAATTTCAGCAACCATTGAGGAAACTTTGTAAGATCCTAGATGGAGGAAGCCAGTTGAAGAGGAGATCGAGGCACTAGAAAAAATGGTACTTGGACTGTAATAGATTTACCACTAGGAAAGAAACATGTTGGCTGTAAATGGGTGTTTGCCATTAAATATAACTCTGATGGCAACATTCAGAGGTACAAAGCAAGGCTTGTAGCTAAGGGCTTCATTCAAACATATGTGATAGATTACAAGGAAACATTTGCACCTATGGCGAAGCTCAATACTATTCGAGTCTTACTCAGCTTAGTAGTGAATAAAGATAGAGATCTTCACCAATTAGATATAAAAAATGCATTTATGAGGTCGGTTAAAATAAGAGGTTTATATGAGAATGCCTCCTGGATTGAAGGGTGATTTGGGAGCTCAGAAGGTGTGCAAACTTGACAAATCACTTTACGAGTTGAAACAATCACCAAGAGCCTGGTTTGATAGATTCACTAAAGTCATCATTCAAGATGGTTATAAACAATGCCAAACAGATCATACACTTTTCTTCAAGGTAACTTCTGAACGTAAAAGAGTTATTTTAATTGTGTATGTTGATGGCATAGTGATTACGGGAGACGATTACATCGAGATTAATAGGTTGAAAAGTTTGTTGAATGGTGAATTCGAAACAAATGACTTGGGAAAACTTAGGTATTTCCTGGGTATGGAAGTTGCGAGATCCAGTAAGGGACTTGTGATAAACCAGAGGAAGTATGTACTGGATTTATTAGCTAAAGTTGGCATGCTAGGCTGTAAACCTGCAGACACACCTATGGAGACTAACTTAAAGTTTAATAAGGAAAATATGGGTGCTCAAGTAAATAAAGAAAGTTTACAAAGGTTAGTAGGGAAGCTGATATATTTGTCCTTAACCAGACTTGATATAGCTTATCCTGTTAACATTATTAGTCCGTAGATGACAAACCCGAGAGAGGAACACCTTGAAGCAGCACATAGGATACTGAGGTATTTAAAAAGAACTCCATGTCACAGTTTGTTCTTTAAAAAATTAGAAGACAAGTCTGTTAAAGTCTACACATATTCCGATTGGGCAGGAGAACTCACTGAAAGGAAGTCAACTAGCAGTTACTACACATTTGTGTAGGGAAATCTTGTAACTTGGAGAAGTAAGAAGCAAACAGTGGTGTTTAGGAGCTGTGCAAAAGCAAAGTACATGGCTCTAGTGCTTGAGATGTGTGAAGGAATGTGGTTACTGAGATTACTAAAAGAGTTAGAGATGGAACAAGGAGGAAAATTTCAAGTTCTAAGTGATAACAAGTCTGCTATTCAGATTGCCAGAAATCCAGTTCACCGTGATCGAACTAATCATGTCAAAATAGACAGGCATTTCATTTTTGAAAAAGTGAATGGTGGTATAGCAGATCTGTTTTATGTTCCTACTGAAGAGCAACTAGATGATTTACTTACTAAAGCACTGCCTAAACAGATTTTCGATGAATTTATATCCAAGCTGGGATTATACAATGTATATTCACCAGCTTGAGGGGGAGTGTAAGTTATATAAGATTAGGATTCTATAATTTGAATGTAAATAGATTAGATTTATCCTATCCTAACTCTAAGGGATAAGAGATTAGAGTTGTAAATACTTAGAACTCCTAGTTATAGTCTAACTCCTGTATTGAAGTCTTTAAAAGACTATCACTGTAAGTTTTACGGAAGTGAGAAATATAATACACTAAGAAAACATATTGTTTTCATCAGTTTCTTCATGGATAACTCGCTCCGACTGTCCATCCGTCTAAGGATGATATGAGGTACTGAAATTAAGCCTTGTACCGAACGCTTGGTGTAGACACTCCCAAAACCTCGCTGTAAACCTCGGATTTTTATCCGACACTATAGATTTTAGGTACATTATGCAAACGCACAATCTCGGCAATATACAACTCCGCTAGCTTATCCGACGTATACGTAGTATGTACAGCTAGAAAATGCGCACACTTCGTAAGACGATCCACAATCACCCAAATAGAGTTCTTCTTGGTTAGGGTCAAAGGCAAACAAGACAAAAAATCCATCGTAATTCTCTCACACTTCGATTTCGGTATTCTCAAAGGTTGCAACAAACTGGAAGGAAACTGATGCTCAGCTTTCACACGCTAACAAACCATACACTTGCTCACAAAATCATCAACATCCTTTTTCAACCCAACCAAATAGTACTCATATTTCAATCCATGATACATCTTTGTACTACCAGGATGCAATGATGCATAGCAAAAGGACTACTATGAGCTTCAGTCAAAATAGTGCGCCTCAACTTAACATCCCCCGGAACAACTATTGGACTTTTAAAGCACAAAACACCACCATCATTAAAACAAAATTTGTTGCACTACCATATGCTATATATTGAACATGAGACACCAAAGAATCATCAAGGAATTACTTATCCTTAATTAACTGAATTAAGGAAGGTTTCCCTTGTAACTCGGCTATCAACCCACCATCACACGATATACTCAACCGAGCAAACATTGCTCTCAACTCAACAACCACTTTCCTACTCAAAGCATCGGCCACAACATTGGCCTTTCCAGGATGGTACTCTATCGACAGATCGTAATCTTTAAGCAACTCTAACCATCATTGTTTCCTAATATTCAACTCTCTCTGGGACATTAGATACTTCAAACTCTTATGATCTGTATAAACCACACACTTCTCATCTTAAAGGTAGTGTCTCCAAATCTTCAAAGCGAACACAACTGCAGCAAGCTCTAGATCATGAGTAGGATAGTTGGGTTCATACACCTTCAATTTCCTAGATGCATACGCCACAACCTTCCCACCTTGCATCAATACACAACCTAGACCAACACACGATGCATCTTGTAACCCACAAACTCCTTACCTGATTGAGGTTGAGTCAAGACACGAGCTTGCGTCAAAGCTTCCTTCAACTTCTCGAAAGCTTGTTGTCTAACATCCGTCCACTCAGGGCGAACATTCCTTTGCAACAATTTAGTTAACAGTGCAACAATCTTAGAGAAACCCTTCACAAACCTTCAATACTATCCAGTCAAACCAAGAAAACTACGCACTTTCGTCTCCGATTTAAGCGTTTTCCAATTCACCACCGCCTCGATCTTGTGTGGGTCAACCCGGATACCCTTGGCCGACACTACATCACCAAGAAAGACAACTTTCCTGAGCCAAAACTCGCACTTGCTCAATTTACCATAAAGATGATTCTCCAACAACACTTGCAACATAATTCGCAAATGCTTGTCATGACCTCCTTGGTACGAGAGTACACGATAATGTCATCAGTAAACACTACCACAAACTAATCCAAAAACTCATGGAATACACGATTCATCATATCCATGAATGCAGTCGGTGCATTTGTCAAACCAAATGGCTTCAACAAGAATTCATAATGCTCGTACCTTGTCCAAAAAGCTGTCTTAGGCACATCTACATTATTTACCTTCAATTGATAATACCCAGACCTCAAGTTAATCTTAGAGTCATCCTTCTTCTTTACAAATAATACCAGTGCACCCCAAGGTGAAACACTTGGCCTTATGAACCCTCGATCTAGAAACTCCTGAAGTTGCGTTTTCAAATCCTTCAACTCTTTAGGTGTCACACGATAAGGAGATTGACACTGGAGTCATATTTTCATACAACTCGATGCCAAACCCAACTTCTCTGTTCGGTGGCAAACCAAGTAACTCTTCCGAAAAGACACTCAGAAACTCACATACCGTTCCTACATCTTATATTCGCACCTCCTTTGTACCAGGGTTCATCACATAAGCTAAGAAAGCTTCACAACCCAACTCCCTCATACGACTCGCTTCAAGAGCCGAATCTGTATTGGACAAGAATTCAACATCCTCGCCCATGATTACCACTTCGTAATCATCACCAAGTTTCAAGGTAACTCGCTTAACATCAAAATCAACCACAACTTCATGCTCGGTCAACCAATCTATCCCAAGGAGTACATCAAAACCATAGAAAGGCAAGTCCATCAAATCAACCAAAAACACATGGCCTTGAATAGATAAAAGACATCTCCTATACAATTTTCTTGTAACAACAGTTTCACCAAAGAAGCTAGTTACTCACATTCCCACATCTAACACCTCCAAAATGAACGTTCAAACCATAACTCCTAAAAGCATTAGCAACAACAGGCGCGGAAAGCTATACCCCACCGATCAAACATGGACAATCTCGCCTCACGTGGTCACACGATCCACATACTTAATGTACCTCGCCCGTGTTACCAACACTTCGAGATTGATGTAGCAAATAAACAACATATCTAGTCTATCATCATGCACGAACCCATAAAATAGTCAATCACATCGATATCTCACACTCAATTCCAATCCAGGAGCAAACCCGGTCAACTAAACAATTCATGCCTTAACTCGACTACAAACTTATGATTTTGAACCCAAACCACAAATTCACATTTCTTGTCATTCAAGTATCTAACTCTCGGATACTTCTTCTTTAGAACAGTTCAAAAGAACTCCCAAAACACAACATCGGGTCTCATGCCCACAACTACAGTTGTCCACCAACTATACACATCTCCTTATAATTGAGATATAACTCGTCTTCACACTAATGGCATGATTAAACCCCATTTGTTCCATAATCCTATTCGTACAGGTCATCAACTCTATGGATACCTCCGGTGACAACCCTCAAGCTCAACTTCTCCCAAAATACATAAGCGCTCTAACCGCAGATCACAATCGCCCACTAGCTAGTGCAGTCACATGCACTCCAGCATTAACAGCTTCCCAAGCTCTGGACATCGCCTATATCCAAGCCGTCATGTCATCCAACACTTGCCCAATCGAAATAGGTTGTACTTACATCGAGGCGTCAAGCCCCTAGGAGACTTTACACACTCATCTACCCCTTGCCCATTGGCAACAACAATCATACCTGATTGCTACTCTCTCCTCGATTTATTGTGTTATTATAATTAAGGCATGATAACAAACTAACAAACAAAACAAAACACTCAGGCTAGCTCCAAGCAAGGATCCAAGACTTCGAATTCAATTTAAAAACACTTTACTAGAGTAATAAGGCAATGTGCATCCCAATTTCCCCCAAACATAGCGTTAAGTCATAAAACGTACATGTCAGAACCATCTTGCATCACAATCAATAAGATTCAGCCCACAACATCATCATACATAACAACTCATACTTACATCACAATCATTTGATCAACATTAACATGCTTATAACATTCACCGTGCAAAGCAAACATCACCAATAACTTAAAATCACATCACATCGACCTACCATTAAATTACCATCATCACATTCTATCGTAACCTAGCTCTAATACCAAGAAAATGTAACCCCCTCGACCCGGTCTAGCCGATAGACCGAACTGAACGGGTCACACGAGGAATATTGAAGTAAACCGGGAAGTTTACTCAAATAAAAGACCATATTTTTTATTTTAATCATTTCAAGATGTAACTTATTAACTTATGTGACAAGCGATGCAGCGGAACAAATTGAATGTTAACGAACATCGGGAAAGGACTCAATTGCACACAAATATATATTAGGGACCCTTTTGTAAATTTCACAATTTATGAGGTCGACCACAAATTTTAAATTACTAATCTTTAATTAGACATGTTTCATGCTCCACAAACCAACCTCAACTCAAATCAATCATTCTAAGACTCATAAATTGCATACACAACATTCAGGGACCAAATCGTAAAGATTCATAACGTTCAAAGATACTTTTTAACCAATTTAACTGCCACCGTATCGATATCCTTAGAGAGGGTATCGATACTTCCTCGACGAACAGGCCCCCAAAATCACATTCATCAAGCTTGTATCGATAGCCTCAAGGCTATTATCGATACCCTAAAGAGATGGTATCGATAACCTTAAGCCTGGTATCGATACTTGTGAAACCAGTAGCCAAAAACGCTATCGATATGCCCCCATGTATCGATACCCCTTCCAATTTACACAGGTCGTACCGATACCCTTACAAAGGTATCGATATTCTGAGGCATGTAATGCCAAATTTAGCTGTTATAACTTATTTTAATCCATTGTTATACATACCAACTCACTTCTAACATGCATACAACTCAAGCAAACATCAATCCTCAAATATACATGGCAATTTCAACAACAAGACATGGCAAGAAATATCAAAGAGCTCTAAAGGCATGCTTCCTATGAAGATCAAACCATCCAAAAGTCAAAACACAAATCAAAGCTTAAACCAACATATATATGCCTTTTACAAACTAAAAACCAGCAAGTAGACATGCTCAAATAGGGAGTTTCAACACATCTCCCAAACAAACCATGGATTCCCCATTGCCCTTATTACTCTAGTCCATAAACGAAAGATATGTTCAAACGAAGTCTTCCACCGATCCCTTGCTAGTGCTACATCCAAGACTTTAGTTGTCTGCATTGATGACTAAAAAGAGCGTAAGCAAAATAAGCTTAGTGAGGAATGCTCAAAACCAAAACATCATCAATGCATTTCAATCGGTTTCAAAACTACATTAAAATCTCATTTCAATTAACACAAGTATCATTTAAAATCCATCATGCCATCCAAAAACCATGCACTTTCCTCATTCAAAATCAGCATGAAAACCTTATGCAACATGTGTTAACAAACCAACATCAAATCCCATTCGCTAAACTCAATTTAAGCCTTCCCAAGCATTTTCACACATGCTAAGCTTAAAGAGTAAAACATGCATTTTCAATATTATGCAACATGACACATTTCAAATTACATCATTACTCATATTGGCTCACAAGTGATTAACAACAAGATCATTTCTCAAAATCACATCAGAGACACGGATTACCAAGTGTTGTCCCAAACACTTCATACACTCTACCGGCACCTCAAGGCTCAAACACGAAAGCTACCCTCCACCGTTGTGGCTCTCATGGTGGAATAGTCGGTACAATCACAACCCCTTAACACCACTCATCGGTAGATGTATATCCCACTAACGAGAGACGAGACACCATACAAGGTTCACACATGGGAGCTATCCTCCACCGTTGCGACACCTTAAACATTCCTCGATCGTTAGGGTACTTGGATGGAGTATTCAGTACGATTTCAACCCTTCAACATCCAAGGCGACTTGTTTATAGTGCACTCAATTCTATAGCCGACTAACTATATCCAATAGCATTTTAAAAAGTATATTCATATCATCACTTGCCAATATGAACCACATGTCATCACATATTTCACTGTTTTCAAAGCATCAATTACCAACCTCATTCTCAAGCATCAAATCATGCTTAAAATCACAAGTATAAACGTATACTTACAATGATCACTTACCATGTGCATCCCTCAACATTATATCATCAAAAACAACAATTCATTTACCTCAACAGTGACAATATGCATTTTAAAACAAGTACGCCAACAAACTCGTAATAGCACAATTCGAGGGAGAAAATCACTTTACTTACTTCCAAACTTAATAAAGCATTTCAAGCTTACACTAAGTTCCCAAAACCACCTTTTAAGTGTTTCAAAGCTGGAAATCTCATTTCCACTCACCAACACTCGATACCTCAATTGCCGATGCGAAAATCAAGTGTCTGAAGTCCCCGAAACTTCGCCAAATGCTTCCAAAGAATCCTCCCCTGTTTATACCACACAAGAATAGAGGATTAATGCATCTCAATGCATTAAAACCACCAGAAACTTAAACAATATCGTTGCTCTGCCCTAAAGCACCAAATTACCCATTTGAAACAACTGAAATCTCCTTTGATTGCTCTCTAAACTTAGCACAGCCATCAACTAACACTTCCATCACGTTTTAACCATAAATCAACATCCAAAAACATCCTAATACCATCCTTATACCTCCAACAACTCTTATTTCACATTAACATCCCAAATACCCAAAATCTAACAATCTAACAATTAGAGATCCAAACTCAATTCTGGATTATGATCACAAAACCATTATTTCCTCATCATTTAACATCCAAATTATTATTAAAATCATTCAAAAATCAATTAAAATAGTGCCCAAATGAAAATCTTAAAAATTCCATCTTTCAAAGCTTTAACTAGCAATTTCCATCAATTCATTTACAAAATCTTGTTGGTAAACAAAAATAGAGAGTCAAAGACTTTGGGAATTTCAATAAAAAAACCTTGATTAGAGAAGTGAAAAGAAAGATCACCTCTAACACAAGACTTCCCCTTGATTTGCAATGATTTTGGTGAAATCCTTCAAGAAAACTCTTGATAAATGTTGTAGAAATCCATGTGCATCATTTAGGAATCAAAAGCAAATGAACTAGGAAAATTCTCTGAAGATTTTAGTGATGAAAAGAGAGTTTGGCTGCTGGGAAAGTTGAGAGAAAAGTTTGAAGAAAAGAAGTTACGTGAAAAAATAATTTGGCTAATAATATATCTTTTCATTAAAACTATTTTATTAAAACTTATAATTAAGTCATTTAAAACACCAAATCAAGGGAGATAGTTGATACCAACTTGGTGTAATAGTTCTCTAAAGATTCTATGTTTTGGATCCCTTCAATTTAGCCATTAAATTTTTTTTTCAATTTTTACAGTTTAGACACCAAGCCAAAATGTCAACTTTCCAAAAAAAAAATTTCAAAATTGGTTTCACTTTCCCCACTACATATTTAATTAGGATTTTAAAAAAATTCACTTGATTTTATCACATCCAGAACTAAGATTTCCCTAAACTGACCCGAATCTCTAATCTAGATTCATCGATCCCTAAACCGCTTTTAAAACCTTTAGACCCAAAATCAGGGCATTACAGACATACTTATTTTTTTTTACATTGCTTATCATAAAAAGGCATTGCCATTATTATTTTCAGTTACAATTCTACGTGCATAAATTAACCGAATTATAATAAAGTCCTTAGAATAATATGGTTATTCTTAAATGTCCTTAGTCGAGTATTATGGTGGGCATGAACAACAATAATGCATTAAGACTAATATGTAGTTGATTGATGACAAAGTGATGTCATTGACATGGAGATGTCAAAATCAATACATAAATATGTATTAGAGAACGACATACTGGACTGGCCCGCTAGGAGCATGTTTCTTGGATTATTATGTGACAGTCACAACATTGCTCATAGTGATAACTACATGCATGATCCTCAAACTTGAGATCATCATTATTTCAACATTGTGAGTGACATATTTTGATACAGTCAAACGTCTGTCGTAACTGATTACAATATAAATCATGTTATTGGAAATGTCACAATCTATGTAGTGTGATATGGTTGATCAAGATAGGATTTGTCCCTCCTATATAATAGGAGTAATATCATAGGCTACTTGATTGATTGAGACTAGAAATGCATGACCATGCTCGAATTAATTGATATGAGATATCATAGTTATTCTTTTATAATAGTTTACTCAAGATATCAAGAAATATTAGATGAACTATGTTGAGTGTGTAAAAGTTCTATTATTTACACCCTTTTAACCCATATTTCTGCTGCATTCAAGCATCATTGCATTGCATTTAGGTTAGTTTACATAAAAACATCACAAATATAGTAAAGGCACAGATTCTACTAAAAGATGGCTGATTTTGCAGGTTGCTGCCATAGTAGACGGAGAAGGCGGGTGCAGGGCAGAGAAGCAGAAGAGCTGAACTGGACAAGCAGACGACGAGGACGATGCTGCCATGGATCTGCCGTGACAGCAGAGGACGACAGCAAGTTAGTAGAGAAAAAGCAAAGTGGACCTCGATAGATAGAGAAAATTATGCTCGCCTGTCGTGTGAAAACCAAATATTTTTCCAAGCCCCGGATCAAAAGATATGTCAAGCCCAAAGCTCAAGGAGAGAAAATCCCAAGAAACAAGGAGGACGGCTGAAAAGTAGGATCCTTGAAGATAAAGTCTTTATTAGAATCATACTTTTAATTAAAGTTGTAATCCTTGTTAACTTAGAATACTTGAGCCCAAAGCTTATATAAGGGCATGTATTTTAACCTAGGGCATATATCCCATAACCCATAGCCGATTTCCCTTGAAATCGAAAACCAAAAACCCTCCGCCGTTTACCCGCCGTCAATATGTTCTAAACCCCCCCCCTAGGGCCACGAGTTGATTTGTAAAGTAGTTGCAAGGGTTGTTTTGTTTTAGGATTTTTCAAGTTCAATCAAATAAACTTCAAGTTCTCTTATTTTGGTTATTAATATCTTGCAAGAGCATCGGGAGAGCATTATGAGGTTATCCATTTACTTAGCATCGGGAGAGTTAAGTATACGAAAGAAATAAGAGCAAGTTCTCTAGTTTATAGTTGAACTATCATGTGCCTAGGGATAGGGCAAGGTTAAGTGGCTAAAGAAGAATTCATACACATTGGTGTTCATCCTTCGATTCACGCCGGGAGGTATCATCAAAGACGTGATCATCGAGAGACTTGGACCTAGGGATAGGCCAAGACAATTCTGGGATTCTTGCCAAACTTGAAGTACTGAGTTGGTGTGTTTGCTGCCGCGACGACCAACGGACTGCTGCCGCGACAGGTGCTGCCGCGACAGGCGCAACGACAGAACTAGAGTTCCTAAGCATTGCGATACCTGCACTACTGAGCAATTCAATACCAGCCCATTCTCTCTATCCTAATATTTCTACTCTTTTATTTAAGTTTACTTTATTATTCTCGTGACAACTCTCAATTATTTCTTTTACTTTCGTGCAGTGAACTAAGGTGAAGCTATTAGCCCAATCCTTGTGGAGACGATATCCGATACTTCGTATCACTTTACTACTTGCGTCGTGTATACTTGCACTATAATTGCGATAGACTCCTTTTACATGCAACAAGTTTTTGGCACCGTTGCCGGGATTGGCAACATAACTCTACCTTTCTTTTATTGCACTTTTCGTTTTTGTTTTTGTTTTTGTTTTTTTTTCTAATTTTCGTTGGTGCTTTCAACTCTTGCTTTTCACGAGGTTTTCTTGTTTATGCGTAGATCTAAAAGAGGTGAAGATCCTAAATATCCATTAGATCCGAAAGTTGAACGTTCCTTCAATCTCAAGAAACAACTTCGTCACCTTTTAGCCAGGAACGAGTACCTTGAGGAACAGCTAGAGAAGATGGCACATATCCCGCCCACTGGTGGTGGTATATCGCCTGTCGGCGACCCGCCTGCCGCCGATGGACGACGGTCCTACCGTGACTACATGTTGAACGATCATGTAGAGTTGGAGACCACGCTGCTGGATATTGATGTTGATAACTTCGAGCTTAAACCTGTCATGTTTAGTATGATCAACAATGTCGGGAAGTTTAGTGGTGCCGTTACAGAAGATGCTAGGGAGCATCTCAAAACGTTCCAGGAGATCTGTGGTTCGTTTAGACTGCCAGGAGTTAATCCAGAGATACTGAGGCTTCGGTTATTTCCCCATTCATTGAGAGACAGAGCTAAAACTTGGTGGAATAAACTTACACCGGGTTCAATCATAACTTGGGCAGATTTATCTCATGAATTTTTATCTCGTTTTAGTACTTCGCATTTATCTGAGCGATTACGTAATGAAATTGTTACTTTTCAACAGTAAGACGACGAGCCAATGCACGAGGCCTGGGACAGATTTACTACTCTTCTACGGAACTGCCCAATGCATGGATTCCCCGTTTGGAATCAGGTAACTAAGTTCTATAACGCTGCTAACTTACAAACTCGTATTCGAATTGATTCTGCAGCAAATGGACTATTATTGGATAAAGATCCGGACG
This sequence comes from Hibiscus tridactylites, assembly GCA_958450335.1. Lineage (NCBI taxonomy): Eukaryota > Viridiplantae > Streptophyta > Magnoliopsida > Malvales > Malvaceae > Hibiscus > Hibiscus tridactylites. The sequence goes on from OY288275.1 coordinate 53,329,387, forward strand.
AGGCATTGCAAGTTTTGAAAAATTTGGCTAAGAATGAGGAGTAGTTTCCGACTGCAAGAAGAGGGGGTAAACGAGTACTTGCTGTCAAGGATTATGAAGCCGACAACACTACGAAATCACAAGTAGCATTCCTTACTAAAGCAATGAAAAGGTTATTGAATGATGATGGACTACATGGATTTGTTGTTGAGGAAGTATGTGACATCTGTGAGGGGAATCATAGTCGGGATGAGTGCCCAATACTAGTAGAAGAGGGAAAATATGTTGGAAACTATAAGCCAAATTACAACTCCAACAATTATAATCCCAATTGGAGGAAGGATCCCAAGTTTTCCTGGAGTAATCCTAATAATGCCCTGAATCCTCAAGCACACAATCAGAATCAGGGAGGACCTAGATTGCTGACGCGACAGCAACTGCCGCCGCAGCAGCAACAGCAACAACCAGGTGCCACGAGCAGTATACTGGAACAGACTCTGGCCACCTTTATGTCTCAGACAAGTACTTATATAGAGAATATGAATCAGTTTGTCAAGAAAACAGAGAATTTCATGGATAAAACAGAGATGAGGATGACAAATCATGAAGCTACTTTGAAATCTCTAGAGACACAAATGGGTCAGGTTTCCCAACATATTAAGTCGAGGCAGACTGGAGGATTCCCTAGCAATACTGAAAATGCTAGGCAGCCCACACATGAGCAGTGTAAGGCAATTACTACTAGGTGTGGGAAGAAACTACCAGGGCCGAAAAAAGAAGCTGAAACAGTAAAGGAACCTGCCTTGGATAAACCTGCCGAGGAAGCTGCCCTGACAGGTGATAAACAGACTGCTGCCGATGCACCTGTCACGACAGCAGAAGCGACAGAGGAGAAAATTGATGAACCTAAACCTCCTCAGATTCGTATGCAGTGGGAAGGACGTATTGCTGACTATCGTCCCCCGCCACCTTTTCCTCAACAGATACAACAAGCTAAGCAAGAATCTAAACTTAAAAAGATTTATGATATTTTTAAGCAGGTTCATATTAATATTCCGTTGTTAGATGCCGTTAGGGAGATGCCCGGTTATGCTAAATTTCTCAAGGATGCTATGTCGAAAAAATCTAAACTTGGGGAGTTTGAAACGGTAAAGATGAAAGAAGGTTGCATGAGTATTCTTCATCGACAGCCACCCTAGAAAAAGAAGGATCCGGGGAGCTTCATCATACCTTGTGTAATCGGAAATAAATTTGTGGGTAAGGCACTTTGTGATCTTGGTGCTAGTGTTAATTTAATGCCAAAGTCTATTTTTCAGAAATTAGGTATTGGAAAGGCGCCGCCCACGACAGTAACTCTGTAGCTGGCAGACCGCTCTTACGTTCATCCAGAAGGAAAAATTGAAGATATTCTGGTAAGAGTGGACAAGTTTATTTTTCCTGCTGACTTTCTTGTTTTAGATTGTGAGGCAGACGAAAACGCACCAGTCATCCTTGGGCGACCCTTCTTAGCCACGGGAAGATCACTGATTGATGTGGAGAAAGGAGAACTCACCATGCGAGTGAACGATCAAGAGATTAAGTTGAATGTTCTCCAAGCGATGAAACATGCTAATGTGGACGAGGAATGCAAGGCTATCACTGACGTTACCCTTGATCAACCCTGCATCAGGTCGGGCTGTCACGATATTAAATTTGGTCACTTCCGCGGTAGCCACCTACATGACTATCACGACAGCACCGACGACAGCAACTCCTCTGAATCCGATACATCTGATACTGAAGATCAGGAGGAGGTAAACTGGATAGGCAATCGTCCAGGTAAGTTATTCGAACCTTTGAATTACACTTCGGATAACCATTTAATCCAAAAGCCATCTACTGTTGAACCACCTGCCTTAGAACTTAAGCTCATGCCAGGGCAGTTAAAATATGCTTTTCTTGGTTCAAATGACACACTGCCCGTAATCATCTCTTCTAAGCTGCCACAGGAACAGGAACGTTAGCTAATCGGCATGCTAAGGCAGCACAAAAAAGGCGATTGGATGGACGATTGCTGATATACAAGGCATTAGTCCAGCGTTATGCATGCACAAAATCCTTCTAGAGGAAGATAATAAGCCGACTATTGATGCCCAAAGGTGGCTAAACCATGCGATGAAAAAGGTGGTGCGTAAAGAGATAATCAAGTGGCTAGATGCTGGTATTTTTTACGCCATCTCCGACAGCAAATGGGTGAGCCCAGTGCAATGCGTTCCTAAGAAAGGAGGAATGACCGTGGTAACCAATGAGAACAATGAGTTAATCCCAACCAGGACTGTGACCGGTTGGAGGGTTTGTATGGACTATCGGAAGCTTAACAAAGCTACCCGAAAGGACCATTTTCCTTTACCCTTTATTGATCAAATGCTTGATAGATTAGCGGGTAAACCTTACTATTGTTTTCTTGTTGGTTATTCAGGTTACAATCAAATTGCTATTGCACCGGAGGATCAAGAAAAGACGACTTTTACATGCCCCTACGGAACATACGCTTTTAGGAGGATGCCGTTTGGACTATGCAATGCACCCGCCACCTTCCAAAGGTGCATGATGGTCATATTCTCCGACATGGTAGAGGACTTCCTTGAGATTTTTAATGATGATTTTTCCGTCTTTGGAGACGATTTTGAGAGCTGCCTCGGCAATCTACAAAAGGTACTTGAAAGATGTGAAAAAGCAAATCTTGTTTTGAATTGGGAAAAAGGCCACTTTATGGTGGATGAAGGGATAGTCCTTGGCCATAAGATTAGCTGCCGTGGGATAGAAGTCGACATGGCTATGATTGAAGTAATTTAGAAGCTGCCGCCGCCAACTACAGTCAAGGGTATTAGAAGTTTTTTTAGGGGATGCTGGTTTTTATCAGAGATTCATTGCAAATTTCTCAAAAATCACTAAGCCCCTATGCCATCTCTTAGAGCAGAACCGACCCTTTGACTTTAATGATGAATGTACTGAAGCATTCAAGGTTCTGAAGGAAAAACTAGTAACAACCCCCATAGTACAGCCACCAGACTGGACACAGCCATTTGAGATTATGTGTGATGCTAGTGACTATGCTGTCGGGGCAGCACTTGGGCAGCGCAGAGATAATCTGTTTCATGTCATATATTATGCCAGCAAGACATTGAATGACGCCCAATTGAACTACACCACCACAGAAAAGGAGCTATTAGCTGTGGTGTTCTCCATCGACAAGTTTCGTTCTTACATACTTGGGACGAAAGTAATAGTGCACACAGACCATTCTGCCCTGAAGTATTTGTTCGCAAAGAAGGATGCAAAGCCTAGATTGATACGGTGGATCCTGCTATTGCAAGAATTCGACCTTGAAATCAAGGACAAAAAGGGACAGAAAATCAGGTGGCAGACCACTTGTCAAGGTTGGAGAAGGGACAGAGTTTACCAATAGATGAGACTAACATACTGGAGACCTTCCCAGATGAGCAGCTCTTTGTTGCCGCAATCGCTGCCGCAACAGCCATGGCGGCAGGTAAGTCTTCTGAACTCCCCTGGTATGTTGATTTCGTTAATTTCATAGTTAACGGAATATTTCCTTCTGATCTTAATTATCAAGCCAGCAAGAGGTTCCAAAATTATGTTAAGCATTATTATTGGGACGAACCTCTTCTTTTCAAAATGTGTGCAGATCAGGTTATAAGGAGGTGTGTACCACAAGAAGAGCAAGAAGACATTCTCCATCACTGCCATGCTTCACAATATGGAGGTCAGTTAGGAGGCAACAAAACTGCTGCCAAGGTGCTGCAGTCAGGGTTCTACTGGCCGACACTATATAAAGATGCACAGGACTTCTACAAGAACTGTGACAGGTGCCAGCGGACAGGTAACATCTCGAGGAGAAACGAGATGCCACTGTAGAACATTCTAGAAGTCGAGATCTTCGACGTTTGGGGGATTGATTTTATGTGACATTTTCCATCTTCATGTGGAAATCTATACATCCTCCTAGCAGTGGATTATGTCTCTAAGTGGGTTGAAGCTATCGCCACTCAAAAGAATGATGCCAAGACAGTCCAAAAATTTCTACACAAAAACATTTTTTCTAGATTTGGCATCCCTAAGGCGATTATCAGTGATGAAGGGAGACATTTTGACAATAGGGTTATTGCTGCCGCCTTGAAGAAATATGGTGTCAAGCATAGGATCGCGACAGCATACCACCCACAGACCAATGGACAAGCTGAGATATCCAATAGGGAAGTTAAGAACATTCTTGAGAAGATGGTTAAGCCAACTAGGAAAGATTGGTCTTTACTCCTTAATGATGCATTATGGGCATATAGGACAACTTTTAAGACTCCATTGGGCATGTCTCCATACCGATTGATTTATGGAAAAACCTGTCACTTGCCTGTCGAGATAGAGCACAAAGCATACTGGGCAATCAAGGCAGTGAATATGGACTTGGACAAGGCAGGCCAGAAAAGGCTGTTAGATCTGAACGAGATCGATGAAATACAGAAAATGGCTTACGACAATGCAATAATTTACAAGGAGAAGACTAAGAAGTGGCATGACAGGAAGTTGCTGCAACGACAGTTCTGCCCAGGGCAGCTCGTATTGTTGTTCAATTCTAGACTAAAACTCTTCCCAGGGAAGCTAAAATCTAGATGGTCTGACCCGTTCCAAGTGGTACAAGTTTTCCCCATGGTGCCATCACAATCCGATCATTAAAAGACGGACACCAATTCAAAGTCAATGGACAGCGCCTCAAGCATTATCAGGGGACTAAAGCCCCAAGAATACATGAAGTGGTTACTTTAGGAGATGCCCCACAAGGCATCCCTAATTTAACCTAAATTTTATTTTTATTTATTTTTATTATTTATTATTTATTAGGAAATAAGATTTATTTTATTAGAATAATTTTTTTATATTTTATGTTTTTAGGAAATAAAGGAGTTAAGAAGAAAAGGAGAAGTGACCCAAGCCCACCATCCATCCATTAGCCCAACAGAGCCCATTTATTGAAGCCTGTCGTTCCAGCTGCCGCCGCAGACACGGAAAGGACAGACTGTCAACAGACTGTCACGGCAGACGCATAAGCGTGTGACAGACGCATAAATGCGTGTCAGACGCGTCAGACACGCCAAAGCTCAACAGTCGCCCCGTTATTCACGCCTGTCGTTACATCATTAAACGGGCAACAACTCTACCTCTATAAAACCCCATTTCATTTTCATTTTCCTCACTTCTGCTTATTCTTACTTGATCTCCCCTCTCGTTTTTCTTTGTTTTCTTTACTTTCACAACCCTTGCAACTAACATGTCTTCCGGACGTACCCGCTGCAGTGCTGCTTCAACCTCTTCACCGGCAGCACCCACCCCGCAGTCCTTCGCGACTAAGGAACTATGGGAAGAATGCGGCTTCATCTACATCCGAAAGGCAGAAAACATGGGGCTCAAACCATTCATCGCAAGGGCGATAAAGGCTCTACTATGGGAGCAGTTTGCAGAGCAGCCAGTTGAAATGAATGAAATGCTGGTGAGGGAGTTCTATGCTGCCATTGACAGCCGGACGCAACAACAGTCACTGTCCGAGGTTTAGAGGTACCTTTCACAACAGAACGCATCAATAACATGTATGGCATCTATTTTGGTGCCAACGACGATGCCCACCAGCAATTCCTGGACACCCTAGACTCTGCTGCCTTTGATGCTGTCATGGCAGAGGTGACAGAGGAAGGAACAGAATGGAACACTAGCAAGAAAAATCCCAACACCGTTAGAAGGGGGCAGCTGCTTCCAGAGGCCAAGTTATGGAACGCTTTCATCAAGAAGCGAATTCTGCCGTCCTCCCATCACACGACAGTGGACAAGCAGAGGCTAGCCCTCATCCATTCGATCATGAACAACCTGCCTATTAATGTGGGACGCTACATGAGGGAGAGCGTCTTGGACTGCACCAACAGATCAACCGCCCTCCTCTTCCTGCCATTTATGTTCACATCTCTCTGCTGATGTGCTGCCGTACCAGAAGCCACCACCGATAAACTCGTAAAAGGACGGGGCTGGACCGATAAGAACATTACCAGCCTCATGGATCTGACAGTCGCAACCCCCTCTCCTCCTTCAACCCGGATGCCGCCCCAGCATAATCATCGGAGGAACCTGCCCCTGAACCTGCCGCAGCAGCTGCTCTGATAGACCAATCTGCTCAAATCCTTGCTGCCATACATCGGGTGGAAGACAGACAGATGGGGCTGATGACATTCATCCGAGATTTCGCCAACTCCACGGTAAATTTTATTACAAATACTTTAAATTTTACCGATGTTGTCTTTCCCACCTTCCCTGCCCATTATTTCACAATCCACACCCCTGCCCACACACCTACACCTCCTGCATCCCCACACACACATTCTGCTGCTTCCACCCCATCACCTGCCCCGACGGCAGCTGGCATTCCTCCAGCCGACACATCTACCCGAGGAACCAAGCGACAGCCCTCGGATGACCTCGATGCTTTTGTAGATGGTTTCTCCTCTTCCTCTGTCTGGTCTGACAGCGAGGCAGAACCTCCTATTAGGAGGAATTTGGAGAAGGAATTCAAGCATGTCAAGAGGCAGAAAAAGATGGCCGACAGAAAGCTTATGCAAAAGGCCAGCACCACCACCACCACCAGCAGCACTTGGGACAGCGGCAACAGCTCAGACATCCAGGTCGTAGAGCAACCAGCCCATCCTGCCCCACAGCCCAGAATCCACCGCCAAATTCGTGTCAGCAGTAGCAGTGAAGACATCGCTTAAAATTTAAGTCTTTTATTTTCTTCTTATTGCTATTGCCTTTTCTATATTTTGTGATGTACTGCTTCATTTTTTTTCTGTCATTTGCATTGAGGGCAATGCAACCCTCGAGTTTGGGGGTGGCAACCCTCCATTTTAATGGAGTCTAAGTATATCTTTTTAATTATTTGTTGTGTCTTTTATAAGTTCTCTTAAAAAAATCAGAAATGACTAAAAATTGTTGGCTTAAAACTGTGAAGTAAACTTACCTGTCGTGACAGTTCTGTCGTGGCAACATCTTTAGGACAATTTAAGGAGAAGTTTAGAGCCTTACTATAGTTCTGAAAAACTTAAACACCATTGTGACTGTTATACTGCTTAGATTCTTTTAGCCAAACTAGAATAGGAAGCTTAGTACTTGAATAGCCCCTAGAGGTGCCTAACACTGGCTCTAGGAAAGAAGTTTAGCAAAAGAAACTCAAAAACCTAGAGGTGCCCGAAACCGGCTCTAGGAAGCTAACTAGAGGTGCCTAAAACTGGCTCTAGTAAAACTTAGCTTGAAATAGAAGAAAAGAAGCATGAAAATGTGTCTTCAAAAATAAACTTTGGCATAAAAATTCGAGTTAAAAAGTTGAATATTCTAGTGAAACTAAGAGAGTCTTAGCATATAACTGTTCACAAGCATGCACACACTGCACGAGGACTATAGTGAGATTCCGGACAGATCCTAATCTTTCCGACAGGTTGCTGCCGTCGCAGAGAATGAGCGACGGGTAAGGGACAGTTCACTGTTTGAAAGCCAACACAAAAATATTCATTTTTCTTAGGTCTTAATTGCTTGAGGGCCAGCAAAAACTTGAGTTTGGGGGTGTGTTGAGTGTGTAAAAGTTCTATTATTTACACCCTTTTTAACCCGTATTTCTGCTGCATTCAAGCATCATTGCATTGCATTTAGGTTAGTTTACAGCAAAACATCACAAATATAGTAAAGGCACAGATTCTACTAAAAGATGGCTGATTTTGCAGGTTCCTGCCATAGTAGACGGAGAAGGCGGGCGCAGGGTAGAGAAGCAGAAGAGCTGAACTGGACAAGCAGACGACGAGGATGATGCTGCCATGGATCTGCCGTGACAGCAGAGGACGACAACAAGTTAGTAGAGAAAAAGCAAAGTGGACCTCGATAGATAGAGAAAATTATGCTCGTCTGTCGTGTGAAAACCAAATATTTTTCCAAGCCCCGGATCAAAAGATATGTCAAGCCCAAAGCTCAAGGAGAGAAAATCCCAAGAAACAAGGAGGACGGCTGAAAAGTAGGATCCTTGAAGATAAAGTCTTTATTAGAATCATACTTTTAATTAAAGTTGTAATCCTTGTTAACTTAGAATACTTGAGCCCAAAGCTTATATAAGGGCATGTATTTTAACCTAGGGCATATATCCCATAACCCATAGCCGATTTCCCTTGAAACCGACAACCAAAAACCCTCCGCTGTTTACCCGCCGTCGATATGTTCTAAAACCCCCCTAGGGCCACGGGTTGATTTGTAAAGTAGTTGCAAGGGTTGTTTTGTTTTAGGATTTTTCAAGTTCAATAAAATAAACTTCAAGTTCTCTTATTTTGGTTATTAATATCTTGCAAGAGCATCGGGAGAGCATTGTGAGGTTATCCATTTACTTAGCATCGGGAGAGTTAAGTATACGAAAGAAATAAGAGCAAGTTCTCGAGTTTATAGTTGAACTATCTTGTGCTTAGGGATAGGGCAAGGTTAAGTGGCTAAAGAAGAATTCATACACATCGGTGTTCATCCTTCGATTCACGCCGGGAGGTATCATCAAAGACGTGATCATCGAGAGACTTGGACCTAGGGATAGGCCAAGACAATTCTGGGATTCTTGCCAAACTTGAAGTACTGAGTTGGTGTGTTTGCTGCCGCGACGACCAACGGACTGTTGCCGCGACAGGTGCTGTCGCGACAGGCGCAACGACAGAACTGGAGTTCCTAAGCATTGCGATACCTGCACTACTGAGCAATTCAATACCAACCCATTCTCTCTATCCTGATATTTCTACTCTTTTATTTAAGTTTACTTTATTATTCTCGTGACAACTCTCAATTATTTCTTTTACTTTCGTGCAGTGAACTAAGGTGAAGCTATTAGCCCAATCCCTGTGGAGACGATATCTGATACTTCGTATCACTTTACTACTTGCGTCGTGTATACTTGCACTACAATTGGGATACACTCTTTTACACGCAACAAACTATACAAGTGTGATTGTTCCATAACTTGTGTTAAATATAGATATAAGACAAAAGAATGTAACACATGAAAAGAGTTAATCACGAAGAAGTTATGTGGAACTATGACTTCCTGTAACTTAGGTAGTTGTGATGTATTGCTAGATGTTACTCATTGCTTGTAATATTAGAATTGTTCTAGATATTACTACTAACGTCACATGAACCTACAAGGGTCACACCCTATGATTGAAACAAACAAATATAGACTAGATAGCATGTGTGCGAACTTGTTGTACACGAATAAGTTAAAACTGAAACTATTATAATTATTGTAATTATATAGATAATTTCGTTTATATATATTTTAATACTACATAATTATTGTAATTATCAAACACCATTAAAATATATATATCCCTAAGGAAACCTAATTGAAGTAGAATTAGATTCTACATATTTAATTATATTTGATTAAATATATTACATATTTAATGAATCTGAATTTAATTATGATTAGGGTTTTAAATGCTATATAAAGGCATAAGGTATAACAACAAAATATATGTCTATTGCTAAAAACCTCTCTAACAGTTAAAGAAGTAAAACATTGTTCGTTTCATTTGGGTGGACTGCGTAGAGGTCGAACATTGTTTTGACAAATTGGACTTGACATCGTGCTAAAAGAATTGGATTCTCCTATGTCCCTACGGTTATCAGATTTAATTGATGTAACATTTGTTAGCTATAGTGCTCTAGGGCATATTATATGGGCATTGTATTTTGATTATTGAATTTATAAATTTGCATGCTTTTGTTTCCTTGAATATTATTATTCAAAATATCTCTAATCAATTATTATTGTGGGAACAATAATAAGATAAGATTAGTATGAAGTTTGATAGATATTCATTAGATGAATATGTGAATGAGATTCAAATCATATTCATATATGTATTTGTTGAGACCAAATATTAGGATCGACTCATCTTAAGATTAATACATGAATTAAAGTTATATATTAATCTTAAAACAATTGTGACATTTAATCCTTAGACATGATATTACTACAATTCTCAACATGATGACTATTATATTTTGACATAATCAAACATCATTTTTAACCGGACGATTATAATGGTTATGCTTGAACATAATAAAGAATCATGTATTGAGATGTGAGTAATTAAGATGGAATTTATCCCTCTTAACATAAGAGAGATATCTCTGGGCCCCTCGATTATTGAGACTGCGAAATGCATGGTCATGCTCAAATAAATTGATATAGATCAATGTCATTTGTTTAGTCAGCTCAATTGAACATCGAGAAACTAAAGATAGAACGATATAAGGTTACATCTTTCATGCCTTATGTTCTATCAAGATATCATGAGATAAAAGAATTATGACATAAACTAAATTAAAGGTTGTCTCGAACTATGAGCTTTTCATTTAACTTGGGTAGTCATAATGTCTTGCTAGAGACCACTTATGACTTGTAGAATAAAATGTGATTTTATCTACTGCCAACATTAGTTGAACCTATAGGGTCGCACACCAAGAATGGATAAGACTAGTTGTGGCTATTACTTTCAATAATAAATTTAAGATAACACGATTAATTGAAATTATATTGTTAGAGATTATTTATTCGAATTTAAAGAAGTTAAATTCTTATAGAATATTTATTTGTTTTAATATTTTTCAAAAATAATGTTTATTTAATATTATTAAATAATCTTATTATCTAGATTTGATTGAATTTAAATTCCTTATTTGATAAGGAATTTGTTTTAAAATATATTATTTATTTATCTTAAATAAATAATAATATTATTAAATAAATCACATCATCTAAATTTAGATTGAATTTGAATTCCTTATAAGATAAAAGAATTCAATCAAATTATAATAAGATTATTTTAAATTATATTGTTAGAGATTATTTATTCAAATTTAAAGAAGTTAAATTCGTATATAATATTTATTTGTTTTAATATTTTTCGAAAATATTATTAAATAAATAATATTATTAAATAATCTTATTATTAGATTTGATTGAATTTAAATTCCTTATTTGCTAAGGAATTTGTATTAAAATATATTATTTATTAATCTTAAATAAATGATAATATTATTAAATAAATCACATCATCTAGATTTAGATTGAATTTGAATTCCTTATAAGATAAAGGAATTTATTTAAATTATAATATATTTATATAGTTTTATTTAAATTATAATGGTGAACTCAATTTAACTATAACCAAGTGCTATATATATATATATGTGTATGCTTAGGGTTAGATACATGTGATTTTCGAAAACACCTAAAAACCACATAAACTTAGTTTTTTTTTTCCGAAAACTAGAGGAGAACTAGCATTCTAATAGCCATTCGTCGTCCATTCGCGTGTGGATACTTGTAGAGGGCGATCATCTTTCAGAAATGCAGCGCCTCGGCACAACGTGATTACAAAATCTTTTATCGATATAACCTTTATAATTATGTCTATCATTCGTTAATACGATTGCATGAGATCTTGAAATTTTTTTGTAGGATTCTTTTTCTGCTGCATTTTTCTACATGATTAGATCTGTTTGATTTCCTATGAAACCCTTCAGTGGCATTAGAGCTATCTTGCATATTCATATTAATTGTATGATCTTTATAATATGCGTTGTTAGATGTATGCTTTTAGGGCTTGCACGAACGTCATAATTAATCAGGTTTCTTAAAGTGCTTGAAAGGTTAAATCTATTTCTTGAATAGATTTGTTAATATGATTAAGAATCCTAATGTTGTTTTGCGATTAAAGAGTTTAATTGCTTGATTAAATCATGACAGTACAAATTTACCAATTATGCTTGGCGGTGATTTGTGTATAAGCCTTTTATGTAATTTGATTACATTGTTTAATGCGACTAAACTAGATTTTGGATTGCTCGTGAGTCTACTGATAAGACTAGTAAAATTGATAAATTTGTGGCTAAATCGTAAGGTTTCTCTAAGTGAAGGGTCTATCTATGCGTAACACCTTATAAGATTAAAAGACTTAAAGTAACACGTCTTAGTAACGATGTACGCTTTATTCAATATGCATGAGATGTTTGTTTCTTGATTGTTTTACTTGATGTTTGGCATGGTGCATAGTATGACCTTTTAGATTTTACAAAGGTTGTAAATTTTTTAAAGAAATACGACATGCGTGTCGTTTTGTTCATTGTAATACAACCTACATGTCATTTGAATTTTTGTAACAAAATAAGAAGACCACTTTTATTCCACCACGGTGATGATGATCCAAGGCGATGTTGATCCAAGGCAATGGTGATGATGATCCAAGGCGGTGGTGATGATGGTCCTTGACGATGTAGATGTTTTTCGTTCAGGATTATTCTTTTTAGGATAAGGCCATACTATCTCATGTTTATTTATTGCGTATATGTGATGTTATGTGTATGCTATGTATGTGATGCCTTAGTAATTTAAATCACCAAAACCCCTCGTGTAAAATTTAAGTTTAACATGCCATCCTACTTTAAACACTTGTCAAGACTTTTATCACCTTAATGTAGGTTCTACCAAAGTAGGAGTACATTAGGTTACATTAGTAAGACATGACAAATAATGGTGTTGCTCATATGTTTTAAAAAGGTTTAGCTTAATTAGGTTATCAAAACGGTTTGGACCTAATGGCATGAGATGAGATTTATGCATGTCGGGACATATGATGTCAAAAGCTCATAAATTTCTAAGAGTTGCATGAGATACAATTAGTAAAATTTACTTACTTAAATAACTTACTTTTAAGCGTCATGCTAAAGCTGACTTAAAGATAGAGTTAAATATGGATCTTAGCCCACTATATTAATAAGTTTTGAGGGTTGTTTTAATTTAGTGGAAATCTTATATCAAAATATCTTATCAAACTTTACGTTATTTGTAGATGAAAAACAATAATTCCACTTTATCACTACAATCAGTCCTTGAGAAGGAAAAACTTACCGGGAAAAACTTCCTTGAATGGTATCGAAATTTGAGAATTGTTCTCAAGGAAGAAATGAAGATCTATATCCTAGATGAACCTTACCCTGAGGAACATGATAAAGATGCCTCTAAAGCTAAAACAACAACTTATGAGAAGCATAATAGTGATTCTCTCGATGTTGCATGTCTGATGCTAGCTACCATGAGTTCTGAACTTTAGAAGGATCTAGAAAACATGGAAGCATATGATATGATACATTAGCTTAAGGAAATGTTCCAACAGAATGCAAGGAAAGAAAGGTATGAGACTACCAAGGCATTACATTCTTGCAAAATGGCTGAAGGTGCATCTGTCAGCACCCATGTGCTAAAAATGAAAGGTCATATTGAGCACCTAGAGAGACTTAAATTTCCATTAAGACAAGAGTTGGCAACTTATTTGATCCTGAATTAATTACCTGGAAGTTATAGTCAATTTGTTATGAACTATAACATGAATGAGATGGACAAATCAATTTCTGATCTGCATATGATGCTTAAAACTACTGAACAAAATATTAAATCTAAGCCTAGCCATGTTTTGATGGTTCAAAAGGGAAATAATTTCAAGAGAAGGGGAAAGGGAAAAGGAGGACCGATTGGAAAGTCCAATGCTAAATAAAAAACCAAGCTACTCCTAAAGCTAAGCCCCCTAAGAAGGGTGTCAGTTTCTTTTGCAACGAGCCTGGTCATTGGAAGAGAAATTGCAAGCTGTATCTGGAAGATCAAAAGAAAAAGAAGAAGACTGGTGAGACCAACTCTTCAAGTATTTATGTTATACATGTTAATTTTTCTCCTTCAAATTCATGGGTATTAGATACTGCATGTGGATCTCACATTTGTACAAATGTGCAGGGGCTCAAAAGGAGTAGAAAACTGAAGAAAGGCGAAGTGGACCTACGAGTTGGAAATGGAGCAAGAGTTGGTGTTTTAGCTGTAGGAAGTTATGAACTTACTTTGCATAGTGGGCTTCTGTTAGTTTTGAACAATTGCTTTTATGTTCCTAGTATAAGTAGGAATATTATTTCAGTTTCTTTCTTGGATAATGATGGTTTTTCTTTTATTATTAAGAGTAATAATTGCTCTATTTATTATAAAGACATGTTCTATGCAAATGCTGATTTACAAGATGGTCTTTATGTTTTGAAACTTCAAAACTCCAACAACTATGCGATCTATAACATAAGTAAGAAGCTTAATTCTAATGATTTAAACCCAATCTATCTATGGCATTGTCGCCTTGGACACATAAATGAGAAACACAATTCAAAACTTCATTAAGATGGAATTATGAATTCTTTTGATTTTGAATCATATGATATGTAACCCCACAAACCCGCCTATACGTTACCATGAATCTCATGAGGTCACATTAGGGTCACAAGAGCGACCCACCGTAAAAATCCACATAAAAACATTTTCTCTTAAAAACACTTTTTAAATTGTAACGATAACCTCTGTTTAAAATACTCTGTTAGGAAATTATTTAAACGTATAAAAAAAATTTCAGAAAAATATTTTACAGACACTGTCATGAAACAATAATGACATGCATGCCCACTAACTATGTCATTATCGTACTCCAAAAACAACACCAAGAGAACTCCAAACACTAAAGTCGGTCATCGAGCCATGTTAGATTTCTTTTAACCTGCGGTGGTAAAAACAACGTGAGCTTGGGAAAGCTCAGTAATACAGAACTACCAGTGGATGCTATAAGTAACATGTAGGTATGTGGTAGGCATAACACTATCATGATGTTTCGGGCAACAATAGGTTCCAAAAATACGATCATATATTTCAAAGAAGCGGTATACATGGAGATAATAGAATTATTCTTTATTCAATCATTGAGTATCATACTAGGAACATATAGAACGAAGAGTTAGACAAGATATGAATTACGATAGTTGAATCAGGGGCTTAATGTGTGTTCCAACGGTGCAAAGTTAACACATATAGAGTAACAATGTGGTGAACGTTATTTCACGGTTATATAATGTTAGCGATAAGGTTCATTTTAGATTTTCTTTCTACCCTCCAACCAAACTTTGGTATGCAGTTCCCCAGAACTGCAACTATAACGGGCATTAACCTAAGCCCATTGGGCGTAGGTGCCAACCTAAGGGAATACCTTAGGTACGGTAAGGAATTACCCTAGCCGAAGCATATGAACCTGAAACAGTAAGGAATTACCAGCCTGATCAGGGCTGAACCTACGGTAACTTCATACTCTATCCAAAATATCCCGTTAACGGTCTAAGTAGTGACAATAGTAATCAGTAGTAATTGGTAATAATAATAATTAGTAGTAATCAATAATAATTGGTTATAATAGTAGATATGAAGCAATCTTTAGTTTCAGTTCTAATACAAAGGCATATTCTAGTTAATTAATAGCCATGATTCAGATCATGAGACAGTCTACTGTTCAAGCGAAGAGGATATTTATGTGCACTTGGAACACATTAGGTGGAACGATTTATTTCTCAAAGATACTTGGTATTTACAAGGAGAGATGAAACACTGAACTTTTGACAATTCTGAACTAATTTCAGAAATGATGTCCATATATAAAGGGGCCTCACAATCAATGTCTCCGACCAAGCATTCGAAAATCGATACGATACAATTAGTTAGGATCTCAAATATATCAAGATTGTTCTGATCATTTGGCCAATAAAGGCATTTTAGTCATTTAACACTCCAGGGCAATTCCATAATCTGATCCCAAGGGGATAGGTCAATGATTTGTCACGCTGAAGATTTCCGACGGTTTACTAGGCTTCCAAGACCATTCCACTATACTCATCTCCCCAATACATTACTTTTCATGCATTCAAATTGGTGCACTTTCTTTGTGTTCACTATTTAATTCTGACTGTGTTGTACATCTGTATAAATCGCTGTCGCATTATCTCGGAACATGCCTCGAGAGTTTGAACATGCATTTATGCCAATTTGGGTATTAAGAAATGATTGACATACATAACCCAAACTTCAACCCATTTGAATATTACAATCACTTGCGTGCGATAAGAAGTTCAAGATTTCAAAGCTTTAACTTATCTCAGTCGAGAGGGTATCCCGATTATTTAAAGTGCAGTCATTCACGTTCTTTCGGGCCTTTTGAACCACTTAATCATCTTAATCACTAGTTTATATCCCATCATATGGTTAATTCGGTAGTTTTGGGTGCCCGATGGAATCTTAGTCTCTTTTAGCCAATTCGCACATGTCGGTATTTTCAATTCTTTCAGTTATCTCCGTCCTTTTTACCTTTTCCAACCATCCATTATTTCCAAAACACAAGGATAGACCCATCATTTCTGTTAATTTAGAAATTCCAATGCCCAAGCATATTTCAGTCATTTGTTGACTCGGTTGTATCAGTATTTCCAATTCTTTTACTCGATTAAGCCATTAATAGCAATTATGTATCTTCTGATAATTTGATTGTTTCGAACGTATAGGGAGTCCCCCCACAAATTTATCTTCAGAGGTTTATTCAGGATTTATGCTAGATCCAATTGCTTATCTTCCATGAATGCATTTTGGTCACTACACCGAAATGTAGTATTTCCAAACCTTATTTTGTAAAATTGATTTCACCACTCTCTTATATATATTAAAAGAGGATTTTTTAAATATTTTTCGATATTTTTAAAGCATCCGGAACTAGGCTTTCACTAAAACCTCCTTTTATATTTGAACCGTTTCTCAGACCGGTCCGACCAAACCCTAAACTTCTAAGCCCAAAATTGGGGTGTTACAACTCTCCCCCTCTTAAGAAATTTCGTCCTCGAAAATTACCTGGAGGAAAAAGGTACGAAAACTGCTTTTTCATGTCATCCTTTCTTTCCCACGTGGCTTCCTGAACACCACGATGCCTCCACACACCTTAACCAATTCAATGGTCTTGCCTCGAAGCACTTTACTGTCCGAATCCAGAATTTCAACCGGTTCTTCATCATAGGTCAAGTCTGGATTCAACTCCACCTCTTCTACAGGCATAACATGCGAAGGATCTGATCTATACCTCCGAAGCATAGAGACATGAAACACATAATGTATCTTTTCCAACTCTTGTGGCAACCTCAGCTTGTACGCAACAAGACCCACACGTTCAATCACCTCGTTTGGTCCAATATACCTAGGGCTCAACTTACCATTCCGGCCAAACCTCATCACCTTCTTCCAAGGTGAAACCTTCAAGAACACACGGTCACCCACCGCAAACTCAATCTCCTTACGCTTCAAATTCGCGTAAGACTTTTGTCGATCAGAAGCTGTCTTCAACCGCTCACAAATGAGCTTCACCTTCTCGGTGGTTCCTTTCAACATAGCCGGCACCGAAACCAACTTCTGAACTGTTTCAGCCCAGCAAAGAGGAGTTCTGCACTTCCTCCCATACAAGGCTTCATAAGGTGCCATTTGAATACTTGCCTGGTAGCTATTGTTATAAGAAAACTCCACCAAAGGCAAATGCTTCTCCCAAGAACCTTGAAACTCAATCACACATCACCTCAACATATCCTCAAGCACTTGGATAACACGCTCAAACTGTCAATCCGACTGTGGATGATAAGAAGTACTGAAATTCAACCGCGTACCCAAAGCTTGGTGCAAACACTCCCAAAAATGCGATGTAAACCTCAGATCTCTATCCGACACTATAGACTTTGGCACACCATGGAGTCGCACAATCTCAGCAATGTACAGCTCTGCAAGCTTGTCCAAGGTATACGTAGTATGTACAGGTAAGAAATGCGCACACTTCGTAAGGTGATCCACAATCACCCACACCAAATTCTTCTTCGATGGCGACAAAGGCAAACCAGACACGAAGTCCATGGTAATCTTTTCCCACTTCCACTCAGGAATCCTCAACGGTTGCAACAATCCTGAAGGAAACTGATGCTCAGCCTTAACCCGATGACAAACCATGCACTTACTCACGTACTTCGCAACATCTTTCTTCAAACCCACCCAATAGTACTCATCCTTCAGACCACGATACATCTTTGTACTACCAGGGTGCATAGCAAAAGGACTACTACGAGCTTCAGTCAGAATAGTACGCCTCAACTCCGCATCATTCGGCACTACTATCCGACTTCCAAAACATAGAACTCCATCATCACTAAAACAGAAATTCGATGGTCTATCCTCAGCAATATCCTGAACATGTGGCACTAAAGAATCATCCAGCAACTGCCTATCCTTTATCAACCGAACCAAAGATGGTTTAACTTGCAATTCAGCCACAAGACCCCCCATCTCGCGAAATACTCAAGCTGGCAAACATAGCCCTTAACTCCACTGCCACCTTCCTACTCAAGGCATCCGCTACAACATTAGCTTTTCCCAGATGGTACTCGATCGTCAAATCATAATCTTTAAGCAACTCCACCCAACGTCGTTGCCTAAGATTCAACTCTTTCTGAGACATCAAATACTTCAAACTCTTGTGATTTGTGTACATAGTACACTTCTCACCATACAGATAATGTCTCCAAATCTTAAAAGCAAAAACCACCGCAGCTAACTCAATATCATGCGTAGGATAGTTGCGCTCATGCACCTTCAACTGGCGCGATGCATAAGCTACCACCTTACCCTCTTGCATTAACACACACCCCAAACCAACATAGGATGCGTCGCTGTACACTACAAACTCTTTTCTCGATTCAGGCTGAACCAAGATAGGAGCTTACGTCAAAACTGCCTTAAGCTTCTCAAAAGCCTGCCAACCCAAGGAAACTATGGACTTCATGAACAGACTTAGGAGACTTCCAATTCATCACCGCCACAATCTTCTGAGGATCAACACGAATCCCCTCTGCAGAAACCACATGATCAAGGAAAACAACCTCCTTAAGCCATAATCCGCATTTGCTCAGCTTAGCATAAAGCTGATTTTCTAACAGCGCCTGCAACACAATCCTCAAATGCCCTTCATGCTCCTCCTCAGTACGAGAATACACAAGGATATCATCAATAAACACCACAACAAACTTGTCCAAGTATTCATCGAACACTCTATTCATCATATCTATAAAAGCCGCAGGAGCATTCGTCAAGCCAAACGGCATTACAAGGAACTCATAATGTCCATACCTCGTCCTAAAGGTTGTTTTTGGCACATCCACATCTTTCACCTTAAGCTGGTAGTAACCTAACCTTAAGTCAATCTTAGAGAACACAACTGCTCCACGAAATTGATCAAAAAGATCATCAATCCTCGGCAAAGGATACTGATTCTTGATAGTCAACTTGTTCAGCTGACGATAATCGATGCACATTCTCATAGTGCTATCCTTCTTCTTCACAAACAAGACCGGTGCACCCCAAGGTGACACACTCGGCCAAATGAAACCACGATCAAGCAACTCCTGAAGTTGCGTCTTCAACTCCTTCAACTCTTTAGGTGCCATGCGATATGGAGAAATGGACACTGGAGTTGTGTTTTCATACAGCTCAATTCCAAACTCCACCTCTCGACTAGGCGGCAACCCAGGTAACTCCTCCGGAAAAACTCCAGGAAACTCTCGCACAGTCCTGATATCTTGAACGCGCAACTCCTTAGAGCTAGGATTCATCACAAAGGCTGGGTAAGCCTCACAACCTTGCCTCAGCATTCGGCTTGCTTCCAACGTAGACACCACATTGGCAAGAAACTTCACATTCTCACCAACAACCACTACCTCGTAATCATCCGCAAGTTTCAACAAAACCCGCTTGTTCTCAAAATCCACTACAACTCGATGTTCAACAAGCCAATCCATACCAAGGATTACATCAAAACCATAGAATGGCAATTCCATGAGATCAACAAGAAAAACAAGGTTTTGCACTTTCAAAGGACATCTCCTATACAACTTCCGTGTTACGACTGTCTCACCAACGGAACTAGTCACACGCATACCAACATCCAAAGACCCAATAGGTAAATCAAGCATTTGAGCATGTTCACGCAATATGTATGAGTGTGTAGATCCAGAATCAATCAAGGAAAGTAATGACAAGGATTGCAAAGTAAAGGTACCTGCGATTACATTTGTATCATTCCTCCCTCACGCTGAGCATACACTCGAGCCTGGCCACCACCCTCAGGTTGAACAACCACCACATGCGCCACATTCCTCCCATCATCATCTCTGCGCTTGAAGTTACCACGGCTGCGCCCACGACCTCTCTGTGGTGCAACTACCCCAGGAGCACGTCCCTGGCCACCACCGGCCAACAAAAGACAATCCCTCCTCATGTGATATGCTGAACCACAATTCCAACATGAATTACCTGTCACTGCAACAGGAGCCTGAACCTCCCTCGCCGCTCGAGGACAGTCTCGCCTCAAATGGCCACGAGATCCACACGTCCAGCACGTGTTCTAATCAGCCCTCATCCTATCTTCTGAACAGGCGCACCATGTCCTTCATTACCACGCCTAACAGAAGACTGATACCTTTTATCTCGTCCTCTCTTGTTCCGTCCACCACCAGAACTATGATCAGCAGCTCTTTTGCCCGAGCTAGAACTAACGCCTCTAGAAGACAAACCCAAGTTCTGCTCGATGTCCTTCGCTCTACTCACAAGCACATCAAAATCTATATACTCAGCCGCAAGCATAAAAGTCTTCACATCCGTTACCAAACCATAACGAAAACGTTCACACCTCTCCCGCTCATCAGGGATTAGCTCAGGTGCATACTGACTAAGGCAGACAGACTGGATCTTATACTCAGCTACCGTCATGCTTCCTTGCACAAGAGACATAAATTATCTTTTCTTCTCATCTAGGTATCGCACACCCAGATACTTCCGCTTCAACGCATTCAAGAAAAACGTCCAAGTCACATCATTGTCCTCCATTCCAAAGACAGTGGTCGTTCACCACGTATAAGCATCATTATGCAGCAGTGACACCACACAACCCAACTTCTGCACATTATTGCAGTTCATTTGCCCCAAAATCCTCTTGGTGTTTTCCAACCAAGATTCAGATCCTTCCAGAGATAAACCTCTGAACTTAGCCCCTCTCAGACTGCGAAGACGTTCCAAAGGCAATCTCACATTAGCATCACCCTGATGCGCAGCTCCATGAGCTCCAGTTACTGCTGCCTAAAAGGCTCCCGCAATAGCCTGAATCAACACAGTCATGTCAGGAGCAGCTTGCCCCTGCACACCTTCAGGTCCAGCGACCCCAGCACCAGCACCAACACCAGCATTATCACCTCCAGCACCACCACCTTCGGGTGGTCCACCACCAGGAGGAGGAGGTAAATCCACAACATTCTCAGCATTCTCCTCATTTTCATTCTGAGCCATAGCTCTCGTATTCATTCTCATCTCTCTACGTGGCCCCATTTACAAGAAAACAATGCACTGACACAAATGCAATAAACATAATTAGGCTCAACAAGGTAAGTAATCCAAGTACTCAAGCTCTTTTTTGAAAACAATTCCTTGCATTAGTTTTGATATGGCAATGGGATCCCCTAACACATTCCAACATAGCATAACATCACAATTGAAACCATGCATCACTATTCAGAGAACATTCTTTCACCCAAAAGGCATATCATGCAAATACACATACATCATGCACATATCAAATCCCAAAGATACGAGAACTAAGCTATGGTACCACCAAATGTAACCCCCTTAGCCCGGCCTAGACGGTTGACCCGAACTACGAAGATTACACGGGGAAAACTAAAGTCAACCTGAAAGTCAACCTTGATTAACGACCCTTTTTTCTCTTTTAATCTTGTCTAGATACATGTTAACCCTAAGTGAGTACTCATGAAGCATATGAGAAAAAGACACAGCGATCGGAACTCAAAAAGGGACTCAATTGCACAATATACAAATTTAGGGACCAAAACGTAATTTCTGAAAATTAGAAGGTCTTTACTGATTTTTAAGTTACCAATATGAAATTACGCAAGTTACATGCTCCTCTGCCAAAATTCAACTTAAATGGACATCTTAAACTCAAGCAATTGCAACATCAACATTTGGGACTAAAATGTAAAGCTTGCAAACTTTAACACCATTCAAATCAGTGCCCAACGGTCACCTGTTTCGAAACGGCGTTGACCGTTCTAAAATGCGGGTTGGTTCCGAGACTGGTTTTGAAACAAGGCCTTCCAGTAGCCAAAACGTTTCAGAACACCCCTTAGCGTTTCGAAACACGAAGGCCATTTCAGGCCCTCGTTTCGAAACACTAGAGGGTGTTTCGATACGGTTTGCCCAGATTCAGCAGCAAAGTCTGGTTTTTCACACATAAACCAATTCAAACACTACCTAATGACTTCCTAAACATGTCAACAAATCATCATACATAAATGGCACATGTTTGTGACTCCTAAACACATTCATAGCATCAAACATGGTAAACTCTTATTTCTAGAGGCATGCTTCCTAGTCAAGCAATCCAATAAGCAATCCAAACCTCAAACAAGCATTAAAGGCCATTTACAATCCAAATCAATAAAGGCAAACATGCCACAACTTCAGGGAGTCTGATACATCTCCTTAACAAAAGTTTAGATTCCCATTTCCAAATTACCAAAACTAATAGTGTATGAAAACATCAACATACATGAGCTTGGTTTCCCTTGGACACTCTTAGCTTCCTTGTTGCCCTTAAACACTTCAATTGTCTGTATTATTGGTAAAAGAGAGAGCGTAAGCACAAATGCTTAGTGAGGTATGCTCTAAGTAAACCAACACAATAATGCATTTTAGAAAACACTTTCAACAAAGCTTTTAAACCATATACTCATCACTTTCTCATGCTACCATGCATACTTTACAAGCATTTCATGCTTCATTATACTCAATACATTATATTGGCTTTCAAGTGATAGCTCATAACTATTTCAACACAAAACACAATCAGATACGCGGATTACAAGCGTTGTCCCACACGCTTCATACACGCTACCGGCTTAACAAGGTGGAGTTTATCGGTACAATCACAACCCCTCCACACCCGTGATGGAGTTAACAGTATAATCACAACCCCTCAACATCACTCATCGATAGTTGTATAATTCCACTAACGAGAGTAAGGGACACATAACACAAGATCCACACACGGAATTTAAACCACCGTTGTGATCTTACCTCACTCGTTAGGGTACTTAGATGGAGTCTACGATACAATCACAGCCCCTCAACATCCAAGGCGACTTTACTTACGGTGCACCCAATCCTATAGCTGGCTAACTATATCCGATTCAAGTACATTAAAACCAATTCATCACTTGTCAATATACATCAAATACAATAACCAATTTATTGTTTTAAAGCATTAAACCAAGCCATTAAATGTAACCCTCTTAACCCGGCCTAGACGGTCGACCCGAATTAAGAAAGTCACACGGGGAAAACCAAAGTCAACCCGAAATTCAACCTTGATTAACGACCCTTTTTTTTAATCTTGTCTAGATGCACATTAGTCCTGATTGTGATCACACTAACATCATATTCAAAGATCACAAGCATCAGAGATCAAACAGGGACCCAATTGAACAAATTACAACTTTAGGGACCAAATTGTAATTTCTGATAATTAGAAGGACTTAACCCAAATTAAGGTTACCAACTTGAAATTAGTCAGGTTTCATGCTTCTCTGTGAAGTTTCAGCTCAAAAATACTTTCCGATCTTATACAATTGCACAAACAAGTTTCAGGACCAAAATGCAAACAATTCAAAACATATAACTGCCAATGTCAGCCCCCAACGGTCACCCGTTCCGAAACAGGCAGAACCCGTTTCGAAACACGGGCCGTTCCGCAACGCGTACCGGAACACGGGCTGGCAGTGGCCAAACCGTTTCGAAACGGTGCCTACCGTTTCGGACGCCTGGGTTCATTCAAGGCACCCGTTCCGAAACGGTGTGCACTGTTCCGAAATGCCCTGCACAGATTGCAGCAAAATGCATTCTTAAACATGCAATTAATCATCCAATCATGCTCCAAATGCTACCAAACTTTACCAGCATGCAATTCAACATATATGAGACTTACTAGCATCATCAATTCATCAAAACAACATCATATGCAAAAAGCCGCAAATCTATAGGCATGCTTCCTACACAAGCTAGCTATTCAAGCACAAACTTCCAAAACAAGCATGTAATGATCCAACACAAAAAAAACAGCATTCTTATCATCATTCAACATACTTAGGGAGTTCCAAACACCTCCCAAAACATACACATTGGTCCCCCATTGCCAAATTACCAAAAGCTAAAATGTACTAACAAAACCTTCCATACATTGAGCTCTACTTTCACTTGAATGCTCGCCCTCCTTGCTGCCCTCAAGGTTCCCTAATGTTCTGCATTATTGAATTAAGAAAACGAAAGAGAGCGTAAGCAAAAGCTTAGTGAGGAATGCTCTTAAAAACCATTCAATAATGCATTTTAAAACATTTATAAATCATGCTTTAAATCAACCTTTGCACATGCTCAAAAGCATACTTAAAACAAGCATCTCATGCTTCATAACAAAACATGTCATATTGGTTCAAGTGATAGATTCCATTTCTTTAAAACAAGTTCATCAACTTTCCCAAGGACTTTTAAACACCTTGGCCCCAAGGACTTTTAAACACCTTGGCCATGGACTTTTAAACACCATGAAAGAGGACCACACAAGGACTTTTAACCACCTTTGTGTCCATAGCTTGTTTCACCCCAAGGACTTTTCAACACCTTGGCCCCAAGGACTTTTAAACACCTTGGCCCCATGGACTTTTAAACACCATGGCCCCATGGACTTTTAAACACCATGGAAAGGATCACCTAAGGACTTTTAACCACCTTAGTGTCCGCAACAAGAACTATCCAAGGACTTTTAACCACCTTGATGTTCTTAAGTAACAAGGCTCACTCAAGGACTTTTAACCACCTTAGTGACCTTAACCTTTTTAAAACATCACTTGCCAATATACATCATTTTCATCATTTAATCCACTGTTTTTAAGCATTAAACCAAGCCATATTCATCATGCATTTTAAAGCATCAAACCACATTTAATCAATGTACAAAAACAAGGAACTCTTACCTAGAGTTTCCTTCAACATATGGCTTACAACATCAGCAAATACCATGCTAAATCATGCTTTCAAAATAGTAATTAAAACATGCAATAAACCACTTTGCATCACAACAAAATCATGGCCACCACTAGAGAGTAATTCCGAAAACTTACACTTGAGCTTAGCAAAGTTGTTTAGACTTAAACTAAGCTCCCAAGACATTGGTTTCAAAGCCGGAAACCCAATTTCACACACACGCACTCACCGATTCCACTTTGCTTCAAGCCAAAGCACCAAATCAAGCTTCCGGATCAACAACTCTTGGATCCAAAGATGCCGCCCCTGTTTCAACACATCAAAGCAGAGGATTAATGCATCATCATGCATTAATTGCTTCAATGAAAGCACCTAAACTCGCTGCTCTCATCCACACACCATTTTCGGCCACCAAACACAACCGAAAATGCATCCAAACCACTTCTAAACAAAGCCCAGCCATAAACCAGCAAAACCACACATCCTTTAACATCATATAACATCTAAAAACAACCTATTAACATCCTTATACCTTCAGCAACATCAGATCCACAAGATCACCTCAAAAACAACCTTGAATCACAAGCTAAACTTAGGAAACTCAACCTATCTGGGATTGCATTAATCAAAACACAATTCCTTATCAATTTAGAGTTCATTTAACATCAAAAACACATCTCAAATCACAGATTAATCAGATCTAACAAAAATCATCAAAAATCACCAAATCTTGCATTATAAGCCAAGATCCATTTCACCACTTAAAAACCTTTAATAAAACATCAATTAAGGATTGAAAACTTAGGAATTTCAGTAAAGAACTGATAGTTTAGAGGAGAAGGACGTTCTTACCTCCAAACTTGAGTTTCTCCTCTTTTTGGAATCAAAAACCTTGTTGAATCAAGTAGCAAATGGTGAGGTTTTGTAGATATGTTGATTAGGAATCAAAAGAGAGTTGAAAGGAGGGATTTAGGTGAGAAAATCAGATCAAATTCTCTGGAGAGAAAGTGTTTGGGTTGAGAGAAAATGAGAGAAAGAAAATAGGAAAGTTAGTTATCCAAAATAGCCAAATGGCTTTCCCTCCACTTTTAATATGATTTAAAATCAGAATATAGCTTAAAATATCTTAGAAAAATCTGGAGAAACTACTTTTGGAATAATAGCTCCTTAAAGATTCAAAGTTTCAACCCTTTATAAAACAGTCACCAAACTTTCGAAAATTACATTTTGGTCACTAGCCAAAATGTCACCCTTCCAAAACTCATTTTCCAAAATTGATTTCACAGTTCACTTAATTATATTAAAAGATGATTTTAGAACATTTTCCATATTTTTAATGCAACCCGAACTAGGCTTTCCTAATTTCACCTCTTTAGATTCGAACAGCACTTTGACCAACCGGTCAACGCCCAAAACTCCTAAGCCCAAAACCGGGGCGTTACAACTCTCCCCCCTTAAGAAATTTCGTCCTCGAAATTTACCTGAAGGAAAGAGATAAGGAAACTGCTTCAGCATGTCTTCCTTCCGCTCCCACGTGGCTTCCTCAACACCTCGATGCTTCCACAGCACCTTCACCAATTCAATGGTCTTGCCACGAAGAACCTTGCTATCCGAATCGAGAACCTTCACCGGTTCCTCATCATAGGTCAAATCCGGATTCAAAACCACTTCCTCCACAGGCATCACATGCGAAGGATCAGATCTATACTTCCGGAGCATAGAAACATGGAACACATCATGAATCTTCTCCAACTCTTGAGGTAACCTCAACCGATACGCAACAGGACCCACACGCTCAACCACCTCATATGGTCCAATGTACCTAGGGCTCAACTTACCCTTCCGGCCAAACCTCATCACCTTCTTCCAAGGCGAAACCTTCAAGAACACACGGTCACCCACCGCATACTTTTGCCGATCAGAGGCAGCCTTCAACCGCTCACAAATGAGCTTCACCTTCTCGGTGGTCCCTTTCAACAAAGCCGGCATCGAAACCAACTTTTGACCAGTTTCAGCCCAACAAAGAGGAGTCCTACACTTCCTCCCATACAGAGCCTCATAAGGTGCCATCTGTATACTCGCCTGATAACTATTGTTATAAGCGAACTCAACCAAAGGCAGATGCTTCTCCCAAGAACCTTGGAACTCAATCACGCAACACCTCAACATATCCTCCAAGATCTGGATAACCCGCTCAGACTGACCATCCGATTGAGGATGATAGGATGTACTGAAATGCAACCTTGTACCCAGAGTTTGATGCAAACACTGCCAAAAACGCGATGTGAACCTCGGATCCCTATCCGACACAATCGACTTAGGCACACCATGCAGCCTCACAATCTCAGCAATGTACAGCTCTGCCAGCTTATCCAAAGAAAACGTAGTATGCATAGGCAAGAAATGCGCACACTTCGTCAGGCGATCCACAATCACCCAAACAGAATTCTTCTTCGAAGGAGACAAAGGTAAACCAGATACAAAATCCATGGTAACCCCCTCCCACTTCCAATCAGGGATTTTCAATGGTTGCAACAAACCAGAAGGAACCTGATGCTCAGCCTTAACCCGCTGACACACCAAACACTTGCTCACAAACTCTGCAACATCCTTCTTCAAACCCACCCAATAGTACTCATCACGAAGATCACGATACATCTTAGTACTACCAGGGTGCATAGCAAAAGGACTACTATGACCTTCAGTCAGAATAGCACGCCTCAACTCAGCATCAGCAGGCACTACTATCCGACTACCAAAACACAACACAGCATCCTCATTAAAGCAGAAATCCGAAGGTCTACCCTCCGCGATATCCTGAACATGAGACACCAAGGAATCATCCAGCAACTGCTTTTCCTTGATCAACTGAACCAACGATGGTTTCACTTGCAACTCAGCAACAAGACCACCATCTCGCGATATGCTCAAGCTAGCAAACATAGCCCTCAGCTCAACAGCTACCTTCCTACTCAAGGCATCAGCAACAACATTAGCCTTTCCAGGATGATACTCAATCGTCAGATCATAATCCTTGAGCAACTCCAACCAACGCCGCTGCCTAAGATTCAACTCCTTCTGAGACATCAGATACCTCAAACTCTTGTGATCCGTGTACACAGTACACTTCTCACCATACAGATAATGTCTCCAGATCTTCAGAGCAAAAACCACTGCAGCCAGCTCAATGTCATGCGTAGGGTAGTTGCGCTCATGCACTTTCAACTGCCGCGACGCATAAGCCACCACCTTACCCTCTTGCATCAGCACACATCCCAAACCAACATAGGATGCATCACTATAGACCACAAACTCTTTCCCTGATTCAGGCTGAACCAAGATAGGAGCTTGCGTCAAAGCCGCCTTAAGCTTCTCAAAAGCCTGTTGTCTCGCTTCCGTCCACTCATACTTAACATCCTTCTGCAACAGCTTCGTCAAAGGAGCAGCAATCTTGGAAAAACCATCCACAAACCTTCGGTAGTATCCCGCCCAACCAAGGAAACTACGGACCTCATGAACAGACTTAGGAACTTTCCAGTTCATCACCGCCTCAATCTTCTGAGGATCAACACGAATCCCCTCAGCTGAGACCACATGCCCAAGAAACACCACCTCCTTAAGCCAGAACTCACACTTGCTCAGCTTAGCATAAAGTTGATTCTCCAACAAAGCTTGCAAAACAATCCTCAAATGCTCTTCGTGTTCCTCCTCAGTACGCGAGTACACGAGGATATCATCAATGAACACCACAACGAACTTGTCCAGGTATTCATGAAACACACGATTCATCATGTCCATGAAAGCAGGAGGAGCATTTGTCAAACCAAACGGCATCACAAGAAACTCATAATGCCCATACCTTGTCCTGAAAGCTGTCTTAGGCACATCCACGTCCTTCACCTTCAACTGATAATACCCTGACCTCAAGTCAATCTTAGAGAACACAGCAGCTCCCAGAAATTGATCAAAGAGATCATCAATCCTCGGCAAAGGATACCGATTCTTGATAGTCAACTTGTTCAGCTGACGGTAATCAATACACATCCTCAGTGCCATCCTTCTTCTTCACAAACAAGACTGGTGCACCCCAAGGTGACACACTCGGGCGGATGAAACCACGATCAAGCAACTCTTGCAACTGCGTCTTCAGCTCCTTCAGCTCCTTAGGTGCCATTCTATAGGGAGTAATGGACACAGGAGTTGTATTCTCATACAGCTCAATTCCAAACTCCACCTCACGATTAGGAGGTAAACCAGGAAACTCCTCAAAAAAAACACCAGGAAACTCCTTCACAACTCTGATATCTTGCACCCTCAACTCCTTAGAGCTAGGATTCATCACAAAAGCTAGATAAGCTTCGCAACCCTGCCTCAGCATCCTACTCGCCTCCAAGGTAGACACCACATTGGCAAGAAACTTCACATTCTCACCAACCACAACAACTTCATAATCATCTGCAAGCTTCAGTGAAACTCGCTTATTTTCACAATCTACCACAGCACGATGCTCAGCAAGCCAATCCATACCAAGGATCACATCAAAACCATAGAAGGGCAACTCCATAAGATCAACATGAAAAACATGTTCTTGAACAACCAAAGGACACCTTCTATAAAGCTTTCGAGTCACAACAGTTTCACCAAAAGAACTAGTGACACGAACACCAACATCCAAAGACTCAACAGGCAAACCAAGCAATTCAGCATGCTCACGCAAAATGTATGAATGCGTAGATCCAGAATCAATCAAAGAAAGCAATGACAAGGATTGCAAAGTAAAGGTACCTGCAATCACATCCGCATCATTCCTTCCCTCGCGCTGAGCATACACCCTAGCTTGGCCTCCACCTTCAGGCTGAATAGCCACAACATGGGCAACTCCACGACCACCTTCCTCTCTCCTCTGGAAATTACCATGGCCGCGCCCACGACCTCTCTGTGGTGCAGCAACAACAGGAGCACGCTCTTGGCCACCAGCCAACCTCGGACAATCTCGCCTCAAATGGTCTACAGAACCACAATTCCAGCATCCATTACCAGCTGCCGCAACAGGATCTTGCACCTCTCTCACATCACGAGGGCAGTCACGCTTCATGTGACCACGTGAACCACAGATCCAACAAGCACTCGGATCAGCTCTAGCATTGCCTCCTCTAGCAGGTGCACCGCCACCTCTCTTAGCTGAGGACTGATACTTCTGATCACGTCCCCTCTTGTTCCGTCCACCTCCGGAACTAAACTCAGCTGATCTCTTTCCAGCACTCGTTCCAGCACCTTTCGCAGATAAACCCAAGTTTCTCAATGTCCTTGGCTCGGCCCACCAACACATCAAAATCATCATATTCAGTGGCCAGCACATACATTTTCACATCCGTCACAAGACCATAACGGAACCTCTCGCACCTTGCTCGCTCATCAGGTATTAGCTCCGGTGCATACTGACTGAGTCGCACAGACTGCACCTCATACTCAGCCACACTCATGCTCCCTTGGGTAAGAGACATGAATTCACGCTTTTTCTCATCAAGATATCTCACTCCTAGATATCTCCGCTTGAACACATTCTGAAAGAATGTCCAAGTAACATCAGCTTCCACCATCCCAGCTATAGTGGTCGTCCACCACGTATACGCATCGTCCTGCAGCAAGGACACAACACAACCCAGCTTTTGCACATCCGTGCAGCTCATCTGACCCAAGATATGCTTGGTACTCTCTAGCCAAGCTTCAGAACTCTCAGCGGACATACCCCTGAACTCAGTCCCACCAAGACTGCGCAGACGTTCCAATGGTAGTCTAACTCCAACATCTCCCTGATGCCCAGCTCCTTGAGCTCCAGCTACTGCTGCTCGAAAAGCACCCGCAATAGCTTGTACCAACATAGACATATCAGGCATAGCTTGCCCCTGACCAACCTCTGGTCCAGCAGCTCCAGCACCAACTGCAGCTTCAGCTCTCTCACCTCCAGCACCACCACCAGGTGGAGGAGGGGGTAACACCGCACTACCCGTGTTCTCCTCGTTCTCGTTCTCATTGGGAGCCGTAGCTTGCACACTACCTCGTAACTCTCTACGTGGTGCCATACTATTACCATGCAATCACAATGCAAATAAAAACAAAGCCAGGCCCAGCAAGGTAAGCAATCCAAGTATTCAAGCTCAAATTCATTCAAAACCAACAACATTTCATTAGCTTTTGTTTGGCAATGGGTACCCTCAACATGCTACATCACAGCATACAACTCAACTGCATCCAAATCACAAGCCACTAAACATGCTTTCGATCAACAAGCATACAAGCCAAACATACTTCAATCATGCATACATTCATTCCCAATTACTCGAGAACTCGGCTCTGATACCACCAAATGTAACCCCCTTAACCCGGCCTAGACGGTCGACCCGAATTAAGAAAGTCACACGGGGAAAACCAAAGTCAACCCGAAAGTCAACCTTGATTAACGACCCTTTTTTTAATCTTGTCTAGATGCACATTAGTCCTAATTGTGATCACACAAACATCATATTCAAAGATCACAAGCATCAGAGATCAAACAGGGACCCAATTGAACAAATTACAACTTTAGGGACCAAATTGTAATTTCTGATAATTAGAAGGACTTAACCCAAATTAAGGTTACCAACTTGAAATTAGTCAGGTTTCATGCTTCTCTGTGAAATTTCAGCTCAAAAGGACTTTCCGATCTCATACAATTGCACAAACAATTTTCAGGACCAAAATGCAAACAATTCAAAACATATAACTGCCAATGTCAGCCCCCAACGGTCACCCGTTCCGAAACAGGCAGAACCCGTTTCGAAACACGGGCCGTTCCGCAACGCGTACCGGAACACGGGCTGGCAGTGGCCAAACCGTTTCGAAACGGTGCCTACCGTTTCGGACGCCTGGGTTCATTCAAGGCACCCGTTCCGAAACGGTGTGCACTGTTCCGAAACGCCCTGCACAGATTGCAGCAAAATGCATTCTTAAACATGCAATTAATCATCCAATCATGCTCCAAATGCTACCAAACTTTACCAGCATGCAATTCAACAGATATGAGACTTACTAGCATCATCAATTCATCAAAACAACATCATATGCAAAAAGCCGCAAATCTATAGGCATGCTTCCTACACAAGCTAGCTATTCAAGCACAAACTTCCAAAACAAGCATGTAATGATCCAACACAAAAAAAAACCAGCATTCTTATCATCATTCAACATACTTAGGGAGTTCCAAACACCTCCCAAAACATACACATTGGTCCCCCATTGCCAAATTACCCAAAGCTAAAATGTACTAACAAAACCTTCCATACATTGAGCTCTACTTTCACTTGAATGCTCGCCCTCCTTGCTGCCCTCAAGGTTCCCTAATGTTCTGCATTATTGAATTAAGAAAACGAAAGAGAGCGTAAGCAAAAGCTTAGTGAGGAATGCTCTTAAAAACCATTCAATAATGCATTTTAAAACATTTATAAATCATGCTTTAAATCAACCTTTGCACATGCTCAAAAGCATACTTAAAACAAGCATCTCATGCTTCATAACATAACATGTCATATTGGTTCAAGTGATAGATTCCATTTCTTTAAAACAAGTTCATCAACTTTCCCAAGGACTTTTAAACACCTTGGCCCCAAGGACTTTTAAACACCTTGGCCATGGACTTTTAAACACCATGAAAGAGGACCACACAAGGACTTTTAACCACCTTTGTGTCCATAGCTTGTTTCACCCCAAGGACTTTTAAACACCTTGGCCCCAAGGACTTTTAAACACCTTGGCCCCATGGACTTTTAAACACCATGGCCCCATGGACTTTTAAACACCATGGAAAGGATCACCTAAGGACTTTTAACCACCTTAGTGTCCGCAACAAGAACTATCCAAGGACTTTTAACCACCTTGATGTTCTTAAGTAACAAGGCTCACTCAAGGACTTTTAACCACCTTAGTGACCTTAACCTTTTTAAAACATCACTTGCCAATATACATCATTTTCATCATTTAATCCACTGTTTTTAAGCATTAAACCAAGCCATATTCATCATGCATTTTAAAGCATCAAACCACATTTAATCAATGTACAAAAACAAGGAACTCTTACCTAGAGTTTCCTTCAACATATGGCTTACAACATCAGCAAATACCATGCTAAATCATGCTTTCAAAACAGTAATTAAAACATGCAATAAACCACTTTGCATCACAACAAAATCATGGCCACCACTAGAGAGTAATTCCGAAAACTTACACTTGAGCTTAGCAAAGTTGTTTAGACTTAAACTAAGCTCCCAAGACATTGGTTTCAAAGCCGGAAACCCAATTTCACACACACGCACTCACCGATTCCACTTTGCTTCAAGCCAAAGCACCAAATCAAGCTTCCGGATCAACAACTCTTGGATCCAAAGATGCCTCCCCTATTTCAACACATCAAAGCAGAGGATTAATGCATCATCATGCATTAATTGCTTCAATGAAAGCACCTAAACTCGCTGCTCTCATCCACACACCATTTTCGGCCACCAAACACAACCGAAAATGCATCCAAACCACTTCTAAACAAATCCCAGCCATAAACCAGCAAAACCACACATCCTTTAACATCATATAACATCTAAAAACAACCTATTAACATCCTTATACCTCCAGCAACATCAGATCCACAAGATCACCTCAAAAACAACCTTGAATCACAAGCTAAACTTAGGAAACTCAACCTATCCGGGATTGCATTAATCAAAACACAATTCCTTATCAATTTAGAGTTCATTTAACATCAAAAACACATCTCAAATCACAGATTAATCAGATCTAACGAAAATAATCAAAAATCACCAAATCTTGCATTATAAGCCAAGATCCATTTCACCACTTAAAAACCTTTAATAAAACATCAACTAAGGATTGAAAACTTAGGAATTTCAGTAAAGAACTGATAGTTTAGAGGAGAAGGACGTTCTTACCTCCAAACTTGAGTTTCTCCTCTTTTTGGAATCAAAAACCTTGTTGAATCAAGTAGCAAATGGTGAGGTTTTGTAGATATGTTGATTAGGAATCAAAAGAGAGTTGAAAGGAGGGATTTAGGTGATAAAATCAGATCAAATTCTCTGGAGAGAAAGTGTTTGGGTTGAGAGAAAATGAGAGAAAGAAAATAGGAAAGTTAGTTATCCAAAATAGCCAAATGGCTTTCCCTCCACTTTTAATATGATTTAAAATCAGAATATAGCTTAAAATATCTTAGAAAAATCTGGAGAAACTACTTTTGGAATAATAGCTCCTTAAAGATTCAAAGTTTCAACCCTTTATAAATCAGTCACCAAACTTTCGAAAATTACATTTTGGTCACTAGCCAAAATGTCACCCTTCCAAAACTCATTTTCCAAAATTGATTTCACAGTTCACTTAATTATATTAAAAGATGATTTTAGAACATTTTTCCATATTTTTAATGCAACCTGAACTAGGCTTTCCTAATTTCACCTCTTTAGATTCGAACAGCACTTTGACCAACCGGTCAACGCCCAAAACTCCTAAGCCCAAAACCGGGGTGTTACATTAAACATCATGCATCTCCATGCATCATTACCAAATTAATATCAAGTTAAACCAAGGATCTCTTACCTTGAGTATCCTTCAACACATGGCTTTCAAAACCAGCATTAATCATGTTAAAACATGCTTTCAAAACAGTAAATAAACATGCAACTTATAACAAATGCATCAAACCACATCTTAGCACATCCGAGGGAGTCTTTCCAAAAACTTACTCTTGAGCTTAGCTAAGTTGTTTAGACTTAAACTAAGCTCCCAAAACCTCCAAATAATTGTTTCAAAGCTGGAAAACCATCTCCACTCACCAAATACGTTTCGCTTGCTTGCCGAAACGCCAATTAAGACTCCAAATCAATTCCAAAGGTGTCCGAAGATGTCTCCCCTATTTTAGACACATCAAAGTAGAGGATTAATGCATCATCATGCATTGAAATCTTCAACCAACACGCCTAAACTCGCTGCTCTACCTAAAACCAACATTTCGGCTACCAAACACAACAGAAATCACCTCCAAACTCTTCCAAAACTTTACCTAGCCAAGATCCATCACTTCTAATCATTTCTAAACATTAATCACCATTAAAAACAAACCTAAACTCGACCTTATACCTCCAGCCATAACAGAACACCAAGAAAACCTCAAAAACCACCATTTTCTTGAGCAAAAAATTAGGAAACACAACCTATTCGGGATTGGATTGATAAAACATCATTTCTAACATCACTTAATATCCAAAATACATTAAAGAACCACCTCAAAGTAGAGCCCAAACAATCCCAACGAAATTCTTCAAGATCTCTCCCAAAATCTTGAGTTTTAAGCCAAAATCATGTTTCTAACATTAAAACCATTTATAAAACTTAAATTAAGGATTGACAACTTGAGAATTTCGGTAAAGAACTGAGTATTTAGAGGAGAAAAACAATCTTACCTCTAAATGGTGATTTCTCCTTGATTTGGGCAAAATTCCATGAAAATTCAATGTGGAAATCAAAAGGATTTGATGCAAGATTGATTAGGAACCAATAGATGATAGAAATCTCATCAACTGAAGTGAAAATCTATGTGAAAGTTGATGGAGAAAAAGTGTTTCAATGATGGGATTTTGAGAGAAAAAGGAATGAGAGAAAATTTGGAAAAGGTAGTTATGAGAATCTAAAAGTAGTTTCAATCCCTATTTTATTTAATTAAAACATTAATTTAATCACCCAAATTAAGGAAAAAATCTGGAGAAAACATTTTTTGGTAAATTAGCTCCTTAAAGATTCAAAGTTTCAATCCTTACAAAACACTCACCACTAAACTTTTCAAAAATCGCATTTTGGTCACTACACCGAAATGTAGTATTTCCAAACCTTATTTTGTAAAATTGATTTCACCACTCTCTTATATATATATTAAAAGAGGATTTATAAATATTTTTCTATATTTTTAAAGCATCTCGAACTAGGCTTTCCCTAAAACCTCTTTTTATATTCGAACCGTTTCTTAGACCAGTCCAACCAAACCCTAAACCTCTAAGCCCAAAATTAGGGTGTTACATTGGGCATTCCATATTGATGAGATAATTGATTTGGAAGTGGAGGGTGCTATATTCCAAGTACGAGTGATGGAGTTTGAGGAGGCGATAGGGCCTAAATGTGACTATAGTTGTGAAGTGGAATCGAGATCTGAAGATATGGACAGTGCAAAGGACCGAGAAATTGCTTGCAAGACAAAATCCGCATACAATGATAAGGGGGCATCGATGGATGGTACAGTGGTGCTGAATTCAGTGTCAATAGGGGACATAAAAGCGAAAGAGGAAATCGTGGTCGATAGGAGCTATTTAGAACGTATCTGGAAAGAAAATTAGTTATCGGATTGGAGAGTGGTGGAGACGTCGAGCTGGATGGATGATGAACAAGTGGGAATGTTGAATAGGGATGTGGGTGGGCGGGCAATCGAGTTGTGAGGTGTTGGGTGCTGTAGAGGATGTCGATAGATTGTGTGAGGTGCAGTCAAGTGAAAAACGGATTGAGATAAGCCCGTCGAGGGATGGGCCACGGGTGAATAAAGCAACTTGTTTAGATCGTATTATGTGCCGAATGGGGTTTGGGGAGAGATGGCGTGGTTGGGTGATGGAGTATGTGAGCACGGCTCCGTTGTCGATCCTGATAAATGGTAGTCCGATGAGAGAATTCCCGATGTGGAGGAGGACTTGTTGTGGAAGTCTATAATTGTGGCGAAATATGGTACGAATGTGAGAAGTTGGCGAATTCAGCAAAAGGGGAAGATACACATGTCGGCGATGTGAAAACAAATCGTAGAGGTACAGAATGACGAGTATGTTGATAAATTTTTAAATGTGAATCAATTAATGTGGATTGTGGGTGATGGCGGTAGTGTGCTGTTTTGGTGGGATTGTTGGGCATTAGACGAACCTTTGAAAAAAGTTTTCCCGCGGTTGTTTGGCTTGGCTTCGAATAAAATGGCATTTGTCCTGGAGGTTGGAGTTTGCCGAGAGAGGACTTCGAGATTCATTTCCGACGAGAGTTGCGGTACTTCAAGGTAAAACAATTAAACGAATTAAAAGCATGTTTGGCAGAGATACATGTTGAGTGTGTAAAAGTTCTATTATTTACACCCTTTTTAACCCATATTTCTGCTGCATTCAAGCATCATTTCATTGCATTTAGGTTAGTTTGCAGCAAAACATCACAAATACATTAAAGGCACAGATTCTACTAAAGAATGGCTGATTTTGCAGGTTGCCGCCATAGTAGATGGAGAAGGCAGGTGCGGGGCAGAGAAGCAGAAGAGCTGAACTGAACAAGCAGACAAAGAAGACGATGATGCCATGGTGCTGCCGTGACAGTAGAGGACGATAGCAAGTTAGTGGAGAAAAAGCAAAGTGGACCTCGATAGATAGAGAAAATTCTGCTCGTCTGTCGTGTGAAAACCATATAATTTTCCAAGCCCCGGATCAAAAGATATGTCAAGCCCAAAGCTCAAGGAGAGAAAATCCCAAGAAACAAGGAGGAAGGCTGGAAAGTAGATTCCTTGAAGATTAAGTCTTTATTAGAATCATACTTTTAATTAAAGTTGTAATCCTTGTTAACTTAGATAACTATAGCCCAAAGCTTATATAAGGGCATATATTTTAACCTAGGAAGGAGATCATAGCCGATTACCCAATAACCGACAACCAAAAAACCCCTAGCCGTTTACCCGCCGTCGACATGTTCTAAATTCCCCCTAGGGCCACGAGTTGATTTGTAAAGTAGTTGCAAGGGTTGTTTTGTTTTAGGAATTTTCAGTTCAATAAAATAAACTTCAAGTTCTCTTATTTTGGTTATTAATATCTTGCAAGAGCATCAGGAGAGCATTGTGAGATTATCTATTTACTTAGCATCGGGAGAGTTAAGTATACGAAAGAAATAAGAGCAAGTTCTCTAGTTTATTGTTGAACTATCTTGTGCCTAGGGATAGGGCGAGGTTAAGTGGCTAAAGAAGAATTCATACACATCGGTGTTCATCCTTCAATTCACGCCGGGAGGTATCATCAAGACGTGATCATCGATATACTTGGACCTAGGGATAGACCAAGGCAGATCTGGGATTCTTGCCAAACTTGAACGTACTGAGTTGAGCGTTTGCTGCCGCGAAGATCAACGGACTGCCGCCGCGACAGGTGCTGCCGCGACGGGTGATGACGACAGAACTGGATTTCCTAAACTCTGCAATACCTGCACTACTGAGCAATTCAACACCAGCCCATTCTCTCTATCTTGATATTTTTACTCTTTTATTTACGTTTACTTCATTATTCTCATGACAACTCTCAAATATTTCCTTTACTTTCGTGCAGTGAATTAAGGTGAAGCTATTAGCCCAATCCCTGTAGAGACGATATCCGATACTTCGTATCACTTTACTACTTGCGTCGTGTATACTTGCACTACCATTGCGATAGACTATTTTACACGCAAAAAGTTTTTGGCGCCGTTGCCGGGGATTGGCAACATAACTCTACATTTCTTTTATTGCACTTTTCGTTTTCGTTTTTGTTTTTATTTTTATTTTTATTTTTCTGTTTTTCGTTGGTACATTCAAATCTTGCTTTTCACAAGGTTTTCTTGTTTATGCGCAGATCGAATCGAGGTAAAGATCCTGAGTATCCATTAGATCCGGAAGTTAAACGTTCCTTCAATCTCAAGAAACAACTTCGTCACCTTCTAGCCAGGAACGAGTACCTTGAAGAACAACTAGAGAAGATGGCCCACGTTGGAGACGACCCGCCTGCCGGCGATATTATACCACCTGCCGGTAACCCCTACCGCCGCTGGACGACGGTCCTGTCGTGACTACATGTTGAACGATTATGTAGAGTTGGAGACCACGCTGTCGGATATTGATGTTGACAACTTTGAGCTGAAACCTGTCATGTTTAGTATGATCAAAAATGTCGGGCAGTTTAGTGGTGCTGTTACAGAGGATGCTAGGGAGCATCTCAAGACGTTCCAGGAGATTTGTGGTTCGTTTAGACTGCCAGGAGTTAATCCAATGATACTGAGGCTTCGGTTATTTCCCCATTCATTGAGGGACAGAGCTAAAACTTGGTGGAATAAACTTGCGCCAGGTTCAATTAGAACTTGGGCAGACTAATCTCGTGAATTTTTATCTCATTTTAATCCTTCGCATTTATCTGAGCGATTACATGATGAAATTGCTACTTTTCAACAGGAAGATGACGAGCCGATGCACTAGGCCTGGGACAGATTTACTACTCTTTTACGGAACTGCTCAATGCATGGATTCCCCGTCTGGAATCAGGTAACAAAGTTTTATAATGCTGCCAACTTACAAACTCGTATTCGAATTCATTCAGCAGCAAACAGACTATTATTGGATAAAGATCCGGACGAGGCAATGCAAGTATTGACAAATCTGGCTAAGAATGAAGAGCAGTTTCCGACAGCAAGAAGAGGGGATAAACGAGTACTTGCTGTCAAGAATTATGAAGCCGACAGGACCATGAAATCACAGGTAGCATTCCTTACTAAAGCAATGAAAACGTTATTGAATGATGATGGACAACATGGATTTGCTGTTGAGGAGGTATGTGAAATCTGTGAGGGAAATCATGGTTCGGATGAGTGTCCTTTACAGTTAGAAGAAGGAAAATATGTTGGAAACTACAAGCCAAATTACAATTCCAACAACTATAATCCCAATTGGACGAAGGATCCCAAATTTTCTTGGAGCAACCCTAATAATGCCCTGAATCCTCAAGCACACAATCAGAATCAGGGAGGACCTAGATTGCTGACGCGACAGCAACTGCCGCCACAACTACCGCCGCAACTGCCGCCGCAGCAGCAACAACAGCAACCAGCTGCCACGAGCGGTATACTGGAACAGACTCTGGCCACTTTTATGTCTCAGACAGGTACTTATATTGAGAATATGAATCAGTTTGTCAAGAAGACAGAGAATTTCATGGATAAGACAGAGATGCTGATGACGAATCATGAAGCTACTCTGAAATCTTTAGAGACAAAAATGGGTCAGGTTTCTCAACATATTAAGCCGAGGCAGACTAGAGGATTTCCTAGTAATACTGAAAATGCTAGGCAGCCCATACATGAGCAGTGTAAAGCTATTACTACTAGGAGTTGGAAGAAATTATCAGGGCCAGAAAAAGAAGCTGAAACAGTAATGAAACCAGCCTTAGATAAACCTGTCGAGGAAACTTCCCCGACATGCAACAAACAGACTACTGCCGATGAGCCTGTCGCGACAGCAGAAGCGACAGAGGAGAAAATTGATGAACCTAAACCTCCTCAGATTCATATGTAGTGGGAAGGACGTATTGCCGATTATCGTCCCCCACCTCCTTTTCCTCAACGGATACATCAAGCTAAGCAAGAATCTCAGCTCAAAAAGATTTATGATATCTTTAAGTAGGTTCATATTAATATTTCGTTGTTAGATGCCGTTAGGGAAATGCCCGGTTATGCCAAATTTCTCAAGGATGTCATGTCAAAGAAATCTAAACTTGGGGAGTTTGAAACGGTAAAGATGACAGAAGGTTGCATGAGTATTCTTCATCGGCAGCCACCCCAGAAAAAGAAGGATCCGGGGAGCTTCATCATACCTTGCGTAATCGTAAATAAATATGTGGGTAAGGCACTTTGTGATCTTGGTGCTAGTGTTAATTTAATGCCAAAATCTGTTTTTCAGAAATTAGGTATTGGAAAGGCACGACCCACGACAGTAACTCTGCAGCTGGCAGACCGCTCTTATGTTCATTTGGAAGGAAGAATTGAAGATATTCTGGTAAGAGTGGATAAATTTATTTTTCCTGCAGACTTTCTTGTTTTAGATTGTGAAGCAGATGAAAACGCACCAATCATCCTTGGGCGACCCTTCTTAGCCACGAGAAGATCACTGATTGATGTGGAGAAAGGAGAACTCACCATGCGAGTGAACGATCAAGAGATTAAGTTGAATGTTCTCCAAGCTATGAAGCATGCTGATGCAAACGAGGAATGCAAGGCTATCATTGACATTGCCTTTGATCAACCCTGCATAAGGTCGGGCTGTCACGATATAAAATTTGGTCACTGCCGCGACAGCCACCTACAGGACTGTCACGACAGCACTGACGACAGCAACTCCTCTGAATCCGATACATCTGATACTGAAGGCCAGGAGGAGGTAAACTGGTTAGGCAATCGTCCAGGTAAGTTATTCGAACCCTTGAATTATACTTCGGATAACCATTTAATCCAAAAGCCATCTACTGTTGAGCCACCTACCTTAGAACTGAAGCCCCTTCCAGGGCAGCTAAAATATGCTTTTCTTGGTTCAAATGATACTTTGCCCATAATCATCTCTTCTAAGCTGCCATAGGAACAGGAACGGCAACTAATAGGCATGCTACGGCAGCACAAAAAGGCGATTGGATGGATGATAGCTGACATTCAAGGCAATATTCTGGCGTTATGCATGCACAAAATTCTCTTAGAGGAAGATCATAAGCCGACTATAGATGCCCAGAGGCGGCTAAACCATGCTATGAAAGAGGTGGTGCGTAAAGAGATAATCAAATAGTTAGATGCTGGTATTATTTACGCCATCTCCGACAGCAAATGGGTGAGCCCGATGCAATGTGTTCCCAAGAAAGGAGGAATGACCATGGTGACCAACGAAAACAATGAGTTAATCCCAACCAGGACTGTGACCGGTTGGAGGGTTTGTATGGACTATCGGAAGCTTAACAAAGCTACCCGAAAAGACCACTTTCCTTTACCCTTTATTCATCAAATGCTTGATAGATTAGCGGGTAAACCTTACTATTGTTTTCTTGATGGTTATTCAGGTTATAATCAAATAGCTATCGCACCGGAAGATCAAGAAAAGACGACCTTCACATGCCCCTACGGAACGCATGCTTTTAGAAGAATGTCGTTTGGATTATGTAATGCACTCGCCACCTTCCAAAGGTGCATGATGGCCATATTCTCCGATATGGTGGAGGACTTCCTTGAAATTTTTATGGATGATTTTTCAGTCTTTGGAGACGATTTTGAGAGCTGCCTAGGCAATCTACAAAAGGTACTTGAAAGATGTGAAAAAGAGAACCTAGTCTTGAATTGGAAAAAATGCCACTTTATGGTGGATGAAGGGATAGTCCTTGGCCATAAGATTAGCTGTCGTGGGATAGAAGTCGACAGGGCTAAGATAGAAGTGATCGAAAAGTTTCTGCCACCGACCACAGTCAAGGGTATTAGAAGTTTCTTGGGAAATGCTGGTTTTTATCGGAGATTCATTGCAAATTTCTCAAAAATCACCAAGCCCCTATGCCATCTTTTGGAGCAGAACCGACCCTTTGACTTTAATGATGAATGTACTGAAGCATTAAAGGTTCTGAAGGAAAAATTGGTAACAGCCCCAATAGTACAGCCACCAGACTGGACACAGCCATTTGAGATTATGTGTGATGCTAGTGACTATGCTGTCGGGGCAGCACTTGGGCAGCGCAGAGATAAGCTATTTCATGTCATATATTATGCCATCAAGACACTGAATGACGCCCAAGTGAACTACACCACCACAGAAAATGAGTTATTAGTTGTGGTGTTCTCCATTGACAAGTTTCGTTCTTACATACTTGGGACGAAGGTAATAGTGCACACAGACCATTCTGCCCTGAAGTATTTGTTTGCGAAGAAGGATGCAAAGCCTAGATTGATACGGTGGATCCTGCTATTGCAAGAATTCGACCTTGAAATCAAGGACAAAAAAGGGACAGAAAATCATGTGGCAGATCACTTGTCAAGGTTGGAGAAGGGACAGAGTCTGCCAATAGATGAGACAAACATACTGGAGACCTTCCCAGATGAGCAGCTCTTTGCTGCCGCAATCGTTGCCGCAACAGCCATGGCGGCAGGTAAGTCTTCTGAACTCCCCTGGTATGCTGATTTCGTTAATTTTATAGTTAGCGGAATACTTCCTTCTGATCTTAATTATCAAGCCAGGAAGAGGTTCCAAAATGATGTTAAGCATTATTATTGGGACGAACCTCTTCTTTTCAAACTATGTGCAGATCAAGTCATAAGGAGATGTGTACCACAAGAAGAGCAAGAAGACATTCTTCATCACTGCCATGCTTCACAGTATGGAGGTCACTTAAGAGGCAACAAAACTGCTGCAAAAGTGCTGCAGTCAGGATTTTATTGGCCGTCACTGTATAAGGATGCAAAAATCTTCTACAAGAATTGTGACAGGTGCCAAAGGACAATAAACATCTCGAGGAGAAACGAGATGCCACTGCAAAACATTCTAGAAGTCGAAATTTTCGACGTTTGGGGGATTGATTTTATTGGACCTTTTCCATCTTCATGTGGAAATTTATACATCCTCCTAGCAGTGGATTATGTCTCTAAGTGGGTTGAAGCTATCGCCACTCAAAGGAATGATGCCAAGATAGTCCAAAAATTTCTACACAAAAACATTTTTTCTAGGTTTGGCATCCCTAAGGCGATTATCAGTGATGAAGGGAGACATTTTGACAATAGGGTTATTGATGCCGCCTTGAAGAAATATGGTGTCAAGCATCGGATCGCGACAGCATACCACCCACAGACCAATGGACAAGCTGAAATATCTAATAGGGAAGTTAAGAACATTCTTGAGAAGATGGTTAAGCCAACTGGGAAAGATTGGTCTTTACTCCTCAATGATGCATTATGGGCATATAGGACAGCTTTTAAGACTCCATTGGGCATGTCTCCATACCGATTGATCTATGGGAAAACCTGTCATCTGCCTGTCGAGATAGAGCACAGAGCATATAGGGCAATCAAGGCAGTAAATATGGACTTGGACAAGGCAGGCCA
The DNA here is from genome assembly GCA_958450335.1 of Hibiscus tridactylites. Taxonomy (NCBI): domain Eukaryota; kingdom Viridiplantae; phylum Streptophyta; class Magnoliopsida; order Malvales; family Malvaceae; genus Hibiscus; species Hibiscus tridactylites. The sequence continues at coordinate 53,373,464 of OY288275.1, forward strand.
GAAAAGGCTGTTAGATTTGAACGAGATTGAAGAAATACGGATAATGGCCTACGACAATGCAAGAATCTACAAGGAGAAAATAAGAAGTGGCATGACAGGAAGTTGCTGCCATGACAGTTCTGTCCAGGGCAGCTTGTATTGTTGTTCAATTCTAGACTGAAACTCTTCCCAGGGAAGCTAAAATCTAGATGGTTTGGCCCGTTCCAAGATGTACAAGTTTTTTCCCATGGTGCCATTACAATCCGATCATTAAAAGACGGGCACCAATTCAAAGTCAACGGACAGCGCCTCAAGCATTATCATGGGACTGAAGCCCCAGGAATACAGGAAGTGGTTACCTTAGGAGATGCCCCACATGGCATCCCTAATTTAACCTAAATTTTATTTTTATTTATTTTTATTATTTATTAGGAAATAAGGTTTATTTTATTCGAATAATGTTTTTATGTTTACTGTTTTTAGGAAATAAAGGAGGCAAGAATAATAGGAGAAGTGACCCAAGCCCACCATCCATCCATCAGCCCAGCAAAGCCCAATATTGAAGCCTGTCGTTCCAGCTGCCGCGGCAGACACGGAAAAGACAAGCTGTCACCAGACTGTCACGGCCGACGCAGAAACTTGTGACAGACGCGTAATTGGCGCATAAATGCGTGTCAGACGCGTCAGACACGCTAAAGCTCAACAGTCGCCCCGTTATTCACGCCTGCCGTTACAGCTTCAACGGGTAGAAACTCCTCCTCTATAAAACCCTGTTTCATTTTCATTTCATTCACTTCTGTTTTTCTTACTTGCTCTCCCTTTTAGTTTTCATTTGCTTTCTTTTACTTTCAACAACCCTTGAAACTAACATGTCTTCCAGAAGAACCCCCCGCAGTGCTGCTTCAACCTCTTCACCGGCAGCACCCACCCCGTAGTCCTTCGCAACTAGGGATCTATGAGAGGAAAGAGGCTTTATGTACACTCGAAAGGGTGTTAATATGGGCCTCAAGCCTTTCATCGTATGGACGATTAGAGCCCTCTTGTGGGAACAATTCGCGGAGCAACCAGCAAAATGAACGAAACGCTGGTAAGGGAATTCTATGCTGCCATCGGCAGCAGAATAGCAACAGCAGTAACTGTCCGAGGGACTGAAGTGCAATTCACAGCCGAGTGCATCAACTCTTTCTATGGCCTCTACTTCAGCCCCAACGACGATGCTCACCAGCAGTTCCTTGACACTCTAGACGACGCTGCATTCGACGCTGTCATGGCAGAAGTGACAGAAGAAGGGACTGAATGGAACACGAGCCGCAAAAATCCCCACACCGTGAAGAGGGGGCAGCTGCTGCCAGAGGCCAAACTGTGGAACACCTTCATTAAAAAAGGGATTATGCCGTCCTCACATCACACCACAGTGGACCAGCAGAGGTTAGCCCTAATACACTCCATTATCAATAAACGACCCATTAATGTGGGGCGCTATATACGGGAGAGTATTTTGGACTGCGCCCATAGATCGACGACCCTCCTCTACCGTGCCAGAAGCCAACACCGATCAGATAGTGAAGGGACGGGGCTGGACAGACAAAAATATCATCAGCCTCATGGACCTGACAGTAGCAAGCCCCCTCTCTTCCTTCAACCCTGCTGCCGCCCCAGCTGAATCGTCCGAGCATCCCAACCCTAAACCTGCCACTACAGCAGCTGCTCCGACAGACCCATCCACTCAAATCCTAGCTGCTATTCAGAGGATGGAGGACAGACAGCTGGGTCTAATGACATTCATCAAGGATTTTGCCGCATCCAGGGTAAATTTCATTCACCATACTTTAAATTTTCCTGATGTTGTCTTTCCCACCTTCCATGCCCACTATTTCACCGTCCCCACCCCTGCCCACACACCCACACCTATCAAAGACGTGCTCATCGATAGACTTGGACCTAGGGATAGGCCAAGGCACATCAGGGATTCTTTCCAAGCTTTAAGTACAGAGTTGTGTGATCACTACCGCGGCTAACAACAGACTGCTACCGTGACAGGTGCTGCCGCGACAGGCGCAACGACAAAACAGAGATTCCTAGACTTTGCAACACCTACACTACTGAGCAATTCAATACCGGCCCATTCTCTCTATCCTGATTTCATTACTCTTTTATTTCAGTATTCTTTATTATCTCGTGACAACAATTAAACTATTTCTTTTCTCTCTTGTGCAGCAATCTAAGGTGAAGCTATTAGCCCAGTCCCTGTGGAGACGATATTCGATACTTACGTATCACTTTACTACTTGCGTCGTGTACACTTGTACTACATTGCGATAGACACTTTTACACGCAACAAGTTTTTAGCATCGTTGCCGGGGACTGACAACATATCTTTACCCTATCTTTTACTGCACTTCTTTTATTTTTCTGTTTTATTTCACTTGGATTGTTCAACTTGTGCTTTTCACAAGGTTTTTTGTTTATGCGCAGATCGAAACGAGGAGAGGAACCTGAGTATCCATTAGACCCTGTAATCGAACGCTCGTACAATCTTAGGAACCAACTTCGCTTCGTGTTAGCCAGAAACGAATACCTTGAAGAACAGTTAGAGGCCACGAACAACCAAAGGAATCCCCAGGATGCTGAAGATCCTGCCGGAGATGGAAGGAACAGACAACCTGCCGATCCTCCTGTCGCTGCCGCACGCCGGTCATGCCGAGACTACACGCTCAGTGATCATGTGGAACTAGAAACAACCCTGCCAAACGTAGAAGTTGACAACTTTGAGCTGAAACCTGTTATGTTCAGCATGATTAACAACGCGTGCCAATTTAGTGGTGCTGCTACAGAGGATGCTAGGGTGCATCTGAAAACGTTCCAGGAAATGTGTGGTTCGTTTAGACTACCAGGAGTTAATCCGGTTATACTGGGCTTTGGTTATTTCCTCATTCATTGAGGGGCAGGGCGAAAACTTGGTGGATTAAACTAACGCCGGGTTCAATACGAACTTGGGCAGATTTAACTCGTGAATTCTTGTCTCGTTTTAATCCTTCGCATTTATCTAAGCGATTACGTAACGAAATTGCTACTTTTCAATAGGAAGATGACGAGCCGATGCACGAGGCCTGTGACAGATTTACCACTCTTCTGAGGAACTGCCCGATGCATGGATTCTCCGTTTGGAATAAGTTAACTAAATTTTATAATGCTGCCAACTTACAAACTCCTATGAGAATTGATTCAGCAGCGTGTTGAGTGTGTAAAAGTTCTATTATTTACACCCTTTTTAACCCATATTTCTGCTGCATTCAAGCATCAATTCATTGCATTTAGGTTAGTTTACAGCAAAACATCACAAATATATTAAAGGCACAGATTCTACTAAAGAATGGCTGATTTTGTAGGTTGCTGCCATAGTAGACGGAGAAGGCAGGCGCGGGGCAGAGAAGAAGAAGACCTGAACTGGACAAGCAGACAAAGAGGATGATGCTGCCATGGTGTCGCCGTGACAGCAGAGGACTACAGAAAGTTAGTGGAGAAAAAGCAAAGTGGACCTCGATAGATAGAGAAAATTCTGCTCGTCTGTCGTGTGAAAACCTTATATTTTTCCAAGCCCCGAATCAAAAGATATGTCAAGCCCAAAGCTCAAGGAGAGAAAATCCCAAGAAACAAGGAGGACGGCTGGAAAGTAGATTCCTTGAAGATTAAGTCTTTATTAGAATCATACTTTTAATTAAAGTTGTAATCCTTGTTAACTTAGATAACTTGAGCCCAAAGCTTATATAAGGGCATATATTTTAACCTAGGGACATATCATACCCAATACCCCATAACCGATAACCAAAAACCCCTAGCCGTTTACCCGCCGCCGACATGTTCTAAAATCCCCCTAGGGCCACGGGTTGATTTGTAAAGTAGTTGCAAGGGTTGTTTTGTTTTAGGAATTTTCAGTTCAATAAAATAAATTTCAAGTTCTCTTATTTTGGTTATTAATATCTTGCAAGAGCATCGGGAGAGCATTGTGAGGTTATCTATTTACTTAGCATCGGGAAAGTTAAGTATACGAAAGAAATAAGAGCAAGTTCTCTAGTTTATAGTTGAACTATCTCGTGCCTAGGGATAGGGCGAGGTTAAATGGCTAAAGAAGAATTCATACACATCGGTGTTCATCCTTCGATTCACGCTGGGAGGTATCATCAAGACGTAATCATCGACAGACTTGGACCTAGGGATAGGCCAAGGCAGATCTGGGATTCTTGCCAAACTTGAAAGTACTGAGTTGAGCGTTTGCTGCCGTGACGATCAACGGACTGCCGCCGTGACAGGTGCTGCCGCGACGGGCGCGACGACAGAACTGGATTTCCTAAACTCTACAATACATGCACTACTGAGCAATTCAATACCAGCCCATTCTCTCTATCTTGATATCTTTACTCTTTTATTTACGTTTACTTCTTTAATTTCGTGACAACTCTCAAATATTTCCTTTACTTTCGTGCAGTGAATTAAGGTGAAGCTATTAGCCCAATCCCTATGGAGACGATATCTGATACTTCGTATCACTTTACTACTTGCGTCGTGTATTCTTGCACTACCATTGCGATAGACTATTTTACACGCAACAAGTTTTTGGCGCCGTTGCCGGGGATTGGCAACATAACTCTACCTTTCTCTTATTGCACATTTCGTTTTTATTTTTATTTTATTTTTCTGTTTTTCGTTGGTGCATTCAACTCTTGCTTTTCACAAGGTTTTCTTGTTTATGCGCAGATCGAATCGAGGTAAAGATCCTGAATATCAACTAGATCCGGAAATCGAACGTTCCTTCAATCTCAAGAAACAACTTCGTCACCTTCTCGCCAGGAACGAGTACCTTGAGGAACAGCTAGAGAAGATGGCCCACAATGGAGACGACCCGCCTGTCGGCGATATTATACTGCCTTTTGGTAACCCTGCCGCCGCCGGACGACGGTCTTGTCGTGACTACATGTTGAACGATCATGTAGAACTGGAAACCACGCTGCCGGATATTGATGTTGACAACTTCGAGCTGAAACCTGTCATGTTTAGTATGATCAACAATGCCGGGCAGTTTAGTGGTGCTGTTACAGAGGATGCTAGGGAGCATCTAAAAACGTTCCAGGAGATCTGTGGTTCGTTAGGCTGCCAGGAGTTAATTCGGAGATACTGAGGCTTCGGTTATTTCCCCATTCGTTGAGGGACAGAGCAAAAATTTGGTGGAATAAACTTACGCCGGGTTCAATTAGAACTTGGGCAGATTTATCTCGTGAATTTTTATCTCGTTTTAATCCTTCGCATTTATCTGAGCGATTACGTAATGAAATTGCTACTTTTCAACATGAAGATGACGAGCCGATGCACGAGGCCTGGGACAGATTTACTACTCTTCTACAGAACTGCCCAATGCATGGATTCCCCGTCTGGAATCAAGTAACTAAGTTTTATAATGCTGCCAACTTAAAAACTCGTATTCGAATTGATTCAGCAGAAAACAGACTATTATTGGATAAAGACCCGGACGAGGCAATGCAAGTATTGAAAAATCTGGCCAAGAATGAGGAGCAGTTTCCGACAGAAAGAAGAGGGGGTAAACGAGTACTAGCTGTCAAGGATTATGAGGCCGATAGCACGATGAAATCACATGTAGCATTCCTTACTAAAGCAATGAAACGGTTATTGAATGATGATGGACAACATGGATTTGCTGTTGAGGAGGTATGTGAAATCTGTGAGGGAAATCATGGTTCGGATGAGTGTCCTATACAGTTAGAAGAAGGAAAATATGTTGGAAATTACAAGCCGAATTACAATTCCAACAACTATAATCCCAATTGGAGGAAGGATCCCAAATTTTCTTGGAGTAATCCTAATAATGCCCTGAATCCTCAAGCACACAATCAGAATCAGGGAGGACCTAGATTGCTGACGCGACAGCAACTGCCGCCGCAATTGCCGCCGCAGCAGCAACATCAGCCACCAGCTGCCACGAGCAGTATACTGGAACAGACTCTGGCCACTTTTATGTCTTAGACAGGTACTTATATTGAGAATATGAATCAGTTTGTCAAGAACACAGAGAATTTCATGGATAAAACAGAGATGAGGATGACGAATCATGAAGCTACTCTGAAATCTCTGGAGACAGAAATGGGTCAGGTGTCACAACATATTAAGCCGAGGCAGACTGGAGGATTTCCTAGTAATACCGAAAATGCTAGGCAGCCCACACATGAGCAGTGTAAGGCAATTACTACTAGGAGTGGGAAGAAATTACCAAGGCCGGAAAAGGAAGCTGAAACAGTAAGGAAACCAGCCTTGGATAAACCTGCCGAGGAAACTGCCCCGACAGGCAACAAACAGACTGCTGCCGATGAGCCTGTCACGACAGCAGAAGAGACAGAGGAGAAAATTGATGAACCTAAACCTCCTTAGATTCGTATGCAGTGGGAAGGACGTATTGATGATTACCGTCCCCCACCTCCTTTTCCTCAACGGATACAGCAAGCTAAGTAAGAATCTCAGCTCAAAAAGATTTATGATATATTTAAGTAAGTTCACATTAATATTCCGCTGTTAGATGCCGTTAGAGAGATGCCCGGTTATGCTAAATTTCTCAAGGATTTCATGTCAAAGAAATCTAATGTAACGCCCCGGTTTTGGGCTTAGAAGTTTGAGCGTTGACCGGTTTGGTCAAAGTGCTGTTCGAATCTAAAAAGGTAAAATTAGGAAAGCCTAGTTCGGGTTGCATTAAAAATATGGAAAAATGTTCTAAAATCATCTTTTAATATAAATAAGTGAACTGTGAAATCAATTTTACAAAATGAGTTTTGGAAGGGTGACATTTTGGCTAGTGACAAAAATGTAATTTTTGAAAGTTGCGTGACTGTTTTTAGAAAGGATTGAAACTTTGAATCTTTAAGGAGCTATTATTCCAAAAAGAGTTTCTCCAGATTTTTCTAAGATATTTTAATGTATAATTCTGATTTTAAAGCTTAAAAAAAAGTGGAGGGAAATCATTTTACTATTTTGTAACCAACTTTCCATTTTCTTCCAATTTTCCTTTTCTCTCATTTTCTCTCAACCCAAACACTTTCTCTCCAGAGATTTCTTTCTGATTTTGTCACTCAAATCTATCTTTTCAATTCTCTTTGGATTCCTAATCATTTCAACAACAAAACCTTGCAATTTGCTAATTGGATTTTCAAGCTTTTTGGCTCTTAAGAGGAGAAACTCAAGTTTGGAGGTAAGAACGTCCTTCTCCTCTAAACTATCAGTTCTTTACTGAAATTCCTAAGTTCTCAATTCTTAATTGATGTTTTGTAAATGGCTTTTAAGTTGTAAAGTGAATCTTGGCTTAAAATGCAAGATTTGGTGATTTTTGATGAATTTTCGTTTGATCTGTTAAATCAGTGATTTGAGATGTATTTTTGATGATTAATGAACATTAATTTGATATGGAATTGAGTTTTGATCAATGCAATCCTGGATAGGTTGAGTTTCCTAAGTTTAGCTTATGATTCTAGGTTGTTTTTGGTGTGATCTTGTGGATCTGATGTTGCTGGAGGTATAAGGATGTTGTTAGGCTCTTTTTAGATGTTAAATGATGTTAAAGGATGTTTGGTTTTGATGGTTTGTGGCTGGGCTTTGTTGAGAAGTGGTTTGGATGCATTTTCGGTTGTGTTTGGTGGCCAAAAATGGAGGTTGGATGAGAGCAGCGAGTTTAGGTGCTTTCATTGAAGCTATTAATGCATGATGATGCATTAATCCTCTGCTTTGATGTGTTTAAAACAGGGGAGTCATCTTTGGATCCAAGAGTTGTTGATCCGGAAGCTTGAATTGGTGCTTCGGCAAGAGGTGAAGTGGAATCGGTGAGTGAAATTGGGTTTTCGGCTTTGAAACCAATGTCTTGGGAGCTTAGTTTAAGTCTAAACAACTTTGCTAAGCTCAAGTGTAAGTTTTCGGAAAAACTCTCTAGTGGTGGCCATGATTTGATTGTTGTGCAATGTGGTTTATTGCATGTTTTAAATTCTGTTTTGAAAGCATGATTTAGCATGGTTTATGCTGATTTTGTAAGCCATATGTTGAAGGAAGCTCAAGGTAAGAGTTCCTTGTTTTTGAACATTGATTAAATGTGGTTTGATGCTTTGAAATGCATGATGTATATGGCTTGGTTTAATGCTTAAAAACAGTGGATTAATTGATGAAAATGATGTATATTGGCAAGTGATGTTTTGAAAAGGTTAAGGTCACTAAGGTGGTTAAAAGTCCTTGAGTGAGCCTTGTGGAATCTAAGAACTTCATGGTGGTTAAAAGTCCATGATGATTCTTGTTAAGGTCACTAAGGTGGTTAAAAGTCCTTGAGTGAGCCTTGTTACTTAAGAACATCAAGGTGGTTAAAAGTCCTTGTATGGTTCTTGTTAAGGACACAAAGGTGGTTAAAAGTCCTTGTGTGGTCCTTGCCATGGTGTTTAAAAGTCCATGGGCCAAGGTGTTTAAAAGTCCTTGGGGCCAAGGTGTTTAAAAGTCCTTGGGAAGAACACAAAGGTGGTTAAAAGTCCTTGTGTGTTCTTGGAAACTATAAGATCACAATGGTGTTTAAAAGTCTATGTGTGAGTCTTATGTTGAACATGATGTTTTAAAAGATGAAACCTATCACTTGTGGCCAATATGACATGAATTGATATGGAAGCATGTGTTGCTTGTTTAAATTGCTTTTGAGCATGTGCAAATGATGATTTGAAGTAAGATTTATAAAGTGTTTTATAAATGCATTATTGAATGGTTTTTATGAGCATTCCTCACTAAGCTTTTGCTTACGCTCTCTTTCGTTTTCTTAAACCAATAATGCAGATCATTAAGGTACCTAAGGGCAGCAAGGAAGGCAAGCAATCAAGTGGAAGTTGAGCTCAATGTATGGAAGGTTTTCTTAAGTACATTTTAGCTTTTGATAATTTGGCAATGGGGGACCTATGAGTATGTTTCGGGAGATGTTTTGAACTCCCTAAGTATGTTAAATGTTGTTGAGATTGCTGGTTTTGTAATTGGCCATTATATGCTTGTTTTGGAAGTTTCATGCTTGAGTGGTTTGCTTGTGTAGGAAGCATGCCATTAGAATTGGGGTTTTCCATTCGTGATGTTAATATGTTGAATTGTTGATGCAAGCATGTCTCTTACATGTTGAATTGCATGCTAGTAAAGTTTGGTAGCATTTGGAGCATGATTGGTTGTTTAATTGCATGTTTAAGTGTGCATCTTGTGGCATTCTGTGCAAGGTGTTTCGGAACAGTGCCTACCGTTTCGGAACGGGCGCCTTAAACCAGCCCAGGCGTCCGAAACGGGAGAGACCGTTCCGAAACGGAAAGGCCACTGTCAGCCCGTGTTTCGGTACGCGTTGTGGAACGGCCCCGCGTTTCGAAACGGGCTCTGCCTGTTTCGGAACACGTGACCGTTGGGGGCTGACATTGGTAGTTAAATGTTTTGTATTGTTTGCAATTTAGTCCTGAATCACGTTTGTGCAATTGTATGAGTTTGGGATGTCCGTTTGAGCTGAAATTTGACAGAGAAGCATGAAACCTGATAAATTTTAAGATGGTAACTTTAATTTGGGTTAAGTCCTCCTAATTTACAGAATTTACAATTTAGTCCCTAAAGTTGTAAATTGTACAATTGGGTCCCTGCTTGATCTCTGATGTTTGTGATCTTTGAGTATGATGTTTGTATGATCACCATTAGGGTTAATGAGCATCTAGACAAGTTTTAAAAAGAAAAAAAAGGGTTGTTAATCAAGGTTGACTTTCGGGTTGACTTTGGTTTTCCCCATGTGACTTCCTTGATTCGGGTCAACCGTTTAGGCCGGGTTAAGGGGGTTACATTTGGTGGTATCAGAGCTGAGTTTTCGAGTAATTGGGAATGATTGTGTGCATGATTGAAGTATGTATATTAAGTATACTTGATTGATTGAAAGTATGTTTAGTGGTTTGAGAATTTGATGCAATTGAGTTGTATGCTGTGATGTAGCATGTTGTGGGTACCCATTGCCAAATCAAAGCTAAGTAATGATGATGATTTTTGAATGAAACTGAGCTTGAGTACTTGGATTGCTTACCTTGCTGGGCCTGACTATGTTTTATTTGCATTGTGATTGCATGGTAAAAGTATGGCACCACGTAGAGAGTTGAGAGGTAATGTGCGAGCTATGGCTCCTAATGAGAACGAGAATGAGGAAAACACGGGTAGTGCGGTGTTACCTCCTCCTCCGCCTGGTGGTGGTGGTGCTGGGGGTGAAAGAGCTGAAGCTGCAGCTGGTGCTGGAGCTGCTGGACCTGAGGTTGGTCAGGGGCAAGCTATGCCTGATATGACGTTGTTAGTGCAAGCTATTGCTGGTGCTTTTCGAGCAGCAATAGCTGGAGCTCAAGGAGCTGGGCATCAGGGAGATGCTGGTGTTAGAATACCTTTGGAGCGTTTACGCAGTCTTGGTGGGACTGAGTTCAGGGGTATGTCTGCTGAGAGTTCTGAAGCTTGGTTAGAGAGTACCAAAAGGATTTTGGGACAGATGAGTTGCACGGATGTGCAAAAGCTGGGTTGTGTTGTATCCTTGCTTCAGGATGATGCGTATACGTGGTGGACGACCACTATAGCTGGGATGGCTGAGGCTGACATCACTTGGACATTCTTCCAGAATGTGTTCAAGAGGAGATATCTTGGTGTGAGATATCTTGATGAAAAGAAGCGTGAGTTCATGTCTCTTACCCAAGGGAGCATGAGTGTGGCTGAGTATGAAGTGCAGTTTGTGCGACTCAGTCAATATGCACCTGAGCTGGTACCTGATGAGCGGGCGAGGTGCGAGAGGTTCCGTTATGGTTTAGTGACGGACGTGAAGATGTATGTGCTGGCCACCGAGTATGATGATTTTGATGTGTTGGTGGGCCGAGCCAAGGATATAGAGATGAACTTGGGTTTATCTGCTAGAGGTGCTGGAGCAAGTGCTGGAAAGCGAGCTGCTGAGTTTAGTTCCGGAGGTGGACGAAACAAGAGGGGACGCGATCAGAAGTATCAGTCCTCAGCTAAGAGAGGTTGTGGTGCACCTGCTCGAGGAGGCAATGCTAGAGCTGATCCGAGTGCTTGTTGGATCTGTGGTTCACGTGGTCACATGAAGCGTGACTGTCCTCGTGCTGTGAGGGAGGTGCAAGCTCCTGTTGCGGCAGCTGGGAATGGGTGCTGGAATTGTGGATCTGCGGACCACTTGAGGCGAGATTGTCCTATGTTGGCTGGTGGCCAAGTGCGTGCTCCTGTTGTTGCTGCACCGTAGAGAGGTCGTGTGCGCGGCCGTGGTAATTTCTAGAGAAGGGAGGAAGGTGGTCGTGGAGTGGCCCATGTTGTGGCTATTCAGCCTGAAGGTGGTGGTCAAGCGAGGGTGTATGCTCAGCGGGAAGGGAGGAATGACGCGGAAGTGATTGCAGGTACCTTTACTTTGCAATCCTTGTCATTACTTTCCTTGATAGATTCTGGATCTACGCATTCATACATTTTGCGTGAGCATGCTGAATTGCTTGGTTTGCCTGTTGAGTCTTTGGATGTTGGTGTTCGTGTCACTAGTTCTTTTGGTGAGACTGTTGTGACTCAAAAGTTGTATAGAAGGTGTCCGTTGGTTGTTCAAGAACATGTTTTTCATGTTGATCTTATAGAGTTACCTTTCTATGGTTTTGATGTAATCCTTGGTATGGATTGGCTTGCTGAGCATCGTGCTGTTGTGGATTGTGAAAATAAGCGTGTTTCGCTTAAGCTTGCGGATGATTATGATGTTGTTGTGGTTCGTGAGAATGTTAAGTTTCTTGCCAATGTGGTGTCTACCTTGGAGGCGAGCAGGATGCTGAGGCAAGGCTGCGAAGCTTATCTAGCTTTTGTGATGAATCCTAGCTCTAAGGAGTTAAAGGTGCAAGATATCAGAGTAGTGAAGGAGTTTCCTGGTGTGTTTCCTGAGGAGTTGCCTGGTTTACCTCCTAATCGCGAGGTGGAGTTTGGAATTGAGCTGTATGAGAATACAACTCCTGTGTCCATTACTCCCTATAGAATGGCACCTAAGGAGCTGAAGGAGCTGAAGACGTAGTTGCAAGAGCTGCTTGATCGTGGTTTCATCCGGCCGAGTGTGTCGCCTTGGGGTGCACCGGTCTTGTTTGTGAAGAAGAAGGATGGCACAATGAGGATGTGCATTGATTACCGTCAGCTGAACAAGTTGACTATCAAGAATCGGTATCCTTTTCCGCGGATTGATGATCTCTTTGATCAATTTCGGGGAGCTGTTGTGTTCTCTAAGATTGACTTGAGGTCTGGGTATTACCAGTTGAAGGTGAAGGATGTGGATGTGCCTAAGACAGCTTTCAGGACAAGGTATGGGCATTATGAGTTCCTTGTGATGCCGTTTGGTTTGACAAATGCTCCTGCTGCTTTCATGGATATGATGAATCGTGTGTTTCATGTATACCTGGACAAGTTCGTTGTGGTGTTCATTGATGATATCCTCGTGTACTCGCGTACTGAGGAGGAGCATGAAGAGCACTTGAGGATTGTTTTGCAAGCTCTGTTGGAGAATCAGCTTTATGCTAAGCTGAGCAAGTGTGAGTTTTGGCTTAATGAGGTGGTGTTTCTTGGGCATGTTGTTTCTGCTGAGGGGATTCGTGTTGATCCTCAGAAGGTTGAGGCGGTGATGAATTGGAGGATTCCTAAGTCTGTTCATGAGGTTCGTAGTTTCCTTGGTTTGGCTGGATACTACCGGAGGTTTGTGGATGGTTTTTCTAAGATTGTCGCACCTTTGACGAAGTTGTTGCAAAAGGATGTTAAGTATGAGTGGACGGAAGTGAGACAGCATGCTTTTGAGAAGCTTAAGGCGGCTTTGACGCAAGCTCCTATCTTGGTTCAGCCTGAATCAGGGAAAGAGTTTGTGGTCTTTAGTGATGCATCCTATGTTGGTTTGGGATGTGTGCTGATGCAAGAGGGTAAGGTTGTAGCTTATGCATCACGACAGTTGAAGGTGCATGAGCGCAATTATCCTACGCATGATATTGAGTTGGCTGCAGTGGTTTTTGCTCTGAAGATTTGGAGACATTATCTGTATGGTGAGAAGTGTACTGTGTACACGGATCATAAGAGTTTGAGGTATCTGATGTCTCAGAAAGAGTTGAATCTTAGGCAGCGACGTTGGTTGGAGTTGCTCAAGGATGGTTCAGTTGATCAAGGAAAAGCAGTTGTTGGATGATTCCTTGGTGTCTCATGTTCAGGATATCGCGGAGGGTAGGCCTTCGGATTTCTATTTTAATGATGATGGTGTGTTGTGTTTTGGGAGTCGAATAGTAGTGCCCAATGATGCTGAGTTGAGGCGTGCTATTCTGACTGAAGGTCATAGTAGTTCTTTTGCTATGCACCCTGGTAGTACTAAGATGTATCGTGATCTTCGTGCTGAGTACTATTGGGTGGGTTTGAAGAAGGATGTTGCGGAGTTTGTGAGCAAGTGTATGGTGTGTCAGCGAGTTAAGGCTGAACATCAGGTTCCTTCAGGGTTGTTGGAACCGTTGAGAATCCCTGAATGGAAGTGGGAGAGGGTTACCATGGATTTTGTATCTGGTTTACCTTTGTCGCCATCAAAGAAGAATTCTGTGTGGGTGATTGTGGATCGCCTGACGAAGTGTGCGCATTTCTTGCCTGTGCATACTACGTTTTCTTTGGATAAGCTTGCGGAGCTGTACATTGCTGAGATTGTGCGGCTGCATGGTGTGCCTAAGTCGATTGTGTCGGATAGGGATCCGAGGTTCACATCGCGTTTCTGGCAGTGTTTGCATCAAGCTCTGGGTACGAGGTTGAATTTCAGTACGTCCTACCATCCTCAGTCGGATGGTCAGTCTGAGCGTGTTATCCAGATCTTGGAGGATATGTTGAGGTGCTGCGTGATTGAATTCCAAGTTTCTTGGGAGAAGCATTTGCCTTTGGTGGAGTTTGCTTACAACAATAGTTATCAGGCGAGTATACAGATGGCACCTTATGAGGCTTTGTATGGGAGGAAGTGTAGGACTCCTCTTTGTTGGGCCGAAACTGGTCAAAAGTTGGTTTCGATGCCAGCTTTGTTGAAAGGAACCACCGAGAAGGTGAAGCTCATTTGTGAGCGGTTGAAGGCAGCCTCTGATCGGCAAAAGTCTTACGCGGATTTGAAGCGTAAGGAGATAGAGTATGCGGTGGGTGACCGTATGTTCTTGAAGGTTTCGCCTTGGAAGAAGGTGATGAGGTTTGGCCGGAAGGGTAATTTGAGCCCTAGGTACATTGGAACGTATGAGGTGGTTGAGCGTGTGGGTCCTGTTGCGTATCGGTTGAGGCTACCTCAAGAGTTGGAGAAGATTCATGATGTGTTCCATGTTTCTATGCTCCGGAAGTATAGATCTGATCCTTCGCATGTGATGTCTGTGGAGGAAGTGGAATTGAATCCGGATTTGACTTATGATGAGGAACCGGTGAAGGTTCTGGATTCGGATAGCAAGGTTCTTCGTGGTAAGACCATCGAGTTGGTGAAGGTACTGTGGAAGCATCGAGGTGTTGAGGAAGCCACGTGGGAGCGGAAGGAAGACATACTGAAGCAGTTTCCTTATCTCTTTCCTTCAGGTAAATTTCGAGGACGAAATTTCTTAAGGGGGGAGAGTTGTAACACCCCGGTTTTGGGCTTAGAAGTTTGAGCGTTGACCGGTTTGGTCAAAGTGTTGTTCGAATCTAAAAAGGTAAAATGAGGAAAGCCTAGTTCGGGTTGCATTAAAAATATGGAAAAATGTTCTAAAATCATCTTTTAATATAAATAAGTGAACTGTGAAATCAATTTTACAGAATGAGTTTTGGAAGGGTGACATTTTGGCTAGTGACCAAAATGTAATTTTTGAAAGTTGTGTGACTGTTTTAGAAAGGATTGAAACTTTGAATCTTTAAGGAGCTATTATTCCAAAAAGAGTTTCTCCAGATTTTTCTAAGATATTTTAATGTATAATTCTGATTTTAAAGCTTAAAAAAAAGTGGAGGGAAATCATTTTACTATTTTGTAACCAACTTTCCATTTTCTTCCAATTTTCCTTTTCTCTCATTTTCTCTCAACCCAAACACTTTCTCTCCAGAGATTTCTTTCTGATTTTGTCACTCAAATCTATCTTTTCAATTCTCTTTGGATTCCTAATCATTTCAACAACAAAACCTTGCAATTTGCTAATTGGATTTCCAAGCTTTTTGGCTCTTAAGAGGAGAAACTCAAGTTTGGAGGTAAGAACGTCCTTCTCCTCTAAACTATCAGTTCTTTACTGAAATTCCTAAGTTCTCAATTCTTAATTGATGTTTTGTAAATGGCTTTTAAGTTGTAAAGTGAATCTTGGCTTAAAATGCAAGATTTGGTGATTTTTGATGAATTTTCGTTTGATCTGTTAAATCAGTGATTTGAGATGTGTTTTTGATGATTAATGAACATTAATTTGATATGGAATTGAGTTTTGATCAATGCAATCCCGGATAGGTTGAGTTTCCTATGTTTAGCTTATGATTCCAGGTTGTTTTTGGTGTGATCTTGTTGATCTGATGTTGCTGGAGGTATAAGGATGTTGTTAGGCTCTTTTTAGATGTTAAATGATGTTAAAGGATGTTTGGTTTTGATGGTTTGTGGCTGGGCTTTGTTGAGAAGTGGTTTGGATGCATTTCCGGTTGTGTTTGGTGGCCGAAAATGGAGGTTGGATGAGAGCAGCGAGTTTAGGTGCTTTCGTTGAAGCTATTAATGCATGATGATGCATTAATCCTCTGCTTTGATGTGTTTAAAACAGGGGAGTCATCTTTGGATCCAAGAGTTGTTGATCCGGAAGCTTGAATTGGTGCTTCGACAAGAGGCGAAGTGGAATCGGTGAGTGAAATTGGGTTTTCGGCTTTGAAACCAATGTCTTGGGAGCTTAGTTTAAGTCTAAACAACTTTGCTAAGCTCAAGTGTAAGTTTTCGGAAAAACTCTCTAGTGGTGACCATGATTTGATTGTTGTGCAATGTGGTTTATTGCATGTTTTAAATTCTGTTTTGAAAGCATGATTTAGCATGGTTTATGCTGATTTTGTAAGCCATATGTTGAAGGAAGCTCAAGGTAAGAGTTCCTTGTTTTTGAACATTGATTAAATGTGGTTTGATGCTTTGAAATGCATGATGTATATGGCTTGGTTTAATGCTTAAAAACAGTGGATTAATTGATGAAAATGATGTATATTGGCAAGTGATGTTTTGAAAAGGTTAAGGTCACTAAGGTGGTTAAAAGTCCTTGAGTGAGCCTTGTGGAATCTAAGAACTTCATGGTGGTTAAAAGTCCATGATGATTCTTGTTAAGGTCACTAAGGTGGTTAAAAGTCCTTGAGTGAGCCTTGTTACTTAAGAACATCAAGGTGGTTAAAAGTCCTTGGATGGTTCTTGTTAAGGACACAAAGGTGGTTAAAAGTCCTTGTGTGGTCCTTGCCATGGTGTTTAAAAGTCCATGGGCCAAGGTGTTTAAAAGTCCTTGGGGCCAAGGTGTTTAAAAGTCCTTGGGAAGAACACAAAGGTGGTTAAAAGTCCTTGTGTGTTCTTGGAAACTATAAGATCACAATGGTGTTTAAAAGTCCATGTGTGAGTCTTATGTTGAACATGATGTTTTAAAAGATGAAACCTATCACTTGTGGCCAATATGACATGAATTGATATGGAAGCATGTGTTGCTTGTTTAAATTGCTTTTGAGCATGTGCAAATGATGATTTGAAGTAAGATTTATAAAGTGTTTTACAAATGCATTATTGAATGGTTTTTATGAGCATTCCTCACTAAGCTTTTGCTTACGCTCTCTTTCGTTTTCTTAAACCAATAATGCAGATCATTAAGGTACCTAAGGGCAGCAAGGAAGGCAAGCAATCAAGTGGAAGTTGAGCTCAATGTATGGAAGGTTTTCTTAAGTACATTTTAGCTTTTGATAATTTGTCAATGGGGGACCTATGAGTATGTTTCGGGAGATGTTTTGAACTCCCTAAGTATGTTAAATGTTGTTGAGATTGCTGGTTTTGTAATTGGCCATTATATGCTTGTTTTGGAAGTTTCATGCTTGAGTGGTTTGCTTGTGTAGGAAGCATGCCATTAGAATTGGTGTTTTCCATTCGTGATGTTAATATGTTGAATTGTTGATGCAAGCATGTCTCTTGCATGTTGAATTGCATGCTGGTAAAGTTTGGTAGCATTTGGAGCATGATTGGTTGTTTAATTGCATGTTTAAGTGTGCATCTTGTGGCATTCTGTGCAGGGTGTTTCGGAACAGTGCCTACCGTTTCGGAACGGGCGCCTTAAACCAGCCTAGGCGTCCGAAACGGGAGAGACCGTTCCGAAACAGAAAGGCCACTGTCAGCCCGTGTTTCGGTACGCGTTGTGGAACGGCCCCGCGTTTCGAAACGGGCTCTGCCTGTTTCGGAACATGTAACCCCCTTAACCCGGCCCAGACGGTTGACCCGAATTAAGAAAGTCACACGGGGAAAACCAAAGTCAACCCAAAATGTCAACCTTCCGAACCTCATTTTCCAAAATTGATTTCACAGTTCACTTTTATATATTAAAATATGATTTTAGAACATTTTTCCATATTTTTAATGCAACCCGAACTAGGCTTTCCTAAATTCACTCTTATATATTCGATCAGCACTTTGACCGAACCGGTCAACGCCCAAAACTTCTGAGCCCAAAACCGGGGCGTTACAACTCTCCCCCCCTTAGGAAATTTCGTCCTCGAAATTTCAACCGGCGAAAAGAGAACAACAACCTTCTCAAGCAACACATAAGGCAACACAAAAGCCTCAACCATCACTGAACACTTTCCACACAAAACTCCACCAACTTAGCACCACCACATGCTGTTCACAAAATCCAAAGCACTCAAGATAACCACAACTTGACCTTTCACATTTCCGGACTGTACACAGTCCCAACATCAACCTGAAGAACCTCAACTTTTACAGCACACCTCACTGTAACACACAACTTCCAATACTTGTTTACACAGTGACAACAACCAATCCAAAACAGCCACTATGCAAACCTTTCTGCTTCTAAAACTCTTGCAAACTCCCAAACCTCTTCCAAGGATTTTCCCAACAAGCAAAAATCTTTAAGCATCAACTGCTTACCCAAACTCCTCAACGAATGCTGATAATCCTTCACATCCGCCGCTAACATTACCATAACAGCTCACCAGGATTACTCACCCAGATTCCAAGAATTACATCACAACCCCAACTTGACTCCGTCAGCCGTTCCACACACCACCAGCTGACTTCAAACGGAACTTTCTTAACCACAACCAGCCAACCACTTCTCACAAGAACCCAAACAACCAACAAAAGCCTTCGATCTTTCATAATCCTTCCACTTCAAACTTCAACCATAACACTTGTCTTACTAGGACATCGCCCAACCTGCCATACATATCAGCTTCTGAACTCCTCAAAGGTTACTAAGAACCAACACTTACAAACACAACCCTTCCACAACAACTTAAATGCTAAGCTACCTCAGCACTTGGAAACACAACCGTTAAACAGCAACATCACTTAGCACCAAGGAGCTACCCCTTCCACTTATCTATTCAAACCACTAAACTCTTTAAGCAACAAACACTATCCTTCTACCACAGGCTATACCACTCTCACCATTGCTAGCAACTAGCTTAATATACTCCACTACTTCTAACTCTCACCCAGCACCAAAACAACCTCTAAAAACCCATCATCCAACCTAACCCAACCACCACACTAACAGATTCGATTAGTTATTAACGAGTGTGAACATCGTATGCATGATCACCAACATGCCCTATCAATGCCTGATGTACATGTATGCAAAACCTCTAATGTCATGCCACATGTATGCATGGACCAACATATATAATATAGCATATAACAATGATTTTAACTGTGCATGAATGCCAGTTCACACCCTCCAATAACATCCTCAAAATCCGTCTAAGAACAACCTCCTACCTCACTTCTAACTTATCTAACTCCATCATACCAACAACCATTAACCACGAGATTCTCACTAAGCCTTCTTCACACCAAAGATGTTTCCAAACCACAACTATTACCCCAACATGCTAGCAACAAGACTAAACTTACCACGCAAGAAAAACCAACCGAAACCATACCAAGGTAACTAGAGCAAAGATTACTTAACAAGGTTACCTGAAAACACAACACCACCCTGAAGCTTCGTCAGACAAGCTCTCTTCCTTGCGGAACCATCATCCTCCTGCCGCACCACTGCAGCACCAACTAGCACACTAGGGTCATCACCAACTCTTTGCGGTAAAGAACCTTGGCTAATCCGAGCCAACATCAAACAATCACGCCTCATGTGACCAGTAGACCCACATTTCCAGCAATTCTCTTTTCCCAAATTCTTCACAACCTTCTGCTCTTTCTGCCACCTCTGAACCTTGCCTCGGCCATGCCCACGACCTTTCAGAGACCCTTTGGTTATCACTGAAGCTGACTTCATCCCAAGAGGACAATCACGCTTCACATGCACTTTAGAACCACAATTCCAACAAGCACCCGCGCCCCAACAACCTCCAACATGGCGCCTTTCACAACGGTCACATACCGGTGGCTGAGCTTCCACTCCTTGCTCAAGCAACACTTGCTCCACCACAGCACTACCTTCACCTTGCTCAATCCTTGGAAATTCCCTTCCAAGATACCTCCCATAAAAGGCAGATACAAAGAAATCCCAATCAATATCAGGGATATGTGACGCCACCGCCACAGATGTCCACCAGGCACATGCATCCTCCAACATCAGAGAAACAACACTTCCCAGCTTCCAAGCATAATCATAGCCTTCCTGATCCAAAATCAGAATCACACTGGCCAACCAGGCCTCAAACATCTCCGGTGAAGAACCATGATACTCCACAGCACCCAAATCAAGCAAACGCTGCTTCGGCAAACCCACACATCCCACAGCCAGCACATCCACTGACCTTACCTTTACCACAGTCTGAGATGTTCCCAACACCTCCTACTCAACAGATGATGAACTCTTCATCACAGAACCAGCTTTTTCTTTCTGCCTTAACACCTCAACCCCAGGCACAGAAGACTGAGACAAAACACCTCTACAGAAAGGTGAATTCCTTGCCTTAACAACCTGCCCTAAGGCAACAACCATCTTACCCAACTGCCATTCTTCCATCGACTTTGCCATACTACTAACAACAACAAACAATCATTCACAACAAAACAAACAAACCAGTTAGACCAGCTTTAAGCAAGGATTCAAACTCCAACTCCAAAATAACACAATAGCTATATTAATAAGGCAATGGGTATCCCGAATCCTCCCCTTTACATGACATAACAGTCAACACAACATGGATATCGCAACATCAAGCATATCAAACAACATACTTTGATCATGCTTACATCAAACAGCATCCATTTGCAACAGCATATTATCAACATAACACACTCATAGCACTTTCATCATGCATAACACCAGCTCACAGCATCAGCACATTTCCACATAAACTCAACCAAGATTCATAACCATAAAACATGCTTGAAAACATCAGCAACATGCTCAGAAACATCAACAATTTGCTCAGAAACACGTGTTTCAACCAACTTTCAACCACACATCAAGGTAAACATCAAACACACATTACAACAACTTACCGTTTTCCCCAAGCATTCGCAACTCAGCTCTGATACCACCAAATGTAACCCCCTTAACCCGGCCCAGAAGGTTGACCCGAATTAAGAAAGTCACACGGGGAAAACCAAAGTCAACCCGAAAGTCAACCTTGATTAACGACCTTTTTTTTTTCTTTTTAATCTTTTCTAGATGCACATTAACCTTAGATGTGATCATGCAAACAGCATACTCAAAGATCACAAACATCAGAGATCAAACAGGGACCCAATTGAACAATTTACAACTTTAGGGACCAAATTGTAAATTCTGAAAACTTTAAGGACTTAACCAGATTTTAAGTTACCAACTTAAAATTTATCAGGTTTCATGCTTCTCTGCCAAATTTCAGCTCAAACGGACATCCCAAACTCATACCATTGCACAAACAAGTTTCAGGACCAAAATGCAAACATTCTGAAACATTTAACCGCCCATGTCAGCCCCCAACGTTCACCCGTTCCGAAACAGGCAGAGCCCGTTTCGAAACACGGGGCCGTTCCGCAACGCGTACCGCAACGGGGGACTGGCAGTAGCCAAACCGTTCCGGAACGGTGGCACCCGTTTCAGACGCCTGGGTTTATGCAGGGCACCCGTTCCGAAACGGTGTCAACTGTTCCGAAACGCCCTGCCCAGATTGCAGCATTTTGCTCACTCAAACACACAATTGACCATCCAATCATGCCCCAAAAGCCACCAAACTTTACCAACATGCAATTCAACATAAATGAGACATACTTGCATCAACAATTCATCAAAATAACATCGTATATGAAAAGCCCCAAATCTAAAGGCATGCTTCCTACACAAGCAACCATTTAAGCACAAACTTTCCAAATCAATCTCATTAAAGCCAAATCATGATTCAGCAACATTAACAACAACATTAAAACATCCTTGTCCGAACATTTACGAACACATACACATTAACCCGAGAGATTCTACCCCCATTGCCTTTATTAACTATAGCTATTCACCAAGACATACATCTCAATTGGAGTCCACCTTGAATCCCTTGCTCCTTGCTGTCCAAACTTCAAGAATCTGCATTGATGGGCAAAAAGGAGCGTAAGCACATAATGCTTAGTGAGGAATGCTCAAAACCAAAACACCATCAATGCAGCGGGTCATAAAATCACTTTTAAAACAAACCCGATTTGTTTACCAAGCAAAGTTTGAAAACTCCTTTTCATCAACATGCTTAAAACCATGCATTGCACATACATGAAAACCAACCCTTAGCTTAGCAAGCTAAGAAAACCATTTCAAAGCACAACTTACAAAAATCATCCATTTAACCATTCCATGCGTAAACACCATATGCAAAGTTGAATCAAAACTTTGGAAAACACTTCCATTTCATATTACCCTTTCATATACTTGAACATCATTTCAAGCAAGAAACCCTTTTAAACCATTACTCAAGCAATCCAACTCATGCATTAAACAAAGACAACTTATGAATCACAACATCATCATCACATGCCTTTAAAAACAAGTCTTAACAAGACTCCAATGCATTAAAGAGATTTCATGCACACATGCATCATTTACCAAATGATAATCAACACTTGTTCAACATAACAAGTAAACATGCATTCACAAGCATTAAACACTTCCCATGCAACCATGCATCTTTTCAAGCATCTCATGCTTCTTTATGATCAAGAACATTACATTGGATTCCAAGTGATCAACCACATCCACTTTTCAACTCAACACCCGATCGGATACGCGGATCCCGAGCGTTGTCCCTACGCTCCATACACCCTACCAATCCAAGGTCTCCCAAATGGACTTTTAAACACCATTTGACCTTACAAGCCTAAGGTTCCCATGTATGGACTTTTAAACACCATACAACCTTAGCTTTTCCCGAGGTTCCCATGCATGGACTTTTAAACACCATACAACCTCAACATGCACAAGGTTCCCATGTATGGACTTTGAAACACCATACAACCTTTGCATAACCGATTGGTAGTTGTATAACATCACTAACGAGATTCGGGACACCTCACACAAGATCCACACATGGACTTACACTGCCATTGTGATCTTAACAAGCACAAGGTTCCCATATATGGACTTTTAAACACCATATAACCTTTGCTCAACCAAGGTCCTCGAATGGGCATCAACCTCCATTATGACCTTAACCATCTCGTTAGGATACTTGAAGGGAGTTTACCGGTCCACTCTTGACCACTCCACCTCCAAGGCGACTTAATTCACGGTGCACCTAATCCTATAGCCGGCTAACTATATCCGATCAACGAACCAAGAACCACTTTCATCACTTGCCAATATAACCATCTTACCATGTTAATCCACTGATTCACATGCATAATCATAATGCAAAACCATCATTTACCTTAACCAAGAACCAACCATGGACTTACCAACACTATGTTGTTCTTAAATAAACAAGGCTTACACAAGGACTTTCAACCACCTCTATAACCTTAAGCATCACTTACCAAAGTACATCATTAACAACAATAATCCACTGTTTTAAAGCATTAGACAAAGCCATTGAACAACATGCAACACCATGCATCAAAACCACAATTTCCATGTACAAAACCAAGGATCTCTTACCTTGAGCATCCTTCTCAAATGGCTTTCAAAACCAGCATTAAACCATGCTAAAATATGCTTTCAAAACAGATTTAAACCATGCAAAACACGTGCATTTCAATCATCAACCACAATTGCTTTTAAAACCAAATCACAACACAATTCAAGAGCGAAAATCCATTCACTTACTCTTGAGCTTAGCAAAGTTGTTTAGACTTAAACTAAGCTCCCAAAACCTTCAAACCATGGTTTAAAAGCTGAAAACCCAACTTCACTCACCGATACACAAAACAAGGCTAACCAACATGCCTTCCAAGCATCCGAAGCCTTCCGCACCACCTCTAAAGCTCACGGATCAAACTCCCCTGTTTCAAGCACACAACAACAGAGGATTAATGCATCATTATGCATTAAAAACACCAGCAACATAACCAAACTCGCTGCTCATCACAAATCCAACAATTCGGCTACCAAACACAACCGAAATCACCTCCAAACACTTCCAAAACTTAAACCAGCCAAGATCCATCACTTCTAACCATTTTTAAACATCAATTAACATCCAAAATGATCACAAACACGTCCTTATACCTCCAGGTATAACAGATCATCAAAAACACTAAAAAAACAACCAAAAACTCAAGCAAAACTTAGGAAATTCAACCTATCCGGGATTGCATTAATTAAACCTCAACTTCTAATCAATTTAGCATTCATTTAACATCATTTTGACACTTCAAAACACTGCCCAAACAGATCACACGAAAATTCCACCAAAATCACCAAATCTTGCATTTTAAGCCAAAATCAAGATTTCAATTGAAAAGCCATTAACAAAACACAAATCAAGGATTGAGAACTTAGGAATTTCAGTAAAGAACTGAGAGTTTAGAGGAGAAGGACGTTCTTACCTCCAAACTTGAATTTCTCCTTTTTAGAGCCAAAAAGCTTGATGAAACAACTTGCAAATTGAGAGGTTTTGTTGTAGAGATGATTAGGAATCAAAAGAGAGTTGAAATGAGTGATTTAGATTGACAAAATCAGAGAAGAAAGTCTGGAGAAATGTGTTTGGGTGGAGAGAAAATGAGAGAAAAGGAAAATTGAGAGAAAATAAAAAGTTAGTTATAAAATGGTAAAATGATTTCCCTCCACATTTCATAAACTTTAAAATCAGAATAAAGCCTTAAAATATCTTAGAAAAATCTGGAGAAACTCTTTTTGGAATAATAGCTCCTTAAAGATTCAAAGTTTCAATCCTTTATAAAACAGTCACGCAACTTTCAAAAATTACATTTTGGTCACTAGCCAAAATGTCAACCTTCCGAACCTCATTTTCCAAAATTGATTTCACAGTTCACTTTTATATATTAAAATATGATTTTAGAACATTTTTCCATATTTTTAATGCAACCCGAACTAGGCTTTCCTAAATTCACTCTTATATATTCGATCAGCACTTTGACCGAACCGGTCAACGCCCAAAACTTCTGAGCCCAAAACCGGGGCGTTACAGAACACGTGACCGTTGGGGGCTGACATTGGTAGTTAAATGTTTTGTATTGTTTGCAATTTAGTCCCGAATCATGTTTGTGCAATTGTATGAGTTTGGGATGTCCGTTTGAGCTGAAATTTGACAGAGAAGCATGAAACCTGATAAATTTTAAGATGGTAACTTTAATTTGGGTTAAGTCCTCCTAATTTACAGAATTTACAATTTAGTCCCTAAAGTTGTAAATTGTACAATTGGGTCCCTGCTTGATCTCTGATGTTTGTGATCTTTGAGTATGATGTTTGTATGATCACCATTAGGGTTAATGAGCATCTAGACAAGTTTTAAAAAGAAAAAAAAGGGTCGTTAATCAAGGTTGACTTTCGGGTTGACTTTGGTTTTCCCCGTGTGACTTCCTTGATTCGGGTCAACCGTCTAGGCCGGGTTAAGGGGGTTAGATCTAAACTTGGGGAATTTGAAACGGTAAAGATGACAGAAGGTTGCATGAGTATTCTTCATCGGCAACCACCCAGAAAAAGAAGGATCCGAGGAGCTTCATCATACCTTGCGTAATTGGAAATAAATATGTGGGTAAGGCACTTTGTGATCTTGGTGCTAGTGTTAATTTAATGCCAAAATCTGTTTTTCAGAAATTAGGTATTGGAAAGGCGAGCCCACGACAGTAACTCTGCATCTGGCAGACTGCTCTTACGTTCATCCAGAAGGAAAAATTAAAGATATTCTGGTAAGAGTGGATAAATTTATTTTTCCTGCTGACTTTCTTGTTTTAGATTATGAAGCAGACGAAAACGCACCAATCATCCTTGGGCGACCCTTCTTAACCACGGGAAGATCACTGATTGATGTGGAGAAATGAGAACTCACCATGCGAGTGAACGATCAAGAGATTAAGTTGAATGTTCTCCAAGCGATGAAGCATGCTGATGCAGACGAGGAATGCAAGGCTATCACTGAAGTTGCCTTTGATCAACCCTGCATCAGGTCAGGCTGTCACGATTTAAAATTTGGTCACTGCCGCGGCAGCCGCCTACAGGAGTATCACGACAACACCGATGACAGCAACTCCTCTAAATCCGATACATCTGATACTGAAGATCAGGAGGAGGTAAACTGGTTAGGCAATTGTCCAGGTAAGTTATTCGAACCTTTAAATTATACTTCGGATAACCATGCAATTCAAAAGCCATCTACTGTTGAACCACCTGCCTTAGAACTGAAGCCCCTGCCAGGGCAGCTAAAATATGCTTTTCTTGGTTCAAATGATACATTGCCCATAATCATCTCTTCTAAGCTGCCGTAGGAACAGGAACGGCAGGTAATAGGCATGCTACGACAGCACAAAAAGGCGATTGGATGGACGATCGCTGATATTCAAGGCATTAGTCCGACGTTATGCATGCACAAAATCCTTTTAGAGGAAGATCATAAGCCGACTATAGATGCCCAAAGGCGGCTAAACCATGCGATGAAAGAGGTGGTGCGTAAAGAGATAATCAAATGGTTAGATGCTGGTATTATTTACGCCATCTCTAACAGCAAATGGGTGAGCCCGGTGCAATGCGTTCCAAAGAAAGGAGGAATGACCGTGGTGACTAATGAAAACAATGAGTTAATCCCAACCAGGACTGTGACCGGTTGGAGGGTTTGTATGGACTATCAGAAGCTTAACAAAGCTACCCGAAAGGACCACTTTCCTTTACCCTTTATTGATCAAATGCTTGATAGATTAGCGGGTAAACCTTACTATTGTTTTCTTGATGGTTAATCAGGTTATAATCAAATTGCCATCGCACCGGAGGATCAAGAAAAGACGACCTTCACATGCCCCTACGGAACGTATGCTTTTAGGAGAATGCCTTTTGGATTATGCAATGCACCCGCCACCTTCCAAAGGTGCATGATGGCCATATTCTCCGATATGGTAGAGGACTTCCTTGAGATATTTATGGATGATTTTTCAGTCTTTGGGGATGATTTTGAGAGCTGCCTCGGCAATCTACAAAAGGTACTTGAAATATGTGAAAAAGCAAACCTAGTTTTAAATTGGGAAAGATTCCACTTTATGGTGGATGAAGGGATAGTCCTTGGCCATAAGATTAGCTGCCGTGGGATAGAAGTCGACAGAGCCAAAATAGAAGTGATCGAGAAGCTGCTGCCGCCGACCACAGTCAAGGGTATTAATAGTTTTTTAGGGCATGCTGGTTTTTACCGGAGATTCATTGCAAATTTCTCAAAAATCACCAAGCCCCTATACCATCTTTTGGAGCAGAACCGACCCTTTGACTTTAATGATGAACGTACTGAAGCATTCAAGGTTCTGAAGGAAAAACTGGTAACAGCCCCAATAGTACAGCCACCAGACTGGACACAGCCATTTGAAATCATGTGTGATGCTAGTGACTATGCTGTCGGGGCAGCACTTGGGCAGCGGAGAGACAAGTTATTCCATGTCATATATTATGCTAGTAAGACACTAAATGACGCCCAAGTGAATTACACCACCACAAAAAAGGAGCTATTAGTTGTGGTATTCTCCATTGACAAGTTTCGTTCTTACATACTTGGGACGAAGGTAATAGTGCACACAGACCATTCTGCCCTGAAGTATTTGTTCGCAAAAAAGGACGCAAAGCCTCGATTGATACGGTGAATTCTACTATTGCAAGAATTTGACCTCGAAATCAAGGACAAAAAAGGGACAGAAAATCAGGTGGCAGATCACTTGTCAAGGTTGGAGAAGGGACAAAGTCTACCAACAGATGAGACAAACATATTGGAGACCTTCCCAGATGAGCAGCTCTTTGCTGCCGCAATCATTGTCGCGACAGCCATGGCGGCAGGTAAGTCTTCTGAACTTCCCTGGTATGCTGATTTTGTTAATTTTATAGTTAGCGGAATAATTCCTTCTGATCTTAATTACTAAGCCAGGAAGAGGTTCCAAAATGATGTTAAGCATTATTATTGAGATGAACCTCTTCTTTTCAAACTATGTGCAGATCAGGTTATAAGGAGGTGTGTACCACAAGAAGAGCAAGAAGACATACTTCATCACTGTCATTGTAACCCCCTTAACCCGGCCTAGACGGTTGACCCGAATTAAGAAAGTCACACGGGGAAAACCAAAGTCAACCTTGATTAACGACCCTTTTTAAAACATCACTTGCCAATATACATCATTTTCATCATTTAATCCACTGTTTTAAGCATTAAACCAAGCCATATTCATCATGCATTTAAAAGCATCAAACCACATTTAATCAATGTACAAAAACAAGGTACTCTTACCTAGAGTTTCCCTCAACATATGGCTTACAACATCAGCAAATACCATGCTAAATCATGCTTTCAAAACAGTAATTAAAACATGCAATAAACCACTTTGCATCACAACAAAATCATGGCCACCACTAGAGAGTAATTCCGAAAACTTACACTTGAGCTTAGCAAAGTTGTTTAGACTTAAACTAAGCTCCCAAGACATTGGTTTCAAAGCTGAAAACCCAATTTCACACACGCACTCACCGATTCCACTTTTCTTCAAGCCAAAGCTCCAAATCAAGCTTCCGGATCAACAACTCTTGGATCCAAAGATGCCTCCCCTGTTTCAACACATCAAAGCAGAGGATTAATGCATCATCATGCACTAATTGCTTCAATGAAAGCACCTAAACTCGCTGCTCTCATCCACACACCATTTTCGGCCACCAAACACAACCGAAAATGCATCCAAACCACTTCTAAACAAAGCCCAGCCATAAACCAGCAAAACCACACATCCTTTAACATCATATAACATCTAAAAACAACCTATTAACATCCTTATACCTCCAGCAACATCAGATCCACAAGATCACCTCAAAAACCACCTTGAATCACAAGCTAAACTTAGGAAACTCAACCTATCCGGGATTGCATCAATCAAAACTCAATTCCTTATCAAATTAGAGTTCATTTAACATCAAAAACACATCTCAAATCACAGATTAATCAGATCTAACGAAAATCATCAAAAATCACCAAATCTTGCATTATAAACCAATATCCATTTCACCACTTAAAAACCTTTAATAAAACATCAATTAAGGATTGAAAACTTAGGAATTTCAGTAAAGAACTTATAGTTTAGAGGAGAAGGACGTTCTTAGCTCCAAACTTGAGTTTCTCCTCTTTTTCGAATCAAAAACCCTGTTGAAACAAGTAGCAAATGGTGAGGTTTTGTAGATACTATGATTAGGAATCAAAAGAGAATTGAAAGGAGGGATTTAGGTGAGAAAATCAGATCAAATTCTCTGGAGAGAAAGTGTTTGGGTTGAGAGAAAATGAGAGAAAGAAAATTGAGAAAAGTTAGTTGCAAAAATATCCAAAATAGCCAAATGGCTTTCCCTCCACTTTTAATATCATTTAAAATTAGAATTTATTCTTAAAATATCTTAGAAAAATCTGGAGAAACTCCCTTTGGGTAAATAGCTCCTTAAAGATTCAAAGTTTCAACCCTTTATAAAACAGTCACCAAACTTTTGAAAATTACATTTTGGTCACCAGCCAAAATGTCACACTTCCAAAACTCATTTTCCAAAATTGATTTCACAGTTCACTTAATTATATTAAAAGATGATTTTAGAACATTTTTCCATATTTTTAATGCAACCCGAACTAGGCTTTCCTAATTTCACCTCTTTAGATTCGAACAGCACTTTGACCAAACCGGTCAACGCCCAAAACTCCTAAGCCCAAAACCGGGGCGTTACAACTCTCCCCCCCTTAAGAAATTTCGTCCTCGAAATTTACCTGAAGGAAAGAGATAAGGAAACTGCTTCAGCATGTCTTCCTTCCGCTCCCACGTGGCTTCCTCAACACCTCGATGCTTCCACAGCACCTTTACCAACTCAATGAAATTGCCACGAAGAACCTTGCTATCCGAATCCAGAACCTTCACCGGTTCCTCATCATAGGTCAAATCCGGATTCAAAACCACTTCCTCCACAGGCATCACATGCGAAGGATCAGATCTATACTTCCGGAGCATAGAAACATGGAACACATCATGAATCTTCTCCAACTCCTGAGGTAACCTCAACCGATACGCAACAGGACCCACACGCTCAACCACCTCATATGGTCCAATGTACCTAGGGCTCAACTTACCCTTCCGACCAAACCTCATCACCTTCTTCCAAGGCGAAACCTTCAAGAACACACGGTCACCCACCGCATACTCTATCTCCTTACGCTTCAAATCCGCGTAAGACTTTTGCCGATCAGAGGCAGCCTTCAACCGCTCACAAATGAGCTTCACCTTCTCGGTGGTCCCTTTCAACAAAGCCGGCATTGAAACCAACTTTTGACCAGTTTCAGCCCAACAAAGAGGAGTCCTACACTTCCTCCCATACAGAGCCTCATAAGGTGCCATTTGTATACTCGCCTGATAACTATTGTTATAAGCGAACTCAACCAAAGGCAGATGCTTCTCCCAAGAACCTTGTAACTCAATCACGCAGCACCTCAACATATCCTCCAAAATCTGAATAACCCGCTCAGACTGACCATCCGACTGAGGATGATAGGATGTACTGAAATGTAACCTTGTACCCAGAGCTTGATGCAAACACTTCCAAAAACGCGATGTGAACCTCGTATCCCTATCCGACACAATCGGCTTAGGCACACCATGCAGCCGCACAATCTCAGCAATGTACAGCTCTGCCAGCTTATCCAAAGAAAACGTAGTATGCACAGGCAAGAAATGCGCACACTTCGTCAGGCGATCCACAATCACCCAAACAGATTTCTTCTTTGATGGAGACAAAGGTAAACCAGATACAAAATCCATGGTAACCCTCTCCCACCTCCATTCAGGGATTTTCAACGGTTGCAACAAACCAGAAGGAACCTGATGTTCAGCCTTGACCCGCTGACACACCAAACACTTGCTTACAAACTCTGCAACATCCTTCTTCAAACCCACCCAATAGTACTCATCACGAAGATCACGATACATCTTAGTACTACCAGGGTGCATAGCAAAAGGACTACTATGACCTTCAGTCAGAATAGCACGCCTCAACTCAGCATCAGCAGGCACTACTATCCGACTACCAAAACACAACACACCATCCTCATTAAAGCAGAAATCCGAAGGTCTACCCTCCACGATATCCTGAACATGAGACACCAAGGAATCATCCAACAACTGCTTTTCCTTGATCAACTGAACCAACGATGGTTTCACTTGTAACTCAGCAACAAGACCACCATCTCGCGATATGCTCAAGCTAGCAAACATAGCCCTCAGCTCAACAGCTACCTTCCTACTCAAGGCATCCGCAACAACATTATCTTTTCCAGGATGATACTCAATCGTCAAATCATAATCCTTGAGCAACTCCAACCAACGCCGCTGCCTAAGATTCAACTCCTTCTGAGACATCAGATACCTCAAACTCTTGTGATCTGTGTACACAATACACTTCTCACCATACAGATAATGTCTCCAGATCTTCAGAGCAAAAACCACTGCAGCCAGCTCAATGTCATGCTTAGGATAATTGCGCTCATGCACCTTCAACTGCCGCGATGCATAAGCCACAACCTTACCCTCTTGCATCAGCACACATCCCAAACCAACATAGGATGCATCACTATAGACCACAAACTCTTTCCCTGATTCAGGCTGAACAAAGATAGGAGCTTGCGTCAAAGCCGCCTTAAGCTTCTCAAAAGCCTGCTGTCTCGCTTCCGTCCACTCATACTTAACATCCTTTTGCAACAGCTTCGTCAAAGGAGCAGCAATCTTGGAAAAACCATCCACAAACCTCCGGTAGTATCTCGCCAAACCAAGGAAACCAAATGTAACAAAACTGCTGCCAAGGTGCTGCAGTCCGGATTTTATTGGCCGTCACTGTACAAAGATGCACAAATCTTCTATAAGAACTGTGACAGGTGCCAAAGGACAGGAAACATCTCGAGGAGAAACGAGATGCCGCTGCAGAACATTCTAGAAGTCGAAATTTTCAACGTTTGGGGGATTGATTTTATGGGACCTTTTCCATCTTCATGTGGGAATCTATACATCCTCCTAGCAGTAGATTATGTCTCTAAATGCGTTGAAGCTATTGGCACTCAAAAGAATAATGCCAAGACAATCCAAAAGTTTTTACACAAAAACATTTTTTCTTGGTTTGGCATCCCTAAGGCGATTATCAGTGATGAAGGGAGACATTTTGACAATAGGGTTATTCATGCCGCCTTGAAGAAATATGGTTTCAAGCATCGGATCGCGACAACATATCACCCACAAACCAATGGACATGCTGAAATATCTAATAGGGAAGTTAAGAACATTCTTGAGAAGATGGTTAAGCCAACTAGGAAAGATTGGTCTTTGCTCCTCACTGATGCATTATGGGCATATATGACAGCTTTTAAGACTCCGTTGGGCATGTCTCCATACCGATTGATTTATGGAAAAACCTGTCATCTACCTGTCGAGATAGAGCACAGAGCATATTGGGCGATCAAGGGAGTGAATATGGACTTGGACAAGGCAGGCCAGAAAAGGCTGTTAGATTTGAACGAGATTGAAGAAATACAGACAATGACTTACGACAATGCAAGAATTTACAAGGAGAAAACTAAGAAGTGGCATGACAGGAAGTTGCTGCCACGACAGTTCTGCCCAGGGCAGCTTGTATTGTTGTTCAATTCTAGACTAAAACTCTTCCCAGGGAAGCTAAAATCTAGATGGTCTGGCCCGTTCCAAGTTGTACAAGTTTTTCCCCATGGTGCCATCACAATCCGATCATTAAAAGACGGGCACCAATTCAAAGTCAACGAACACCGCCTCAAGCATTATCAGGGGACTGAAGCCCCAGAATACAAGAAGTGGTTACCTTAGGAGATGCCCCACAAGGCATCCCTAATTTAACCTAAATTTTATTTTTATTTATTTTTATTATTTATTATTTATTAGGAAATAAGGTTTATTTTATTCGAATAATGTTTTTATGTTTACTTTTTTTAGGAAATAAAGGAGGCAAGAAGAATAGGAGAAGTGACCCAAGCCCACCATCCATCCATCAGCCCAACAAAGCCCAATATTGAAGCCTGTCGTTCCAGCTGCCGCGGCAGACAAGGAAAAGACAGGTTGTCACCAGACTGTCACAGCAGACGCGGAAATGTGTGACAGACGCATAAAAGACACGGAAACGCGTGTCAGACGCGTCAGACATGCTAAAGCTCAACAGTCGCCCCGTTATTCACGCCTGCCATTACAGCTTCAACGGGCAGCAACTCCTCCTCTATAAAACCCCGTTTCATTTTCATTTCATTCACTTCTGTTTTTTTTCTTACTTGCTCTCCCCTTTAGTTTTCATTTGCTTTATTTTACTTTCAACAACCCTTGCACTAACATGTCTTCTAGAAGAACCCGCCGCAGTGCTGCTTCAACTTCTTCACCGGCAGCACCTACCCCACAATCCTTTGCTACTAGAGACTTATGGGAAGAAAGAGGCTTTATTTACACTCCAAGAGCAGTCAATATGGGCCTCAAGCCCTTCATCGCAAGGACGATTAGAGCTCTCTTGTGGGAAACATTCGCGGAGCAGCCAACATAGATGAATGAGATGCTAGTGAGGGAATTCTATGCTGCCATCGGCAGCAGGACGGCAACAACAGTGACTGTCCGAGGGACAGAAGTGCAGTTCATAGCCGAGCGCATTATTTCTTTCTATGGCCTCTACTTCGGCCCCAACGATGATGCCCACCAGCAGTTCCTTGACACTCTAGATGATGCTGCCTATGACGCTATCATGGCAGAAGTAACGGAAGAAGGGACTGAATGGAACGCAAGCCGCAAAAATCCCCACACAGTGAAGAGGGGGCAGCTGCTGCCGGAGGCAAAACTGTGGAATGCCTTCATTAAAAAGAGGATCCTGCCGTCGTCGCATCATACCACCGTTGACCAGCAGATATTAGCCTTAATACACTCTATTTTAAATGAACGACCCATTAATGTGGGAAGTTATATGCGAGAGAGTATTTTGGAAAGTGCACATCGACCGTCGGGCCTCCTTTTCCTCCCCTACCTCATCACGTCCCTATGCCGCAGTCATAATGTGCCGGAAGCCGACACCGATTGCATAGTGAAAGGACGGGGTTGGACAGAAAAGAATATCATCAGCCTCATGGAGTTGACAGTGGAAACCCCTCTCTCATCTTTCAACCCCACTGCCGCCCCAACTGAATCATCAGAGCAGCCAAATCCTGAACATGCCGCCGCAGCAGCTACTCCGACAGACCCCTCTAATCAAATACTAGCTTCCATTCAAAGGATGGAGGACAGACATTTGGGCCTCATGACATTCATCAAGGACTTTGCCACATCCACGGTAAATTTTATTCAAACTACTTTAAATTTCCCTGATGTTGTTTTCCCCACCTTCCCTGCCCACTACTTCACTGTCCCCACCCCTGTCCACACACCTACACATGCTGCAACCCCACAAACACCATCTGCCGCCTCCATACCATCACATGCCCCGACGGCAGCCGGCAGCACCCATGCCAAAACATCCGCTCGAGGAACAAAGCGACCAGTGCCCTCGGATGACCTTGCTGCCTTCGTTGTTGGGTTCTCTTCCTCTTCCGTCTGGGCACACAACGACGATGAACCCTCTATTCAGAGGAACCTGTCGAAAGAATTTACACCGGTGAAGAGGCAGAAAAGAATGGCAGATAAGAAAACTCTGCCAAGGGCCAACAGCAGCAGTGACAGCAGCAGTAGCAGATCTGATATTCAGGTTGTACAGCAACAACCCCAGCCCGCCCCAAGAGCCAGAATCCGCCGCCAAATCCGCCTCAGCAGCAGCAGTGAAGACAGTGCTTAAAATTTAAGTTTCTTATTTTCTCATTACTGCCTGCCATTTATATATTTTGTGATGTACTGCCTTCATATGTTTTCATTTTTATTTTGTCATTTGCATTGAGGGCAATGCAACCCTCGAGTTTGGGGGTGGCAACCCTCCATATTTATGGAGTACATCTTAGTTAAAATTTGTGTCTTTTACTTAGTTTATTTTTGCATAAAAAAAATCTGAAAATATTGAAATTTTGGCTGAAAACTGTGAACTGAACTTGCCTGTCGTGACATCTCTGTCGTGGCAGTAACTTTAGGATAGTTTAAGGAGAAGTTTAGAGCCTTTCTATAGTTCTGAAAACTTAAACACCATTGTGACTGTTATACTACTTAGACTTCTTTTAGCCAAACTAGAATAGGAAGCTTAGCACTTGAATAGCCCCTAGAGGTGCCTAACACTGGCTCTAGGAAAGAAGTTTAGCAAAAGAGACTCAACAATCCTAGAGGTGCCCGAAACTGGCTCTAGGAAGTTAACTAGAGGTGCCTACAACTGGCTCTAGTAAAACTTTAGAGAAATCGAGTCAAAACAAAAAAACAAAGAAGCATGAAAATGTGCCTTCAAAAAAGATAAACTTTGGCATAAAAATTCGAGTTAAGAGTTGAATATTCTAGTGAAACTAAGAGAGTCTTGGCATATAACTGTTCACAAGCATGCACACACTGCACGAGGACTATAGTGAGATTCCGGACAAATCCTAAATTATACGACAAGTTGCTGCCATCACAGGGAACGAACGACGGGTAAGGGAAAGTTCACTGTTTGAAAGCCAAAAAAAAATATTTCATTTTTCTTTTAGGTCCTAGTTGCTTGAGGACAAGCAAAAACTTGAGTTTGGGGGTGTGTTGAGTGTGTAAAAGTTCTATTATTTACACCCTTTTTAACCCATATTTCTGCTGCATTCAAGCATCATTTCATTGCATTTAGGTTAGTTTACAGCAAAACATCACAAATATATTAAAGGCACAGATTCTACTAAAGAATGGCTGATTTTGCAGGTTGTTGCCATAGTAGACGGAGAAGGCAGGCGCGGGGCAGAGAAGCAGAAGAGCTGAACTGGAAAAGCAGACAAAGAGGACGATGCTGCCATGGTGCCGCCATGACAGCAGAGGACGACAGAAAGTTAGTGGAGAAAAAGCAAAGTGGACCTCGATAAATAGAGAAAATTCTGCTCGTCTGTCGTGTGAAAACCTTATATTTTTCCAAGCCCCGGATCGAAAGATATGTCAAGCCCAAAGCTCAAGGAGAGAAAATCCCAAGAAACAAGGAGGACGGCTGGAAAGTAGATTCCTTGAAGATTAAGTCTTTATTAGAATCATACTTTTAGTTAAAGTTGTAATCCTTGTTAACTTAGATAACTTGAGCCCAAAGCTTATATAAGGGCATATATTTTAACCTAGGGACATATCATATCCAATACCCCATAACCGATAACCAAAAACCCCTAGCCGTTTACCTGCCGCCGACATGTTCTAAAATCCCCCTAGGGCCACGGGTTGATTTGTAAAGTAGTTGCAAGGGTTGTTTTGTTTTAGGAATTTTCAGTTCAATAAAATAAATTTCAAGTTCTCTTATTTTGGTTATTAATATCTTGCAAGAGCATCGGGAGAGCATTGTGAGGTTATCTATTTACTTAGCATCGGGAGAGTTAAGTATACGAAAGAAATAAGAGAAAGTTCTCTAGTTTATAGTTGAACTATCTCGTGCCTAGGGATAGGGCGAGGTTAAGTGGCTAAAGAAGAATTCATACACATCGGTGTTCATTCTTCGATTCACGCCGGGAGGTATCATCAAGACGTGATCATCGACAGACTTGGACCTAGGGATAGGCCAAGGCAGATCTGGGATTCTTGCCAAACTTGAAAGTACTGAGTTGAGTGTTTGCTTCCGCGACGATCAACGGACTGCCGCCGTGACAGGTGCTGCCGCGACGGGCGCGACGACAGAACTGGATTTCCTAAACTCTGCAATACCTGCACTATTGAGTAATTCAATACCAGCCCATTCTCTCTATCTTGATATCTTTACTCTTTTATTTACGTTTACTTCTTTATTTTCGTGACAACTCTCAAATATTTCCTTTACTTTCGTGCAGTGAATTAAGGTGAAGCTATTAGCCCAATCCCTGTGGAGACGATATCCGATACTTCGTATCACTTTACTACTTGCGTCGTGTATACTTGCACTACCATTGCGATAGACTATTTTACACGCAACACAACGAATGGATTGTTGCTGGACAAAGATCCAGAAGACGCAATGGCGGTATTGAAAAATCTGGTGAAGAACGAGGAACAGTTTTCTACATCAAGAAGAAGGGGTAAAAGAGTACTAGCTGTGAAGGATTATGAGGCCAACAATTCTCTAAAAACAGAGGTGGCATATCTCACTAAGGCAATGAAAAAGCTCTTGAAAGAAGATTCACAGCCTGCCTACTCTACTGAAGAGGTATGCGTAACTTGCGATGGGAATCACAGTTCGGAAGATTGTCCGCTACAGTTAGAAGAAGGGATGTATGTTAGGAACTACAATAAACAGAACTACAATTCCAACAACTACAATCCCAATTGGAGAAAGGATCCTAAGTTCTCTTAGACCAACCCTAGTAATGCCCTGAATCCTCAAGCACAGAACACTCAAAATCAGGGGGGGAACCTAGGTTACTGACTCGGCAGCAAGCGCAGCAGCAGCAGCAACAACAACCATCGGATGCCACGCCTAGTATACTGGAGCAGACCTTGGCTACGTTTATGTCTCAAACAGGAACCTACATTGAGAACATGAATCACTTTGTCAAGAAAACTGAGTCATTCATGGATAAAACAGAGATGTGGATGACCAATCATGAAGCTACTATGAAATCACTGGAGACACAGATGGGTTAGGTTTCCCAGCATATTAAACCGAGGCGGTGTAAAGCCATCACTACTAGGAGTGAGAAGAAATTACCAGGGCTGGAGAAGGAAGCTGAATCAGTTAAGGAACCAACCTTGAAGTCAACTACCGAGAACGCTGCCCTGGCCGACGACAAACAGCCTGCTGCCGATGAACCTGTCATGACAGCAGAAGGGACAGAGGAGAAAGATGAAGAATCTAAGCCTCCTCAGATCCGAATGCAGTAGGAAGGACGTATTGCTGATTATCGTCCTCCACCTCCTTTTGCTCAGCGGTTACAAAAATTGAAACAGGAATCCCAGCTTAAGAAGATCTATGATATTTTTAAGCAAGTCCACATCAACATTCCGTTGTTAGATGCTATAAAGAAGATGCCTGGTTATGCCAAATTTCTCAAGGATGCCATGTCAAAGTAATCCAGACTTGGGGAATTTGAAACGGTCAAAATGACAGAGGGATGCATGAGTATTCTGCACAAGCATCCACCCCAGGAGAAGAAGGATCATGGGAGCTTCATCATACCGTGCATAATCGGATATAAATTTGTAGGTAAGACACTTTGTGATCTTGGTGCTAGCATAAACTTAATGCCCAAATATGTTTTTCAAAAATTAGGTATTGGAAAAGCTCAGCCCACAACAGTAGTACTGCAGCTGGCAGACCGCCCTTACGTTCATCCAGAAGGGAAAATTGAGGATATTCTGGTAAGAGTGGATAAATTTATTTTTCCTGTTGCCTTTCTTGTTTTAGATTGTGAAGAAGATGAGAATGCACCAATCATCCTGGCGCGACCCTTCTTAGCCACAGGAAGATCACTGATTGATGTGGAAAAAGGAGAACTCACTATGAGAGTGAGCGATCAAGAGATCAAGATGAATGTTCTCCATGCAATAAAACATGCTAATGCAGAAGAAGAATGCAAGGCTATCACTGAAGTTATCCTTGACCAACCCTGCATCAGGTCGGGCTGCCACGACATCAAAATTGGCCACTGCCCTAGCAGCCATTTAGAAGACTGTCACGGCAGCGATGACGACAACAGCTCCTCATAATCTGACATATCTGATACTGAAGATCAAGAGGCGGTAAATTGGATAGGCAATCGTCCAGGTAAGTTATTCGAGCCCTTAAACTATACCTCAGATGAACATATAGTCCAAAAGCCATCAACTATAGAGCCACCTATTCTAGATCTTAAGCCCCTGCCAGGGCAGCTTAAATATGTTTTCCTTTGTTTAAATGATATGTTGCCCGTAATCATCTCTTCCAAGTTGATGCAGGAACAGGAGCAGTAGCTGATAGGGATGCTACAGCAGCACAAAAAGGCTATTGGATGGACGATAGCTGATATCCAAGGCATCAGCCCGGCACTATCCATGCATAAAATCCTCTTAGAGATCATAAAATGGCTAGATGCTGGAATAATCTATGCCACTCTCGGATAGCAAGTGGGTGAGCCCGGTGCAATGCGTTCCTAATAAAGGAGGAATAATCGTGGTAACCAACAAAGAAAACGAGCTAATCCCAACCAGGACTGTGACCGGTTAGAGGGTTTGTATGGACTACCAGAAGCTTAATAAAGCTACCCGGAAGGACCATTTTCCCCTGCCCTTTATTGATCAAATGCTTGATAGATTAGCAGGAAAGCCTTACTATTGTTTTCTTGATGGATACTCAGGTTATAATCAAATAGTTATCGCACTAGAGGACCAAGAGAACACGACATTCACTTGCCCATACGGTACTTACGCTTTTCGGAGGATGCCATTTGGACTTTGCAATGCACAAGCAACCTTTCAAAGGTGTATGATGGCAATATTCTCCGATATGGTGGAGGATTTCCTTGAGATATTCATGGATGATTTTTCTAACTTTGGAGACAATTTTGAAAGCTGCCTTGGCAACCTACAAAAAGTGCTCGAGAGATGTGAGAAAGCAAACTTGGTGTTGAATTGGGAGAAATGTCACTTCATGGTGGATGAAGGGATGGTCCTAGGCCATAAAGTAAGTTGTCGTGGCATAGAAGTCGATAGAGCTAAGATCGAGGTAATTAAAAAGCTTCCCCCACCCACCACAGTCAAGGGAATCAGGAGTTTCTTAGGGCATGCTGGTTTTTATCGAAGGTTTATCGCAAACTTTTCGAAGATCACCAAACCCTTATGCCATCTTCTGGAGCAGAACCGTCCCTTCGACTTCAACGCTGAATGTACTGAGGCACTCAAGGTTCTGAAAGAAAAGCTGGTAACAGCCCCAATAGTACAACCACCAGATTGGAAACTACCATTTGAGATCATGTGTGATGCTAGTGACTACGTTGTCAGGGCAGCACTTGGGCAGAGGAAAGACAAGCTCTTTCATGTGATATACTACGCCAACAAAACACTGGACGACGCCCAAGTAAACTACACCACAACAAAGAAGGAACTGTTAGCTGTGGTGTTCTCGATTAACAAGTTTCGTTCTTATATACTTGGAACGAAGGTCATTGTCCACACAGACCACTCTGTATTAAAGTATCTATTCACCAAAAAGGATGCAAAGCCTAGACTGATACGTTGGATTCTGCTACTGCAAGAGTTCGACCTTGAGATCAAGGACAAAAAGGGGACAGAGAACCAAATCGCAGATCACTTGTCAAGACTAGAGAAGGGAAAGAGTTTCCCCACAGACGAGACACAATTACTGGAGACCTTCCTTAACGAGCAGTTGTTCGCTGCCACAAGCACTACCGCGACAACCATGGCGGCAGGTAAGTTTTCTGAACTCCCCTGGTATGCTGATTTTGTTAATTATTTAGTTAGCGGAATAACTCCTCCTAACCTTAATTATCAAGCTAGGAAGAGATTCCAAAATGATGTTAAGCATTATTATTGGGACGAACCTCTTCTTTTCAAATATTGTGCAGATCAGGTTATCAGGAGATGTGTACCACAGGATGAACAGGAAGTTGTGCTTCATCACTGCCATGGTTCACAGTATGGAGGACATTTAGGTGGTAACAAAATTGCTGCCAAGGTTTTGCAATCAGGATTTTATTGGCCGTCACTGTTCAAGGATGCCCAGACATTCTACAAAAATTGTGACAAATGTCAACGGACTGGAAACATATCAAGGAGACATGAGATGCCACTTCAAAACATTCTAGAAGTCGAGATCTTCGACGTTTGGGGGATTGATTTTATGGGACCATTCCCAACTTCATGTGGGAACTTATATATCCTCCTGGCAGTGGACTATGTGTCCAAATGGGTTGAAGCGATAGCTACTCAGAAAAACGATGCCAAGACGGTTCAGAGGTTTTTGCATAAAAAGATATTTTCCAGATTTGGCATCCCTAAGGCGATCATCAGTGATGAAGGAACGCATTTTGACAATAGGGTTATAGCTGCTGCCTTGAAAAAGTATAGTGTCAAACATCGAATCGCAACAGCGTATCACCCTCAGACCAATGGACATGCTGAAATATCCAACAGAGAGGTTAAGAACATTCTTGAAAAGATGGTTAAGCCAACTCGGAAGGACTGGTCTCTACACCTCAATGATGCATTATGGGCCTACTGAACAACATTCAAAACTCCATTGGGAATGTCACCCTACCGGCTGATTTATGGGAAAACATGCCATCTACCTGTTGAGATTGAGCACAGAGCATACTGGGCCATCAAAGCAGTGAATATGGACTTGGAAAAAGCAGGACAAAAAAGGCTAGTTGATCTGAATGAGATTGAAAATATTCGAGCAATGGCCTATGACAACGCAAGAATCTATAAAGACAAGACAAAGAAGTGGCATGACAAGAAGTTGTTGCCACGACAGTTCTGCCCAGGGCAGCTTGTGTTGTTGTTCAACTCTAGGTTGAAACTCTTCCCAGGGAAGCTGAAATCTAGGTGGTCTGGCCCATTCCAAGTGGTGCAGGTTTTTCCCCATGGTGCCATCACAATCAGATCTTTAAAAGACGGGCACCAATTTAAAGTCAATGGACAAAGATTGAAGCATTATCAGGGGACTGAAGCCCCAAGAATGCAGGAAGTGGTTACTTTGGGAGATGCCCCTCCTGGCATCCCCAATTTAACCTAATTTATTATTATTATTATTATTATTATTATTATTATTATTATTATTATTATTATTATTATTATTATTATTATTATTATTTATATATATTAGGTAATTAGAATTATTTTATCTTTAGGAACTAAAGTTTTAATTTTTATTTTCAGGAAATGAAGGAGACAAGGAGAAAAGGAAAAGTGAATGCAGCCCACTATCTTTCCATAAGCCCAAAAAGCCCAACTTTAGAGCCTGTCGTTACAGCTGTCGCGACAGACGCGGAAAATCCAGCCTGTCAACATGTTGTCGTGGCAGACACGCAAACGCGTAACAGACGCGCAGCAGACAAGGAAACGCGTGACAGATGCGTCAAAAACCGCGTAACAGCTGGCCCCGTTATTCGCGCCTACTGTTACAGCTCCAACGGGCAGCAAACTCCCCCTCTATATAAACCCCGTTTTACTATTCATTTTCACTCACTTTTACTCTCTCTACTTGTTTCCTCTAGAATTTTACTTGATTTCATTTTCTTTCCACAGTCCTTGCAACATGAGTACTAGAAACACCCGCCGAAGCACTACCTCAGGATCTGCCCCAACAACATCCACTCAAAGCTCCTTCCAAATCCGAGATATGTGGGAGGAGAAAGGCTTCATTTACACCTCCAGAACGGAGAACCTGGGACGACAACCATTCATAGCCCGCAAAATCAGAGCCTTACAGTGGCAGATATTTGCCGAGCAGCTAGAGGAAATGAACGTGACCCTCGTACGGGAATTTTATGATGTCATCGACAGTAGGGAAGCGACAGCAGTTACAGTCCGAGGGAAAGAGGTACCTTTTGAGCCCGAATACATCAACACACTCTATGGGTTCTATGTGGGAAGAAAGGAAGATGGCCACCAAAGATTTATCGAGAGTTTAGAGCCTGCCGACTATGATGTTGTGATGGCAGAACTCACAAACGAGGGCACCGAGTGGAATACCGATCCTAAACACCCAAGGACGGTAAAACGAGTTCAACTCACGCCGGAGGCAAAGCTTTGGAATGCGTTTATCAAGAAGTGGATTATGCCCTCCTCGCACAACACAACAGTCGACCAACCAAGGTTAGCCCTCATCCATTCTATTTTAAATGAGAGGCCAATTAACATTGGCATATACGTTCGGGAG
Organism: Hibiscus tridactylites; assembly: GCA_958450335.1. Classification (NCBI taxonomy): domain Eukaryota; kingdom Viridiplantae; phylum Streptophyta; class Magnoliopsida; order Malvales; family Malvaceae; genus Hibiscus; species Hibiscus tridactylites. The sequence continues at coordinate 53,416,315 of OY288275.1, forward strand.
GGTATATTGGATTGTGCATACCGGCCGTCAGGACCACTCTTCTACCCTTACCACATTATTGCCCTCTACCGCGGCCACAATGTACCGAAAGCTGCCGAGGATTTAAGAGTTCGAGGGAAAGGCTGGACAAACAGGAACATCCTCAGCCTGATGGAACTAAAAGCTGCCACACCCCTGTCGTCTTTTGACCCCACTACCGTGGCAGGTGAGTCGACAAAGCCCACCCACACCGAGCCTACCGCCATAGAAACCAGGCAGCCCACCGCAGCAGCCCCTCCAGCAGACACCTCCACACAAATACTCGCTGCCATACAGAAAATGGAGAAACGACATCTAGGCATGATGAGTTTCATCCGAGACTTCACCACCGCCAGGGTACATTTCATCCACACCTCTCTTAATTTCCCTGATGCACTGTTCCCTGTATTCCCCAACCATTATTTTGCTGCCCCCACCCCTGCCCATACCCCTACCCCTGCTACCACACCAAAAACGCCATATGTTGCGTCCACTTTGACCCCTACCACAACAGCTGCAGACGGCATCCGCACAGTTGATACATCTGCCAGTGGAGCCAAGAGAAACGAGACCATGTCAGACCTCGACAGGTATATTGACAGTTTCTCTTCATCTGAAATTTGGGCGGCATCCGATGACGAGCCCTTTGTTAGGAGAAACTTGTCCAAGGAGTTCACCCCGGCGAAACGACAAAAAATAGGCCCCGGAGTCGAACCAGCAGATAAAGAAAAATCTGACGGCGGCAGTAGCAGCAGCAGCAACAGCGGCGGCAGCAGCTCAGAGGAGGTTCATGTAGTGGAGAAACCACCCCATATCTCCCCTACATGTATTCAACCTCCACGAGAAGCCAAGACCAAGAACACTTCTGCCTCCCCCACCCATCTGCCAGCACCGACAAGTAAAGTCACTGCCCGTCGGTAGATTCAGCTTAGCAGCAAGAGCAGTGGCGGCGACGACAGCGCCTAAATATTTAAGTTTCTTATCTTATATTGTTGTTTGCCATTTTGTTATATTTTGTGATGTTGTTGTTATTTTTCTTCTTCATATCTTCCATTTGCATTGAGGGCAATGCAACCCTCGAGTTTGGGGGTGGCATCCCTCCATTAATGAAGTCTTTTTAAGTTTAAAAATTGTGTCCTTTACTTAGTTTATTTTTGCTTAAAAATTTTTGCTTAAGTCTTTGAACTTCACTTACCTGCCACGACATATGCTATCGCGACAATACCTTTAGGAAATTTTAGGATCTGTTTAGAGCCTTGCTATGATTCTACCCTGTAAAACACTCTTTGTGACTCTTATGCTTTTTAGTTTTCTTTAGTACACTGGAATAGGAATGTTTACCCACTTGAAACTGCCCCTAGAGGTGCCTATCACTGGCTCTAGGAAGATAAGAAAGAAAGAAAAAATATTCAAACTCAATAGCTTGCAAAATTGCCTTGCACTTATTTTAGGAGATTTCTTTTTGATCTAAGTTAGAAAAAACTAAAGGAGCCTAAGAATTGCCTCCAGAAAAAAATTGAAATGGCATAACCTCAAGTTTGTAGTCATAACTATTCTGGTATACTAAGGTAGTCTAGATGCATAAGTGTTCACAAAACTCGCACACACTTCACAAGAATTATAGCATGGTTCCGAATAAGTCCAGAAATGTCCGACAAGGTACTATTCGTGATAGAATACAAGTGATAGGCAAGGAAAAGTTCACTGTTTTAAGCCAAACAAAAAAAATTGTTTATTTCTTTTTAGGTCTGAATTGCTTGAGGGCAAGCAAAACCTTGAGTTTGGGGGTGTGTTGAGTGTGTAAAAGTTCTATATTTTACCCCCTATTTAACCCATATTTTTGCTGCATTTAAGCATAAGTCATTGAATTTTGGATAGATTTCATTTAAACATCACAATTTTATCAAATGGCACAGTTTCTACTGAAATTGGTTGCTTTTGCAGGTAGCTGCTGTAGTAGATGGAGGGCAGTGGAGAAGCAGACGCTGGGCAGTAAAGAAGCAGAGCTGGAACTGGACTGCATACGAGAAGGATGACGCTACCATGGTCGCTGCCGTGGCAGCCAAGAACGACAACAATGGTGACGAGAAGAAGTGAAGTGGGCCTCGACAGAAAGAGAAAATTAAGCCGGTCTGTCATGGAGCACCCTTATATTTTTCCAAGCCCTAGATCAGAATGAAGGTCAAGCCCAAAGTTCAAGGAAGAAACTCCAAGCAAGAAGGAAGGACGAATTAAAGATATATGCTCTGAAGATTTAGTCTTTAATAGAGTTGTACTTCAGTTTAAACTTGTATTCTTGCCATATTAGAAAACTTGAACCCAAGGCCTATATAAAGGCATGTAATTCGACCTAGGGAAGGATATCTTACTCTCTAGCCTTCTTCCCATAACCCTAGTCATTTTCCCCTTCTCATCATGTTCTAAACTTTCCCTAGGGCTAAGGGTTGATTTATAAAGTAGTTGCAAAGATTGCATTTGTTTTAGGAATTTTTCTGTTCAATAAAATAGACTTCAAGTTTGCTTATTCTGGTTTTCAACATCTTGCAAGAGTATCGGGAGAGCATTGTGAGATTACACATGTACTTAATATCGGGAGAGTTAAGTATACGAAAGGAATAAGTACGGGTTCTCCAGTTTATGTTTGAACTATCTCGGACCTAGGGATAGGACGAGGTTAAGTGGCTAAGGAAGAATTCAACAACATCGGTGTTCATCCTTCGATTCACGCCGGAAGGTATCATCAAAGACGTGTTCATCGATAGACTTGGACCTAGGGATAGGCCTAGGCACAGCAAGGATCCTTGCCAAGCTTGAAGTACAGAGTTGTGTGATCGCTGCCGCGACAGACGCAACGACAGAACAAAGATTCCTAGGCTTTGCAACACCTACACTACTGAGCAATTCAATACCGACCCATTCTCTCTATCCTGATTTCATTACTCTTTTATTTCAGTATTCTTTATTATCTCGTGACAACAATTAAACTATTTCTTTTCTCTCTTGTGCAGCAATCTAAGGTGAAGCTAGTAGCCCTGTCCCTGTGGAGACGATATCTGATACTTACGTATCACTTTACTACTTGCGTCGTGTACACTTGCACCACATTGCGATAGACACTTTTACATGCAACACAAGCTTATGTTCATATTTTATAGTCACGTTCGATTCTTTTAACTACTTACAATATTTGATCAAGTTCACTAGTCTAACAAACCACATTAATTGAATAACTAACCAAACAATTCATAATATATGCCATTCGAATAACTACTCAACCACCATGTTTCATATATATATATATACATCCTGACAACTATTATCTCATATTTACAACAAAAATGGCTAACAACTATATGTTTATACATCCATATTTATACCTATTTATGTTGGGTTGATAGTACGCTCGAATCAATCATCGAAACCGTCAAGAAGGGTTGTATTTGTTTAGTGGTTAAATTGGCTAAAATCGAAATAAAGGTAGACAAGTGACACAATGATTTTAGAGTGGTTCAGCCTTCTAACAAGCACCTACATCCACTACCTTAGCACACCGTTAAGGATTTCCCAATTCACTCAACAATGAATTCGTCCCCTTTTTCCGGTTTAGGAGGAAACTGTTACAACCCTATCTTTTGGACTTGGCTAAGATAGAACCAACTCTAGTTTTTCTCTCAAGGCTAAACTAGAACCTCTCCTTTTACAAGGAATTTGTTTGGCAAACTTAATACCTCACAATGTGGGTGTTTACACAAATTTAATCTCACAAGAGTACAAAGGATTTACAATTAAGCTCTCTATCTAAAGATTATGTATAAGAGAATAGTAAAATAAAGATTTAGACTCTAATTCTCTTGACCATGTTGCTTGGATGTTGTCTCTAACATTCTTCAAATGTTCCAGCCTTCAAGTTATAGTCTAAATTGAGTTTGTGACTGTTACTATCTGTAAGGGATGTTTTGGAGCCGTTATAGACTTTATTTCCCTCATTAAATGCAGTTCTACAGACTTCCATTTCAAAACACTCGACCCTGTTTCGGAACTTCCTTATTCAGAACTAGCCGTTGAAGTCTGACGCAGCAAGCCATATCGAAACGCCTATGGTCGTATCGAAACGATTACAACCCGTTTCGGTACGATTGACAATCAGGCTGCAAATTAAATTACCGTTTGGGATTTGACCGTTGGGGAAATAGCCGTATCGAAACGATGAAGCCCGTATCGAAACTCTATGTAAAACCCTCACCCAATTTAAATCCCGTTTCAAAACAGACAAGGTTGTATCGAAATGTTTTGTCTCTGTGAATGGTCATTTCGAAACGCCTAGGGGTATTTCGAAACACCTGGGTGGTTTTGTAAAGTTTGACTTTAGAAAGTTGTTTGGACTTAAAAGCATTTTGAAATATTTTCAATTTAATCCAAAACTATTTTTCAATTATTATATCAAAACATTAGTTCTACAATCTCTCCATTTTTGATATAATAAAACCAACTTGAAAAATTGTTTGGGATTCTCCCCCTTTGTGAAATAAATTTGGAATGGGAGAATTAAGATTCTAAACCAATTAAAGCTTCCCCTTATTCATTTGAAAATTCAATTTTTCAAACCATTTCTCTCCCCTTTTTGTTATATCAAAAAGACTTCAAATAACTTTAAGTTCAAAATAACTTAGGAGGTAAAAAATGACACAAATAAGAATTTTGGTTTTAAAATTGCTCCCCCTTACTCAAGCACCGTTGTTAGGCTTAACAAATAATCCAAGACTTTAAAACGAAAATTAGATAACCAAAGATAAAAGAAAATAAAAGCTATAAGCTTAGAGGTTACCCAATTTCTTCACTTGTGTGACTAGAGCATTTTCATGTCTTTGCATTTCTTCTCATTGTTCCAACACACCTACAAAAGACATTCACTTGATTTTTGGTACCCAAATTGCTTTGGATCTATTTACTTTAGTCACAATGTCTTTAGTTCCCTTAGGAACTCATACTTGTCTAATCCTATAAGATATTCTCTTCTTAATAGGACAAGTATGTAAGGAATGACCATGATAATTGCAATGTGAGCGTTTTTCCATTATGTGACAAGATGAATTATTAAAAATGATTTCTTTTTCTTTTGTTAAGTTTTCAAGCTTAACTTTCAAATCAAGATTTTCTTTTTCTAAAACATCTTTACTTGTTTTTGAAAGCTCGAAATCATTTTTTCAAAATTTTATTTTGGTTTTCAAAATCCAATTTTGTTTTCAAAAGAAAATCTTTTTCAAATTCAAGTTTTGAAATCATTTTCTTAAATTTGAAATTCAAGGTCTCGAAATCCAAAAATAATTCATCGAAAGCATCTTGCAACTCATCGAAAAAGTAAGAATCAAGCTCACTTGAGTTAGAAGATACCTTAGGCTCATCGAGAGCCAAAACACCATCCACCTTTGGATTGGAGAGAAGGTTTGCACATGATTGAGCATCATCTTTCTTTTCTCCCTTCTTGTTGCCATAAAGCTTCTCAAGTTTCTGCCACAATTCTTTGGCACTTTTGCATGTGGAGACCCTCTTGGAAACTTCTTCGTTAAGGCCACAATAGAGAATGTGCATCACCTTGGTGTTTAGCTTTGCCTTCGTCTCGTTGGCACTCATTTGCCTTTTCTTCATTTTCGGAGGTTCCAAATACTCGTCTTCAATGATGTCCCAAACCTCATAGTCTTGAGACTTGATGAAGAATTTCATGATATTTTCCCATTGGAAGTATGCTTCTCTTTCGAAGAGTGGTGGACACGAGATAGAACGGCCTTCTTCAAATCTTGTCATTTTCTTGAACGGTAGACTTCGAGCAAATGATCTTTACTCCCGACTGTTAGTACATCAATGGAGACGAGGCTCTGATACCAATTGTTGGGTTGATAGCACGCTCGAATCGATCATTGAAACTATCATGAAGGGTTGTATTTGTTTAGTGGTTGAATTGGCTAAAATCGAAATAATGGTAGACAAGTGACACACTGATTTTAGAATGGTTCGACCTACTAACAAGCACCTACATCCACTACCTTAGCACACCACTAAGGATTTACCAATTCACTCAACAATGAATTTGTCCCCTTTTTCCGGTTTAGGAGGAAACCATTACAACCCTATCTTTTGGACTTGGCTAAGATAAAACCAACTCTAGTTTTTCTCTCAAGGCTAAACTAGAACCTCTTCTTTTACAAGGGATTTGTTTGGTAAACTTAATACCTCACAAGGTGGGTGTTTACACAAATTTAAGCTCACAAGAGTTCAAAAGATTTACAATTAAGCTCTCTCTCTAAGACTATGTTCAAGAGAATAGTAAAATAAAGATTTAGACACTAATTCTCTTGACCATGTTTCTTGGATGTTGTCTCTAACATTCTTCAAGAGTTCCAGCCTTCAATTTAGAGTCCTAATTGAGTTTGTGGGCGTTACTAATCATTAGGGATGTTTAGGAGCCATTATAGACTTTATTTCCCTCATTAAATGTTGTTCTACAGACGTTTGTTTCGAAACACTCAACCCCGTTTCAAAACTTCCTTCTTCGGAACTAGCCATTGATGTCTGATGCAGCATGTCGTATCGAAACGGTTACAACCCATTTCGGTACGATTGACATTTATGCTGCAAATTAAATTACCGTTGGGGAAATGGCCGTATCGAAACGGTGAAGCCCGTATCAAAATGATGTGTAAAACCCTCACCCAATTTAAAGCATGTTTCAAAATAGACAAGGTTGTATCAAAACGTTTTGTCTCTGTGAATGGTCGTTTCAAAATGCCTATGGGTGTTTCGAAACATTTGGGTGGTTTTGTAAAGTTTGACTTTAAAAAATGCAGTAAAACCCCTCTAAAACTTCTTCAAACACATTTTCAAGTTGTTTGGACTTAAAAGCATTTTGAAATCTTTTCAATTTAATCCAAAACTATTTTTCAATTATTATATCAAAACATTAGTTCTACAATTTACATACCAAAAGCTCATTACATTTCACTCCATACTTTAAGATTCTACATACATCTTATATACATTTTTATGATAAGCCAAATGCATGCAATCCTAATGACTAGACATGACACTAGGTCACCAATCAGGAGTGCTAACAAAATAAATCAAGGAATACTTGAAATCTTCACTTGTGCAGACTTGGCTCAGGGAATGTTACTTCGAACAATCTAACTTGTGATTTGGGAAGAAGGGAAAGTAAGAGTTATAAGTACTTTGAGTACTTAGTGAGGTAGTTCCTATATCTGTCCAGATTCATTTAATTCTTTTAGGTGTGTTATCTCATTTGGCAAAGGTTACTTAGCTAGGATTCACCATTGAGTAACACCTAGCAAGTCTCAAGCATAATTAAATAGTTCACTTAATTAGTCTTAGATCATCGCATAGCATCATATAAACATATACACAAAGAATATCAAGATTAAATCAAAACATGTGAATCATAAAAACACATTCAAACAGTCGATTGCTATTTATCAAACACAATGAACAAACATGATTCAAACATTCAAGTATGGTTCATATTCATATCATCTTATTTGAATAGGGTCCATTACCCTTATATATCTTTTACATTTAACATATATGATTAGCATATCAATCCTTATTTATATAATAACACAATTCAATGCATTTTCATTCCAAAAACATATTATACTTCCATTGAACATGTGATGAGTCTTATTTCAAGTACTTTTAGTAGTTTTGTCGTGGTAGATTAGTGGGACTAGGTAATCAAGTCTCAATGGGTACAAAGTACCAAATCAGAGGATGCCCAAGCATCAAGATGTCTTCTACATCAACATTACGATAATCAATGTGCCAATTTAGAGGATGCACCAAGCATCACACCAGTAAGTGTTAACAACAACAAAAAAGAGAGTACACATAGTACTGAATCAGAGGAGCACTAGACTCTAAGGCATGTCGTTCTACCTAAGACCAACTAGTCAACCAAAGGCTTTCAATGTCTCTTAAGTTGAGCAAACACAATACAAGTGTTTATCAATCAAACATAACAAGTTCATATAAACATTTACAAGCATCATTTAACATCCAAAGGCAGTAGCATAACATTCATTTCATGCTCATTTCATCAATCATATAGCCTTCATAGTAAAGGCAAACTACAACAAGTATCAAGCGAAGACAACTAGCTATCAACATGGGTCATGATATCATATTTCCTTTTATACATTCTTCCCTTAATATAATTACCAAATCCAGATTATACTCATTTTATAATTTCATCTAAAAACATAATTTAAACATATAAAATTGGTTAGAACACTAGTTCTAACCCTAAGTTTAACTACACTCACAAGATTCCAAGCACTTCTACTAATCTTGCTCTTTGATGAATATGCCCTTGTTCTTTCTATTTGAGTGGTCAGGCCTTGCCTCCTCCAAATTTTTCTCAAGTTCTTGGTCTAATCATTCACATATAAACAAAAAAAGCATATTAGCATCCACATCCATCATATAGACTCATTCAAACAAGCACAAACACCATTCATTCAAAATTGTTTTCCAGTTCTGGCAGCTTGTATACCTGTTACTAATCTGATCATAACTTTTAATTCATACGTCATAATTTTGATTAATTTACCTTGTTCGAAAGCTTATTTAATTACCTTTTTAACCATATAAGGCTCATATTTTCCCATTTCTAGATCAATACGGTTTTGCATTTATAAACAGAGCATTTTTCCAGGGACTAATCTGCCAGATTGCATTTTAGCTCTCTTTAGTGCACTTTTAAGACTAGGTCCCTTACTATTTCATTTTATCCCTTTTAACCAAAGTTTACCTTGTTTTCCCTGTCCTTTCAAGTCTAGTATGGTCCCTAAACATAGTATATCAGTCCATTAATTTATCGTCTTTCCAGCTTAGTCTAGATTCTTCAATTAAGCTATCTAACCACTTTAGACAATCAATTAAGCTACTTATCAGCCAATTCAAGTTATCATTCATTCATTAAAACTATTCCTCTATTTTTACTCATCATTTCCGGTGTTCAATTCAGAGCAATTTAGTACCTAAAACTCTCAATGTCATCAAAACAGTCCTTATGGCAATTTCGCATGTCCAAGTGACTAGTTTTTATCCTAATTCATTATCTAGCCAATTTATCATCAAATTAATTTTACCAGTAATTCAATACATCATATTTTAACAATTTTTCCCTAGGTGAATTTTAGTTGATAACAATCTCTAGTCCCTCAAATTATCAAATTTATCAAAACAGTCACCAAGTGCAATTGGTTAGCATATAACACCTCTTAGTGGTTTGTTTACACTTTCTATCTTACAACCTATGCTAAATCCACCTAATTTATCAACATATAACACAATTTCAGCCATCGAATTAACATAATCGGCATCTAAACATATCAAAACAGAACATATACACAATCCAAAACAGGTTCATGGTCATGTTCATGAATTTCCATCATCATTTATACTCAATCAAAATTTCCATTTCATTTCAAACAAAGCAAATATGATATTTACAAGAGAATCAGATTTTACCTTACTTACTAAGCTAGTTAAACACCAAATTAAAGCTAAACCAAGTTGGAATGGCCATGGATGTAAGCTTTCTCTCTGGCTCTCTTTCTCTCTTTTGTTTTCTTTGATTTCGGTGAAATGGAGAGGAGTGGGAGACAATGGCTGGTCATATTTGATTTTCCCTAATGAATGGACAAATTTGTCCCTAAGTTATCTACTAATCATGGATTAATGAGGGGCAATTTGGAGATATCAAGTTTTTTGCATGCAAACTCATTATTTGTTAAAGTTTTCAAGTTGGTCACTTTAATTTGGTCACTTGTTCCTTCAATCTTCCAATTAGGTCCCAATTCAATTGAATTTCAATCTTTATTTTTAAATTTCGGCACCTAAATTTTATAAATTTTATTTTTGATCCTAGTCAATTGTAACTTGTTTTACTATTTAGGGACTCGAATGATAGATATAATCCTAGACCTAGTTTAGGGTGTTACAACTCTACCCTTCTTAAAAGGAAGAATTCGTCCTTGAAATTTTACCTGAACTAAACAGATGAGGATATTGCTTCTGCATCGTATCCTCGGGTTCCCACATAGCTTCTGCGATCTTATGAATTCTCCACAGAACCTTTGCGAGGGATATGTTCTTGTTTCATATTCGTTTGACTTCTCTATCGAGGATTTGTACTGGTTCATCCTCGTAAGACAGATCAGGATTCAGTTCTACTCTTTCGAGCTCAAGGATGTGAGATGGATCTGATCGGTATCTTCGGAGCATTGAAACGTGGAAGATGTTATGTATTTTATCGAATTCACTTGGGAGCGCTAGTCGATAAGCTAATGGACCAATCTTTTCAACAATATCGAAAGGTCCAATGCAACAGCGACTGAGCTTCCCTCTTTTATCGAATCGGAATACTTTCTTCCACTGAAAGACTTTAACGAAGACCTTGTCACCAATTGCATATTGGATGTCTCTATGTTTCAGATCAGTGTAGGACGTTTGCCTATCGAAGGCTTGTTTCCATCGAGAATTGATGATCTGAATTTGTTCTTTGGTTTTCCGAAGAAATTAGGGTCCTAACACTTTGTTATCACTGAGTTCGGACCGACAAAGGGGTGTTCGACATTTCCTTCTATACAACGCTTCAAAAGGAGCCATTTGAATCGAAGACTGATAACTATTGTTGTATGCGAATTCTTCTAAAGGTAGCAATTTCTCTCAGTTCTTCCCGAAATCGATGATACAAGCTCTTAGCATGTCTTCAAGAACTTGAATCACCCGTTCGGATTGACCATCACTTTACGGATGGAAAGTTGTACTTAAATTTAATTTAGTATCGAGGGCTCGGTGCAGAGTTCTCCAGAATCGAGCTGTGAATCAGGGATCTCGATCGGAGACAATAGAAGTCGGAACTCCGTGTAAACGAATGACTTCCTCGATGTACAATCCAGCCAATGTTTCTAAGTTGTAATTCATTCGGATAGGGATGAAGTGAGCCGATTTGGAGAATCGATCAATAATTACCCACACGACATCACACTTTCTTGGTGTGCAAGGAAGACCATATACGAAGTCCATTGTGATCTGATCCCATTTCCATTGAGGGAGTTCCAGAGGTTGGAGAATTTCGGTAGGAACTCAATGTTCAGCTTTTACCCTTTGATAGTTCAGACACTTCGATACAAAATCATTGGTAGCTGCTTTCATTCCAGGCCACCAATACAAGGGCTTGAGATCCTTGTACATCTTAACCGATCCAGGGTGAATCGAGAAAGAACTTTGATGTGCTTCTTGTAAAATATCTTCTTGTAATTCCTTGTTGCTAGGAATACAAACTTTATCCTTGAAATAGAGAAGATCGTTCGACTTAACAGAGAAGTCGGAATTAGCCTCAAGCTAAGAAATGATCTTCTGAAGTTCCGGGTCTTCTTGTTGAAGTTCTCTAATCCTCGATATTATACTAGACTAAAATTGAAGTTCGGACAAATATTTTTTAGCTTTAGATAATCGGAAATGAGCGTTGATAGCTAAAGAAGCTACGAGAAAACAATTCGAATAGATTACTCATAATGCAAGACAATTTTCGAATGGATACTTATTTTACAATCAAGAGAGCAAATAGTTACTTATTTACCAAGGTGTGGTTAGAACAATTTCTTAGGGAACAAGGAAGAGAAATTTTGAATGCTTTAAGGCTTAGAATAGCTTACCGAGGGTCAGTTTTCGACTGAGAGCATCCGCAACCACATTGGCTTTCCTGGGATGATAGTCGATGGCCAGATCGTAGTCTTTTAACAGTTTTATCCACCTCCTTTGTCTCAAATTGAGATCCTTCTGAGTAAGGAGATACTTCAGACTTTTGTGATCGGTAAATAGGTGGCATATTTCACCATACATGTAATGTCTCTAGATTTTGAGTGCAAAGAGGATGGCAGCTAATTCCAGATTATGTGTCGGGTAATTGAGTTCATGGGGCTTCAATTGTCGGAATGCATATGCTATTATATTATCACCTTGCATCAAAACACAACCTAATCCCGAAAGGGAAGCGTCACTATATACTGTGAATTCCTTGTTCGATTCAAGTTAGATTAGAACCAGTGCATGAGTTAAAGCCTGCTTCAATTGGTCGAAGCTTCGTTGTTGATTTTTAGACCACTCAAACGGTTGATCTTTTCTAAGGAGTTTAGTTGAGGGTAATGCAATAGTAGAAAAGCCTCTTACAAATCTTCGGTAATATCCAGCTAAACCGAGAAAACTGCGGACCTCGACAACATTCTTCGGAGGTCGCTATTCAAGAATAGCTTGAATCTTTTTTCGGGTCTACCTTGATTCCTTCGGCGGAGATCACGTGACCGAGGAATGCGATTTTCGATAACCAAAAGTTGCACTTGGAGAATTTGGCAAACAATTGGTGTTCTCGGAGAGTTTGCAGAACGATTCGGAGGTATTTTGCATGTTCCTCCTTATCCCGGGAATAGACAAGAATGTCATAGATGAAGTGTAACCCCCTTAGCCCGGCCTAGACGCCCGACCCGAACTAAGAAGATTACACGGGGAAAACCAAAGTCAACTTGTTAAAGTCAACCTTGATTAACGACCCTTTTTTATTTTTATCTTCTCTAGATGCACATTATTAATCTATGTGTTCAGCAAGACCATTAGAAAGAAATGACACAGCGATCGTAGTTCAATTAGGGGTCCAATTGCATACTTATGACTTTTAGGGACCATTTTGCAAATCGTAGAAAATACAGTGACTTTTCAGATTTTAAAGTTACCAAACCTCAATTAATCATGTAACATGCTATCACGACAAATTTCAGCTCAAACCGATCATCCAATCTCATCCAATTGACCAATTAACATTCAAGGACCAAAACGTAAGATTTCTAGACTTTATAAGATACGTTTAACTGAATTTAACTACCCGTATCGATACACTTGAGCCTGTATCGATACACGGGAAGACAGTAGCCCAAAATGGGAAGGGTGTATCGAAACGCTTCCCCGCGTATCGGTACGGCCTTCCAACTTGGCTTGGGCGTCTCGATACGCGGGCAATCCGTACCAATACCCATGTACCGAAATGCCTGAATTTTGCTTTAGTGTGTCGATACACTTCCTCGTGTATCGATACGCATACCAGAAAGGCTAATTCCAACAACATTTAAACATGCTAAAACATATCCAATCAAGATTAAATCATGCATACAAGATATAATCTACCTATTGGACATGCAGGCACCAACAAACAGTAAATCACACTCATCAAACTAATCAAACCATGATGGTACTTTAGCTATTCAAGCATGCTTAGGAAAACAAGCTAAAGCATAGGCTAAACACCATAAGTAAAAAAATGAAACCAAATAGAGGCCGATTACAAGTTCAAAAATCAGAATTCAAACATGCTTAAAACAACAAAAATCACCAACAAATCTAGAAAGTAAGAATTCCCACCCATTGCCTCTTATTACACTAAAGGTGAACCACATACATTGCTTAACCAAAACTCTTGGAATCCTCTTGCTTTTGGACTGCCTTGAAAGCTCAATTCTCTGCATTGATGAAACAAATGAGCGTAAGCATATAGCTTACTGAGGATCGCTAAAATAACATTCATCAATTCATTTCATTTAATCATTGAAACATCATTTGCAAACTCATGCCTTCCTTTTAAACGTGCTCATTTAAGCATTCAATGCACTTTTTAAACCACATGCAAATTGCATCATTATAACAACAACTTCCTTTGCTCATGCTTAAACCAAGCATCACATGCATTCTTGCATCACTCACAAGCATCCCATGCTTAATCATTTATCATTAACACTATATTGGCTCTCAAGTGATAATCCTCAAACCAAAACATAAGACACAATCGGATACACAGATTACAAGCGTTCTCCCACTCGCTTCATACATACTACCGGACTACACAAGGTGGAGATCATTGGCACAATCAAAACCCCTCAACACCTGTGACGGAGATTAATGGCACAACCACAACCCCTCAACATCACTCATCGGTAGTTGTATAATTCCACTAACGAGAGTACGGGACACGTACCACAAGACTCACACACGAGATTAAACCATTCACCGTTGTGATTTTAGCCTCAATCGTTATGGTACTTGGATGGAGATTACAGCACAATCACAACCCTCGACATCCAAGGCGACTTTATTCACGGTGCACCCAATCATATAGCCAGCTAACTATATCCTATTAAAAGTAACCAAACACCACTTTCATCACTTGCCAATATAATCTTTTAACATCAATATTCCATTTTTTTAAAAGCACAACCACAATGCCATTTCTACAAGCATAAACATGCTTAACATCATATGCATTTATCACATAAAACCAAGGATCACTTACCTAGTGCATCCTTAACATAATGGCATTAAAATCCAGCATCAACCATGCTTAAAACATGCTTAAAAACAGTAATCAAAATCACATTTAACTCAAGTGCATTTCCATCAAAACATAGCACATTTCCGGGAGAAACTTTCGAATCACTTACTCTTGAGCTTAGCTAAGTGTTTCAAACTTACACTAAGCTCCCAAGACCACACTCAAAGCGTTACAAAGCTGGAAAATCGATTTCCACTCACCGATACGTGAAGCCTTGCTTGCCGACACGAAAATTACTCTTTCAGAGCCTCCAACAACGCCTCGTTTGCTCCCAGATCAAGATCCCATGTTTTCACATCATCAAAATAGAGATCCAAATGCATTAAAATGCATTTCAACACCAGCAACAAAACACAAACTCGTTGCTCACCCAAACTAAACCAATTTACCCATCCGAAACAACTGAAAACTCAATCGATTACTTCCTAAGCCAAGCCCATCTACCATATATTACTTCCAATCAATAATAAACATCAAAACATATCTAAAATCAATCCAAACCCATCCTTATACCTCCAGAAAGAACTACTTCATCATTTCACCTCAAAAACCCAACTAAAACTATCAAGAAACTCAGGGATCTCAAGGATTTCGGGATCTATATCGACAAAACCTCTTTTCGACATATTAACCAACATAAAACTCAATTAAAATCAATCTAAAACAGAGCTTAGCAAAACAAGTCCGAAATTTAAGAATTTCATCTTATTTTTGCAAGATTTCAATCTCAAATCAAAACTATAATGAAAACTCAACCAAAAACATTAATTAGAAGCCAAAGATCTTGGGAATTTCAATAAAGAACCTTGATTAGAGGTTGAGAACGAGATTTACCTCCAATCCTTGCTTTCCTCAATGAATGACAAGTTTTCCTTAGTTAAAATCTTGAAGATCTTGAAAGAACTCTTAAGGCTTATTTAGAAAATATTGAGAGAGTGTTTGGGAAAAAGAATTCTGGAGAAAATGAGTGAGAATTGTGTTTGGTTGAAAGTGAGAAGAGAATGGTAGTTACGTGATGAAATCTCACTAATTAACCACCTAATTAATTAAATAAAATAAAAGCCAATTAAAACTATTTAATTAAAACCATTTTAAACACATGTCATATTAAGGAAAGGTTAAATTGCCATAAAGCTCCCTAAAGATTCTAAGATTTTGGCTTCTCCTTTAAAAATCACATTTTCCACAGTTTTGAAACTTTACAATTTGGTAACTACTCAAAATGTACTACATCCGAAACATTTTTTTTGTAAATTGATTTGACCAGCCTCTTAAACATATTTTTAGAGGATTTTAGAAATTTTTACCACATTTTTATCCTATCTTGATCCTTGATTTCCTTAAATCACCTTACGTGATTCGAACCGTTTCCGACCGGTCCGGTCCGATGTCTAAAACATCTAGGCCCAAAACCAGGGCGTTACAACTCTCCCCCACTTAGAAAATTTCGTCCTAGAAATTTTACCTGAAGGAAAAAGGTGTGGAAACTGCTTCAGCATGTTCGCCTTTCTCTCCCACGTGGCCTCCTCAACTCCTTGGTGTCGCCACAACACCTTCACAAGCTATATCGTCTTGCCACGAAGAACTTTACTGCTCACATCCAGAACCCTCACTAGATCCTCATCATATGACAGATCCGGATTCAACTCTATCTCCTCAACAGGCATCACATGCGAAGGATCCGATATGTACCTCTGTAACATCGAGACATGAAACACATCATGTATCTTTTCCAGCTCCGCAGGCAATCTCAACCGATATGCCACAGGACCATTACGTTCCACAACCTCATAAGCTCCAATAAACCTTGGGCTAGCCTTACTCTTACGCCCAAATCTCATCACCTTCTTCCAAGGCGATACTTTCAAAAACACACGTTCGCCAACCGCGAACTCAATCTCTTTACGCTTCAAATCCGCGTAAGACTTTTGCCTATCCAATGCTGCCTTCAACCGTTCACAAATGAGCTTCGCCTTCTCGGTGGTTCCCTTTAACATAGCTGGCATCGAAATCAACTTTTGCCCAACAAAGAGGGGTTCTACATCTTCTCCTATACAAATCCTCGTATGGAGCCATTTGAATACTTGCCTGGTAACTATTATTGTAAGCAAACTCAACCAACGGCAAGTGCTTCTCCCAAGAACCATGAAAATCTATCACGCAACATCTCAACATGTCCTCAAGCACTTCGATCACACGTTCCGACTATCCATCCGTTTGAGGATGATAGGATGTACTAAAATTCAACTGTGTACCCAAGGCTTGATGCAAACATTCCCAAAATCGCGATGTAAACCTCGGATCCCTATCCGACACAATGGACTTTGGCACACCGTGCAACCGCACAAACTCAGCAATATACAACTCAGCCAACTTATCCAAGGTATACGAAGTATGCACAGGTAGGAAATGTGCGCACTTCGTAAGCCGATCAACAATCACCCAAACTGAATTCTTCTTTGACGACGATAACGGCAACCCAGACACAAAATCCATGGTAATTCTCTCCCACTTCCATTCTGGGATTCTCAAAGGCTGCAAAAAACTCGAAGGAACCTGATGTTCAGCCTTCACTCGCTGACACACCATGCACTTACTAACGAACTCAGCAACATCCTTTTTCAACCCCACCAGTAGTACTCATCTTTCAAATCGTGATACATCTTTGTACTACCATGATGCATAGCAAAAGGACTATTATGAGCTTCAGTCAGAATAGTGCGCCTCAACTCAACATCATCTAGCACCACTATTCGACTTCTAAAGCACATAACATCGTCATCACTAAAGCTGAAATCTGAAGGTCTACCCTCTGCAATGTCCAGAACATGCGAAACAAGGGAATCATCAAGCAACTGCTTATCTTTGATCAACTAAATTAGAGATGGTTTCACTTGCAATTCAGTGATAAGACCACCATCATGCAATATGCCCTAGAGAGCAAACATCGCCCTCAACTCTACAGCCACTTTCCGGCTCAAAGCATCGGCCACAACATTGGCCTTGCCCGGGTGATACTCGATCGTCACATCATAATCCTTAAGCAACTCCACCTAGCGACGTTGCCTAAGATTCAACTCCTTCTGAGACATGAGATGCTCCAAGCTCTTATGATCCGTGAACACAGCACACTTCTCACTGTACAGGTAATGCCTCCAGATCTTCAGGGCAAACACCACAGCCGCAAGCTCAAGAGTGTGAGTAGGGTAGTTACGCTCATGCACCTTCAACTGTCTAGATGCATAGGCTACCACCTTACCCTCCTGCATCAATACACAGCCCAAACCAAAAATGGATGCATCACTATAGACCACAAACTCCTTACTAGACTCAGGTTGAATCAGGACAGGAGCTTGCGTCAAAGCTTCCTTCAGCTTCTCAAAAGCTTGCTGCCTCGCACATGTCCACTCAAAACAAACATTCTTCTACAACAACTTGGTCAAAGGTGCAGCTATCTTCGAGAAACCCTCAACAAACCTATGATAATACTCGGCTAAACCAAGGAAACTTCGTGCCTTTGTTACCGACTTAGGTACCTTCCAGCTCATCACAACCCCAACTTTGTGCGGATCAACGCGAATACCCTTAGCTGACACAACATATCCAAGAGAGACCACCTCCTTAAGCCAAAACTCACACTTACTTAGCTTGGCATACAACTGATTCTCCAACAACGCTTGCAAAACGATTCTCAAGTGTCTATCATGATCCTCCTCGGTACGCGAATACACCAGGATATCATCAATGAACACCACCACAAACTGATCCAAGAATTCATGGAATACACGACTCATCATGTCCATGAAAGCAGCATGCGCATTGGTCAAACCAAACGATATCACTAAGAACTCGTAATGCGTGTACCTTGTCCTAAAAGTTGTCTTAGGTACGTCCAAATCCCTCACCTTCAGCTGATAATATCTTGACCTCAAGTCAATCTTGGAAAACACTGAGGCTCCCCGGAACTGATCAAAGAGATCATCAATCCTAGGCAAGGGATACTTATTCTTGATCGTCAACTTGTTTAGTTGACGATAATCTATACACATCTGCATCGTCCCATCCTTCTTCTTTACAAACAAGACCGGTGCACCCCAAGGTGACACACTCGGCCGGATGAACCCTTGATCTAACAACTCCTACAATTGCGTTTTCAACTCTTTTAGTTCTTTAGGTGCCATGCGATAAGGGGCAATGGACATCGGAGTACTATTCTCATACAACTTGGTATCAAACTCAACTTCCCTGTTTGGTGGCAACCTAGGATATTCTTCCGAAAAGACACCCGAAAAATCACAAACGGTTCGGATGTCCTGCACACGTGCATTCTTTGTGCCGGGATTCATCACATAGCAAAGGTAAGCCTCACAACCCAACCTCATCATACGGCTTGCTTCCAAAGCCGAAATCACATTCGACAAGAATTTCACATTCTTGCCCACTATCACCACTTCATAATCATCAGCAAGCTTTAAGATGACCCGCTTGACATCAAAATCAACCACCGCCCTATGCTCAGTCAACCAATCCATACCAAGGATCACATCGAAACATTAGAAGGGTAACTCCATCAAATCCACAAGAAATACATGACCTTGCACAGACAAAGGGCATCCCCTAAATAACTTCCTAGTGACTACAGTCTCACCAAAAGAACTAGTCACTTGCATTCCTACTTCAAGCAACTCAACAGGTATAACAAGCAAATTCGCATGCTCACTCAAGATATAAGAATGCGTAGATCCAGAATCAATCAAAGCTAGCAATGATAAAGACTGAAGAGCAAAGGTACATGCGATAACATTGGTATCATTGCGCTTCTCGCGCTAAGCATAGACCTTGGCAGGACCGCCTCTCTCAGGCCGAACTGCCACCACATGAGCAACACCTCTCTAGCCCTCGTCTCTCCTCTAGAAGTTCCCTCGGCCGCGCCCACGGCCTCTCTGAAGTGCAGCCACAGCAGGTGCACATCCCAGGCCTCCACCAGCCAACAAAGGGGACTCTCGCCTCATGTGATCCACTAAACCACAATTCCAACATGAATTCCCTATCACCACAACAGAAGCTTGAACCTCTCTAGTTGCTCGAGGACAATCTCGCCTTAGATGGTCCCTCGATCCACATGTCCAACACGTGTGCTACTTAGACCTCACTCCACCTCTCTAGACCTGACCGCCTCGACCCGGAGCACCTCACCTCCCCTCAGGATGATGTCTCCTATCTCGACCACTTTTGTTTCATCCACCCCAAAACTATACTCAGTT
This sequence comes from Hibiscus tridactylites, assembly GCA_958450335.1. Classification (NCBI taxonomy): domain Eukaryota; kingdom Viridiplantae; phylum Streptophyta; class Magnoliopsida; order Malvales; family Malvaceae; genus Hibiscus; species Hibiscus tridactylites. The sequence goes on from OY288275.1 coordinate 53,436,046, forward strand.
GCTCTCTTCCCAGAGCTAGAACCAACACCTCGAGACGACAAACCCAAACTCTGCTCGATGTCTTTGGCTCGACATACAAGCACATCGAAGTCGGTGTAATCTGCAGCCAATATGGACGTCTTGACTTCCTGTACCAGCCCGTATCGAAAGCGATCACAACGGTGCCTCTCACTAGGTATCAGTTCAAGGGCATACTGGCTCAAGCGTACGAACTGGACCTTGTACTCAGCCACAGAAAGGTTGCCCTGAACTAGCGACATAAACTCACGTTTCTTCTCGTCCAAGTATCTCACCCCCAGATACTTCCTCTTGAAGGCACCCTTGAAATACTCCCAATCTACTTCATTGGGTTCCATACCGGCAGTGGTAGTCGTCCACCAGCTATAGGCATCGCCTTGCAGCAAAGAAACTGCGCATCCCAGCTTGCGCACATCGTTGCATCCCATCTGATCCATAATGCGAATCGTGCTCGCTAACCAGGCTTCAGACGCCTCGGGAGACATCCCATAGAACTCAATAGCTCCTAAGCTCCTCAACCTCTCCAAAGGTAAACCCGTCTGCCCAACTGTAGGGGCCTGAACATGCGCTCCAGCTACCGCAGCCTGAAATGCCCCGGTGATCGCCTGAACCAACGGCGTTAGATCACCCAAACCCGGACCAGCGGGTCCTTGCTGCTCTTGGTCTCCATCTCCAGGTGGTGGCGGAGGAGGTAAGTTTCCACCAGGAGGGACATCAACCCTTTGCTCACCCTGGTCGCCCTGCTCAGCCGCATGCACTATTGTTTTCGACGTTAGCTCTCTCCTCGGACCCATAGTGCTATTTTAAACAAGGCATAACAACAAAAACAAATCAAACCATTTAGGCCAGCCTCAAGCAAGGATCCAAGTTTACAAAAACATTTAACTAGTGTAATAAGGCAATGGGTACCCTCGATTTCCCTCAAGCATAGCATAACATACAAGATCATAACAGACTCATCATGCTTTCCATCATCCACAACCAGAACATTTCAATATCACATCATCATCTTACAACCATATTCATCTCACATGCAATTCCCATCAATCAAGCATGGCATAAGCTCCAAAATTCAACTGAAATCATGCTTTTCAATCAAAAAACATCAATACATATCAATTTTTATATACCAACATCCTCAATTCTTTCGTAACCTAGCTCTGATACCAACAAATGTAACCCTCTTAGCCCGGCCTAGACGCCCGACCCGAACTAAGAAGATTACACGGGGAAAACTAAAGCCAACTCGTTAAAGTCAACCTTGATTAACGACCTTTTTTATCTTCTCTAGATGCACATTATTAACCTATGTGTTCAGCAAGACCATTAGAAAGAAAAGGCACAACGATCGGAGTTCACTTAGCTTGGGTGTATCGATACGCGGGCAATCTGTACTGATACCCTTGTACCGAAATGCCTGAATTTTGCTTTAGTGTATCGATACACTTCCCCGTGTATCGATATGCATGCCAGAAAGGCTCATTCCAACATCATTTAAACATGCTAAAACATATCCAATCAATCTTAAATCATGCATACAAACAGTAAATCACACTCACCAAACTCATCAAACCATGATGGTACTTTAGTTCTTCAAGCATGCTTAGGAAAACAAGCTAAAGCATAGGCAAATAACCATAACTAAAACATGAAATCAAATAGAGGTCGATTACAAGTCCAAAATCAGAAACCAAACATGCTTAAAACGACAAACATCACCAAAAAATCTAGAAAGTAAGTATTCCCACCCATTGCCTCTTATTACACTAAGGGTGAACCACATACATTGCTTAACCAAAACTCTTGGAATCCTCTTGCTTTTGGACTACCTTGAAAGCTCAATTCTATGCATTGATGAAACAAATGAGCGTAAGCATATAGCTTACTGAGGATCGCTAAAACAACATTCATCAATGCATTTCATTTAATCATTGAAACATCATTTGCAAATGCATGCCTTCCTTTTAAACTTGCTCATTTAAGCATTCAATGCAATTTTAAAACCACATGCAAATTGCATCATTATAACAACATCAACTTCCTTTGCTCATGCTTAAACCAAGCATCACATGTGTTCTTGCATCACTCACAAGCATCTCATGCTTAATCTTTTATCATTAACATTATATTGGCTCTCAAGTGATAATCCTCAAACCAAACCAAAACATAAGACACAATCGGATACACGGATTTCAAGCGTTGTCCCACACGCTTCATACATACTACCGGACTACACAAGATGGAGATCATTGGCACAATCACAACCCCTCAACACCCGTGATGAAGATTAATGGCACAATCACAATCCCTCAACATCACTCATTGGTAGTTGTATAATTCCACTAACGAGAGTACGGGACACGTACCACAAGACTCACACACGGGATTAAACCATTCACCATTGTGATCTTAGCCTTAATCGTTAGGGTACTTGGATGGAGATTACGGTACAATCACAACCCCTCAACATCCAAGGCGACTTTATTCATGGAGCACCCAATCCTATAGCTGGCTAACTATATCCGATTAAATGTAACCAAAAATCACTTTCATCACTTGCCAATATAATCATTTAACATCAATATTCCACTATTTTACAAGCACAATCACAATGCATTTCTACAAGCATAAACATGCTTAACATCATATGCATTTATCACATAAAACCAAGGATCACTTACCTAGTGCATCCTTAACATAATGGCATTAAAATCCAGCATCAACCATGCATAAAAACAGTAATCAAAATCACATTTAACTCAAGTGCATTTCCATCAAAACATAGCACATTTCCGGGAGAGACTTTTGAATCACTTACTCTTGAGCTTAGCTAAGTGTTTCAAACTTACACTAAGCTCCCAAGACCATACTCAAAGTGTTACAAAGCTGGAAATTCCACTCACTGATACACGAAGCCTTGCTTGCTGACATGAAAATTACTCTTCCGGAGCCTCCAACAACGCCTCGTTTGCTCCCGGATCATGATCCCCTGTTTTCACATAATCAAAACAGAGATCCAAATGCATTAAAATGCATTTCAACACCAGCAACCAAACACAAACTCTTTGCTCACCCAAACTACACCAATTTACCCATCCGAAACAACCGAAAACTCAATTGATTGCTTCCTAAACCAAGCTCAGCTACCATACATCACTTCCAATCAATAATAAACATCAAAACACATCTAAAAATCAATCCAAACCCATCCTTATACCTCCAGCAAGCACTACTTCATCATTTCACCTCAAAAACCCAACTAAAACTATCAAGAAACTCAAGGATCTCAAGGATTTCGGGATCTATATCAACAAAACCTCTTTTCAACATATTAACCAACACAAAACTCAATTAAAATCAATCTAAAACAGAGCTTAACAAAACAAGTCCGAAATTTAAGAATTTCATCTTATTTTTGCAAGATTTCAATCTCAAATCAAAACTATAATGAAAACTCAACCAAAAACATTTATTAGAAGCCAAAGATCTTGGGAATTTCAATAAAGAACCTTGATTAGAGGTTGAGAATGGGATTTACCTCCAATCACTGTTTTCCTCAATGAATGACAAGCTTTCCCTAGTTAAAATCTTAAAGTTCTTGAAAGAACTCTTAAAGCTTGTTTAGAAAATATTGAGAGAGTGTTTGGGAGAAAAGAATTTTTGAGAAAATGAGTGAGAATTGTGTTTGGCTAAAAGTGAGAAGAGAATGGTAGTTACATGATGAAATCTCACTAATTAACCATCTAATTAATTAAATAAAATAAAATCCAATTAAAACTATTTAATTAAAACCATTTTAAACACATGTCATATTAAGGAAAGGCTAAATTGTCATAAAGCTCCCTAAAGATTCTAAGATTTTTGCTTCTCCTTTAAAAGTCACATTTTCCACAGTTTTGAAACTTTACAATTTGGTCACTACTCAAAATGTACCACCTCTGAAACTTTTTTTGTAAAATTTATCTGACTAGCCTCTTAAACTTATTTTTTAGAGGATTTTATCAATTTTTACCACATTTTTATCCCATCCCGATCCTTGATTTCCTTAAATCACCTTACGTGATTCAAACCGTTTCCGACCTGTCTGGTTCGATGTCTGAAATATATAGGCCCAAAACGAGGGCGTTACATGAAGACAACAACAAATTTATCAAGATAGGGCTTGAACACTCGACTCATCAGGTCTATAAATGCAGTAACGACATTCGTTAACCCGAAAGGCATAACGAGGAATTCAAAGTGACCGTATCGAGTACAAGAAGCTGTCTTGGGAACGTCTTCATCCTTCACTTTCATCTAATAGTATCCCGATCGGAGATCGATCTTAGAGAAAACCAAAGCATCTCGTAATTGATCGAAGAGATATTCTATTCTCGGCATAGAGTACTTGTTTTTCGTAGTTACCCGATTCAACTGTTGATAGTCGGTACAAAGCTACACCAAACCTGTAACCCCCTTAACCCGGCCTAGACGGTTGACCCGAATTAAGAAGTTTACACGGGAAAAACCAAAGTCAACCCGAAAGTCAACCTTAATTAACGACCCTTTTTTTTCTTTTTAATCTTGTCTAGATGCACATTATCCCTAGATATGATCATACAAACAGCATACTCAAAGATCATAACCATCAGAGAACATTCAGGGACCCAATTGCACAAATTAAGACTTTAGGGACCAAATTGTAAGTTCTGAGAATTATAAGGACTTAACCCAAAATTAGAGTTACCAACTTGTAATTAATCATATTTCATGCTTCTCTGTCAAATTTCAGCTCCAACGGACATCTCAAACTCATTTAATTGTAATAACAAGGTTTAGGACTAAAATGCAAACATTTCAAAACATATAACCAACAATTTCAGTGCCCAACGGTCGAGTGTTTCGGAACAGGGAAGACTCGTTCCGAAACGCGGGACCGTTCCGCAATTGGTACCAAAACAGGGCCTGGCAGAGGCCAAACCGTTTCGGAACAATTCCTTCTGTTTCAGAACGCCCAGGCCATTTCAGGCCCCCGTTCCGATACGGTAGCACCTGTTCCGAAACAAGTTGCCCAGATTGCAGAAAAATTGATGGTTTATCACACAATTGACCCATCAAACATGCTCCAAAAGCCACCAAACTTTACTAGCAAGTCATTCAACATACAAAGAACATAATTGCATCAACCAAACATCAACATGGCATCAATTATGAAAATCCCCAATTCTATAGACATGCACCCTACTTAGAAACCATTCAAGCATCAATAAACCAAAACCATATCACAAAGGCCAATTACAATCTCAAACAATAACAACATCATAAGTCCAACTTAGGGAGTCCAAAACATCTCCCAAAACAACAACATAGGTTCCCCATTGCCAAATGCCAAAAGCTAATAGTGTTTAAGAAACCTTCACCATACTTGAGCTTAGTTCACCACTTGGATTCTTGCCCTCCTTGCTGCCCTCAATGCACTTTAATGCTCTGCATTATTGGTTTAAGAAAAGAGAGAGCGTAAGCAAAAGCTTAGTGAGGAATGCTCATTTAAAACCACACAATAATGCATTTATAAAACACCTTTATAAACCTTAAATCCATCATCATTTGCACGTGCACTAAAGCATTTAAAACCAGCAATTCATGCTTCAAGTTCATATCATGTCATATTGGCAACAAGTGATACATCAACATAAGATCCACACATGGACTTTTAAACACCATTGTGATCTTATAATTTCCAAGGACCACACATGGACTTTTAAACACCATTGTGTCCTTAACATCACCCATGGACTTTTAAACACCATGACAAGGACCACACAAGGACTTTTAAACACCTTTGTGTCCTTAACAAGAATCTCCCAAGGACTTTTAAACACCTTGGAGTTCTTAAGTAACAAGGCTTACACAAGGAATTTTAACCACCTTTGTAACCTTAACCAAGAACCAACCATGGACTTTTAACCACCATGTTGTTCTTAAATAAACAAGCCTCACTCAAGGAATTTTAACCACCTTGGTGATCTTAACCAAGAACCAACCATGGACTTTTCACCACCATGTTGTTCTTAAATAAACAAGGCTCACACAAGGACTTTTAACCACCTTTGTGACCTTAACCATCACTTGCCAATATGCATCATTAACCACATTATTCCACTGTTTTAAAGCATTTAACAAAGCCATAAACATCATGCATCTCTAAGCATCAAACCACATTAAAACAATGTTCAAAAACAAGGATCTCTTACCTTGAGCATCCTTCTACGCATGGCTTATAATCTCAGCAAATAAACATGCTAAATATGCTTTCAAAACAGGATTTAAAACATGCAAACAAATCACATTGCATACAACCAATCCATGGTTCATCACCAAGAGAGTTTTTCCGAAAACTTACTCTTGAGCTTAGCTAAGTTGCTTAGACTTAAACTAAGCTCCCAAACCTTCAAAACATTGGTTTCAAAGCTGAAAACCAAAATCCACTCACCGATTCCGTTTCGCCACTTGCCGAAACACCAATCAAGCTTCCGGATCACCACCACTAGGATCCAAAGATGACTCCCCTGTTTTACACACATCAAAGCAGAGGATTAATGCATCATCATGCATTAATAACTTCAATGAAAGCACCTAAACTCGCTGCTCTCATCCACACTCCATTTTCGGCCACCAAACACAACCGAAAATGCATCCAAACAACTCCACAACACAACCCAGCCAAGATCCATCAAATCTAATCATCTTTAAACATCAATTAACATCCAAAAAGGATCTAACATCACCCTTATACCTCCAGCTATAACAGATCATCAAGATCACTCCAAAAACAACCAAAAACTCAAGCTAAACTTAGGAAATTCAACCTATCCGGGATTGCATTAATTAAACCTCAACTTCTCATCACTTTAGCATTCATTTAACATCAAAAAGACACCTCAAATCACTGCTTTAACAGATCATACGATTTTTAACCAAAATCAACCAAATCTTGCATTTAAAAGCCAAGATCAAGAACACAACCTTAAAACCATTTATAAAACACAAATTAAGGATTGAGAACTTGTGAATTTCAGTAAAGAACTGAGAGTTTAGAGGAGAAGGACGTTCTTACCTCCAAACTTGAGTTTTCTCCCTTTTTGGAACCAAATTCTTGAAAATCCACTTAGCAAATGCAAAGGTTTTGTTGAAGAGATGATTGAAGATCAAAAGAGAATTGAAATGAGTTATTTAGGTGACAAAATCAGAAAGAAAAGCTCTGGAGAAAAGGTGTTTGGTTTGAGAGAAAAGATGAGAGAAAATAGAAAATGGAAATTTGGAAAGTTAGTTAGCAAATGCCAAAATATCTTCCCTCCACTTTTCTTTTATTTAAAAACCATTAATTAATCATTTAATACTTTAGAAAAATCTGGAGAAACTCCCATTGGGTAAATAGCTCCTTAAAGATTCAAAGTTTCAATCCTTTTTAAAACAGCCTCACAGTTTTCGAAAATTACATTTTGGTCACTAGCCAAAATGTCACACTTCCAAACCTTATTTTGTAAAATTGATTTCACCACACTCTTATATATAATAAAAGAGGATTTTAAGACATTTTTCCATATTTTTAATGCAACCCGAACTAGGCTTTCCTAAATTCACTTTTATATATTCGAACCGCACTCCGACCGAACCGGTCCGAAACCCAAAACTCCTAAGCTCAAAACTGGGGCGTTACAAAACCATCCTTTTTCTTCACAAACAAGACATGTGCACCCCAGGGAGACGTGCTAGGTCGAATGAAGCCTTTGTCTTGTAACTCCTGAAGTTATTTCTTGAGCTCCTTCAACTCCACTTGTGCCATTTGGTATGGTGTAATGGACACCGGGTTGGTTCCAGGTTGAACGTTAATTTTGAACTCCACTTCACGAGTCGGAGGAAGACCGGGGAGTTCATCGGGAAAGACGTTGATGAATTCGAAAACAACATGAACAGAAGGTAAGCCGAAATCATATTCATCTTGTAGCACCATAGAAGTAAAAATTGAAATCAGTTTTTGATCTATAAGAAGTATGGATTCTTTTCCTAAAATCCAAAGATACAATCTCCTATTTTGACAATCGATCCAGGCTTGATGTTTTCTTAACCAATATAAGCCTAATACTAAGTCAAATTCACAATTGGGTGAGACATCAAGATTAATAGGAAAGGGTATGTTTCGAATAGCTATCATATAAGCTCTACAAAGCAAATTGATTGGCAAGTTTCCCCCTACAGGGTTCGATACTACAAGGCTCGTTTTAACAACTTTGGGTTTCATATTTAACTTATCAAGCAAGTAAGAGCATATGAATGAATGGGTTGATCCCGAATCTATCAAAGCATAAATAGATTTAAGGTTCAGCTCAACGATACCCGCAATGACGTCGGGAGATTCCTCGTCTTTTTTACCACATATGTGATAAACACGAGCTGGGGCTCGAGATTCTTGGTGTGTGGTGGCTTTCGAATGGGAGCTTCTTCCCCTCCCCTAGTTTCTGGACTGAGCTTGTTCCAAATTCTTGTTTCGGTTGGAAGGTGCAAGGCTCAGATTAGCAAAATTTCGAGTAGGAGCCTTGTCGGACTTTCTTGGGCAATCCCTAATGTAGTGATCATCGCCACCACAAGAAAAACAAAGGTTGGGTTGAAGTCGGAAATGGCATAAGTGTTGCTTCTAACAGTGCTTGCAGGTCAGAGCTTTTTCAGAATTTCCCGTGTTTTTAACGAAAACAACAAGGACAACCAACTTGTTTACCGATTGGGGTCTCGGTGTGTAGTTGCTTCTGGGAGTAGGAGCGTAAGTAGAAGACCCTTCTTTCTGATTTTTGGCCTTCTTTGATTGCCAGTAGGACTTATCATCACATTTCCGCTTCTTATCTCTTTGATAACCGTCTTTCCTCTTTTCTGCGGCTTTCATCTTAGCCTCGGTAGCAATGGCTCGGTTTACAAGAGTTTGGAAGTCCATAATACTCAGGGCGGTAATATCAGACTTAGCTCGTCATTTAAGCCATCGATGAACATTCGGCACTTATCCTTCTCGGTCTTGATACACTCCGAACCATATTTACAGTACTTGCAAAAGTCTGCGACGCACTGTTCAATAGGTCGGTTAGCTTGCTTCAAATACAAGAAATCCTTTCTTCGATCGGCCAGATATTGTTCGCTCACGAACTTCTTGTTGAATTCTTCCACAAAGAACTTCCACATTACCATCTTAGCCGGGGCAGTTAAAGTCATGGTTTCCCACCAACTTAGCGCTTCATCTGCTAACAAAGCGACATCACATTCGAGCTTATGCTCATCTGAGAATTGTAGTTGCTTGGTCAGAATTTGAGTGGTGTGTTCTAGCAAATACTCAGCCCCCTCGGGCTTATCCTCGTTCTGCTTGGTGCATGAGCAACAGGATGATCGTGCTTAAGGTTTGACAGGAGTTGATCAAACATTTCTTTTATACTTAAGAGACATTCCCTTTGGACAACAACTTGGATGGCAGGGGCATCATGTTGAGGTTGAGCTTGAGCTCGCGGTTGATCAGTGTTGAGTGTGTGAAAGTCCAATATTTTACCCCTCATTTATCCTTATTTTTGTCGCACTCAAGCACATTTTATTGCATTTTAGGCTAGTTTTTGCATTTACATCACATTTAGATAAAACTGCGCAGATAATGCTAATTTTGGTTACTTTTGCAGGTATCTGCCGTGGCAGCATTGGAGGCAGCTGAAGAGCAGAGGCGAGTTGCGGAGCAGGAGCTGAAGAAACGATGATCGTGGTCTGTCGTGACCGCTGCTGTGGCAGAAGGGGCGACAATGAAAACACTTGAGGTAGAAAACACGAAGTGGAGCTTGACATATAGAGGATTTCAAGCCGGACTATCGCGGGCCACTCACATATTTTTGGAGACTAGAAGCATAAGGAGATGTACTGAAGCAGTTCTAGTTGCCACCAACGACATTGCCGCCGCAGAATGCCGCCCGAACGACAATACGCCGACATAGTCAAGATGGGTCTCGTTTGATAGAGGATATTTTTTGAGTCCATTGAGTCCAATCTTGCATTTTTCTGAGGCCGGGAGCGAAGCATAGAGCTGATCAAAGATCGATAAGTAAAGTAACTTATCTTTACTTGTTGAACAAGGATTTCTACTCCAAGAAGAACTTCTACTCCAAGAAAGACTTAGACTAGATCTTTGCCTATATATACCCATGTATGTAAGGGTAAAAAGAGATATCACATCCCATACCTCTCATCTCAAAACCCTAGTCGTTTCTCTTCCTTCACCATGTTCTAAACCTCCCCTAGAGCAAAGGGTTGATATTGTAAAGTAGTTGTAAGGGTTGTTCTGTTCTTAGGATTTTTCTGTTCAATGAAATAAACTTCAAGTTTGCTTATTCTGGTTTTCAACATCTTGCAAGAGTATCGGGAGAGCATTGTGAGATTATTTATTTAGTTAATATCGGGAGAGTTAAGTATACGAAAGGAGTAAGTACTGGTTCTCCAGTTTATTGTTGAACTATCTCGGACCTATGGATAGGACGGGGTTAAGTGGCTAAGGAAGAATTCAACAACATCGGTGTTCATCCTTCGATTCACGCCGGGAGGTATCATCAAAGACGTGTTCATCGATAGACTTGGACCTAGGGATAGGCTAAGGCACAGTAGGGATTCTTGCCAAGCTTGAAGTACAGAGTTGTGTGTTCGCTGCTGCAGTAGGTGCTACCGCGACAGACGCTACGACAGAACAGAGAAGTCATGGGCAGTGCAATACCTTCACTACTGAGCAAATCAATACCGGCCTACTCTTTACTCTGAATATTTTCATCTCTTATTTTCAGTATTCTTTATTACTTCGTGACAAACAATTAAAATATTTCTTTCCCCTCTTGTGCAGAAATCCAAGGTTAAAGCTATTAGCCCAGTCCCTGTGGAGACGATATCCGATACTTAGGTATCACTTTACTACTTGCGTCGTGTACACTTGCACTACATTGCGATAGACTCTTTTACACGCAACAAGTTTTTGGCACCGTTTCCGGGGACTGGCAACATACTCTTACCTTTAACTTCTGCACTTTTCTTTTCTCTTTATTATTATTTTTATTTTTTTATTTTTTTATTTTTATCAAAAACTCAGGTGAAATACAGGTTTAAGGAACATCAACATGTCAGGAAAAACCATTCGAGAGCTGATGTGGGAAAGTTCTTGCAATTACCGTAAAGGTAATCATGCACTCGAAAGTTGTCCCCATTTTTTTGGTGAATATATGGACAACCAACGATAGAACCAACAAGAACAACATATGTTGCTGCCGCAGCAGCAAAATTTTTTATGGTATGATCAAAACCCGCAAAAATTTTTGTACCATAACAGTTTTGCTGCAGAACCCGACATGCCCTGGCAATGTCATCATCCTCAAGATCAGTCAAAATCCTTAGAAGACACACTACAAGCCTTCATGGCACTCACTCAAAAACTGTCAGCTTCTATGGACGCAAGTATCGCCAAGATGGATGAACTCTTGAGCAGACCGATCCTCATTCATGCCATGGATGAACCTGAAATCTTGAGGCAAGATGACGAGGATGCCCATGTGAAGGAATACCCAACACATGATGAGTCTGAGCAACAACTTGCCATGACAATGATCGAGGAGCCGGAATGGAGCAACACCGCAACAACGCTGAGTGAAATTCAAGAGAATGTCACTGCGCAACCACATCCGAGGCAAACTCTCAACCCACTACCTCGGTTATGCCCGACCAAGATTGCACACATCCATCCCTGTCATGGCACTCGCACGACCACCTAGAAGAGCAACTCGATGACAATGCCTCGCTAATGGAATATGAGCAGGTAATAAACGAACCTTTTGAATTCTTTGAAAACTCACCAATTCCACCGCAGGTATTTAAGGAACCAACGTCGGTGGATTTAGAATCATCGAGATCTCTACTGATGGAGACCTTCGAGTGGCCAACATAATTTGACATGGAGAGTTATGGTATTTTCCAATGCCCCCTTGACCTGCAAAGTAACCTGATAAAGGACTGTCAAAATAACTGGCTGCCACAGCAGCAGGCACGACAACAAGGGCTACATTCAACCACAACAACATTCAACGAAAACAAGGTAAGTTTGTGGTCGAATGTCAATTTAATTTTTTCTAATCATATATTCATGCCCTCAGAAACATTACCAAGAAGGGAGGACTTCATGGACTACAAAGGGAAGAGAAGGAAAAGAGCCCCCACCAAGATAATAATCACCAGATGGAGGGTACGGATGGACTTCAAGAAGTACCGGAAACGACCCCTCAAGCATCAATAGAACAGAGAGTAGTTACTTTAGGAGATGCCCCTCAAGGCACTCTTAATTTAACTTATTTTATTTTATTTTATTTTTATCTTATTTTATCTTTATTGTTTTAGGAATTAGAAATTTGATATTAGTTTTTAGTTGTTTGTGTTATTAGGTAAACTGAGAGAACCCTTGCAATGACGATACAAGCAACCCGAGGAAGCTCTACCTCCACCTATGCCACGGCAACACTCATACTCCCTGAGATAAATTCCAAAGTGACTGCCGCCAACAGCAGTGAAGATAGTGACGCAAGGAAGAAGGCAACCAACACATCTTCAACTCCCAGGGCAGCACCCACAGCTCCTCCGACAAAATTCAAGCAGACTGTCCGTCGACAGCTCCTTATCCAAAGCTCCAGCAGCAGCGACGACAGCCGCACAACTTAAGTTTTCTTTTTCTCTGTTTCCTGCTGTATATATTATCTTTTTGTGATGTTTCACTTTTTTGTCATTTTTATTTTATGTTTTTCATTTTTATGTCTTGTGTCATGCATTGAGGACAATGCAACCCTTGAGTTTGGGGGTAGGCAGTCCTCCTAATTATTAATATAATAATGCATTTAGTTTTAATTGTGTCGCGTTTATTTTTTATGCAAAAAAATGGCTTAATTTATTGAACTTTTATTATCTGCTGCTGCCATCTCTGTCGTGACAGCCCCTTAAAAATAAACTAGGAAGTAAGTAGAGCCTTAATATAGTTCTGAAACACTTTGTGACTTACTTGATAACAGACTTTCTCTAGCATACTTAGAATAGAAAACTTAGAACTTAGAGTAGAAAGAGACTAGAAACTCAGGAAACCTGGAGGTGCCTATCACTGGCTCTAGGAAAATAACCAGAGAAAAACTTCTAGAGGTGCCTATCACCGGCTCTAGATAGTTAACTAGAGGTGCTTGAAATACTGGCTCTAGTAGAAAAAAAAGAAAAATTCAGAAAAAGAAGGAAAACAACTAGAGGTGCCCGATACTGCCTCTAGTAAAAAAAAGAATTAAGTCTCGAAGGAAAACTCTAAACAAGCTAAGTATAATATTCTAGTTGCTAGGGAAGTCTATATTCATGTATGTTCACAATAATTGCACACACATGCACGAGAACTATACTTTTGCTCTAAGTAGATCCTTAAATATTTGAACAGGTGCTAAACATGATAGGGATGGTGTTGTGGGTAAGGATTGTTCACTGACTTAAGCCAAGAAAATATATATATATATATATACATATGTATGCATGCATGTTAGTTAGGTTGCATTTGCTTGAGGACAAGCAAGGATTCGAGTTTGGGGGTGTGTTGAGTGCCTAAAAGTCCTATATTTTACCCCTCATTTATCCTTATTTTTGCCGCACTCAAGCACATTTTATTGCATTTTAGGCTAGTTTTTGCATTTACATCACATTTAGATAAAACTGCGCAGATACTGCTAATTTTGGTTACTTTTGCAGGTATCTGCCGTGGCAGCATTGGAGGCAGCTGAAGAGCAGAGGCGAGTTGCGGAGCAGGAGCTGAAGAAACGAGGATCGTGGTCTGTCGTGACCGCTGCTGTGGCACAAGGGGCGATAGTGAAGACACCTGAGGTAGAAAACACGAAGTGGAGCTCGACATATAGAGGATTTCAAGCCGGACTATCGCGGGCCACTCGCATATTTTTGGAGACTAGAAGCATAAGGAGATGTACTGAAGCAGTTCTAGTTGCCACCAAGGACACTGCCGCCGCAGAATGCCGCCCGGACGGCAATACGCCGACATAGTCAATATGGGACTCGTTTGATAGAGGATATTTTTTTGAGTCCATTGAGTCCAATCTTTCATTTTTCTGAGGCCAGGAGTGGAGCATAGAGCTGATCAAAGATCGATAAGTAAAGTAACTTATCTTTACTTGTTGAACAAGGATTTCTACTCCAAGAAGAACTTCTACTCCAAGAAAGACATAGACTAGATCTTTGCCTATATATACCCATGTATGTAAGGGTAAAAAGAGATATCACATCCCATACCTCTCATCTCAAAACCCTATTCGTTTCTCTTCCTTCACCATGTTCTAAACCTCCCCTAGGGCAAAGGGTTGATATTGTAAAGTAGTTGTAAGGGTTGTTCTGTTCTTAGGATTTTTCTGTTCAATGAAATAAACTTCAAGTTTGCTTATTCTGGTTTTCAACATCTTGCAAGAGTATTGGGAGAGCATTGTGAGATTATTTATTTACTTAATATCGAGAGAGTTAAGTATACGAAAGGAGTAAGTACTGGTTCTCCAGTTTATGGTTGAACTATCTCGGACCTATGGATAGGACGAGGTTAAGTGGCTAAGGAAGAATTCAACAACATCGGTGTTCATCCTTCGATTCACGCTGGGAGGTATCATCAAAGACGTGTTCATCGACAGACTTGGACCTAGGGATAGGCTAAGGCACAGTAGGGATTCTTGCCAAGCTTGAAGTACAGAGTTGTGTGTTCGGTTTCGCGACAACAACAGACCGCTGCCGCAGCAGGTGCTACCGCGACAGATGCTACGACATAACAGAGAAGTCATGGGCAGTGCAATACCTTCACTACTGAGCAAATCAATACCGGCCTACTCTTTACTCTGAATATTTTCATCTCTTATTTTCAGTATTCTTTATTACTTCGTGACAAACAATTAAAATCTTTCTTTCCCCTCTTGTGCAGAAATCCAAGGTTAGAGCTATTAGCCTAGTCCCTTTGTAGACGATATCTGATACTTACGTATCACTTTACTACTTGCGTGGTGTACACTTGCACTACATTGTGATATACTCTTTTACACGCAACAATCAGTCTCTTAATGTTCCATTAGTCTTGGAAGGTTCTAATCGAGCCTTACACCGTTTCCCTCGCTAGAGGATTCTCGGGGGACTTCTATTGTCCCAGCTACTCTTGTCTCGGACATTTTATGATTAGGTAAAAGGAAGGAGTTAACCGAGTAACAACACAAGTATCTCTAATTATAACTCCTAGGTGGCATAGTTAAAAACTATATGATGCATGCTGAGTCGATTAAACTTTAGGAACTAACCTAAAGCTCTGATTACCACTTAATGTAACACTCCGCACCCAGTTAGGAGCGTAGAGCGTTACGATTCACAGCGGACACTTCGGAACAAATGCAGAAAGGATTTTAACATATAACTGTTGAATCTTTTAGAACTTTACAAATCAAAATGGAGGCTAACAAAAACTTTTTACTATCATAACGTTCATGTAGCTATTAACCAAACTTATATACATTCAAACTACCATTCACATGAACATACTTACTTAACAAGAAACTGATTATACATGCTTTCACCACAAGAAAATAATTATTTCTTATCACTTTAACATCAACGAACAACTAGATACATTTTATAAGCTTATGTTCATATTTTATAGTCACTTTCGATTCTTTTAACTACTTACAATATTCGATCAAGTTCACTAGTCTAACAAACCACATTAATTCAATAACTAACCAAACAATTCATAATATATGTCATTCGAATAACTACTCAACCACCATGTTTCATATATATATATATATATATATATATATATATACACACACACACATCATGACAACTAGTATCTTATATTTACAACAAAAATGGCTAACAACCATATCTTTATACATCCATGATTATACATATTTACATACAAAAAGCTCATTACATTTCAATCCATACTTTAAGATTCTACATACATCTTATATACATTTTTATGATAAGCCAAATGCATGCAATCCTAATGACTAGACATGACACTAGGCCACCAATCAGGAGTGCTAACAAAATAAAACAAGGCATACTTGAAATCTTCACTTGTGCAGACTTGGCTCAGAGATTGTTACTTCGAACAATCTAACATGTGATTTGGGAAGAAGGGAAAGCAAGAATGATAAGTACTTTGAGTACTTAGTGAGGTAGTTCCTATATCTATCAAGATTCATCTAATTCTTTTAGGTGTGTAATCCCATTTGGCAAAGGTTACTTATCTAGGATTCACCACTGAGTAACACTTAGCTAGTCTCAAGCATAATCAAATAGTTCACTTAATTAGTCTTAGATCTTCACATAGCATCATATAAACATATACACAAAGCATATCAAGATCAAATCAAAACATGTGAATCATAAAAACACATTCAAATAGTCGATTGTTATTTATCAAACACAATGAACAAACATGATTCAAACATTCAGGTATGGTTCATATTCATATCATCTTATTCCAATAGGTTCCATTACCCTTATATATCTTTTACATTTAACATATATGATTAGCATATCAATCCTTATTGATATAATAACACAATTCAATGCCATTTCATTCCAGTAACACATTATACTTCCATTGAACATGTGATGAGTCTTATTTCAAGTACTTTTAGTAGTTTTGCCTTGGTAGAATAGTGGGACTAGGTAATCAAGTTTCAATGGGTAAAAAGTATCAAATTAAAGGATGCACAAAGCATCAAGATTTCTTCTACATCAACATTAGGATAATCAAAGTGCCAATTCAGAGGATGCACAAAGCATCAAGATTTCTTCTACATCAACATTAGGATAATCAAAGTGCCAATTCAGAGGATGCACCAAGCATCACACTAGTAAGTGTTAACAACACCACAACAGAGAGTACACATAGTATTGAATTAGATGAGCTCTAGAATCTAAGGCATGTTGTTCTACCTAAGACCAACAAGTCAACCAAGGGCTTTCAATGTCTTTTAAGTTGAGCAAACATAATACAAGTGTTTATCAATCAAACATAACAAGTTCATATACCATAGTTTCCAGTATATAACTATCATGTAAACATTTTCAAGCATCATTTAACATCCAAAGGCAGTAGCATAGCATTCATTTCATGCTCAATTCATCAATCATATAGCCATCATAGTAAAGGCAAACTACATCAAGTATCAAGCGAAGACAACTAGCTATCAACATGGGTCATGATATCATATTTTCTTTTATACCTTCTTCCCTTAATATAATTACCAAATCCAGATTATACTCATTCTATACTTTCATCTAAAAACATAATTTAAACATATAACATTGGTTAGGACACTAGTCCTAACCCTAAGTTTAACTACACTCACAAGACTCCAAGCACTTCTATTAATCTTGCTCTTTGATGAATATGCCCTTGTTCTTTCTATTTGAGTGGTCAAGTGATAGAGTAGCGCAATTGTGGATTTGGAAGATTTCAATCAAGTTGTTGCAAGAACTAAGAGCTCTAGACTCAATCATGAAAGCTATGGGAAGATCTGAAAATTCAATAGAAAAGAGAAGGGCTTTTCTTGAAATTTTCAGATTCAATGCTGGAAATTTAAAGAAAAGAAGACAATAAGAAAGATTAGAAGATGAATAATAAGAATATAACGAAAAGGTTTAAAAAAGATGAAGAGAAGAATAGGTAAAACAAATCTGAAATTTCAAGCTTTGTTTATGGAATTATGGGAGATGGCGTGAAGATTGAAGATGAAGATGGCTTGCGATTTGTTGTTGTTGTTTTGTTATCGGCACCCTCTTAGACGCAATTATCTAAGCAAGCAACCTCAAGCGGATGTAACCTACCCTCCTAGACGCAATTACCTAGGCAGGTAAGAGTGTGAAGATGATCTCCCTCACAAGAACTCGTCGAACTTATGTTGAAGAAGACTTCTAAGGCACAAGTAATCAGCACTTGCAAAAACAAACTCACTAAATATTTCATTAATCAAAGAAAATCTCAATAATTTGCATTACAATGGTAGAGGCTTCATCCTTTTATAGGTGAAGGATAGCCAAAGTAATTTAACTTCTACTAAAACAAGGAAACCCTAATTTAATTAAAAAAAATAAAAGAAAACCAGCCTTTAAACTCCTTGTGCTTGGGCTGCAAGTGATAAGCTGATAAGAGCTGCTTGGGAGAAGGGTGGATGATTCCTAAAGTATATAAAACCCTAAAAACATAATTTAAATGTTAATAATTAAATTGGGCTAAGTCTAATTCGTCCAAAAGCTTATATAATAGCCTTTGAGCTGAATTTTACAAAATCCCGTAATAATTCCGTATCCGGTTTTCTGCATGTGCAGTCTTCAATAAAATGGACATAACTTGAGTTCCCGATGTCTGATTGATGCGATTCAAGATGCGTTGGAAAGGTGACTGAATGAAGATCAATTATTTAGAAGAAAACTCTGCTCAAAAATTCCCGGATCCCATCCGAAAAGTCGTCGCAAGTTTGCTGACTTTCCAGACTTCACAAACAGATTCAACTTCTTGTCCAATATGCATTGCTTTAGCCCTCCCATGCATGTATCATCAGGCCTTGCCTCCTCCAAGTTTACCTCAAGTTCGTGGTCTAACCATTCACATATAAACAAAAACAAAGCATATTATCATCCACATCCATCATATATACTCATTCAAACAAGCACAAACATCATTCATTCAAAATTGTTTTCCAGTTCTGGTAGCTTGTATGCATGTTACTAATATGATCATAACTTTTAATTCATGTGTCGGAATTTTGAATAATTTACCTTGTTAGAAATCTTATTCAATTACTAATCTATCTTCTCTTTTCTACGCAACCCATCCTCCATCGTCAGATCTTGCCAGATCTGATGGTCCAAGATCGAACGAGAGAGACCCCTATATCTTTTGCACGCGTGGAGCTCACGCACGGCGTTCCAGCTTCCTTTTGATTGTCTAGATTCTCACGCAGGAGTTCTGGCCATCCGATCCAGAATAGAACTCGAGCCGTCCATCCATTCTCGATCAACTGAAACCCTCATATTTGGCTCCACATCGTCATACAGAGGCATTTCTCTCTGGTCCCCTCATCCATCAAGAAGCCACGATATGCAAAGGGGACACAAAGGACGATGTCAGAGAGGTTTCCAACAAATTCAAAGTGTGAAACCAAAATTGATTTTGATATAACACCTAAACTTATGGACTAATTTGCAAAACAATAAATTTTTAAGTACTCTTCAAAGTCTCACTTTTGACAAGTCTTTTTGAACCAAACTATACTACAAGAAAAAAACTCTCTTAAATGTTCAAAATCCACTAAGTCTTTTTATGTATTTTCAAGCCAAACTTCAGCAAAACGCCCAGACATATCGATACCCTTAGGCGTATCGATACGGTTTTTAGTCACTAGAATTTTAATAGACCATAGCGTACCGATACGGTATTACCCCATATCGATACAATATTCATTTGGGCAAGACTTTAAACGATACCGTACCGATACGACTTGCTTATCTTTTCAAAATCTTTGCATTTAATTTTCGACCGTTGGCTTGTCAGTTAGTTGGTATCCCAAAATTTAAATGACCGTTATACCGTACCGATACGCTCTTTATCAAAACCAAAGTTGGGATTCTAGTGAGCAAATTCAGTATCGATACGCCCTTTCGTATCGATATCCCTTTTAAAAACCGTACTGATACGCCCTTTAAGCGTATCGATATGTGATGTTTTCAGTCATAACGGCTCTTTCCTCTTTGATATTGGTACCGATACGCCCCCTAGCCGTACCAATACGGTAGGCAGCTGAGCTGCATTTATTGCAAGAAATTGCATCCGAACGGCTCTATAGATTATCCCAACTACCCAAACGGCTAGAATTCAATGCAAGGGTATGAAAACAAGTCTCAATTGAACAAGCAACAACTATTGAACCTACAAGCAACATCAAAGAACTCAAATCCAAACTTTGCACCTTTAGAGTCAAATTCTTGTACCCAACTCTTGTATTCTCATTGTAATCTTTTATTGTGAGTTTGGGGAGTGTGAAATTGTAATTGGGTAAACAATCATCCTTTGAGAGGAATTTTTAGAGTTTACCAAATACTTTTCTTGTAAAAGTGAGTGGATTAAGCTTTGGGTAGAAAGCTTAATCAAGTTGTAAGGTTTCCTCCTTATCCAAGAAAAGGGAAAGAATTCAAGTAGTGAACTGGTTGAAAATCCTTAGTGGGAACTAAGGTAGTGGATGTAGAGTTCATTTGGAGAACTTGAACCACTCTAATTGTTTTATGTCACAATTTTATTTTTCCATATTTTCACCCACCAAAATTTTTATAGCCAATTCACCCCTCTCTTGGCCATTTGCAATTGTGTGATCAACTCAACAATGGGTATTAGAGCTACACTCATTGGAAGAATTACAACCCTCTTGAGTCGATTCTAGGAGAGTTTGATCAACAGCTAGTCAAGCAATGGCATCCATCTAAAATTCCAACCTCTACGAGTCACAATCTACCACCAAGCCACCATTCTTCAATGGGGATAACTACTCATATTGGAAGAAAAGGATGAGGCTCTTCATCAAGTCTACCGACTACATGGTGTGGGATGTGGTTGAAGAAGGTCCATTCATACCGATGAAGAGAGAAGGTGAAGGAAGACTTGTTCCAAAGGTCAAGGCCGAAATGACCGAAGATGATCGAAGAAGGATGCAAGTAAATGATAAAGCTCTTCATGTCATCTTTTTTGCGCTTGGTCCAAATATCTACTCCAAGATGTCTTCAATCGAGAATGCCAAGAAAGTTTGGGACACCCTCGAGACAACATATGAGGGAACTAGTGACGTTAAGGAAACAAAAATCGGACTACTTAATCTAAGCTACGAAAATTTAAAAATGGATCCCGGTGAGAGTGTTTCCAAGATGTTTGATCGATTCTCAGTCATTGTCAATGGGTTGAAGGGTTTCGATGAGATCATCCCCAAAGACAAGCTAGTGAGGAAATTGTTGTACTCTCTTCCGGAATCATGGGATAGCAAGAGAACGGCTATTATTGAAGCTCGATATTTGAAGACTCTCAAGCTATATGCTCTTGTTGGATCTTTACTCACCCATGAAATCATGAAGAAGGAAAGAGAAGTAGAGAAGAAAATGGAGGAGAAGAAGGTTGAGAAGAAGGATGTTGAAAAGAAGAAGATTGGAATCGCTCTTAAAGCTTCATATCATGAAATCGATCCTACTATTCTAGGTTTACTTTGGTTCTATTCTTAAGTACAAAAGATGAGGCTTTAGAAAATTCATCACATTTTCTAAAATAACTCAAAATGATCTTGAACTTAAAATTTCTCACATTAGGAGTGATCATGGAACCGAATTTCAAAATCTAGGTTTTGAAGATTTTTTAAATGAAAATGGGATTAGCCATAATTTTTCATCACCTAGCACTCCTCAACAAAATGGGGTAGTTGAGAGGAAAAATCGAACTTTAGAAGGAATGGCTAGAACCATGCTTTGTGAAAATAATTTACCTAAATATTTTTGGGCGGAAGCCACAAATACCGCTTGCTACATTATAAATCGAGTAATGATTAGGCCAATTTTGAAGAAAACACCATATGGGATCTTAAAATCTAAAAAGCCTAACATTAGCTATTTCCATCCATTTGGTTGCAAGTGTTTTGTTTTAAATAAAGGAAAAGACAACTTAGACAAATTTGATGCTAAAAGTGATGAAGCTATTTTCTTAGGGTATTCTTTAAACTCTAAAGCCTATCGTGTATTTAATAACAGAACTTTAGTAGTAGAAGAGTCTATACATGTTGTTTTCGATGATAACCTCCTTCCGAGGAAGGAATCTTGTGATGGTGATGATATAAGGATTCTTGATGCCATTGATGGAGGACAAACGTCAAAGGTGGATGAGACTCCAACTAAAGATGAAGATGCACAAGATCCACCTCTTGAAGCCTTGAAGGATTTGGCTCTTGAGGAAAAGGAGGTATCTTACCCAAGGGAGTTCAACTATGTCAAAGGTGGTGAAATCTTGGGTGATCCATCCAAGGGGGTAACTACTAGATCTTATCTCAAATTAATGAACCATGTTGCATTTCTTTCATACATTGAGCCTAAAAATATCAAAGAAGCATTAAAAGATGATTTTTGGATTTTGGCCATGCAAGAGGAATTAAATCAATTTGAGAGAAGTAAATTTTGGACATTAGTTGAAAGGCCTAGTAATGAATATAGTATAGGAACTAAATGGGTCTTTAGGAATAAACTAGATGAAAATGGTAATATAGTGAGAAACAAGGCTAAGCTTGTTCCTCAAGGCTATACTCAAGAAGAGAGAATTGATTTTGATGAAACATATGAACCCGTAGCTAGGATGGAAGCTATTAGGATGCTTTTGGCATTTGCATGTTACAATGATTTCAAGCTCTTTCAAATGGATGTGAAAAGTGCTTTACTAAACGGTTTTATAAATGAAGAAGTGTATGTTGAACAACCACCGGGTTTTGAGGATTCAAAATTTCCAAATCATGTGTTCAAACTAACTAAAGCTCTTTATGGTTTAAAAAAAGCTCCTAGAGCTTGGTATGAAAGACTTTCAAACTTTTTAATTGAAAAGGGTTTTGAAAAAAGGTAAGGTGAACACTACACTTTCCATAAAAAGACATAATAGTGATATCTTAGTAGTACAAATCTATGTTGATGGTATCATTTTTGGTTCTACTAATGAATGTTATTGCAAAGAATTTTATAAGCTAATGCAATGTGAGTTCGAGATGAGCATGATTGGGGAGCTCTCATTCTTTTTGGGACTCTAAATCAAACAAAGGAAAGATGGCACTTTCATAAATCAAGCTAAGTACGTGAACGATATGCTTAAAAAGTTCGGCTTGGAGAATGCAAAGCCTCAAGCCACACCTATGAGCTCTTCCATAAAGCTTGACAAAGATAAAGGAGGTAAGTGTGTTGATTCTAAGCTTTATAGATTCATGATAGGTTCTTTGCTTTACCTTACCGCAACTAGACTGGATATCATGTTTAGTGTTTGCTTGTGTGCTAGGTTTCAAGCTAGTCCTAGAGAATCACACTTAGTTACCATTAAGAGAATTTTTAGATACCTTAGAGACACGCCTAACTTAGGCCTTTGGTATCCTAAAGATTCCTCTTTTAGCTTTCATGCTTATTCGGATGCGGATTATGGGGGTGTAAGATAGATAGGAAAAGTACCTCCGGGACATGCCAATTTTTAGGTAGTATACTCGTATCTTGGTTCTCTAAGAAACAAAATAGTGTAGCCTTATCTACCACCGAAGTGGAGTACATATCATTAGGGAGTTGTTGTGCTCAAGTCCTTTGGATGAAACAACAACTCTTAGATTATGGTGTTGAAGTAGAAACTATACCCCTTAAGTGTGACAACACTAGTTCCATTTTTCTCACTAAGAATCTCATCAAACACTCTAGGACCAAACACATAGAAATTAGACATCATTTCATTAGAGACCATGTTTTGAAAAATGATGTTGTTCTAGAGTATGTTGATACCTTGAACCAATTAGCGGATATATTCACAAAGCCTTTAGATAAAGATCGTTTTTGGACTCTTAGGAGAAAGTTAGGTTTAACTAGCCTTTCTTGACCCTTCTTAGGTCCCAAATTGTCAAAAAATTGGTTGAAATTGGTTGACATTCATGCTTATGTTAATTTGCCTCTTTTTTGCTTCTATGCATGTTGCTAGGGGAAGTATGCATTAATTTTAGCCATTAAAACTTGTTCATATGTCATTCACATGCATTTAGGAACGTTCAAAGTTGATTTTTGAACTTAAATATGTCAAAAATGCCTTATCTGGTAAAGGTGTATCGATACGGATGAAGTGTATCGATACAGGTTCATCAAAGGGAATTCTTAAAAGCTAAATGCGTATCGATACGACCCCGCGTATCGATACGGATAAGTCAAGGGAAGTAATCCAGGTTAAAATGTACCGATACAGTCCCGCGTATCAATACGGTAATAACGTCCAATAAAAAATTAGGGCAAACGCGTATCGATACACTCCACAAGCGTACCGATACGGTCTCGACGGAAGGTTTATTTAGGGTTGTTTTTACAAAATACTTCAAAAATTAAAAAACCCCTCTTTTTCTCTTCAAACCCTAGTCGCACCCCTCTATAAAAACCTCATCAATCCTTCAATTTTTTTCCATCAAACCTAAAAATTCATTGAGGGTTTTTTATCTCCATATCAAAGCTAAGCTTTGTCAACAATCTTGTGCATTCACATCAACACATTCATCCAATCTAACAATTCAAGGTATAAAACTTTTCTCTTTTATTTTTACAAAACATCTTTTTATTACATGGGTTTCAAACTTTTTACCAAAAATTTTCCAAAATCAAAAACTTTTCATTCGAATATATATTCTCATCATATTTTTTTATCTTTTTTTTCTTTTAAATTTTTTTTGGCTCTTTCTAGAATTTGTATATATATTTTTAACAACAACAATGTCTTTTAAAAATACCTTGAACTATTAGAATTTATTGGTTTGGATAAGATGTTAATTGCATACATATTTGAATCGTTTTGATGTGTTTTCAGGGTTATGGCACCGAAAAAGAGAGCTAGACGTCACCTTGCCACTAGCGATCCTATTGAGAATGAAGAGGGTAACCTTAGACCAAGTATCCCTTATATTCTCTAATGTAGTTTTCCCGAACCTTCAGATATGTCTCGTTACAAATTATTTCAAGGTTTCACTCTTAGGGAATAACGCATTGTGTCTTTGCCGTTTTTAAACTCTGCCCGTTTTAAATTTCAATACCTCCTTTTGATTAGGCAATGAAAATTTATCAACTTTTTTAGTCTTCCTCCCATTCTATATAGGAACTTGGTCATCATCTTCTTTTCAAATGCTATATGTATTCATGATGAGGCTAGAGAACATGTTATTGCAATTGAGTCACATGTAATGGGCAAAACCTTTAAAATTGATCAAAATGTACTTTGCAAGGCTTTTGGTTTTGACAACGTAAAAATTGATGATGAGAAGTCCTTAGGTCAAGGTCCTTTAGGCTCCGTCAAAGTCTTGAATGCTCATGATCGTATTCTTCATCTTATCATTACTTGGTTTTTGCATCCATCGGGGAGGAATTTTCCACAATACATCAAGTATATGATTTTTGGCTTAGGTGCTTTAGGGAGGGTCATCGTCCAAACCTTTGTCAAATTATGTTTGTCGACCTTGTCTATCTAGTCCAACACTGTCACACCGACCAAGTCAAATCCTTTTACTATTCTACGGTGTTGGGTTACCTATTCCATTCCCTTGAGATTGATTGTTCACATAATTTTCCCGAACCCCTTGGCCAACCTATCGATGAGCTTCCCTATCTCGTGCTCATTTTTCCTATGTTAACAATGAATGGGTTCGTGTCCCTCATGCTCCTCAACAAGATGCTTCGGTTGATGCTCCACATGCTCCTTCAAGCTCTCAACGAGCTCCGGTTGCGTCTTCCTCCATGGACAACCTAATGACTTTCCTCAATGAGAAGTTCACAAACATGGAAGCCGAGTTTGCTGCCATTGACACTCAATTCACATCCTTGGAAGATCGAGTTAAAGGTATTGACACTAGGTTCACTTCTTTTAAAGATCAAGTCAAGGGCTTTGACACTCGTTTCACGTCGTTAGATGATCAAATGAAAGCCATCGCTCTTCAACAAAATTCTATGGATGTCTCTCTCACCGCCTTTCATGGTGCTTGGCTTAACCAAAATAGGAGGAATCAACCTACTCGAGACGATGAGGACGAAGAGGACGAGGAAGATGATGATGATGCGGACGAGTAGTTTTTTTTACATATCATTTCATGTCAATTAGTTACTTTAGCTTTTGCACCTATGTTTAGTACTTTATGCCTTTCATCTATGTTTTAGGATTTAAGTTTGGATTTTTATGTTGCTTTTTCTTTTGAAGTTTGCTTTGAACTATTAAGTTGCTTTTAATTTGAAGTTTGATTTGAAGTTTATCATATTATTGTTGGTATTATCCTTGTGCTTATGTTTGATCTAACAAAAAGGGGGTGAAGGATTATAGAGCCAATTTTTATAAACTTAAAATTGTTTTTGAAAATCCATCTTAAATTAAGGGGGAGAAAGCTTTTCAAAAGTTTCAAAAACTTAAAAATTTATATGTGGTTTTGTTATATCAAAAAGGGGGAGATTGTGAAACCAAAATTTATTTTGATATAACACCTAAACTTATGGACTAATTTGCAAAACAATAAATTTTTAAGTACTCTTCAAAGTCTCACTATTGACAAGTCTTTTTGAACCAAATTATACTTCAAGACAAAACTCTTTTAAATGTTCAATATCCACTAAGTCTTTTTATGTATTTTCAAGTCAAACCTCAGCAAAACGCTCAGGCATATCGATACCCTTAGGCGTATCGATACGGTTTTTAGTCACTAGAATTTTAATAGACTATAGCGTACTGATACGGTATTACCCCGTATCGATACGATATTCATCTGGGAAAGACTTTAAATGATATCGTACCGATACGGCTTGCTTATCTTTACAAAATGTTTGCATTTAATTTTCGACCGTTGGCTTGTCAGTTAGTTGGTATCCCAAAATTTAAATGACCGTTATACCGTACCGATACGCTAAGTAACTGTACCGATACGCTCTTTATCAAAACCAAAGTTGGGATTCCAGTGAGAAAACTCAGTATCGATACGCCCTTCCGTATTGATATGCCCCTTAAAAACTGTACTGGTACGCCCTTTAAGTGTATCGATACACGATGTTTTCAGTCACAACGGCTCTTTCCTCTTTGATACAGGTAGCGATATGCCCCCTAGCCGTATCGATACGGTAGGCAGCGGAGCTGTATTTATTTCGGGAAATTACATCCCAACGGCTCTATTGATGATCCCAACTACCCAAACGGCTAGAATTCAATGCAAGGGTATTAAAACAAGTCTCAAGTGAACAAGCAACAACTATTGAACCTACAAGCAACATCAAAGCACTCAAATCCAAACTTTGCACCTTTATAGTCAAATTCTTGTACCCAACTCTTGTATTCTCATTGTAATCTTTTATTGTATGTTTGGGGTGTGTGAAATTGTAATTGGGTAAACAATCATCCTTTGAGAGGAATTTTTAGAGTTTACCAAATACTTTTCTTGTAAAAGTGAGTGGATTAAGCTTTGGGTGGAAAGCTTAATCAAATTGTAAGGTTTCCTCCTTATCCAAGAAAATGGGAAGAATTCAAGTAGTGAATTGGTTGAAAATCCTTAGTGGGAACTAAGGTAGTGGATATAGAGATCGTTTCGAGAACTTGAACCACTCTAATTGCTTTGTGTTACAATTTTATTTTTCCATATTTTCACCCACCAAAATTTTTATAGCCAATTCACCCCCTCTTGGTCATTTGCAATTATGTGATCAACTCCACACAAAGAATTAACCGACAACCTAAGAAATACACATGAATCCAGCCAAAAACAAATAGAGGCAACCAATAGTAGCATTTCTAGGTTTTTGTTTTTCCTAAATCATGTAATATTTCACTGTATAAAAATCGAAGCAACCATATTGTAAACCCTAAGCTAGACTAGGATTTCAAATAGATCAATACAAAGAGCAAGCATTTCTAGAGGTATATTTCTCCTCCATTTTGCATTCGGAGCATAAAAACACAAAAGAGAGATTAGGGTTAGTGTTTTTACCTTCAGCGTCTAACCTCCCCTCGCGTCGGTTCACCTTTTATCGTGTCAATTACCCTCCCTCTCTGACGGTAAACCTCTCGGCCTCCTTAGGATTGTGCATGATGAGTCGATAAGGGTGGTAACCGAAAAAGGAGGGTTTCGATTTCGGTTTTCACAAAACAAAAAAAAGGCTTTATCGTCGTTTTTTAAAGGATCTAAGTTCGAATTTGGGTTTAGAACAAAAAGGAAAGTTTTTTAAGGGTTTTAGGGTTCGTCGTCGCCGGCTAGCGGTGGCCGATACGGCGGTGTGCGACAGCTTTTCATCTGAGTTGGGAGAAAACATGAGAGAGTTTGAGAGTTCTAGGTAAATATTAATCAAAAGTTAACAAGTCATAACATCATACTTAAATGATTGCATCATGCATAAAGGTGACGTACGAAAGTCGAACCATAAATTAACATGGTAGTCAGTCTTATATGATACCAGTTTAATCTATGGTGCCATGTATTGTCATCCTTATTAATTAAATGTCCAATTAATTCAAACCCACCAATTTGATAAAGCCCGTTCGATTGAGGTCAATTTTCATTTAAGAACACTTAATTAAACTTATTTTAAATTTCAACAATTTCCTTCGATTAAAAGCAACAAATATTTTGGTACCGTTTTCTGGGCATGTTGGGGGTGCTAATCCTTCCCCACACATAACCAACTATCGAACCCCTTTTTAAAACGAATCTCTAGTTTTGTGGTGTCCGACCTACCTTAGTGGCCGGTGGCGACTCCAAGTCATTATTTCAAGAAAAATAAGAATTTTAAAAATAAATTCCCCCCAAAGTTCAACTTTTTTATAAAAAGCGAGGGGACACCAAGTGAATTTTCAAAAAAAAAAGTAATCAGAGATATACCAATCATAACAGTACTTTTAGATAAAAGATTTAAAAAAACTAATAAAAACACTTATTTGAGGAATTCAATCAAATCTACATGCAGGGTTGTACGATTTAAAGTTAAACTAAACTATAATATATCCATAATTGATCCTTTAATAGAAGAATGTTTATTTTTAAGAATTCGGGCAAAAAAATCTGATATTAAAAATCTAGCAGAAGATTTAGCAATTAGTTGGACTTCTTTTAATGAATATACAAATATGAGTGGGGTAGATATAAAAGAAGTCAATAACAAAATTATTGAACTTTTTGAACCCAATAAATTTACTACAAAAATACAACTTACTTTATTACATTTAAAAGATCTATCTATTCGTAAAGACTAGGTGATAGGAACCCATTCACTGTTGATGAGATCGAAATGTGCCTTCCCAAGAGGCCTAACACCAATCTTATTACCGAGCGGGAATGGAATATCGATAGAGCAATTTATGTTTTCCTTAAGAAAGATGTGACTAAGGACGCAACCATAGATAAAGGAGGTAACTATAGAGGTGCGACGATTGTTGATGGTATAAAAAGATCGGCAAAAATTATTTGAGCTAGTTTAATGCTATGGCCAGTGCGAATCCTCATCATCAAGAGCTGTGTTTTCTAGACCTAGTTGGGTTGCAATGATTTCGGTGTCTAGTACAAAAGTTTTTCTCATTAGATAAGACTCGATGCCAATAACAAGTTTACATGTATCATCAAGAAGGCAACGTGCATTGAAAAAGAAAATTCGAACTAAAGTAGGGAAATATTCAAGCTTGAGCATAAGCATAAGAACAAATTTACATTGCTTCAAGAGACCAAGGTAAGGAAATTTGAACTCGGGAGAAGACATAAAATCAAAATCAACAACACGCTCATCACTAATAAATTTAAAAAAAAAAACTCAAAGTTTTCCCTTTGATTTTGTTTTCTGGGTTCATTAAAACATGAGTCAAACAAAATAGGTTGAGGTTCATGCGGGGGCTGACTCGCGGAAGGTAAACTCGTACGACCAGGGGCGGATCTTGGTATAATAAGTTGATGGGGGCAATTTAAAATTTTCAAAAATTTTAGAAGTACAAACTAAATTTTTTAAAAATTGTGAGGTTTAATGAGAAATTTTCAAAAATTTAAAAGGGGACTTAATTGAAAATATTTAAAGAAATAAAAACTTAATGTTAATTTTTAAAGTTTTGAAGGGGCCAAATTAAAATTTTCCAATTTTTGAGAAGGACAAATTAATATTTTTTAAAAAATTTGAAGGACCAAATGTAAAATGTTCAAAATTTTGAGAAGGCCTACCACCGTCCGCTCCTGCGTACGACGACGTTTAGCCGCACGTTTTGGTGTCATTTAAAAAAATGAAAGGATATAAAGACTTAGGGTTCTAGACACGCCAAGAAGTAATCAATATCCTGCAAAAACAGTAAACCATGCATGCAAACATCATCAGTTTTCAGTCCATATGTTATTCGATAGTCAAGGTGTGAAAGAATAATATATAAAAACAAAAATATAAAAAAAGTATACATATACATGGGCGGATTTGTAATTGTACAAGGTAGTGCAAGTGCACTACCATTAATTATAAAAAAAAATTTACTTTTACCTTTATTCCTTTCTATAATTGCTTATTAAAGCTATGGTTTTTTTAGGGAAAAGTCAACTCGTTTAAATGCTTAATTGCAAAAAAAAAAATTACTTTTACATTAATTATTGCTTTACAACAATTTCCCACGTAACTTTTAATAACTTTATTTATTTCCCATTTATGGTAAAAAAAATTCTTTTAATGATTTTATTTATTTATTTTGAAAGTTGTTTTATTACTCAATTTCCCACATAACTTCCCCTAAATAGTTAATTACTTTTACACAACAAGGATGATTCTGTAATTTAATTTTTTTCATAAAAAACTTATTTAACTTCTCTAGAATTTTCACTTTCCCCAATTCTCATTCTCTAAAAAAAAGCTTCCATCGTTTTCTTTCCAATTTTTTTTCTTTCATTCATCCAAATTTCTCTTAATTTCTTTCAAGTTTTGTGATCACTAATCAGGTACATATTTATTTTCTTTCCCCCTAATTTTTTCTTAATTTTATTTTTGAAATTTTGCTTTAGTTAAATTTAGGTTTACTTCAAATTTTGCTTTAGTTAGATTTATGTTTACTTCAAGTTAAGTTAAATTATACTCTCTCTTTTTTTATTGAATGAATGTAAAGGTAGATTAGAAGAAATTAGAAGTAATTTTATTATATTAATTATATGTTATTATATTAATTATCCGTTAGTGAACTACCAAATTTATATTTCTAGATCCGCCCCTGTACATATATATATATATAAAGGAAACCAGTATATATATAACAGATTCGAGTATAGACATAAAAAAATTATATATATATTAACAGAATGTATATCAAAATAAATTGCAGTATATATATATTTAAGAAGACAAAAATATAAATGATATATACATACAATATATATAGAGAGATAGATGTAAGAGTAGCAGAAAACGGTACAGATAAATAAAGAAAATTAAAAAAAATTATAATACCAAAAATATATGTTGATCTATTCATTTGTTTAAACTATATATACATATATATAGAAATTCGTACATACATAACAAAACTAATTTAAACTAGATGCAAAAACCTAAGATTCAAATATAATGTTCGAATAAGGCAAAAGAAAAAAAGAAGAAAAAATACCTCAAAAACTCAGAAATCGGATGAAAATGGTGAAAGGATGCACGATTTGATGAAAGGAGAT
Source organism: Hibiscus tridactylites (assembly GCA_958450335.1). Taxonomy (NCBI): domain Eukaryota; kingdom Viridiplantae; phylum Streptophyta; class Magnoliopsida; order Malvales; family Malvaceae; genus Hibiscus; species Hibiscus tridactylites. Next base: position 53,467,599 of record OY288275.1, read on the forward strand.
GAAACTCTTGTTGTTTTCGCAAAAAAAAAATCCTTGAAGTTTGATGTAATTTGAGTGAAAATCGGGAGCTTTTTAAGGAAATCAAGGAAAACACATAAAACTATTTGAACATAGAAATCAAGGAAAACAAGAACAAACATACTCCCCAAACTATTTGAACAAAAGCATCAAGAATTACAAGAACATGATTTTCAAGAAAATTTAAACACATAAAAGGCTCTAAGGATCAAGAAAGGGTTGTAAGGCCTAGCTCTCTCCTAGAAGTCTAAAAACGCTCTTTATCTAAAGGTTTTGCATTCTCCAAGCCAAATTTCTTGAGCATGTCTTTGATGTATTTAGCTTGATTGATGAAGATGTTATCCTTTCTTTGTTTGATTTAGAGTTCCAAGAAGAATGAGAGCTCCCTATCATGCTCATTTCAAGCTCACATTGCATAAGCTTAGCCAACTCTTGACAAAGATTTTCATTAGTAGAACCAAAAATGATATCATCAACATAGAATTGTACTACTACAATATATTTGCCTTTTCTTTTTATAAAAAATGTTGTATCAACCTTCCCTATGTTAAAACCTTTTTCAATAAGAAAATTATACAATCTTTCATACCAAGATCTAGGAGTTTGTTTCAAACTTATATAAAGCTTTTGGAAGTTTAAAAAAATGGTTTGGATATTTTGGGTCTTCAAAACCGAGATGTTGTTCAACATATCCTTATTCATTTATAAAGTCATTTAGAAAAGCACTTTTTACGTTCATTTGAAAAAGCTTGAATTCATGAAAACATGCAAATGCAAGTAACATCCTAATAGCTTCCATTTTAGCTACGAGTGCATAGGTTTTATCAAAATTAATTCTCTCTTATTGAGTGTAACCTTGAGCAATAAGTTTAGCCTCGTTTCTCACTATGTTACCACTCTCATCTAGTTTGTTTCTAAAAATCCATTTAGTATCTATAGTAGATTTATTACTAGGTCTATCAACTAATGTCCAAACATTACTCCTTTCAAATTGATTTAATTCTTCTTGCATAGCCAATATCCAATAATCATCATTTGCATGAGACAAATGCAAAAAAGTTACAAGTATTTCTAAGAGAGGATCTAGTGGTTACCCCTTTGGATAGATCCCCAAAATTTCACTATCTTTGACATAGTTGAACTCCCTTGGGTATGTGATATCCTTTTCCTAATAGATAGCTCCTTCAAGGCTTCTAGAGGTGGATCTTGTGGTTTTACCTTTGAAGAGACTTCATTTACCTTTGATGATTGTCTTTCACCGTCATTGACATCTAAAATCCCTACATCATCATAAAAAGAATCCTTCCTCGGAAGGGGTTATCATCGAAAACAACATGAATAGATTATTCAATCACTAAAGTTCTTTTACTAAATACACGATAAGCTTTAGAGTTTAAATAATACCTAAGAAAAATTCCTTCACCACTTTTAGCATCAAATTTGCCAAGACTACCTTTTTCATTGTTTAAAACAAAACAGTTGCATCCAAAAGGATGAAAATAGCTAATGTTAAGATTCTTACCTTTGAAATTTTCGTAAGGAGTTTTCTTTAGAACTTGCCTAATCATTACTTGATTTATGATATAACAAGCGGTGTCCTAGTTTATCTTAGGTAAACCTCTTACTAGATCATTGGTAATTATTTTTTCTAAAACACTCATGATAGCATGTCCTAGTTTTCTATGTCATAACCAAACATCATGCTCATCTTTAGCAACTAAGCACATATTAGAAACAATAATATCATCTAGATGAACCATGTAAATGTTTCCTATTCTATGACCTACAAGAATAATCATGTTAGATACAATGTCAGTAATTTTACAACCATTTGATTCAAATATAACATTATATCTTTATCACACAATTGACTTATGCTTAACAAGTTATGTTTTAGACCGTTAACATATAAAATACTTTCAATGAGTACAAAAGAGTGATTACCAATAGAGTCAATTCCTTCAATGTGGCATTTAGAGTTGTCACCGAAAGTCACCACTCATCCACTCTTTGGCTTTAGCTCTATGAATCGACTCTTGTCACTAGTCTTGTGCCTCAAGCATCCACTATCAATGTACCATGAATTTGATCTTGCATCCTTGGCCTTATAACAATGCCCCTCCTACAAACATAGAGTTACGTTTTGATTTTTGGTACCCAGATATTTTTGGGTCCATGGGAGTTAGGTCCCAAAATCTTGGTCCCCTTGGGGATCCAAGTAGCAATAAGACTAGCATCATTAGAAGCTAAGAGTTTCTTAGGAACCCAAACACTCCGAACAAACTTACCATTAGAGGGTCTATGAGGGCCTCTATGCTTGTAACCATTAAAGTTTCTTCTAACATAGTTGGGTTTTGAATGATTTCCCTTTCCAAAACGATTTTTCCCAACTTTGTTCAAAGAAGATTTAAGATCACCAACTTCCTTTTGGTGATCATCATGAACTCCTGAAAGTAATCCATGCAAGTCTTGAATTTTCTTTTCAATATCATTTATTTTTGCTTGCATTTCTTTTACTTTACTTTCAAGATCCAAGTTAGTCTTGGATAAAGAGTCATTATTAATTTTTCAAATTTAAAACAATCCTTTTGTTTTTCAAAATTGACTCTTTGTATTCCAAAGCTAACTCATCATAAACCTCTTGGAGTTCATCATACTCCTCATGTAATTCATCAAATGAAGTATATGAATTAGAGGTTACCTTGGGATCCTCCTCAAGTGCCATGAGATAAAGATTTGCTACTTCTTGCTCTTCCTCATCGGATAATTCCTCATCACTCTAAGTAGCCATATGAGCTTTGTGCTTCTTCTTCTTCCCAAAGCTTTTCTTCTTAATTGGGGAAAATAGAACTTGATATTCCTCGACTTCTTACACTCATAACAAATGATTTGATTTTTCCTTCTCCTTAGGTTCAATTTTAAAGCCTTCTCTTCTTTGGAATCTTCTTCCTCGGTTTGAATTCATAAACCTCTTGAATCTCTTGGCAAACATAGCCATCTCTTTGTCTTCATCTTCTTCATTAGAATCATTCTTCTCTAAGGTGGATTTGAGAGCGATTCCAACTTTTTTTCTTCTCAACCTCCTTCTTTTCTTCTTTCTTCTTCTCCCACTCTTTCTTTCCTTGCCTCATAAGTTCATGAGTGAGCAAGGATCCGATAAGCTCATCTAGCTTAAGGACCTTGAGATTTTTTGGCTTCGATGATGGTCATCTTCTTCAATTCCCATGATTCAGGAAGAGAGTAGATAAGCTTTCTCACAAGCTTCTCTTTCGGAATCACTTTTCCATAGCTTTTCAATCCCTTGAAAATAATGGAGAATCAATAAGACATAGACTTTAAGTCTTCATCAGGATCCATCTTGAATTTTTCGTAGCTAAGATTGAGTAGGTCGATATTGGTCTCCTTGAATTTATTTGTTCCCTCATGAGTCACTTCAAGTTTATTCCAAATTTCTTTGGCATAGGAGTACGATGAAACTCTTTCGTATTCGTAGCTAAGATTTATTTGTTCTCTCCTTGTTTTGATCATCGCTCCAAGGCCTCATCTCGGTGGTTGGAGTAGTGTAACGTTCCATGATGCTCTTCCAAGCACCAAGATCAATAGCTTGGATGAATAGCTTTATTCTATTCTTCCAATATACATAATTTGCTCCATTGAAGAAGGGAGGCTTGTTGGTAGGTTGGAAGTCAATCCAAGACTCGAAATTTGATGTAGAGGCCATATATGACTTTGATGATGATTCAACTCTTCAAGGATCTTCTCAATGGGTTATAGGGCCTTCTATTGAGTCTTTCTCTGATACCAATTGTTGAGTTGATTGAACAATGGAAATTGGCCTGGAGGGGAGTGAATTGAAAATTTAAAAACATTTGGAAGATAGGTGCAAGAAAACAAAAGTGCAAGTGAGATTTATAGTGGTTTAACTACCTAAATGGAGTCTACATCCACTACCTTAGCTAACACACTAAGGATTTCACAAATTCACTCAATTTGTATTTCCTTTAAGGACAAGGAGTAACCTTACAACACTCACCAAGATTTATACCCTTAAAATCTTATAAGACCCTTTCCCAAAGATACAACAAATAACCAAACTTAAGAAACCTCACTAGGTAGGTGCTTTCAACAATTTAAGCTCTCTCTCAAACCCCAAACACTTGAAATAAATGAATACAAAGAAATCACTTGAGTGTTTGTACAAGAAGGATATGAATTTAAGCTCTAAAAGACTTTGAATATGCTTGAATGTTTTTGGATAGTTGTTTTGTTGTTGAAGAAGCTTTGAAGACTTGCTTTTATACCCTCTCATTGAATTCTAATCGTTTGGGTTGTTGGAAACTTGATTATAGCTGTTGGAATGGGTTTTTCCCGCATTAAATGCAATTTGACAACTGTTAGTATCGGTAGTCGAAAACTTGTACCGGTACCTGTTCAAAAATAGAAAGATTTGTTATCTAATGCAGAGCGTACCAGTACTCGAACGGGGTGTATCAGTATTGTACATACCGTACCGGTACTGGAGCTGTATCGGTACTAAAATAGCTTACTGGAATAATTATACAAAGGGCGTACCAGTACCCGAAGGTACCTTATCGGTACTACGTTGAATATCGTATCGATACAGGGGTTGTACCGGTACAGAATGAGCTCACTATAATTTTAACAAACAAAACTATACAGGTACTCAAAGGCCAAATTGGCTTTTTGAGTACTTTTAAACTTGTAAAACCTTTTTGAAATAATTTCAAATGACTTAGATAAAATGTGATCTTTAAAATATGTTATTTGAACAATTAACTCTTTTCAACTTAAATTATGTGAGTTATTTCAATACTTTAAAAAATTATTTAAAATGATTTGAATATAAAACTATTTTATATCAGAATCAATATATATTAGTTTTACATAAGGTCGAAATATACCCCAATAAACAACAACTTCCTCAACACTAATATGCCAACTATGTCTTTTAGTTTGCCACAAATTCAAAAGAGTAACTAGAATCCAACACTCAACAAATGGATCCTACTAAAGTATATGAGAGCCAATAGTTTATGTTTCAAATACAGAGAAAAGTTCGGTCCAGGCCATCAATTCAAACTGAAATAATAAAAATAGATGAAAGAGATAACAAAACATGAGGCAATAAAGAAGAAATAATGCAAGGTATACAAGAAATCAATAAATAAAAATTGAAGATGTCTACTAACACTTTAACATGAAGTGTAGGGTATCACACATTGAAGATACATGAGACTACAACAAGAAAATTACTAAGCATATTATTTGATCAAAAAAAATACTAAGCATATTAGTGGACACTAATGACAGACATAATTTTATAACTTTTTCTTTGATTAAAAGAGTGGGGCTATTGTAAAGTCACCCATTAGCTATCATTGTGGCTAATAGTGAGAAACTGTAGAGCACAACCAGAAACAATCTATTGCATTGGAAAATACAAGGACATCGTTTTGTACATGATTTCAAGGTGTAACAAAGGGGAAGAAGTGATATGATTTTGAGGTAGACTAAATGAAGAAGTGCAACCCTTTGGTTATGGACTTCAGTCAAATAACCATGAGGTTTTACAAAGAGAGTTAAAATATATTGTTGTAAGATGGAGAAAGATATATTCTATGAAATTAATTTTAGGCAAAATATATAGATAATGGCAAAAGAATGTCATGAAATAATGGGAGAAGTATCTGTCATAAATGTTGAAGCTATGAGAGGTATTGTTCCTGAAATCATACAACCCTTATTGACAAACTATAAAATGGTATATAAAAAGCCTAAAAGAATACCTCTAGCAAGGGTACATGACCATGTCATTACCTTGAAATCATAGAGACAACATATCCTAAGGCATTATAGATTCTCTCGTTACTAAAAAGCTGAGGTGCAAAATGCTAATCAATGACATGATTTCTTTTATAATTCAAATTAGTAAAAATCCTTTTGTTTCTCCCTATTTACTAATTAAGAAAAAAGATTATTCATAGAGGCTATATATAGATTACAAAATTTTGCATGTCATGGTAGTTAAAATATTCTTATTCAGTGGTTGAGGATTCATTGGGTGAGTTATCTAAAGTTCCCCATTTCTCTAGAATTGATTTGAGGCCATACTATTGACAAATTAGAACTAGAAACGAAGACATTCAAAAGACTATCTTTAAAACACATCAATAACATTATAAATTTAAGATAATGCCTTTTTAGCTTAACTAATGTACATGTTACATTTTAGTCATTAATGAATGAGTTATTTGGTCTTTCTCTTAAAAAATTGATTTGAGGCCAAACTATTGGCAAATTAGAATCAGAAAGGAAGACCTTCAAAAGACTACCTTTAAGACACATAAAGGACAATATGAATTTAAGATAATACATTTTGGCTTAACTAATACAACAGCTACATTTCAGTCATTAATGAATGAATTATTTGGTCTTTACCTTAGAAAATACGTACTGGTTTTTATGACATATTGATGTGCAACTCCTATTTAGAGGCTCATATTATTCGTGTAAGAGTAGTTTTGGAAATTTTGAAAACCAACAAACTCTTTACAAAAGCAAAGCAGGTGCTTCTTTAGGCATGACCAAATAAAATACCTAGGTCATATCATTTTTACTAAAGAAGTGGGTACTAATCTTTCAAAAACAAAGACTACGAGGAATTGACCTTTAGCTAATAATATTAAATTATTGAGAGAATTTTTGGGATTATTGAGTACTATAGAAAGTTCATTCGAGGCTTTGGGGAGATAAAGCAAACTTTTAATAAACATGTTGAAGAAAAAAAGAATTTTTCGGTCCTTAGAAACTAAAGAAAATTTTCACAAATTGAATAAAATCATGTGCGCATCTCATGTATTAGCACTGCTTAATTTCATAAATAAAAAATTGTTTAGAAACATATGTTAGATCTAAGAGTTTTGAAGATGTTTTATCTCAAGATAGAATACTTTTAGGTTACCTTAGTAAGACATTGGGGCCTAAGCTTTAATACTTGTCTATTTTTTCTTTTAAAAATATTTGGTCATCCTATTAGTTGTATCTAAGTGGAGATACTATTTTGAGAGTGAACATTTTGTCATCCAGACAAATAATGAGCCCTGAAAATCTGTTGGAGTAGAACTATACAAAACAAGAGATTAACAAAGTTATTTGACTTGGATTATGTGATTCATTATAGAAAGAAAAAAAAAAACTAATGCGGTTGCTAATGCACTCTCTAGATAGTTTGAAGAAGATTCAGAATTCTCAGTTAAGATCAAAGAAATTGAGCACATCTACAAGCGCATGCTACTATTACTACCATAGTTATACACAGAATCAATGGCAGATTGGTCCTTCACGACAATCAAGAACAAGAAATATGGTTGGGAGCATAGATTTACTTTGTCAAAATAAAATTACTTCTTTTCTTATTTGGTCACTAATATTACTCTTTTTTTTCTTTGTTTTGGTCTTTAATTTATTGATTTTTTTTATTTTTATCATTAAACTATTTTCTCTCTCGTTTTTCGTGAATTTTTTCAAGACGAGTGATCAAAATAGAAAAAAAATGTAACATTAGTAACTATTGTGTCAAAAATAATAATTTGGTGATCAAAACAAAAAAACACGAATAGTTTAGTGATAGTGATGTTTACCCAGATATTTACTCATATTTAAACCCAACAAGCATTCTAGTAGAAAAACAGATGATATTTATTTTAAGAGACGCGGATTCAATTTGTTCCCTCTACAAGGTATATAGACATATTTGACAAAGGGTTAAGAATATGTGAACAATACTATTTTATACCATTAAAAAAAATATTTACTCATATTTAATAAAATTTTCCATTATTTTCATTTTCAAAGAAATCAATTCGGTCCAGAAAATAAGGAAAAAGAAAAGAAAAAAAATCTTTGTAGTATTCGGCTATTTGCTTCATAGCCAGAAGCCCAGATTCCAGAAGATAATACTAATACCCTCTCCGTCGGAGCCCACCAGAACCAGTATTTTAGGTTTCTAGGGTTTAGTCCGACCATCCACTCGTCTCACCGCCACCGCTACCGCCACCGCCGCTGCCATCATCAGTTCTATCCCTAATGTCAACTTGTCTGTAATAAAAGAATAGAAAATGAGCAGCAGCAGTAGGTTCCTAATGATCCTTTCTCCCTCTTCCCCTCTCCTCCTCCATCATCGCCGCCCCACCTCCTCCCTCCTCCGCCTCACCCGCCACCGCATGCAGCTATCCTTCTTCCGCCAACATCACTTCCCGCCACCTTGCCCTTTGCAACCCTCCACCAGAAACAAAAATGATTCGTCCTCGTTTCTTCCCAGACCTTCCCCACTCCATTTCCACGCCCAAACCGCCTCTTCAAATTTCGCTAATTCCTCCGTATTGACCCCATCCAATCATCCCTGGCCCGAATTCTCCAATCTCCTTAACAACATCTCAGCCGCCGGCTACTTCAATTCCCCCCATACTTCCAATGAGCTTGCGGCGGATGCTTCCCTGTTCCCGGAAGAGTTTCTAGTTGTGCTGAATGCCTGCTTGGCTTTTGCGCGTGATAAACCAGACCTTCTAAGGTAATAAAAAATGGAAGTTAAAAATCAATTTTTGCTTAAATTATGTCAGCTTCTTTTTTAGATATATAAAGTTATTTCCCCCTCTTTTGCATTGGATTTTATGATCAGATTGCTTTCAAGGAAAGAAATCGAGGCGGTGGTGTTCAACGGGAAGCCTTTTTTGTTCAAGGATGGGGAGGAGACTGCAAGGAGGTTGATGGTGTTTCTAAATAGCGGTGAAAGCAATGTAAGTCTCCAGGATTTTGTTTAATGGTATATATACTTGTACTAGACCGGCCGTTGAAACGACCTTATTAGGACACCACCTGTAGTACAGAACAGGGGTCTTCACGAAAACTCATGTTATTCAAACTTCCTTTTAAACCAAAGTATCTAAAATTCTAGGGTTTGGGTTGTTTCTCATTGTTAATTCTCTGTTAGAAATGAAGGGTCTTGGTCTGCTAATTGTGTATTCTAATTTGTATGTGAAATAGTTCCTTAAGGACATTCTTGAATCGTAGGGCCTCCAGTAAATGTTTATATTTATGCATTTTGTGTGGTTGTATATGTTCATCTTGAGATTAAGTAGAAATGAAGTCCTTTCTTTTCCACTGATGCTGTTAAATTCAGAGTTTGAAACTAATATGTGCTACGTTCCTATATGTTTTTTGTTTTTAGGTTGCTGATGGTGATAAAGCAAACACATTTGATTTAATGAGGTTTCTATTGAGTTATGCAAGCAATGTTACCTTTTCGTCTGATAGAACCAGTCTCTACAACACGGAGCTTGTTGAATCTTCCGTCCGACATTTGCTGGGCGAGTTGGCAAAACTGAGTGAGAGCCAGCCAGTTTCAAACTATTCAGAACATGACCCAAATAGACAAATGGCAAGGTCTTTTGGGCCGAATATTGAAATGAAAAGAGGTGACTGGATTTGCCCTAGGTAGGTCACTTATTTTCTATCATCTTCATAGGCAGTCCAGTGTTATTTCCTTTTTTTTCTGTCATCTTCAGAGAAACCAAGGATGGCCTGTACCTCTGTACAAATCTTTTCTTCCATGAAACAATTAATCGAGACTACACCTGTTGGGTGCCTTTTGTTTCAAAAGAATTGTGTTTGTCTGATTAGATTCAAGCCTGTTTTGGGATGGCTTTGTTTGAATAGTGATATCATGGATATTAGATATTATAAGTATTTGAATATGAGGTTGCCTATCGCATGTGCTCCATGATATCTATGATTGAACGGTGCTAAAGAGTTTTGGTGGCATAATGTTTTATTCTTTGTGCAGATGTAATTTTATGAACTTTGCAAGAAATGTGAAATGCCTCGAGTGTGAGGAAGCACGTCCCAAGCGGCAATTGACTGGTGGAGAGTGGGAGTGTCCCCAGTGAGCATTGCTTTTTTTTCTTTTCGTTTTGGGAATTAAAATTGTAATTTTAATTTATTCACTCCTTTTTACAGATGTGATTTCTTTAATTATGGGAGGAATACAGTATGCTTGAGGTGTGATTGCAAGCGTCCAGGACAGATCTCACTTGGTAATGCCTACTCAAGGCCAGGTTTAGCATACAGCAACGAGACTTCTTCAAATAAGGCTGATCTCGATAGGCGGTTAGCTGCCAATGAAGAGAAGGCGCAACGATGGTTTAGTAAGGTTTCTCAGCTTGAAGGTGCGGATATGAGCAGTGCCACAGAAGATGAAGATTTCCCCGAAATCATGCCTTTGAGAAGAGGTGTTAATAGATTTGTTGTGAGTACAAGGAAATCACCTTTGGAGAGGAGGTTGGCTGATGCTCAGTACCGTAGAAACATGGATAATGATGGCATTCCTGAACGTAACAATTTTCAGACTGGGGAAGTAAATAAGACCCCTGGTGCGAAAGTTAGCCGGAGTTTAGATGAGGTTCTCGGTCGTTCATCCAGCACTTCGGGATCTAGTGATGGTAGCATCAATACTGGAGTGGAAAATTCTCCTGTGTCTACTACAATGCAGGATGGTCATCCTATAGGAACTAAATCCAATTACGTTCCATTTGTACCATTACCAGCGGATATGTTTGCGAAGAAACCTGAAAATTTTGAGGTACATGATAGTCTAAAGGCTGTATCAAATGACCACGAGTCTGTTGCTTCGAATACTGTTGGACAAATGGATGCTGTTTCTGGGAGAAAAGATTTGCAGGAGTCTCTACAAAGTCAGCAACATTCTGAGAAAGAAAGCATCGATAGAGAGGTGGAACAAGCTAAAAAATCTGAGAGATGGTTTAAGAAGGTTGCAGAGCTCCATAATGTAACCGATCTTGCCACTGCAATTCCTGATGAGGACTTTCCTGAAATCATGCCTATGCGTAAAGGAGAAAATAAATTTGTTGTCAGCAGAAATAAAGACCGTTCTTTGACTTCTCCAACTTACAAGAGGCGTGTTGTGACTGAGCAAGCTGGCAATACCAATTATGTTCCATTTGTCCCCTTCCCACCGGATTACTTTGCTAAGAAGGATAAACCTCAGGCAAATGGTACAGATTCTAGTGCAAAAGCAGCTGGTGAACCTTCAACCTATTTGACACCGGGGAAGCCTTCCGATAAATTATCTGAGATGTCTGTTTCTGATGATATGCAGCCAATGCAAAATCAACAGATGCAAAGCTGGAGCTTGAAACCTTCTGGGGACACAGCTAATCGGGCACAGACTGGTGGATATTCAAACCCGAAGTCTATCAATCCCCAAACGAGTAATAATGACAGTAGGAAACATGCGACAGATTCGCTAGGAAGTTCACCCCCACAGTCTGGCTATCAGAATGTTAGCAGTAGTAGGAGTGGAAAGAGTTTGGAAGGTTCAGCAGTAAAGGAACCGGATCCATTGGACATGTCGGAGGAGGCGAAAGCAGAGAGGTGGTTTCGCCGTGTTGCTCAGATAAAGGACATTTCAGAGCTCAGCCAGATCCCAGATGAAGATTTCCCATCGATAATGCCTATGAGGAAAGGGGTGAATAGGTTTGTCGTGAGCAAGCGGAAAACACCGCTGGAGAGGAGGTTGACGTCTCAACAGTATCGTAGAAATCTTCCTGATCCGGGAAAAGAAGAAACTGATAGTAACAGTAACTAAGGTAATAAAGGCAACTTTGTATTTACATTTTTTTTAAATATCCCATCATGCTGTATTCTATTCATTATTCACTAGAGAATGGAACATTTTTACCGTTTCAACATTTTTGTTTTCTTGGATCTTTTAACAATGGCAAAAGAAACTGTTAGGTTAAACTGGATCGCATGGAACTTTTATCATCATCATTATTATTATAGAAGTGCTGATTTGTAGTAAAAGATATTTATTCAAAGTATTTGTTTATATTTCTGATTTTTGTTTAGGTTAACTTGAATCTCTTATTCTTTTCTTTATTAATAATAAATAAATTAAAAGCCATCAAATAAATTTTGCATCTTATTACAATGCTCCATATAAAGTTAAAAAGATTAGGGTATATTATATTATGGATTAATATTTGATACATTGTCAGTGTTAAAAAAAGTAAAATTTACACAAATATGCTTATTTTTAAGCATTGTGTTTTTATTTTGATCATCTAATTATAAAACCTTTTTATTTTGTCACTAATGATCTCGTTCGGTTCTGGTTAGTAAATTATTAATAAAATTGTTGATGTGATTTTTAAATTGGAATAATAATATATTTAGTCTACAACAATTATATCTCATCTCATTTTAATTTTAATTTTAAATAATTTAACCTTTTGAATCTTCTGGTTAGGTGTGGCAATGGGTTGATCGGGGATAATTTTGTATTTTATACTTCGTCTCTAATATATGTGAGTACGGTTTAAGAGAATTCTTATTAAATGTTTCGAAGATTTTTTTCGTCCTCATACCTATTTCTTATGAATCCCACGGTTTTCGGTTAATTCTCGTACCAAAAAAAACTTATTCTCTCTGTCCCACTAAACATGTCACATGTTGACAATTTTTAGGTCAAACTTTTTTAACTTTGACCTCTTATAATTTAAAATTTATTATTGATAAAAATATTAAAAAATATATTTTAAAAACCTTGAATCAAGTAGTTTTTAAATATAATTTTTATAAATTTTAATTAATTAAAATTTTTAAATAAATTATAGTTAAAGTTAAAAAATTTTGACCAGAAAAAAATCAACATGTGACAGTTTTAGTGGGACGGAGGGAGTAACACAGTACAACAAATACTTAACATTAAATCTCTAAAATTATAAACATAATTGGTAAAATTACTTTTACCAATAATAAATAAATCATTTCAAAACTATAAAACATGACTAAAATATTAACTATTGAAATAAGACAATTTGTACTATCTTTAAAAGAAAATATGTAACTAATAATTTACAGTTCCAAACCATGATCTGTTTGTTCTAAAAGGTTCTAGATTCGATAATCTTCCAAACATATAAATTATATTTTCTAATTTTACTCATACGATTTATGGCAAATTTCTGAAGTCGTTGTCATTGTTGTTTTTGAAAACAGTCTTTCTTCTAACATTTACTCAAAAAATAATAACTCCTAATATATAACTTGAAATCAAGAACCATTTGTTATAAACGAATCTAGACTTCCGTATGGTTATAAAAATATAAGACTCATTTCCTAATTTATCTTGTAGAATTTTTGGTGATTTTTCAAAGTCATTACTAAAATTGTTTTCAAACAATTCTGGTGTTAATTTTTTATGACCTTTCAACATTAAAATATTCATATTTTTAAAAATACATATCGAAAATCGATCATCGTGTATTTTAAACAAAATTAGACTGAATCACGTTTACAACGATGTAAAGATCACTTTCTAATTATTTTTTATGGAATTTACGGAGAATTTTCAAACTTACTTCAGCCGACCATACTCAGATTATGAGAGTAGATTTTTGTTGAAAAATAGGTAAATTACCCGGCTATCCAATTTTGTAAAATATTGGGGTTCCAAGAGGATATTTTTCGGCGCCCCCACGGTGATTTATAGGAGTACGGTTCGGTTATCTCTACGTTTCAGATATAGCAACCCTGTGCCCATCCCCATTTGAGCTTCGGGGATAAAACTTTCCCGTCCCCATCCTTGTGGATGAAGATTTCGATTATTCCTCATACCCGCCAGTCCGGATATCCACGATTTTCAGTTATTCCATACGCGATTGTCACCCCTAGTTCTAGTGAAAAAGATGATGATGATCATCCTAAAAAACTTGAGTTCAATCACTTGTGTGTGCCTTGTCAAAAAGTTATTACGAATTAAAATTAAATTGATGATGTTCATCTCAATTTAATCTTAGTTTTAAATAATTTAACCTTTTGAACCTAACAAGTTGCTCTAGTGAAAATATATACTACCATGTATTCACATCAATATATTAAAAAATAATATATTTTAATTTTAATTTTTGGTATAAAGATATCAATTAAATTTATATACTCGTGAACATGTTCGTTTAACATTCACAAATATGTACGCGAACAAGTTCAATTAACGCACGTGAACATGTCCATTGAAGAAAATGGTGAACTTATGCTACTAGTCCTAAGCTCCTCCGGCTTTACAGTTTAAACTTCAAAATTCACCATGTGTTTAGTCTAGTCTCTAACTTCATCAATATTTAAAATGTAAAAAAAATAAATAAAAGGAAAAGAGGAATTAGGTATATGAGCTTATAAACGAGCTTGTTTGTGAACATAAACGAATTGAACAACCTTTGTTCGTTTATTAAGCAAGCATAAAAATTTTGTTCGTGTTCTTTTATTGAAATTAATAAACGAACATAAACAAACGTTATACGAACAGTTTATCAAAAACTTTACTCATTACACCTTTAAGTACACCATAAATTTGATCGAAAGGACACATATAAACGAACATAAACAAACGTTATACGGTGATTTAAACTTACTGAGTAGTTTATTAGTTAAGTTTCATGCACATGAGGCAAAACCATCACAAAGGACACATATAGACTCAATTAGGAAACATACAAGCATTAGGGACTAAACTGTAACATTTGGAAACCTTTAAAGATGCTCTTTAACCGTTTTAACTACCTGTATTTTGAAACAGGGCTACCCATTCCAAAACGCGGGCTTCATTCAAAAAGCAACATCAGGCCGTTCCGGAATGACCCCTCAGGGTTCCGAAACAGGAGCCTCCAGTGGCAAATCGTACCGAAACGACACCACCCCCGTTTCGATACAGGTGCCCCTCGAGCTTGGCCGTTCCGAAACCATATCAGACTTTCCGAAACGCCTGGACACAGTTTAGCCCGAAGAACATTTTGGCATCTTCAAACGTTCCCAAACTTACCACAAAACATCACAACCACTTGACAACTTATTAAACAAACAATCTAGAGGCAAAAAACCCTAAAGACAATCTTCAAACATGCATACAAACGAAAATGGATCTCAAACCCAAAAGCTCATAAGAACAATTTAGTTCAAAACACTAACAAGTCAAAACACATAGCAATCAACCCAAAGCCATAACAGTCCTCAACATAACATGATATCAACATTTAAAACATGTTAGCAACTTTAACAAAAGCCAAACATAGAAGTTTGAACACCAACTCCCTAACAACAAGCCTAGAATTCCCATTGCATAAGTATTATTACAACTAAGAAAACCATACTTTGAGCTAGCAAGGAACTCCAAGAACTCCTCCCTTGCCCCGCTTTCCTCCGAAGCTACTAGTGATCTGCATTGTTGGAAAAAGAGAACGTAAGCTTAAAAGCTTAGTGAGCGGAGCTCTAAAACACAACAACAATGCAGTTCAAAACATATATCTTAGTTTTAAAAGCAAAACAATTTAAGGAAGAGATGCAATAAAATGGAAGCATAAACGAAACATGGTTTGCACATGCAAAACCATCTCCGGTGGGACTACACATCATCATACACAACAACTAGCATTTTTCCGATGAGACTACGCATCACCGTACTCATCTACTAGTCACTACCAGTGGGACTACACATGACCGTGAACAACGACTAACCAACACGTGAGGCTTGAAATCAACTACGACAACACAACACATTAAAATGGGGATATAAGCATTCCGAAATCAACACCACAACATACACAAACACAAACGCCAACAATCAACTAAACAAGGCAAGAATAGACAATTTATGCTTGGGTCTAGGTTAGCCTCTAAGGCTCCACCCAACCCCAAGAAAACTTTGTTGAACAATTTAAAGCTTCAAAACAATTTCCACTCACCAATAGAGCCCAAACGATAGTCGAATCTTCGATTCAAGCTTCCGAACTACCCGGATTCACGTCCACGAAGCCCAAATTCGTTCCCTCTGCTTTAGGCAACCCAAAATAGAACATTAAGATGCTAATATACCCACAAACATAGCAACAACTCAAAACTCAACAATCTTACAATAAAACACATCGACATTCAATCCAAACTTCACCCAAATTCGTTCAAATGGAACCTCAAGTTGTACCCATCATTTCCAAACATGAAAACACACCAAATATCATCAAAAAACATCCTCAACAACAAGGAAATCATCAGCCATGATTTCAACCCAAAACCTAGCCAAAAACTCTTCATTTTCAACCACAAAATCCCATTTTTAGACTTATTTCGGGTTTCCCCATATCCAATCATCATCCCAACATGTTTTACTACTTAAAACTTGGATTAAAGCACATATATAACCATGGTAAAACAAACCAACGAAAATCCCATGAAAATACCCATTTCTCCAACCCAAAACCAAAAATACATTTTAATGGGTTTAAAGGAAAGTTTTCAATGAGTTCAAGTCAAATATGTAAAAAAAACAAAGCAAGGAAGAAATTACCTTGAAAAATATTGCTTGGATGAAGAGTTAGGAGCAATGGAATAGTGAAATGGGGTTTAGGAGGGGTTTTACATGAAAAGGGGATTTTTGGAGAAGATGATAGCTTTTCAAAACCTTTTCTTCATTTATTTTATTCAAAATTCCCATTTTACCCTTATTCAATAAAAACCCTTTTAGTCCATTAAAAATGTTTTCTTTCAATTAATTTAACCCAAACTGGTTTAACCAAACCTGGTTATCTCCCGAGTCCCAAACCTCTGGCGTTACAACTCTCCCCCACTTAAAGAATTTCGTCCTCGAAATTACCTGACGGTAAAAGATACAGAAACTGTTTTTCCATGTCTTCCTTCCTCTCTCAAGTGGCCTCTTCCACACCTCGGTGTCTCCACAAAACTTTGACTAACTCGATAGATCTCCCACGCAACACTTTCTTATCCGTAGCCAGAATTTCAACCGGCTCTTCTTCATACGACAGGTCTGGGTTCAACTCAATATCTTCCACTGGCATTACATGAGACAGATCCGATCTATACTCCTAAAGCATCGAAACGTGGAACACGTCGTTAATCTTCTCTAACTCTGTCGGCGGTCTCAATCTATAAGCAACGAGACCAATCCTCTTAACTACCTCGTAAGGTCCAATGAACCTCGGGCTTACCTTACCTTTCTTACCAAACCTCATCCCCTTCTTCCAAGGTGAAACTTTCAAAAACACTTTGTCACCCACAACATACTCTATATCCTTTCTTTTCAAATCGACATACGATTTATATCGGTCTGAAGCTGCCTTCAAGCGATCACAAATTAGTTTTAGCTTCTCGGTAGTGCCCTTGAGCAAGTCTGGCATCGATACAAGATTATGTCTGGCCTCGGCCCAACAAATAGGTGTTCTACACTTCCTACCATACAGAGCCTCATACGGTGCCATCTGAATACTAGCCTGATAACTGTTGTTGTACGCAAACTCTACTAGCGGTAGGTGTTTCTCCCAAGAACTCTGAAAGTCCATGATGCAACACCTCAACATGTCCTCCAACACCTGAATAACTCTCTCTGACTGGCCATCTGACTGCGGGTGATACGAAGTGCTGAATTTCAACCAAGTACCCAAGGCACGATGCAAACACTCCCAAAATCTAGTTGTAAACCTCAGATTTTGGTCTGATACAATCGATTTCGGTACCCCATGCAACCTCACTATCTCACTGATGTATAGATCGGCCAACTTATCTAAGGTGTAGGTAGTATGAACAAGTATAAAATGTGCACACTTAGTGAATCTGTCGACTATCACCCACACTGAATTCTTTTTCGAAGAAGTCAACGGTAAACCCGACACAAAGTCCATGGTAATACGTTCTCACTTCCATTCCGGAATCTTCAACGGCTGTAACAACCCTGAAGGAAACTGATGCTCGGCCTTAACTCGCTGATATACCATACACTTACTTACAAACTCGGCCACATCTTTCTTCAGCCCAATCCAATAATACTCTTCCTTTAACCCATGATACATCTTCGTACTACCCGGATGCATAGCAAAAGGGTTGTTATGTGCTTCATTCAAGATAGTACACCTTAACTCGGCATCTTTTGGGACTACTATCCTATCCTTTAAACATAGGATCCCATTCTTACCAAAGCAGAAATCTGTAGGCCTATTCTAGGCTATATCTTGCACGAGAGGTGCCAACGACTCGTCTTGCAACTGTTTCTCGTGAATCAACTAAACCAACGAAGGTTTAACCTGTAGCTCGGCTATCAAACCGCCATCCCGTGACACACTCAATCTCACAAACATAGCTCGCAACTCAACTGCCACTTTTCTACTCAAAGCATCGGCCATTACGTTTGCCTTACTTGAGTGGTACTCTATCGTAAGGTCATAGTCATTAAGAAGCTTTATCCACCTACGTTGTCTAAGGTTCAGCTCTCTCTGAGTTAACAAGTATTTCAAACTCTTGTGGTCGGTATAAACTGTGTACTTCTCCCCGTAAAGGTGGTGTCTCCAAATCTTCAAAGCAAACACTACTACGACTAACTCTATGTCATGAGTGGGGTAGTTCTTCTCGTGAACCTTCAAATGTATCGAAGTATATGCTACAACCTTACCCTCTTGCATGAGCACAAAACCTAAACCTACATACGATGCATCACTGTAAATCATAAACTCTTTCCCCGGTTCAAGCTGAATCAAAATAGGAGCTTCGGTCAAAGCTTTCTTCAACTTCTCAAACGCTTGTTGTCTCGCATCTGACCACTCATACGGAACATTCTTCTGAAGCAATTTAGTCAAGGGTGCCGCAATCTTCAAAAATCCTTCGACAAATCTTTGATAATACTCCGCCAAGCCTAGGAAACTACAGATTTCGGTCACTGACTTCGGTTGCTTCCAACCCACTATAGCTTCTATCTTCTTGGGGTCCACACTAATTCCAATGGCTGAGATCACATGACCTAAGAAGACTACCTCCTTAATCCAAAACTCACACATACTCAACTTGGCATACAACTGATTTTCAAGCAAGGTCTGAAGCACTAGTCGCAAATGCCCATCATGCTCTTCCTCGGTCCTAGAGGACACTAAGATATCATCTATGAACACTACCACAAACCTATCCAAAAACTCGTGGAACACTCGATTCATCATATCCATAAATGCTTTTAGAGAATTAGTCAACCCGAAAGGCATTACCAAGAACTCATAGTGCCCATAACGTGTACGAAAGGCTGTCTTCGGTATGCCCACATCCTTTACCTTCAACTGATAGTAACCCGATCTCAAATCAATCTTCGAAAACACTGAAGCACCTCTCAACTGATCAAGCAAGTCATCTATTCCCAGCAAAGGGTACTTGTTCTTCACTGTTACCTTGTTCAACTGCCTATAGTTTATACACATCCTCATATTGTCGTCCTTTTTCTTCACAAACAAGACCGGAGCACCCCACAGAGAAATACTAGGCCTAACGAAACCTCTATCTGACAGTTCTTGAAGTTGCATCTTCAAATCTTTCAACTCTTTTGGTGCCATTCTATACGGAGCAATAGACACGGGTGCAGAATCTGAATACGTCTCAATAGAAAACTCAATTTCCCTATCTGGAGGCAAACCCGACAACTCTTCCGGAAAAACACTCGGAAATTCACAAACTGTTCTGATGTCTTGCGGTCTAACCTCACTCTTATTCAGATTCATCACATAA
Organism: Hibiscus tridactylites; assembly: GCA_958450335.1. NCBI lineage: Eukaryota > Viridiplantae > Streptophyta > Magnoliopsida > Malvales > Malvaceae > Hibiscus > Hibiscus tridactylites. The sequence continues at coordinate 53,487,258 of OY288275.1, forward strand.
GCCAAATACGCCTGACAACCCGAACCTATCAATCTCTGAGCTTCTAAAGCAGAAACAACATTGGACAAGAACTTAATGTTCTCGCCAACCACTACAACTTCAAAATCATCTGTAAGCCTCAAGAAGACTCTCTTGGTCTCAAAGTCTACTCTAGCTCTATGCTCTACGAGCCAATCCATGCCCAAAATAACATCAAAACCATAGAACGACAATTCAATCATGTCAACCGGAAACACATGGCCCTGAATCATCAAAGGACACCTCCTATACATCTTCCTAACTACCACAGTCTCACCAAAAGAATTAGTAACATTCAAACCTACTTCTAACCACTCATACGGTAAACCTAGAGACCTTGCATGTTCACCCAAAATGTACGAATATGTCGAACCCGAATCTATCCAAGAAAGTAAAGTCAAGGATTGTAACGAGAAATTACCTGCGATGACATCTGTGTCATTCCCAGCCTCTCGTCGTGCATACACCCTAGCAAATCCCCCACCCTCGGGCTGAACTGCCACTACATGAGCTAAGTTCATTTGACCATCGTTCCTCGGCTGAAAATGACCTCGACCGCGCCCATGGCCTCTCTGATGCTCAAACCCCCTAGCTGGAGCCAGTCCGCCCCTAACCGGGTGTGGACAATTACGCCTCAAATGATTTCGGGAACCACAATTCCAACATACCCCAAAGGTACCCATACACTTGCCCGGATGACGTCTTCCGCATCTAGTGCACTCAAGAGTGTGAACAACAGCTCTTTGGCTCTAATGGCCCCGTCCATGGTTACCGCCCCTATGTCTCGAATCGGGCTGGTACCTCCTATCTCTGTGCCTCTTGGCATGATCTCTGCCCCAATCTGCATGTCTCTTCCCGGAATCAGATCCACTAGCACGAGTACTCGAGCCTAAGTTATGCTCAATATCTTTGGCCCTAGAGACCAAAACATCAAACTCAGTGTAATCAAAAGCAAGCATATAAGTCTTCACATCCCTAGTCAAACCATAACGGAAACGCTCACACTGTTCCCTCTCACTAGGAACCAACTTGGGAGCATACTGGCTCAACCTCACAAACTGAAGCTCATACTCTGACACCGTCTTACTACCCTGAACCAAGGCCATAAATTCTCTCTTCTTTTTATCCTGATATCGAACTCCAAGATACATCTTCTTAAAGGCTGTTCTGGAGTATTCCCAAGTGACATCCGCTTCTACCATACCTAAAGTAACGGTAGTCCACCAAGCATACACATCTCCCTGAAGCAAAGAGATGACACAACCCAACTTACGAGTGTCTGAGCACTATTTCTGGCCTAAGATTCGTGTAGTGCTCTTGAGCCAAGCCTCTAAACCCTCGGGAGTCAAACCACGGAACTCAACTCCACCCAAGCTACGAAGCCTCTCAAGGGGTAAAATTGTCTCTGCACCCTGAGGTGGTTTTGCAGCATGCATACCGACTAAAGCTCTCTGAAAAGCACCGGCTATAGTCTGAATCAAATGAGTCATGTCCGCACCCGCCGAACTCTGACCAGCCTGAGCTCCATTTCCTCCAACATTCGCCCCGTCCTGAGGTCCATTACCATCACCTCCAACATTTACACTGACCTGAGGCACATTAACTCCGACATCCACCCCATTACCATCGGAAGCAGGAGGAGCGGGAGGCACATTCCCGGGTGCCTGGTCACCCGCTCTAGGTCGTCCTCTCGGTCTTACCATAATGAAGATAAAATCTAAACATTAAACACATCACACACAAGAAAACATTGGGTTAGCAAGGGCAAGGATCCGAGTGCTCAAGCTCTTTTAAATCGAAACCATTTTTCAATAACAACATCTAGTAATGGGAACACTCGACTAAACTTCAACCAATAGCAAGAACAATAGAACATGCTTTCACACATCGTGCAATGACAAACAAACCACAAATCAAATTACATGACTTACTTTCCCAGAATACCTCGTAACCGAGGCTCTGATACCACATAATGTAACCCCCTCGTTCCAGCCTAGCCAACAGACTGAACCAAATAGGTTACACGGGGAAAACCGGAGTGAAACCCGCTAAGGCCTCACTTCGATTAGCAACCCTATTTTTTCATTTTATTAATCTTGTCTATATGCCATGTTTAAACCTATGTGAGATGGCAAACTGCGAAAGAACAAGCATGGATACGAACCAAGCAGATGGCATACTGTGATTTAAACTTACCGAGTAGTTTATTAGTCAAGTTTCATGCACACGAGGCAAAACCGTCACAAAGGACATATATAGACACAACTAGGATGCATACAAGCATTAGGGACTAAACCGTAACATCTGGAAACCTTCAAAGATGCTCTTTAACCGTTTTAACTACCTACGATTCGAAACAGGGCCACCCGTTCTGAAACGTAGGCTTTATTCAAAAAGCAACATTAGGCCATTCTGGAACGGCCCCTCAAGGTTCCGAAACAAGAGCCTCTAGTGGCAAATCGTACCGAAACAGTACCAGCCCCGTTCCGATATAGGTGCCCTTGGAGCTTGGCCGTTCCCAAACCATATCAGACGTTCCGAAATGCTTGGACACAATTTGGCTCAAAAATTCATTTTGGCATCTCCAAACGTTCCCAAACTTACCCTGAAACATCACAACCACTTGGCAACTTATTAAACAATCAATCTAGAGGCAAAACACCCTAAAGACAAACTTCAAACATTCATACACATGAAAATGGATCTCAAACCCAAAAGCTCATAAAAACACTTTAGCTCAAAATACTAACAAGTCAAAACACATAGCAATCAACCCAAAGCCATAACAATCCTCAACATAACATGATATCAACATTTAAAACATGTTAGCAAATTTAAAAAAAGCCAAACATAGGAGTTTGAACACCAACTCCCTAACAACAAGCCTACATCCCCATTGCATAAGTATTATTACAACTAAGAAAACCATACTTTGAGCTAGCAAGGAACTCCAAGAACTCCTCCCTTGCCTCGCTTGCCTCTGAAGCTACTCGCGATCTGCATTGTTGGAAAAAGAGAGCGTAATCTTAAAAGCTTAGTGAGCGGAGATTTAAAACACAACAACAATGCAGTTCAAAACATATATCTTAGTTTTAAAAGCAAAACCATTTAAGGAAGAGATGCAATAAAATATAAGCATAAACGAAACATGGTTTGCACATGCACAACCATCTCCGGTGGGACTACACATCACCATACTCATCTACTAGTCACTATCGACGGGACTACACATCACCGTGCACAACGACTAACCAACACGCAAGTCTTGACATCAACTATGACAACACAACACATTAAAACGGGGATAAAATCATATCGAAATCAACACCACGACACACACAAACGCCAACAATCAATTAAACAATGCAAGAACAGACAACTTATACTTGGGTCTAGGTTAGCCTCTAAGGCTCCACCCAACCCCAAGAAAACTTTGTTGAACAATTTAAAGCTTCAAAACAATTCCCACTCACCGATAGAGCACAAACGATAGTCGAATCCCCGATTCAAGCTTTCGAACTACCCGAATTTACGTCCACAAAGCCCAAATATATTCCCTCTACTTTAGGTAACCCAAAACAGAACATTAGGATTCTAATATACCCACAAACATAGCAGCAACTCAAAACTCAACAATCTTGCAACAAAACACATCGACATTCAATCCAAACTTCACCCAAATTCGTTCAAATGGAACCTCAAGCTGAACCCATCATTTCCAAACATCAAAACACACAAAATATCATCTAAAAACACCCCAACAGCAAGGAAATCATCAGCCACGATTTCAACCCAAAACCTAGCAAAAAAATCTATCTTTTCAACCCAAATATCTCATTTTTAGACCCATTTCGGGTTTCCCCATATCCAACCATCATCCCAACATGTTTTACTACTTAAAACTTGGATTAAAGAACTTATATAACCATGGTAAAACAAACCCATGAAAATCCCATGAAAAATACCCATTTCTCCAACCCAAAACCAAAAATGCATTTTAATGAGTTTAAAAGAAAGTTTTCATTGAGTTCAAGTCAAATATGTAAAAAAAACTAAGCAAGGAAGAAATTACCTTGAAAAATCTTTCTTAGATGAAGAGTTAGGAGCAATGGAATAGTGAAATGGGGTTTAGGAGGGGTTTTACATGAAAAGGGGATTTTTGGAGAAGATGATAGCTTTTCAAAACATTTTTTTCATTTCTTTTATTCAAAATTCCCATTTTTCCTTATTCAATAAAAACCCTTTTAGCCCATTAAAAATGTTTTCTTTCAATTAATTTAACTCGAACCGGTTTAACCAAACCCGGTTATCTCCCGGGCCCCAAACCCCGGGCGTTACACATACAAAACGCCTCAAACTCGAGACCTGCTTAAACAATACCAAACTGCTTATCATATGGACCAATCCATTGGTAAAGTTCCTTATTTTTAGTGTTCATAATGTTTAATATTTCACACATTCAACGCACATTTTAAAATACTTGATCCAATCTCTGCTCTTGTGGCACGTATCTTTTCTTGGTTTTCTTCTTTCTTTTGACTCTCCAAGTGCTTTTTCTCTTCTCATGGCTGGCGTTGACACTGAGTTAGCCTGTCTGGCTATTGACACGGGGGAGGACGATGTCCTACCAGACGATAATGAGGATTCTGAAATCTGGATTTGGCGCTATGTTCTGTTTTTCGGGAAATTTTTGACCTCTAGTGTGATAAACTACCAATCGATGAGAGAGACTTTGGAAAATGTTGGCACCTGTTGAAGGCATAACTATTCGGATATTGGGGAAAAAAGGTTCTTATTCCTGTTGTTTAACCAAATTGATGCAGATCGATTAAAAGCAGGGGACCATGGAATTTAATTCCAATCTCTTAGTTCTCCATCGTCTTCATCAAGGAGAAGATCCTCTGCTTGTCCCATTAACCCATCTGGACTACTGGGTGTTGGTACATGATATTCTACATGGTTTCATTTTTGAAAAAATTGCTAAAACGCTTGGGAACTTCATCGAAACTTTTATTGATTATGATTCTACAGTGATCTTCCTAGGCAACAAGCGTATAATGAGGGTTTGTGTTCGACTGGATATCAAGATCCCCCTTAAACGGAGGAAAAAGATACATATCAGTTCGGGTAAGCATCAATATGTGAGATTTGAATATGAGAAATTAACCTTTTTTGTTTTATTTGTGGTGTTTTGGGACATGGGGAAAGTTTTTATCCCATTCATATTGCACACCCTGATCGTGAGTTCGAACATGCTGGGATAATTCACTCCGGGGTCTTGCACAACGTACGGTAGCTTCGTCTAGCCCATGGCTTCGCGAGGCACCAGAAGTCAACACTAAATTTGTGGTAGTTAACAAGGGCTTGAATCGCAAGATAGATAGAATCCCACAATTTCCTCAAACTCAATCGTGCACCGTGATCCTTAGAAATCAACATCCTTATCCAGCAACCTTACAAGCTAGAGGGATTGGCACTTCCAGCTCACTATCCTATTGGGCCCACATTGGGCTTCTCTACTGGGTTTGATACTCAAATGTTTGCTGTTGAAAACGATAACCCAATTGAAAAAGTTAAGGGACTTAAATGTCCTAGAGTCCAAATTCCTCCGTCTGGATTTTATGGTTCTTCGGACTTGAATGGCGCTCACGATCAACCATTGGCATGCCTTTTTAATTAGGCCAACCGCCAACAATGAAAATTCTAAGCTGGAATGTTCGTGGTTTGGGGAAGCTACGGGCTATCAAACGTCTCAGAAATAAGTTGAAAGATGTTCGTCCCCAAATTTTGTTCCTTATGTAAACAAAACTGTCCGAAAGTAGAATGTTTCGTGTTCATAGAATGTGTGGATTTAATAATGGTTTTGATGTCGGTGCTGATGGATCGAAAGGAGGTCTCTCCCTAGCATAGACTCAGGACCTTACGGTTTCTATTAAATGTTTTTCTCAACATCATATTGATGCATATATTATCGACCCTACTCTGAATGTCACTTGGCACTTGACTGGTTTCTAAGGGAACCCGATAGGAAGTTAGCATGGATTATCCTTGAATTTACTTCGCTCGTTAGGTGTTGATCAGAGTTTGCCTTTGTTGACAATTGGTGACTTTTGTAAAGTGTATATTAGTCTTATATTTTATATGCATTCCATCTCATATTATTGTTGTTCTTAAGTACATTTTAGGCATATTTAGGCGCATGCATGCATTATTTACAGTATTCTTTACTTTACCTTGTTTATATTGAATATCTCTGATTTGGTGAGAAAAGGTATTGTTTTAGTTTAGTTTTAGTTTCAGGTACTAGAAGCTGGCAGAAGGAGAGAGAAGCTAAGGAGCTGATGCTGAGGCAGCAAGCTTAGGAGCTGTACTGAAGCAGCTTAACACAGAGAGAATGTAACGCCCCGAGTTTAGGGCAGGGAGATATTGGGTTAGTTAAACCGGGATGGGTTAAATTAAATTGGAAACAAACTATTTTTAAATACACCAAAAAGGATTTTTAAAGGGTGAAGGGGCAAAAAGGTGATTTTGCAATTCCAAAAAGGTTTCTCAAAAGGCTATCTTCTTCCCAATTTGAACCTCACGTTCAAAACCTCCCAAAACCCCTTTATACTGTTCCATCATCTTCCTCAACGATTTCAAGAGATTTTATCAAGGTAATAACGTTTTTGACTTCTCCTCTTCATCCTCAACATTTTCATGGTCTTGGATTTCTATAAAACTCATTTTTGAGTTGTTTCAAGTGTTCAAAGTTTTAAGTTAAAGATGAAAACTTTGTTGGTTTTTCGTTGAGTTCTTAATTTGTAAAGTTCATATATGTTATAAACTTGCTTTTAAGCTTAACATATGTTAAAATGGTGAAAATTTAATGAAATCTCGAAATAGGTATTAGTGGGTGAGTTTAGAAGTAAAAATCTTGAGTTTTGAGGTAGTTATGTGAGAGGAAAGTTGGGCCGATGGTAAGGTTACACTTGGGGGCTGTTTTGGACATGCTTAGTGATGATTTGGATGATGAAATTGATGAGTAACTACTGGGTTGTGTCCAAGTCCGAAAATGAAGAGTTTGGGTTAGTTCTTGGTTTGGAAATGTAGTGAAATTTGTCTTGGGTTGTAATCTGATTTGTGGCAGTGATTTTGTGGATGTTTTGATGTGTAATGCACTATTTTTGGTTGATTAGAAGCAAGTGAAAACGTTGGAGAAGCTTCAGACTCAATTCCGGGGAACTTGGAGGCTTGATCGACATCTTCAGCTTGTGTTGGGTTTCATCGGTGAGTGGATCGATTTTAAAAGCCTTAACATGGTGGTTAAGGCAGTGTTTCGGGAGTTTGGATTGAGCTTGAAAGGTCAATCCAAGCTCGAGAGTAAGCTTTAAAGGTTTATGAAATTAAATTGTGTTTTACGATTTCTTGAATGCGAGATGAACATGCTATGTTGATATGTGTTGAATTACATTTGTTATACATGTTGAGATATGAGACTTGTGTTTATACTTGCATCTGTTAGTACATGCCTTGCATGGAAGTTGGACTTGGTAAGTGGTCCAAGCATCGATAATGCTTGTGGTTGTGTTTGAGTATATTGACATGTGTTTGGTTGTTACCGAATATAATTAATCGATCAATAGGATTAGAGTGCACTCGAGGTAAAATTTGCGCGTGACCTTAGTGATGTTAGATTCCACTAAGAAGGAGTACGGTGATGTGAGATTCCACCAAAAATTATGTTTTTACTAGACGAGTGAGTACGGTGATGTGAGATTCCACCAGAAATGTCTAGTGGGCTTGAGAAAGTTATTCTCATATCCGAGTAAAATGTTGAATGTCAATATACCCTTGAATGCTTTAATTCTCATGTTAAGCTTGTTGATGATTCTATCTATTTATGCTTATGTTTATGCATTGTTGCTTACTTTGCTTGTGTTATGAGAAAGAGCATATGGTAAGCCTATGACTTGCGGTTGCATTCGGTAAATGCACGGGAAGGTAAAAGCATGACATTGTGTGTGCAAGCATGTGGAAATGATTTGGAAATGGTTTTGGTTTCAAGCAAACTTCCGTTTTAAAATTGCATTGTTGTAGCTACCTTTTGAGCACCGCTCACTAAGCTTAAACACTTACGCTCTCTTTCCAACAATGCAGGCCCCTAGACCTTTAGAGCAGCTCGGGGATCAAGGGAGGGTCCAAGGGAATTTAGTTTTCTCAAGTATGGTTTAGACTTCGATAATTAGTATTTAAGCAATGGGATAGGACCTTTGTGATTTGTGATGTTGATGGCATGTTCCTTTGCTTAGACAAGTTTGTTTAGTCGTTACGGGCTTGTATTGCCTTATACCATGTTGAAGTATGTTTTAGTTTAACTTTTGGCTATGTGGGTGAATGCCTTATATGTATGTTTCATCTAAGGATCTTATCGTGATGAATGTTGCTTCGTTGAATGTTTAAATTGCTTCGTATGTTTATCCATGGATGTCTTGTATTGTGTTTGAATTTGTATGTTTCTTGGCTAGTCGTTAAATACCTATAAAGTCGAGTCCTTATGTTTTTAGCAGTCAAAATAAAGTTTGCAGTGAGGGGCGTATCTATACGCTCAAGGGCTGTATCGATATGGTCCCCTGCCTTGAACCTTGTTTTAGGCTATGCGTACCGGTACGCGGGGGTGTATTGATATGCCAAAAGCTCTCTAGAAATCCGAGAAATTTATGAGATTTTGGTGTATCGGTACGGGTCTTAAGGGTATCGATATGGTCTTTGTAATTTGACCTTGAAAAGTTGACCGTTGAGGGCATATCGATACGGTCTTCTAGCGTATCGATACGGTCTCCCTAGGTTGACTTTAGGGTGTTGACCAAGTCTCGGCGTATCAATACGGTCTTCTAGCGAATCGATACAGCCTATTGTAAAAGTTAAAAAGGGTTGTTTAATTTGTCTATTTTACGTGTTTTGTATCTATGTGTGTCTCTGCTGCATGTCCTCTCACATAGGATATAATTAAACATCTAGACAGGATAATCCTTAAAGATATTTTCTAGGGTTGCTAATCGGAGTGGAGCCTTAACGAGTTTTGCTTCGGTTTTCCCCATGTAACCTATTCGATGTTGTCTGGCAGCTAGGCCGGGTCGAGGGGTTACATTTGTTGGTATCAGAGCCTAGGTTCCGCCTAGGTTCGTTGAGTTTCCGCAAGCTGAAAGGTAAGTGAGGTAAGTTTTATGGTGTAAGCTTGTTGATTGTGATTGCACGGTGATTATAAGCATGCTTGTGGTTATCCTTGTGTTGGTTTAGAAGTAGTAAAGGCACCTATTACTAGTATACTATTATCGTAAGTGGTTTTAAGTTTAAGGACTTGAGCACCTTGGACCTTGTTCCTTGCTGACCCCAAATCATTTTCACTTGTTGTTTTTGTTGATTAGTTTTACATCTGTTAGCATGGTGAGACCGAGGGGAAGGCCGAGGGTTGAACGGATTGAGAATGTCAAGGATGTGCGAGGAGAGAACTTGCCTCCTCCTCCTCCTTCGCCTCCGGGTGGTGGATCAAATACGGAAGGTGTTGGACCCCAGGCATGTCAGGGACAGGCAAGTATTGATGTGAATCCGTTGATTCAGGCTATAGTCGGGGCTATATAGACAACTTTAGCGAGTGTTTGGGTTGCAGCACCACCTCAGGGTGCATGTTCTGATTTACCGTTAGAGCGACTTCGTAGCTTGGGCGGTGTTGAGTTATGTGGGTTGTCACCCGAGGGTTCCGAGGCATTATTTGAGAGCACGGTTTGTATCTTGAGTTAGATGGAGTGCTCTGAGGCACATAAGTTGGGTTGCATTGTCTCTTTGCTTTAGGGAGATGCCTACACTTGGTGGACTACTATCACTACGGGTATGCCAGAGGCCGAGGTTACTTGAGAGTTTTTCAAGAATTCTTTCCGTAAGAAGTTCTTAGGTCCTCGATACCTAGATGAGAAGAAGAGAGAGTTTATGGCTCTAGTTCAGGGTAGTTTGATTGTGTCTGACTATGAGGTGCAATTTGTACGACTAAGTCAGTATGCTTCTGAGTTAGTTCTCACTGAGGTGGAAGAATGTGAGTGTTTCCGTTATGGGTTGGTTCAAGATGTGAAGACCTACATGTTGGTTTCCGACTATATAGATTTTGATATGTTGGTCGCTAGGGCCAAGGACATCGAGCAATGTTTGGGACTTGCAGATCACAAGGGTGGATCTAGTTCCGGAAAGAGGAATGCTGATTAGGACAGAGATCATGCCAATAGGCACAAGGATAGGAAACCCCATCATGATCATAGACGTGGAGGTGGTAATCCGGGGAGAGGCCATCACGGCCAAGGGACTAAGAATCGTACTCCCAAGTGCAACAAGTGTGGTAGGCGTCATTACGGTGAGTGTTTGGGCACTTATGGGTCTTGTTGGAACTGAGGGTCTAGGGCGCATTTGAAGCACAATTGTCTACATCCGTCTAGGGATGGACAAGCTCCTGCACGAGCTGTCGACCATCAGAGAGGTCGTGGGCGCGGTCGAGGTAACTTTCAGCCTAGAAATGACGGTCAGAGGAATATGGCTCATGTTGTAGCGGTTCAGCCCGAGGGAGGTGGGCCAGCTAGAGTGTATGCACACCATGGGGACATGAATGATATAGATGTGATTACAGGTAATTTCTCGTTACAGTCTTTGACTTTGCTTTCCTTGATTGATTCCGGTTCTACGCATTCGTACATACTGAGTGAGCATGCAAGATTGTTAGATATTCCGGTTGAGATATTAGATGTGGGTATGATTGTCACTAGTTCTTTTGGTGAGACAGTTATGGTCAGAAAGATGTACAGAAGATGTCCTTTGATGGTTCAGGGTCATGTTTTTCTTGTAGATATGATGGAATTTCCGTTTTATGGTTTTAATGTAATATTAGGCATGAACTGGCTTGTAGAACATAAGGCTAGTGTAGATTTTGAGACAAATCATGTGTTCTTGAGACTTTCAGAAGATCATGACGTAGTGATAGTGGGCGAGAACGTTAAGTTCTTGCACAATGTAGTTTCATCCTTAGAGGCTCAGAATTTGTTGGATGTGGGTTGTTAGGCGTACCTAGTTTATGTTATGAATCCGAATATAGATGAGGCGCGACCGCGAGACATTAGGATAGTTTGTGACTTTCCGAGTGTATTCCCAGAAGAATTGTCGGGTTTCCTCCGAATAGAGATGTAGAGTTTGTTATTGAGACTTATTCTGATTCAGCTCCAATGTCGATAGCACCGTACCAAATGGCTTCTAAAGAAGTGACAAAGTTGAAGACATAACTTCAAGAATTGATAGACCGAGGGTTATTCGTCCGAGTACTTCACCTTGGGGTGCACCGGTGTTGTTTGTGAAAAAGAAATATGGTAGTTTGAGAATGTGTATCGATTACCAACAATTGAATAAGTTGACAGTGAAGAACAAGTATCCGTTACCGAGAATTGATGACTTGTTCGATCAGTTGCGAGGTGCTTCAGTGTTCTCAAAGATAGATTTGAGATTCGGTTATTATTAGTTGAAGGTATGAGAGCAAGATGTACCGAAGATATCTTTCCGCACTCGTTATGGGCACTATGAGTTCTTAGTGATGCCCTTTGGTTTGACTAATACACCGACATCTTTTATGGACATGATGAATAGAATGTTTCATGAGTAGTTAGATCAGTTTGTGGTAGTGTTCATTGATGATATTCTAGTGTACTCTCATACCGAGGAAGATCATGATCGGCATTTGCGTTTGGTGTTGCAGAAATTGTTAGACAATCAGTTGTATGCCAAGTTGAGCAAATGTGAATTCTGGATTAGGGAAGTAGTCTTCTTAGGGCATATTGTATCAGCCGAGGGAATCCGAGTGGATCCTAAGAAGGTTGAGGGTTTCTCAAAGGTTGGAGCTCCTTTGACTAAATTGATACATAAGGATGTTCGGTTTGAGTGGACTGATGCAAGACAACAAGCGTTTGAGAAATTGAAAGAAGCCTTAACTGAAGCTCTTGTTTTAGTCCAGCCCGTCTCAGGGGAAGAGTTTGTAGTCTTCAGTGATGCATCGTATGCTTATGCAAGAGGGACGAGTAGTGGCCTATGCATCTAGACAGCTGAAGACTCATGAGTGTAATTACCCCACGCATGATATAGAATTGGCTATAGTGGTTTTCGCTTTGAAAGTTTTGAGGCATTACTTGTATGGAGAGAAATGCACAGTGTATACGGATCACAAAAGTTTGAAGTATATAATGACGCAAAGAGAATTGAATCTTAGACATCGTAGGTGGCTAGAGTTGCTTAAAGACTACGATCTAACGATTGAGTATCATCCGGGTAAAGCCAATGTAGTGGCCGGTACTTTGAGTAGAAAGGTAGTAGTGGAGTTACGAGCTATGTTTGCTAGATTGAGTTTGTCTCAAGTGGTGGTTTAGTGGCCGAGTTGCAAGTTAAGCCTTTGTTGCTTCAGTTGATTAGAGAGAAGCAGTTGCAAGATAGATTTACCTTCCGGGAAGAAAGCTGTCGGATGCAAATGGATATTTGTGATCAAATATAATTCAGATGGGAGTATTCAGCGATATAAGGCACGGTTAGTGGCTAAAGGTTTCACACAGACTCATGGCATTGATTTTACCGAGACTTTTGCACCGGTAGCCAAACTTAATACTGTAAGAGTTCTTCTTAGCATTGCTGTCAATCTTGATTGGAACCTACATCAACTTGATGTAAAAAATGCCTTTCTCAATGGGCATCTTGCTGAAGAAGTTTATATGAAGATTCCTCCCGGACTTCAAGCTTTTGGAGGATCAAAGAAAGTGTGTAAATTGAATCGGTCTTTATATGGCCTTAAACAATCTCCGCAGGCCTGGTTCGGAAGATTTACTATGGTTATCCTCAAAAGTGGATACAATTAATCCCTTGCCGATCACATACTCTTCTTTAAAGCATGCTCGAACGGGAAGAAGGTCATTCAAATTGTCTATGTCGTTGACATTATCATCACCGGAGATGATGAAGTAGAAATTTCTAAACTCAAACAAACACTTCAGAGGGAGTTTGAGCTAAGGACATGGGCAAACTTTGGTACTTCTTGGGAATGGAAGTAGCTCGATCTCAGCAAGGATTAGTCATTAATCAACGGAAATATGTGCTTGATCTTCTCCAAGAAGCTGGTTTACTTGGATGCAAACCAGTCGATACTCCCATGGATGCTAATCTTTCATTCAACTCGGCAGCTCCTCCTCTTTGAGATAAAGAAAGATTTCAGAGGCTTGTTGGGAAACTCATTTATTTATCCCTTACTCAGCCTGATATAACATTCTTTGTTAATGTTTTAAGTCAGCATATGAGTAGCCCCACTGAAGAGCATATGGCAGCAGCTTATCAAGTCCTCAAATATCTCAAAAAGACGTCCGGACATGGCTTAATTTTTCGGAAAGGTACTAACAAATCTGTTAAGATCTATACAGATGCTGGAAATTTGACAGATCGAAGATCCACAACTGGGTATTATTCCTTTGTTTAGGGTAATCTTGTGACATGGAAGAGTAAGAAACAACATGTCATTTCTCGAAGTAGTGCAGAAGCTGAATTTCGAGCACTAGCCCAAGGCATGTGTGAAAGCCTTTGGCTTCTTAAACTTCTCAATGAAGTGGACCCTCGAAATGCTAGCGATTTTGAGATTCTTAGTGATAACCAATCTGCTATAAAAATTGCTAAGAACCCAGTTCAACATGATCGTACCAAACATGTTGAAGTTGATAGGCACTTTATTGCGGAAAAGTCAAGAATGGGACTGCTCGACTATCATACGTACCATCCGCTAGCCAACTCGCTGATCTACTCACAAAAGCTTTGCCTCCAGCAACATTTACTACGTTTATTTCCAAGCTGGGCATATACAATGTATATAAGCCAGCTTGAGGGGGAGTGTAGGAATATACTTGCCGATTAGGACTCTAATATTTAATTCTTTCTAGGACTCTAATATTTAATTCTTTCTTCCTGCAGATTTGTATATACATAGTTTACTTGTATTAGGACTTTAACTTTATCTCTACTCTTGTATAAATTAATTAGGAGTCCTAGAGTCCTACTTTAAGTTAGCCTTATCTTGGTAAGAGTTTTACCTAACATAGGAGTTTTATTATTAGTCTAATTCCAACTCTTGTAGCCTATATAAAGGCCCTTATTCGACAGAATTAAATCAAGGAAAAATTTTCTTCTGTCCATCTCAATATCTTACAATAACCATTAAGGGACAACAATTAATTCGATGGCCTTAACAACCAAAATTGTATTATTTCCAATGTTCCCTTTGGACGGGCTTAAGGCTCAAAGTTCAATGCATATGGCAGCCGTCGTTTGCTATTATTAACGTACACGGTACACACAACCAACAGTTACCATTGAGAATGGTAATTACACGGAATAATTATTCTCAATTAACTTTTCAAACTTTATACAGTTCAATGGTTGTCCTTTGAGAGTCGAGGGGATTTTCGACTAAACTTACCGGCAGCATGGTTATCCTACAATGGAACAGTACACTAGTCAAGGACAAGCCCATAGGTACATGAAAAAGAAGAAAATGATCTTTAAATAAATTTAGCTTTTATATTTTTCTTCATTGGTGCTGGTCAGTCAGACTTTATATCTAAATGTATGATGCGCCTATCTCCACCTTGGGGTGGTTTGAATTTGGAAGAATGAGTAACATTTTCTACTATCTCTGTAGGAATACGACTCTGACCATCCTCTCTCTGAGGTGACGTCTCCATAAAGTTATGGTCAACAACCCTATTAATTTCAGTCACAATATAGGCCCTATCAAGCTCCACATTCCTTGACATCTTCTGAAAAGAACTTTTCATTTTGTCCCACATTTCTTTCACAACCTCCTGAACACCGTTGATTTTGACTTCTAAATCTATGATTTTGACTTCAAAATCGTTTATTTTTAGTACAAAAACGTTCATTTTGACATCAATATCGTTCATTTTCTCTTCCAAGATCTTCTTGAAGGAGGTAATGTCAGCTCGTAATTCTGTGACATCTTTAGAAAGAATACTTAATTTCTCTCCCAACATCATATCATCAACCCCCTCATACTGTCCAATTTTTACTCACATTTAATTTGCTTCTCAATTCCCGTATTCACAACCTCTTTTAGCTCATTCACCTCATACATTATTTGATCATCACATTCAATATGCTTCTCATTTTTCGTATTGATAGCCTCTTTTAGCTCATTCACCTCGGACATTATTTGTTGAAGCATCTTCGAAGCATTTCCCTCGTTGCATTCTGCAACATCGAACTCCGCAGAAGAAAATTTTTTAGCCTATTCACCTCAGACATTATTTGCTCATCACATTCAATATGCTTATCATTTCTCGTATTGACAACCTCTTTTAGCTCATTCACCTCGGACATTATTTGTTGAAGCATCTCCGAAGCATTTCCCTCGTTGCATTTCACAACATCGTACTCCGCGGAAGCAACCTTGCAAATTAAATAAATATTAAAATTTCACCTTCTATAAAATAAATGATTAATACAATGACACATAACGTATTACCTTATTCTCTTCGAAGTTGTCCTTCCTTTGGTTGCTTCCATGACTTCCGCAGATTCCTTGACTTTATGTTCTTCAACAGTTTCAAGTAATAGCTACTTCCAGTAAATAATCTTCAGCGTGAAAATATATAATTAATTA
Organism: Hibiscus tridactylites; assembly: GCA_958450335.1. Classification (NCBI taxonomy): domain Eukaryota; kingdom Viridiplantae; phylum Streptophyta; class Magnoliopsida; order Malvales; family Malvaceae; genus Hibiscus; species Hibiscus tridactylites. Next base: position 53,502,988 of record OY288275.1, read on the forward strand.
ACCATGATTGCAATTGACATACTAGATGAATAATAATCCAGCAGATACCTTTGGCCTATTCAAAGCTCACTCGCTCTTCAAGCGGGCATAAATAGACGTGACACTGACTACACCCGGTGCAGAATAAGAGCCTCACCACCATTAGAAGTTGCACTGGCTATGCTATCAAATCCAGATCAATAATCATACATCCAAACTTGAACTTCATATCATTCACAACACAACATTAATATGACAAAACTCAGTTCCATTGATTTCTCATAACTAATGCTAATTTAACTTTACCTCTAAGATTGCAATACACCATTTTAGGTAAACGTGCCTTCCTGACTTTCGTAAACATCTTATTGCCTCAATAAGCGTATCGCAAACATACTTGACCCAATTCACTTTTCTCTGTAAGCAATCGTCGCACAACAACTTCAAAAAATCTTCACATGGGCGTATCTCAGTAGTAGGACACATAAAAACTCCAAAAATGTACATCAACACTCTTGCTTTCAAAGCATCTCCTTCAAAAGAACCAAACACTACATCTCGCTTGATTTGAGCAAAAGTTAAAATTGCGCTAAGGTTATACTTTGCACCGAGTTCTCTACCATTCTCCCTCAACAACACTTCATGAACATCAACACCCTCATTCTTCATGTCCAATATAGCCTGTACATCTTCAACTTATATAGTAATATTGTGTCCTTCAAACTCAATAACACTCTTTCCAACATCAAAACTTTTCATCATTTCCCCACATAGGTCTCGACGTAGAATGCACAATTTTATAAAAAAACTAACGACTCAAAACCAATTTCATCAAGAACAAGATCAATCCCCATCGTCTTCATTTCCTTTATAAAATCGTACAATTGCTTTTGACTACACATTATGTCAAAAGATGTCTACAGGGGATAAGATAACAACTTCCTACATCAATCTCAATATAAACTATTATACTCTATCAAACAAAGAATGTCTTTACACTGCTATTACCTTCTTTAGCTGTCTTGATTTGTAGTCTTTGTTTGTCGCCTTCTCCTTCTGAGTTTTATCAATGTAAAGTTGTTTGTATTCTTTCGACAGTTTCTCCAATTTCTTGTCTAACTCTTTCCTAACCTACAAATGACAAATTCAAATGAATTTAACATTTTACAGATCGTAAACCATTGAAACCTACCTCAGTAGTTACTTTTTCCTCTGTTTGCTTCATCCTTATACATTCACCTTGACTGTAAAACATGAAAAAAACAAAGGTATACATTCAATCATTCTGAGATGTAATAAGAATACATAAATATCAACTTACTACAACTTAATGAAGGGAGAACAATTTTTTATGCGTACACCTAGCACATATTGACAAAGACCTAGCTTCCTTAGCAACAACTTTATTATCAACAATTTCATTACCAACTTTATCATTACCATCTTTATCAACAACTTCTTTAGCAACTTCATCATTACCATCTTTATCAGCAACTTTCTCAGCGACAATAACTTCTTTAGCAACTTCATCATTATCATCTTTATCGGCAACTTCCTCAGCGACAACAACTTCTTTAACAACTGCATCTTTATCAACAACTTCTTTAACAACTTCATCAACAACTTTTTTAAAAACGGGATTCAAATTTGTAGTTGTCATCCTAAGATTTAAATCTTCACATGAATCAGTGTAGAAACAAACCAACTCACTCATAAATAAACTCATCCTCGTTACAAACAAATCTAACCATTTTAGGTTCAAAGATATGGAAAAGGTAACATTTCAAAAAACAAAACATGCCAAAATATTCAGTTTCAACAGATTTCCTCCAACAAGAAATGCAATTCCATACCAAAAATTTGAAACACAAACCCCATATTTTAAGTATTTCGAAAATAAACAAATAAAATTAGGGTTTTGCTTGTTACATTTGCAATGGAGACGATTGCACAAGTTCAGTTGCAGACCTAAATTGAAGTTTCGATCCTTTACACTGACAGAAACATTTTTCCCAAATTTAGAGGATTCTTCAGATTTTCAGTGGGAAAATGAGTTTTAACCCTAAAATGTCATTAAACAAATGAAGGTTTGATTCTCATTCTAGGGAGCCTGAGGGTTTTAATCGCTACGAGTAGCGAAACGACGACGTACGTTGTGAGACCTACAAAAAATTGAAAATATGAATCGTTAAACCGAAAATATTATAATCTTCCACTTTAGGTTGCGAAACTCGTTGATGAATTTCGATACTTGGTGATTGGACCTAATAAGTTATCTAGTTCCTTCACTTTTACGGTTTCTACGTCTAATTTTATCTATCAAACATACTATACACCATATTTCGGTACTTATACTCAAGTTCCGAAACATACTATACAAACATGTATTGTTAAATGCACTTTAAACATTTCTAGTTTACACATTTACTACAGTTTCCAAAACATGTACACAAGTTCCGATATCAAGAGAAAAGCGTATACTGTTACGCGTTAACCCTAAAATGTTACTTTCACAGACGAGAGTTTCAGTACTCAATATCAAATTCTGAGACATCTTCTGCCAATGTTAATTGTCACAATCTTTACTAACAATTTAAGTTCAAACTTTTATCTACCGTTTTCGGTATATATCTCATAGTTCCGAAACTTATGCGTTATTTTAACATTTGACGTTGCAATACGAATTTTATCCTCATAAAGTTGCGATACTATTTATTAAGTTCCGAAACATACCGACAACAATCTCTTCCCCTTTCCGTGTGCTTTTTTAATGAGAATCTAAATCTAACTGTCAAAAATAATTTTTTTTCCATCTAACGACTCTAACATCCTGCCGTTTGTTAGCCGTATACTAACTTGCCTTTTTTAGACACTCCCATTAGGATATGCTTTGGTTTTAATAAACTTTTCCTTTAGTTTCAGTGTATTTATTTTTTATTCAATAAAATTACATTTTTTTAAAATATAAAATTACATATTTTAATTATAAACTATTATTTTTACCAACGTCACATGTTACAAAATCCAGTACTATATTTCAGTGTTCGACTAAAATATGTATAATTATAATTTCTGAATTACCAAAAAGCGAAGATATAAAACAAAAATCGAAAACGTTTTCGAAGTCTCTTCAACGGTCCTCAGTTTGCTGCGCTCCCTCGCTCTTTCTGCTTCAACTTTAAGCCGTTCTTTAAGAAACAAAGGAGAAGAAGAACCACTCTCTAAAATTATTCTATATAAATCATTTCTTTTTCTGAAGTTACTTCATTCTTTGAAAGCCAATGCACCTCCCTCCCTTCGCTTTTCTTTCTGAAGATCCTCCATTTTTTGACCTTCGTTTCTATCCCTTCCCTCTTGCTTGGTCCGTACAGTTTCTAGGGTTTTTGTGGAGTAACATTTATAGTGGAATAGATTGTAGTTTTGGGGCTGTGAGACAGGGGAGTTACTTGACGGCTGAGAGGCTTAAGGATTTGAGTCAGCCGATTGATGTCCCGTTACTTGACCCCACCGTCGGGTCCTTTTATGGCACCGGATCTAAAGAAGAGGTTCGGTCTTTTCTTTTCGTTTAAAAAAGAATATTTTCTCTCTATCTACTTTGTTCTGTTTCCATCACTTCACTTTTTGAGTGGGAATGAGCGGGTGGATGTGTTTTAGTTGAAAGTGGTTTTCTGTTTGGTTTCCAAGAAATGTAGGGTGTGGGAGATTTTGGTTTGACAAGGTTTAATTTAACTGGGCATTTCCTTCGAAGTGGAGATATGTTTCTTGTTGGTTTCCAAGAAAGTAAGGTAGGGTGGGGGGACATGGGAAAATGAATATTAATGTTTACGTCTTTGACAATCTTTCTGAAGTCAAACTCAGTAGTTAAATGTACTTTTGAATTAAGGCCGTTAATGTGATACCCCTGTTTTTAGGAGCAAAAGAACTTTGAATATTAATGTTTCCTTACAGATTAACAACTTGAACCTATTCTTTACCCTCTCAAAAGACAAACAAGGAGCTCTTAGCCTAGCCTAAAAGAAAATCCTAAGTCTAGCATCTCATTTACATTTCATTAATACTTCTAGTTAAATCTTGTTGGTCGAGCGTTATCATAATTTTGGCTGCACTTTTGTTAAAAATGATTGATTTATGAGATGGTTACTACATCTATCAGATTTCCAGAATTTTAATGTTTCTCTTTGTATTTTTATACATGACATGTTTCATTGGCTTATAGTTATGTTTTGGCTTGGTTTTACCATTATTTGTTTGACATTTCCCCCCCTTAATTGTGCATAACATAACATAATTCAGACACGTGGCTTCAAGTTGTGCACATACTACAACAGACAAAGAGCCTGAATACCAAGTTCTTTGCCTTACAGGTCAGTCAAAATGACTATTTTCTCTATGACCTATAAGAATAACTACATCAAACTGGCCCGAGTGAGCTCTAGTTGACATTTGTACGCTGTGTGTGGTGCTTGTATCTATAATTTGGTCTTGCTCTCGTAGCTGGTTAGTTGATTGATAGTTTGCAGGAACTTTTTCCATCAAATGATTTTGGGGAACCTTTATTGTGCTTGCCTACAGGTTCTTGAAGGTGTTATCAAGTATAGGTAGAATGCATTGCCTGTTGAGCAGCGAGATGGAATGAAAAATTACATTTCTGAAGTCATTGTCCAGGTGAAATACATCTTTATTGCTGTTTTCTCTTTTAGGACTGAGGAATCTAAAAATTTTGTTCTTTCATCCCATTTTATTCCTTTTCTCCTCTTTGTATTATCATTCTTACCACTCCTTTATCCTGTGCTAGTTTTCAAGCAATGAGGCCTCCTTTCGAGCCGAAAGACTCAATGTCAACAAGCTTAATGGTTCAGGTATAACTTCTCTGCCTGGCAGAAAATGTATTTCTTAAAAGAGGACAGGCTGGCTTTAGAGTTCATTGAGTTTGTAACAAATTAGGAGGCCTGCAGTTGGGGTTCATCTGTCTGCCCTTTTTGTTATTTATTTATTTGTCAATGGCAATGTTTACTAGTTATAACACCAAAAGTATTATTTTGACATTATTGATGGTTACCCTACCGGTGAGTTTCCATGAATTTCTCATTCGTAGGTTTCACAAGTATAAAGTATTACTTATGTAGTCTAAAATGAGGGGTAATTGATGATAAAAATAGTTTCATTCGTATGGTAATTGTTGTCTAAAACATTATATGCTTGCTGGATGTGCAGGTCTTAAAGCATGATTGGCCTGCTAGATGGCAAAGCTTCATTCCTGATCTTGTTGCAGCTGCAAAAACTAGTGAAACAATATGCGAAAATTGCATGGCAATATTGAAAGTAAGTTTTATATTAGTATTCTTTCTTAGTAGTACTGGACTACTGGTCGCATAATCTGAGATCATAACATGAGCTTTTGTGTGTGTAGCTTCTAAGCGAAGAAGTTTTTGATTTTTCAAGAGGTGAAATGACTCAACAAAAAATCAAAGAGCTAAAGCAATCTCTCAACAGGTGAAACTATCGTTCTTATTCTGAGGTATCAGGGCGTACTTTTGTGGATGCCAATTTTGAGATTTCCTTTTATGGTTTAGTTTCCATTTGATAAATGCTTTCATTCACTCATTCTGTGCTATTATTGGATCATCATCAGTTAGATCTCTGTAAGTTATTCGTTCCTGTTGTTTAAAATTTCTTTATTTGGATTGAATGATCTTATGTAAATCAGTGTTTTCTGAAATAGATTTATGATATCATGTAGCACCTATGATTTGTGGATGTGGCATGTTTTGGCATAATGAACCCGTGGCCTTGGCAGTAGATTGGTGACATGATCTGAAATTAGTTTGAACTGTAATTGAAAAACTGGTCTGAAAAGGAACAGTTCTAAAATGACCCCGGGCTCCCCAAATATCTAGTTTGTCCTCCCCCTCTAAGCTATGGATGCCCTGATAATTATATTAATCTACATGTAAAGAACTGTTAAATGAACTGTAATCTAATGAATTCCATTTATTGTTGGTTAAAAAAAGAGGGAAAAAAAAAAGAAGTGAGATGAAGGTCACTCCTTAACATTCTATTATTAGTTCTTGTATTTACCTTGCTGCTCTGTATCAAGTGATGTAAGGTCTTGCAGTGGTAATTTTATTCTTCCAAGCATGTTCTATTTTTTTGTGTAATTCAACTTGCTGAATGATGTATTTGTTTTCTGCAGTGAGTTTCAACTCATTCATGAGTTATGCTTATACGTACTATCAGCTTCTCAGAGAACAGAGCTTATACGGGCTACACTATCCACTTTGCATGCGTTTCTTTCATGGATTCCTCTGGGATATATTTTTGAATCAACATTGGTAAATAATTCTTGATCTTTCAAATGACTTGGCTGTCAATATGTTATGCATGTAACATTTTTATAATGTTTCTTATCTATTATTGTTATCATTTGTTTGACTTCTGATGCTGTATTTACGTGTCTTACAGCTTGAAACACTCCTAAAATTATTCCCTGTGCCATTATATCGGAATCTCACCCTCCAATGTCTAAGAGAGGTATTTATTTATTTTCAAAATAAGGTTTTCTTAAAAAATGAATTTTATTGTTGTCACTCCGAGGAGGTGGAGCTTTATTTTATACTTACGGTTGATTGCAGGTTGCAGCCTTCAATTTTGGGGACTATTATAATGTGCAGTATGTTAAGATGTACAATATATTCATGGTCCAGCTGCAGGTGCGTCAGCATGTGCTTTATAAGTTCATTGAAATTTGCACTTAGAGCTTGGTTTTCCAGATTCATACATTTTCTTTTTGGCTTACAATTTTTTATTTGTTGGGTTGTTATATAGATTGATGCTACTTTTCTTAATTGTGTTTTTTTCCTTTTGTTTCCTTTTTTTTCTGTGTTCAATACTTGGGTATTTTTTCGGTATGTTTTTAGGCTATTTTGCCACTGACCAGAAACATGCACGAGGCTTATGCACATGGAAGCAATGAGGAACAAGTATATTTTCTGTTAGGTGGTTCCTTGTTTGCTGTACATTTTGATATGATTCAAATTTGTCTAATAAAATCTTTTTTAATGTTATTACTCTAGGTATTCATTCAGAATTTGGCACTGTTCTTCACTTCATTCTGCAAGGTAAGCTGCCTATGAATCACCAAAGCTCCTTTTTATCATAAGGTGAAAGATGGTTGATCCACATTACAAATTGATCAAACTTTGTAGGAAGGTTGTTGATTTCTGCTAATTAGTTTACAGCTTTTAAAGAGAGGAATTAGTACAAGTAAGGAAACAATCTCTAAAAATCAGTAACTTCCTAAGAATCAGTAACTACGATTAGATCCTATTTTACAAGGTAACACTTAGGAATAAGGTAAGTTTTCAAACCTAGCTTTCCAATAAGTTCTTCAAACATGTTTCTGTTCAAGCTTTTTGTCAAAATAGAGTAAAATTCAGTGAAAAACTCACTTACTTTCTATGTATTCGATGCCTACATATACAACTTATATCCTAACTTAGGAAACACATAAGTTAGGAAAGATACTAATTCTAGGAAAGATAAAATCCCTTTAAGTTAGGGATTGTGACAGCTAACAAGAATCTACGGGATTCCATCTATCTACACATAATCTCCCCAATTTACAAGAATATTTCCTGACACTCCCCCTCAAGCTGGGGAATGGATATCTTCCATCTTCAGCTTGCTTGTTAACTTTTGAAACAACTTCCCCAGGTAGCCCTTTAGTAAGTATATCCGCAATTTGATCTCCAGTGGATACATAGGGAGTACAAATTAATCCACTGTCGAGTTTTTCTTTGATGAAATGCCTATCCACTTCAACATGCTTAGCTCTATCATGTTGAACTGGATTATGTGCAATATTGATTGCTGATTTATTATCACAGTACAACTTCATTGGTCCTTCCCACCTAACTTTTAAATCCTCCAAAATAATCTTCAGCCACAATAATTCACAATCCCAAGAGCCATCGCTCTAAAGCTCTTGGATCAAGCTTACCCCTATTCTGAAAGTGAATATGAACAAAGGCAACACAACCAAAAATTTTGGGTTTAAGATGAAGAGAGGGACTAAAATTAGGATAGAAACTGTTTAAAAGTTGGATAGGACTTTGGAAATTAAGAACTTGAGTAGGTAATCTGTTTATCATATGGGTGACCGTTAACACAGCTTCCCCCCAAATACTATTTAGGAACATTTTTTTGAAATAAAAGAGCTCTTGTGACTTGAAGAACATGTCTATTTTCCTTTCTTCTTTACCATTTTGTTGAGGGGTGTTTACACAAGAAGATTCATGTGTGATCAATTTTTCTTGAAAAATAGAGGATAAGACTTGATTGAAGTAGTCTTTAGCATTCAGACCTAAAACGCTTTATATCTGCCCCAAACTGATTTTTAACCATGGTGTGAAAAGTCTTAAAAGTAAGGCTGACATCAGGTTTTTGTTTTAGAAGGAATATCCATGACACCCGAGTACAGTCATCTATAAACGAAACAAACCACCGAGCACCGGAAATATTTGAAACAGTTGATGGTCCCCAAACATCACTATGAATAAGAGTAAATGGGGTAGAAACCCTTTTATTGCTTATGGGAAAGGAGGTGCGTTTGTGTTTAGCAAGCTCACATATATCACAATGAGAATTTTCATTATTTAAAGACTTGAACAAGGAAGGAAACATGAGCTTTAAGACTTTAAATGAAGGGTGACCAAGGCGGAGGTGATGAAGCCATATCTGTTCTTTATTGGTTTTAGGTTCTGATGCTAAGGAGAAAAGTGAAGAGTTCAGAACACTGACTTGTCCACCGGGATCTTCAAGATAATATAAGCCACTTACTTCTCTAGCACGCCCAATTATCTTCCTCGTTTCTAGTTCCTGGAACACACATTGAGTTGGGTAAAAAAGAACACAACAGTTAGTGTCTTTAGTAATTTTTTGGATGGACAAAAGATTAGTGAATTATTTAGGCACATGGAGGACATTTTTAAGAGTAAGGTTGTTACTTATAACAATATCTCCTTGACCAGCCACAATTATCTTACTTCTATCTGCAACAGTTATTTTCTTATTACTAGGACAAGGGGTATAATTGGTAAATCTAAAGGATGAATTGGTCATTGGACTGTAGCTCCTGAGTCGATTACCCAGGGACTTTGAGTAGGAAAATTCGAGACTTTAGATTTTTGAGAAGAAGATATACCTGAGAAAGCCAAGCTACATGTACATGTGGAGGACGGCTTTTCTAGAGATCCCAGCAAGTTCTTCAATTTTTCTCTCTTCCCTATTGAATTCAAAGGACTGTTCTTGAGGATCATCAGTCATTTGTTTGGTGTTGTATGCTATTCCTTGTCCTCTTGATGGTCCTTCTCTTTCATAAACAAATTTACTTGTTGTTTGTGGCTTCCCATGAAGTTTCCAGCACCTTTCTTTTGTATGGAGAGACTTCATGCAATAGGTACAACATAGAGAGTCTCTATTTGCTGGCTTAGTTCCTTCTGATCTATTCTCTTTAATACCCTATTGATCCAGATTCAATTTTCCCTCAATTACAGCTCTTGTGGCAAGTGCTGAACTCTCCCCTTGATTGTTCTCAATCATGACTCCTCTTCTTCCTTCCCCAGCTCGAATGGTGGCAATAGCTTCATTCAGTGAGGGCAAGTCCTCTTTTCCAAAAATTTGAACTCTTACTGCATCAAACTCAACATTTAGTCCAGCCAGAAAATCATAAATTCTTTTTTTTAAACAAACCTTTTTCAGGACTGCTGCATCCTCACTACACTTCATTTGGATGCACTGGTAGTGATCCATTTCCTGCCATAGATTTTGCAACAAGTCGGAATACTCTGTGATTGATCTGCCTCCCTACTTTGTGGATGCAATTTTTGTCTTGATTTCATATATTTGAGCAGCATCTTTGACCTTCGAGTAAGTTTGTTTGACAGCCTCCCATATCTCTTGGGCTGTATTGAGAAACATACAAGTATCATTGATTTCTGGTAGCATTGAGTTTTATAGCCAGGACATCACTAGTGAATCCTGTTTATCCCAAGCATGAAATTGAGGATCTCCCTCCTTTGGTCCGGTTCCAAGAAAATAACTTAGCTTTCCTCTTTCCTTTAAAAAGGTACGAACCAACTGAGACCATTTAAGATAGTTCTTTCCATTCAACCTATAGGCAGATTGTATGTTCTGCAATCTCCTGTCTGAGAATGACTTCCTTCACTCACTGTAACTCCTTGCATAGTCTCAGTACTACTTACGTCACCCACTTCGACCATGTTTTTTGATACTCACAGGAAGGTGGTTGAAGAAAGAAACATTATTAAAAATGGAGATTGACAGGATTCAAAAAAGGCTTAATGAGGCTCTGATACTATGTCAAAATAGAGAAATTCAGTGAAAAACTCACTTTCTATGTATTCAATGCCCTACATATATACAACTTATATTCTTAACTTAGGAAACACAAGTCAGGAAATATAATAATTCTAGTAAAGATAAAATTCCTTTAAGTTCGGGATTGTGACAACTAGCAAGAATCTGTGGAATTCCATCTATCTACACATAATCTCCCTAATTTACAAGAATATTTCCTGACACTTTTAGTTAATAAGTCTGCAACTTGTCGTCTAGTAGGTATGTAGGTGATGCACACTTCTCCTGAGTTAATTTTTTCTTTGATAAAGTGGCGATCTATTTCCACATGTTCGGTGCGATCGTGATGAACAGGATTATGTGCTATGCTGACAGCTGCCTGGTTGTCACAGTACATCTTCATAGGCATGGTATAGGGCACTTTTAGCTCCCCCATTAGTCGTTCTATCCAAATTCCTTCGCATATACCATGAAATAATGCTCGATACTCAGCCTCTGCACTGCTGCGTGCTACAACAGATTGTTTTTTGCTTCTCCACGTCACGAGGTTACCCTAAACATAACTGCAGCAACCACTTGTAGAGCGTCTATCGTTAACAGACCCTGCCTAGTCTGCATCAGTGTAGACTTCCACATTCCAGTTGGCAGTTTTCTTGAAATGCAGGCCTTTACCAGGAGTCCCTTTCAGATACCTTAATATCCTATACGCAACTTCCATGTAATGACTGATAACACTTACACCGAAGGCTATGTCTGGACGGGTGTGAGATAGGTAGATGAGTCTCCCTACTAGTCGTTGATATCTTCCCTTGTCGATTTCTTCTCCATCCTTATCAGTTCCCAATTTGAGATTGAATTCCATAGGAGTTTTGGCTGGTTTGCAGCCTATCAAACCAACTTCTGATAGAAGATTAAGAACATATTTCCTTTGGGAGATGGAAATACTTGTTTGAGACCAAGGAAGTACTTAAGATTCCCCAAGTCTTTAAGCTCAAACTCTGTACTAAGAAACTCTTTTAGCCTCTCAATTTCGCTTGAATCATCTCCTGTTAATGTTATATCGTCCACGTAAACAATGAGGATGCAACATTTTCCCTTTTCCGAGTGTTTGTAAAACCTTTGGCCACCAACCTTGCTTTATATCTGTGCACACTTCCATCAAAATTGTATTTAATGGAAAACACTCATTTGCATCCCACTGATTTCTTGCCTTGTGGGAGATTTGTTATGGTCCAAGACCATTTTCTTTTAGTGCCTTAATCTCTTCTCCAACAACTTCCAATTAGAATCTTTTCAGGCCTCCTTAATAGATTTTGAATTGTTCTCCATCTAGGCAAGCTGTAAAAGCCTTAAAAGAAGGCATTAAATTTCCATAAGCAACATATCTCTACATAGGGTGTTTTGTACACTGCTTTACCCCTTTCCTTTTAGCAATAGGAAAAAACTCAAGTTCAAGTAAGTGAGAAGGAATTTCATCAACAATATTACCTACATTATCCTCACAAGCAGCTGGACTCAAGTCCAATTCTCGACAGATGTCAGATTGCAAAATAGTCTCTTGAATGACTTTTTGCTTTATGGTATAAACCTGCAATTGGTTAGGAGGCTAAACAATAGATTTAGGAGAAGTATGAGGGATTGTAGGTGTAACAGTGGGTGAAGAAGGCAGAGTTGTATTTTTAGGTGAGGAATTTTTAGGTGAAGGAGAAGCAAACTTGAAAGAACATTTTATTGCCCTCAGGTCCAACAATGATATATGTTAGAAAATGTGGGAAAAATCATGTTGAACCACTTATTCTTGTATGTTTAGACGGATGACTTGTTAGATAAGATCTCTCTCTCTCTCTCTCTCACATGTTTTCTACTTCTTGTGGAGATTGATATGAAATTGGTATTTATTCTGGATAGCACTGTGGTAGTTTATGATTATTATTGTAAATAGATATTGGTTGTATTTTTAGTGGATATTGAACTACTACGAAAATTTTTCCATTTCTAGATTACTGCAGAAGGGTCACCCATTTCTTGGCAATGAATTGAGTATGGCAGGTGCCTTTGCATCCTGGCATGGTTGATGGCCTTGGTGCCCAGCTTTTGCAACGACACCAACTTTATGCTGGTACGATGTCAAAGTTGAGAATGCTTATGATATTTCGTATGGCTAAGCCTGAGGAGGTTCTGATAGTTGAAGATGAAAATGGCAATATTGTTCGAGAGACGATGAAAGATAATGATGTTCTTGTTCAGTACAAGGTGATACATCTATATGGCTAACTTTCATGAAATCTATTTCCCCATTTACAAGGGCTTAATCTTTTTTCCCTCGACTAATTGTGGTCAATTGGATTAAAAGATGACTTTTGTTTTCTTCTTAAGAAAGTTCTACTAGCTTTCTTTTTGAAACTATTTGTATACTCCGCCCAATAAGATATCTACTAGGTGTATTTATCTTGTCCAAAGATGCATGTAAGTTAAATTTCTTTGATCGTCCAAATACTATGTGGCAAGCATTATTATACCAACAGCTAATGTTTTAGAAGTTAACTTTTTTTGTTATCATCTTATATATATATATTATATTTGAAGATAAATAGAAACTTTTCTGTTTATTGAATCGAAAGTAAATCATAAAATTACAAGAGTAGTTTACAGACTATATAGGATAGGACTTTAACATAAATTAGGAGTCCTACTTAGGTTAGACTTCTATACTAACTAGAGTTTAACTCCTACACTAACTAGAATTTAACTCCTATACTAACTATAGTTTAACTCCTACACAACTTATATTATGTGTAATCTTACACTCCCCCTCAAACTGGAGAGTATATGTTGTATAATCCCAGTTTGGATAAGAATTTGTTGAAAAGGGCTTTTGGTAGAGGTTTTGTGAGATTGTCTGCCACTTGTTCTTCTGTAGGTATGTAGTTTAGTGAAGTTGTTCCTTTAGCTAGCTTTTCTGCAATGAAGTGCCTGTCAATCCCGATATGCTTTAGTCCTGTCGTGTTGAACAAGATTTTTGGCGATTTGAATAGTAGATTGGTTATCACAGAAAACTTCCAAATTTTCATCTTTTGTCATACCCAATTCTGTGAGTAATTTTACTAGCCAAATTCCTTCACATATTCTCAAGGCTAAAGATTTGAATTCTACCTCGACACTGCTTCTAGAGACCACTGTCTGCTTCTTGCTTTTCCAAGTTACCAAGTTACCCCAAACAAAGGAGCAATAACCACTGGTTGATCTCCTATCTGTGAGTTTTCCTACACAGCTTGCATCTGTAAAGATCTTAACTGTTCTGTCATGACTCTTTTTGAAAAATAAGCCATGTCCTAGTGTACCTTTAAGATATCTCAGAATCCTCTTAGCTACTCTTCCTTTTGCATATCTATTATAGCCATCCTTTAATTAAAAACATGAAATATTTCTTTAAATTTCTTTTCTAAGCTTTAATTTTAAGGCCAAGAATGGATTATGAAATTCTATTATTGTTTTGTTAGATGCTTGAAAGAGTTTCAAGTCAATTGTTGTTTATTACTAATTTTTGTTTTACATGCATCTTCATCAGCAACTAAAGCTCGTTATGGATTCAATCATTTGGGCATTTCGGCATACAGAGAGGAATATTGTAGAAACCAGTTTAAATCAACTATTGGAGATGGTAAAAAGGTTTGCTAGTGCTGCGAATTTCCTTATTTGATAACTGTGATATATGAGCAAGCTGCTGAGTTTTTGGTTTTGGTAACTTGGCAGGGTTATGAATTTTGTAACTAGTTCTACCGAACATACTTTTTGACAATTGAGCAAGAAATTTTTGCTATCTTGACATGCACATTTCAAAAACCTGGCTTCAAGTTGCATGTCTTGATTTTGCAGCAGCTGTTCTACCTGATTAAGTATCTTACTTTCCCTTTATTGCTTTGACTTCGGATCCAAGTTACTCTAATTTATTTAGTTATTTTCAGGTTGAGAGTGGTTTATTAACAGAGCCCTTGTTGGATGCCGCTATGGTTCCATATCCATATCCAAATAATGGAATGTGTTCGCGAGTACACGATAAAACTTCTTAGTACGTCATTCCCTAATATGACTACATCTGAGGGAATATACAACAGGTTCACATCCAATCAAATTATTGTTTTAAGGACGAATTGATAAAATTAGATTTATGCGGATTTCAGGTCACTCAATTCGTGAACGGACTATTTGAGTCGAGAAATGATTTGTCAACGTTTAAGAATCACATGCGGGACTTTCTCGTTCAATCAAAAGAATTTTTAGCTCAGGTAAAAGCTTGATAGAGAGGGTGAAAAAGGATCCTTCTTAGCTTCAACTTCATGGATTTTTGTCATCCACAAATGGAGTTTAAATTATGTAGATTAATAAATTTTCGTCTCTGTATGTGGTTTGTTTTGATGACCGAGCTGATCATTTGGCTGTACTTTTTGCAAGACAATAAAGATCTCTACGCATAAGAGGCTGCTGTACAGAGGGAAAGAGAGCGACAAAGGATGCTTTCAATCCCAGGGCTCATCGCCCCAAACGAGGTACAAGACGAGATGTTGGACTCGTAGATGTGGTTGATTTTGCCTTGGAAGCAAATTTCTTAAATTTAACATGGGAAGTTGTGCTTTTGGTTTTGACACCCATATCCTTGAATGTAAACAGACACCATTTTCGCCCTTTGTTACTCATCTTTTCTTGTAGCTTGCTACCTTTTCCAAAAATGGTGAATCAAGAAGTCGCCATAGCTCTCAAGTGCGGCTTTCGGAGATGCTGCCTTTATGCCAAGGAAGTTATGGATGTCATAGCCAAACATGAGTGGGAACCCTTTGTGTTCGACATCCCAGTAATATCTGCGTCCCTTTAGTCAAGGAGTTTTATGCTCATCTCACAAGTCTCACTCAATCGAGCGTACATGTAAGGGGAGAACATATCAAATTTACTGCGGCCAAAGTCAACAAATCTTATGGCCTGAAAAATGTAGCCGGCCAACACACTCCCTTTGCTGAGAACGCCGACCCACAAACCATCAAGGAATTTGTCGAAGACCATTGCTTTGACGTTGGGCGCCTCCAACAAATTGGTCGAACGCACACGCCTCAAGCCGGAGGCTAAGCTGTGGAATCACTACATCAAAAATCGGGTCATGCCCACATCTCACACCTCAACCTCAGCACCACCAAACTCTCGCTTTTACACTCCATCCTTCACGGCTTGCTAGTTGGTGTTGGGGAAATAATTGTGGACGTAGTATATGCTTGTGTGAAAAGGAAATTCAGCCCCTTGATTTTCCCCAATTTAATTATCGCCTTGTGCCGAAAGAAAGAAGCCTTCGAGGACTCGACTGTAAATGAGATTGACGAGGGACGAAACTCAATCCTTCCAGCCCACATTCCAGGATTAAAGGGATTCGACGAGGATGCCCCAGCAAAAACACTGACCGGAGGATCCAAAACTTTTGTTGCGGCAAGAATAGCCGGACTAGTCGCCTCCACTACCCACCTCACGGAAGATATGGACAGCTGCGCCAAGACTTGGCAACATTCTTCAAGTACGTCAAGGAAAGTGATGTGGTGATGAACTTCCACTTTAAGGAAATCTTACCGCTCGTCAATGTCGATTTCCCAGTTTTCCCCGCTGCCCTGCTGGTACATAAGGACCCTTCTCCTACTGCACATAAAACAACGACAACTTGCAAAACTCCTGCAAAGACTCAGCTTGCTTCCCAAATACAGCCTTCAAATGCCACATCAAGTCCGCAGTTGAAAATGAGAAAACGAACAGGTAAAGCCCCCAAGGCTCCACAACCTCCACCAACTGACGAGCCCATTGATTATCCTGTTTGGCCTCCTCAACTAGAAGCCTTTCTCATGCTAGGACTCCAAATTTGGCCTCCTCAACTAGAAGCCGCATCAAGTGCACTGCTGGCCGAGTTTAGAACACTCCTGTCGAGGAAAATGAATCTGACACTAGTTCGACTAACCAGGAGGCACCAACTGAACGAGTTTCCACTCCACCAGCAGAACAAGTAGAAGATGACCCTCCCATTGCCTCGTTCAAATCAACGAGCATCACGCAGCCAATATAGCAAAAGCCAAAAAGTTGGAGAGTTGACATAACGTAAGTTTATTCTTAAGTTGCTTTGCCTATAATTTCTTGTGTCCGTGACTTGCAGATGATAACCAAAAATTTTGAAGATTACCCAGAACATCGCCTCAAATTCTTTTCATTGCTTCGTGCCATCGCCACACATTGTTTCCCTGCACTTATTCAATTGTCAAGTGAGGTTGGTGATGAGTTTCTTCCTTTTGCAGATCTATTATAGCCATCCTTTAATTAAAAACATTAAATATTTCTTTAAATTTCTTTTCTAAGCGTTAATTTTAAGGCCAAGAATGGATTATGTAATTCTGTTATTGTTTTGTTGGATGCTTGAAAGAGTTTCAAGGCAATTGTTGTTTATTACTAATTTTTGTTTTGCATGCATCTTCATCAGCAACTAAAGCTCGTTATGGATTCAATCATTTGGGCATTTCGGCATACAGAGAGGAATATTGCAGAAACCAGTTTAAATCTACTATTGGTGCTGCTAAAAAGGTTTGCTAGTGCTGCGAATTTCCTTATTTGATAACTGTTGATATATGAGCAAGGTGCTGAGTTTTTGGTTTTGGTAACTTGGCAGGGTTCTGAATTTTGTAACTAGTTCTACCGAACATTCTTTTTGACAATTGAGCAAGAAATTTTTGTTATCGTGACATACACATTTCAAAAACCTGGCTTCAAGTTGCATGTCTTGATTTTGCAGCAGCTCTTCTACCTGATTAAGTATCTTACTTTGCCTTTATTGCTTTGACTTTGGATCCAAGTTACTCTAATTTATTGAGTTATTTTCAGGTTGAGAGTGGTTTATTGACAGAGCCCTTGTTGGATGCCGCTATGGTTCCATATCCATATCCAAATAATGGAATGTTTGTTCGTGAGTACAAGATAAAACTTCTTAGTACGTCATTCCCTAATATGACTACATCTGAGGGAATATACAACAAGTTCACATCCAATCAAATTATTGTTTAAAGGACGAATTGATAAAATTAAATTTATTCGGATTTCAGGTCACTCAATTCGTGAACGGGCTATTTGAGTCGAGAAATGATTTTTCAACGTTTAAGAATCACATGCGGGACTTTCTTGTTCAATAAAAAGAATTTTCAGCTCGGGTAAAAGCTTGATAGAGAGGGTGAAAAAAGGATCCTTCTTAGCTTAAACTTCATAGATTTTTGTCATCCACAAATTTTATGGCCTAAAAAATGTAGCCGGCCAACACACTCCCTTTGCTGAGAACGCCGACCTACAAACCATCAAGGAAGTTGTCGAAGACCTTTGCTTTGTCGTTGGACGCCTCCAACAAATTGGTCGAACGCACACGCCTCAAGCCGGAGGCTAAGCTGTGGAATCACTACATCAAAAATCGGGTCATGCCCACATCTCACACCTCAACCTCAACACCACCAAACTCCCGCTCTTGCACTCCATCCTTAACGGCTTGCCAGTTGGTGTTGGGGAAATTATTGTGGACGGATTATATGCTTGTGTAAAAAGGAAATTCAGCCCCTTGATTTTCCCCAATTTAATTATCGCCTTGTGCCGAAAGAAAGAAGCCTTCGAGGACTCGGCAGTAAATGAGATTGACGAGGGACGAAACTCAATCCTTCCAGCCCACATTACAGGATTAAGGGGATTCGACGAGGATGCCCCAGCAGAAACACTGACTGGAGGAGCCAAAACTTTTGTTGCAGCAAGAATAGTCGGACTAGTCGCCTCGACTACCCACCTCAAGGAAGATATGGACAGCTGCGCAAAGACTTGGCAACATTCTTCAAGTACGTCAAGGAAAGTGACGTGGTGATGAACTTCCACTTTAAGTAAATCTTACCGCTCGTCAATGTCGATTTCCCAGCATTCCCCGCTGCCCTGCTGGTACATAAGGACCCTTCTCCTGCTGCACATAAAACAACGACAACTTGCAAAACTCCTGCAAAGACTCAGCATGCTTCCCCAAAACAGCCTACTAATGCCACAAGTCCGCAGTTGAAAAATAGAAAACGAACAGCTAAAGCCCCCAACGCTCCACAACCTCCACCAACTGACGAGCCCATTGATTATCCTGTTACCATCGAGATTGACGATGATGACACGCTGGACAAAACCCCAACCCTTTCACCTGCTAGGACTCCAAATCTGGCCTCCTCAACTAGATGCCGCATCAAGTGCACTGTTGGCCGAGTTTAGAACACTCATGTCTAGGAAAATGAGTCTAACACTAGTTCGACTAACCTGGAGGCACCAGCTGAACGAGTTTCCACTGCACCACCAGAACAGGAAGAAGATGACCCTCCCATTGCCTCGTTCAAATCAACGAGCAACACGCCGCCAATATAGATAAAGCCAAAAAGTTGGAGATTTGACATAACGTAAGTTTATTCTTAAGTTGCTTTGCCTATAATTTCTTGTGTCCTTGACTTGCAGATGATAACCAAAATTTTTGAAGATTACCCAGAACATTTCCTCAAATTCTTTTCATTGCTTCGTTCCATCACCACATATTGTCCCTGCACTTATTCAATTGTCAAGTGAGGTTGGTGATGAGTTTCTTCCTTTTGCAGATCTATTATAGCCATCCTTTAATTAAAAACATAAAATATTTCTTTAAATTTTTTTTTCTAAGCTTTAATTTTAAGGCCAAGAATGGATTATGAAATTCTGTTATTGTTTTGTTGGATGCTTTAAAGAGTTTCAAGGCAATTATTGTTTATTAAAATTTTTTGTTTTACATGCATCTTCATCAGCAACTAAAGCTCGTTATGGATTCAATCATTTGGGCATTTCGGCATAAAGAGAGGAATATTGCAGAAACCAGTTTAAGTCAACTATTGGAGATGGTAAAAAGGTTTGGTAGTGCCGCGAATTTCATTATTTGATAACTATTGATATATGAGCAAGGTGCTGAGTTTTTGGTTTTGGTAACTTGGCAGGGTTCTGATTTTTTTAACTAGTTCTACCGAACATACTTTTTGACAATTGAGCAAGAAATTTTTGCTATCTTGACATACACATTTCAAAAACCTGACTTCAAGTTGCATGTCTTGATTTTGCAGCCGCTATTCTACCTGATTTAGTATCTTACTTTGCCTTTATTGCTTTGACTTTGGATCCAAGTTACTCTAATTTATTGAGTTATTTTCAGGTTGAGAGTGGTTTATTCACAGAGCCCTTGTTGGATGCCACTATGGTTCCATATCCATATCCAAATAATGGAATGTTTGTTCGCGAGTACACGATAAAACTTCTTAGTACGTCATTCCCTAATATGACTGCATCTGAGGGAATATACAACAGGTTCACATCCAATCAAATTATTGTTTTAAGGACGAATTGATAAAATTAGATTTATGTGGATTTCAGGTCACTCAATTCGTGAACGGACTATTTGAGTCGAGAAATGATTTGTCAACGTTTAAGAATCACATGCGGGACTTACTTGTTCAATCAAAAGAATTTTCAGCTCAGGTAAAAGCTTGAGAGAGAGGATGAAAAAAGGATCCTTCTTAGCTTCAACTTCATAGATTTTTGTCATCCACAAATGGAGTTTAAATTATGTAGATTAATAAATTTCTGTCTCGGTATGTGGTATGTTTTGATGACCGAGCTGATCATTTGGCTGTACTTTTTGCAAGACAATAAATATCTCTACGCCGAAGATGCTGTTGTACAGAGGGAAAGAGAGCGACAAAGGATGCTTTCTATCCCAGGGCTCATCGCCCCAAAGGAGGTACAAGACGAGATGTTGTTCATTTTGCCTTGGAAGCAAATTTCTTAAATTTGACATGGGAAGTTGTGCTTTTGGTTTTGACACCCATATCCCTGAATGTAAATAGACACCATTTTCGCCCTTTGTTACTCATCTTTTCTTGTAGCTTGCTACATTTGCCAAAAATGGTGAATCAAGAAGTCGCAATAGCTCTCAAGTGCGGCTTTCGGAGATGTTGCCTTTATGCCAAGGAAGTTATGGATGTCATAGCCAAACATGAGTGGGAACCCTTTGTGTTCGGCATCCCAGTAATATCCGCGTCCCTCTAGTCAAGGAGTTTTATGCGCAACTCACAAGTCTCACTCAATCGAGCGGACATGTAAGGGGAGAACATATCAAATTTACTGCGGCCAAAGTTAACAAATTTTATGGCCTGAAAAATGTAGCCGGCCATCACACTCCCTTTGCTGAGAACACCGACCCACAAACCATCGAGGAAGTTGTCGAAGACCTTTGCTTTGCCGTTGGACGCCTCCAACAAATTGGTCGAACGCACACGCCTCAAGCCGGAGGCTAAGCTGTGGAATCACTACATCAAAAATCGGGTCATGCCCACATCTCACACCTCAACCTCAACACCACCAAACTCCCGCTCTTGCACTCCATCCTTAACGGCTTGCCAATTGATGTTGGGGAAATTATTGTGAACGGAATATATGCTTGTGTGAAAAGGAAATTCAGCCCTTTGATTTCCCCCAATTTAATTATCGCCTTGTGCTGAAAGAAAGATACCTTCGAGGACTCGTCTATAAATGAGATTGACGAGGGACGAAACTCAATCCTTCCAGCCCACATTCCAGAATTAAGGGGATTCGACGAGGATGCCCCAGCAGAAACACTGACTGCAGGAGCCAAAACTTTTGTTGCAGCAAGAATAGCCGGACTAGTCGCCTCCACTACCCACCTCAAGGAAGATATGGACAGCAGCGCAAAGACTTGGCAACATTCTTCAAGTACGTCAAGGAAAGTGATGTGGTGATGAACTTCCACTTTAAGGAAATCTTACCGCTCGTCAATGTCGATTTCCCAGCATTCCGCGCTGCCCTACTGGTACATAAGGACCCTTCTCCTGCTGCACATAAAACAACGACAACTTGCAAAAATCCTGCAAAGACTCAACTTGCTTCCCAAAACAGCCTACCAATGCCACAGCAAGTCCGCAGTTGAAAAAGAGAAAACGAACAGCTAAAGCCCCCAAGGCTCCACAACCTCCACCAACTGACGAGCCCATTGATTATCCTGTTACCATCGAGATTGACGATGATGACACGCTGGACAAAACCCCAACCCTTTCACGTGCTAGGACTCCAAATCTGGCCTCCTCAACTAGAAGCCGCATCAAGTGCACTGTTGGCCGAGTTTAGAACACTCCTGTCGAGGAAAATGGGTCTGACTCTAGTTCGACTAACCAGGAGGCACCAGCTGAACGAGTTTCCACTCCACCACCAGAACAAGAAGAAGATGACCCTCCCATTACCTCGTTCAAATCAACGAGCATCACGCCGCCAATATAGCAAAAGCCAAAAAGTTGGAGAGTTGACATAACGTAAGTTTATTATTAAGTTGCTTTGCCTATAATTTCTTGTGTCCGTGACTTGCAGATGATAACCAAAAATTTTGAAGATTACCCAGAACATCGCCTCAAATTCTTTTCACTGCTTCGTGTCATCTCCACACATTGTTTCCCTACACTTATTCAATTGTCAACTGAGGTTGGTGATGAGTTTCTTCTTTTTGCAGACCTGCTATAGCCATCTTTTAATTAAAAACATGAAATATTTCTTTAAATTTCTTTTCTAAGCTTTAATTTGAAGGCCAAGAATGGATTATGTAATTCTGTTATTGTTTTGTTGGATGCTTGAAAGAGTTTCAAGGCAATTGTTGTTTATTACAGATTTTTGTTTTGCATGCATCTTCATCAGCAACTAAAGCTCGTTATGGATTCAATCATTTGGGCATTTCGGCATACAGAGAGGAATATTGCAGAAACCGGTTTAAATCTACTATTGGAGATGCTAAAAAGGTTTGCTAGTGCTGTGATTTTCCTTATTTGATAAGTGTTGATATATGAGCAAGGTGCTGAGTTTTTGGTTTTGGTAACTTGGCAGGGTTCTGATTTTTTTAACTAGTTCTACCGAACATACTTTTTGACAATTGAGCAAGAAATTTTTGCTATCTTGACTTAACATTTCAAAAACCTGGCTTCAAGTTGCATGTCTTGATTTTGCAGCAGCTGTTCTACTTGATTATCTTACTTTGCCTTTATTGATTTGACTTTGGATCCAAGTTACTCTAATTTATTGAGTTATTTCCAGGTTGAGAGTGGTTTATTGACAGAGCCCTTGTTGGATGCCGCTATGGTTCCATATCCATATCCAAATAATGGAATGTTTGTTCGCGAGTACACGATAAAACTTCTTAGTACGTCATTCCCTAATATGACTGCATCTGAGGGAATATACAACAGGTTCACATCCAATCAAATTATTATTTTAAGGACGAATTGATAAAATTAGATTTATGCGGATTTCAGGTCACTCAATTCGTGAACGGACTATTTGAGTCGAGAAATGATTTGTCAACGTTTAAGAATCACACGCGGGACTTTCTTGTTCAATCAAAAGAATTTTCATCTCAGGTAAAAGGTTGATAGAGAGGGTGAAAAAATGATCCTTCTTAGCTTCAACTTCATAGATTTTTCTCATCCACAAATGGAGTTTAAATTATGTAGATTAATAAATTTCCGTCTTTGTATGTGGTTTGTTTTTATGACCGAGCTAATCATTTGGCTGTACTTTTTGCAGGACAATAAAGATCTCTACGCAGAAGAGGCTGCTGTACAGAGGGAAAGAGAGCGACAAAGGATGCTTTCAATCCCATGGCTCATCGCCCCAAACGAGGTACAAGACGAGATGTTGGACTCGTAGATGTGGTTGATTTTGCCTTGGAAGGAAATTTCTTAAATTTGACTTGGGAAGTTGTGCTTTTGGTTTTGTCACCCATATCCCTGAATGTAAACAGATACCATTTTCGACCTTTGTTACTCATCTTTTCTTGTAGCTTGCTACCTTTGCCAAAAATGGTGAATCAAGAAGTCGCCATAGCTCTCAAGTGCAGCTTTCGGAGATGCTGCCTTTATGTCAAGGAAGTTATGGATGTCATAGCCAAACATGAATGGGAACCCTTTGTTCGGCATCCCAGTAATATCCGCGTCCCTCTAGTCAAGGAGTTTTATGCGCATCTCACAAGTCATTCAATCGAGCGTACATGTAAGGGGAGAACAGATCAAATTTACTGCGGCCAAAGTTAACAAATTTTATAGCCTAAAAAATGTAGCCGTCCAACACACTCCCTCTGCTGAGAACGCCGACCCACAAATCATCAAGGAAGTTGTCGAAGACCTTTGCTTTGTCGTTGGACGCCTCCAACAAATTGTTCGAACGCACACGCCTCAAGCCGGAGGCTAAGCTGTGGTATCACTACATCAAAAATCGGGTCATGCCTACATCTCACACCTCAACACCACCAACTCCCGCTCTTGCACTCCATCCCTAACGGCTTGCCAATTGGTGTTGGGGAAATTATTGTGGACGGAGTATATGCTTGTGTGAAAAGGAAATCCGGCCCCTTGATTTTCCCCAATTTAATTATCGCCTTGTGCCGAAAGAAAGAAGTCTTGGAGGACTCAGCTGTAAATGAGATTGATGAGGGTCGAAACTCAATCCTTCCAGCCCACATTCCCGGATTAAGGGGATTCGACGAGGATGCCCCAGCAGAAACACTAACTGGAGGAGCCAAAACTTTTGTTGCAGCAAGAATAGCCGAACTAGTCGCCTCCACTACCCACCTCACGGAAGATATGGTCAGATGCGCCAAGACTTGACAACATTCTTCAAGTACGTCAAGGAAAGTGATGTGGTGATGAACTTCCACTTTAAGGAAATCTTACAGCTCGTCAATGTCGATTTCCCAGCATTCCGCGCTGCCCTACTGGTACATAAGGACCCTTCTCCTGCTGCACATAAAACAACGACAACTTGCAAAACTCCTGCAAAGACTCAACTTGCTTCCCAAAAATAGCCTACTAATGCCACAGCAAGTCCGCAGTTGAAAAAGAGAAAACGAATAGCTAAAGCTCCCAACGCTCCACAACCTCCACCAACTGACGAGCCTATTGATTATCCTGTTACCATCGAGATTGACGATGATGACACGCTGGACAAAACCGCAACCCTTTCACATGCTAGGACTCCAAATCTTGCCTCCTCAACTAGAAGCTGCATCAAGTGCACTGCTGGCCGAGTTTAGAACACTCCTGTCGAGGAAAATGAGTCTGAATCTAGTTCGACTAACCAGGAGGCACTAGCTGAACTAGTTTCCCCTGCACCACCATAACAGGAAGAAGATGACCCTCCCATTGCCTCGTTCAAATCAACGAGCATCACGCCGCCAATATAGCAAAAGCCAAAAAGTTGGAGAGTTGACATAACGTAAGTTTGTTCTTAAGTTGCTTTGCCTATAATTTCTTGTGTCCGTGACTTGCAGATGATAACCAAAAATTTTGAAGATTACCCAAAACATCGCCTCAAATTCTTTTCACTGCTTCGTGTCATCTCCACACATTGTTTCCCTACACTTATTCAATTGTCAACAGAGGTTGGTGATGAGTTTCTTCTTTTTGCAGATCTATTATAGCCATCCGTTTATTAAAAACATGAAATATTTCTTTAAATTTCTTTTCTAAGCTTTAATATGAAGGCCAAGAATGGATTATGTAATTCTGTTATTGTTTTGTTGGATGCTTGAAAGAGTTTCAAGGCAATTGTTGTTTATTACTAATTTTTGTTTTGTATGCATCTTCATCAGCAACTAAAGCTCGTTATGGATTCAATCATTTGGGAATTTCGGCATACAGAGAGGAATATTGCAGAAACCAGTTTAAATCTACTATTGGAGATGCTAAAAAGGTTTGCTAGTGCTGCGATTTTCCTTATTTGATAACTGTTGATATATGAGCAAGGTGCTGAGTTTTTGGTTTTGGTAACTTAACAGGGTTCTGAATTTTGTAACTAGTTCTACCGAACATACTTTTTGACAATTGAGCAAGAAATTTTTGCTATCTTGACATACACATTTCAAAAACCTGACTTCAAGTTGCATGTCTTGATTTTGCAGCAGCTGTTCTACCTGATTAAGTATCTTACTTAGCCTTTATTGCTTTGACTTTGGATCCAAGTTACTCTAATTTATTGAGTTATTTTCAGGTTGAGAGTGGTTTATTGACAGAGACCTTGTTGGATGCCGCTATGGTTCCATATCCATATCCAAATAATGCAATGTTTGTTCGCGAGTACACGATAATACTTCTTAGTACGTCATTCCCTAATATGACTGCATCTGAGGGAATATACAACAGGTTCACATCCAATCAAATTATTAGTTTAAGGACAAATTGATGAAATTAGATTTATGCGGATTTCAGGTCACTCAATTCGTGAACGGACTATTTGAGTCGAGAAATGATTTGTCAACTTTTAAGAATCTCATGCAGGACTTTCTTGTTCAATCAAAAGAATTTTCAGCTCAGGTAAAAGCTTGATAGAGAGGGTGAAAAAAGGATCCTTCTTAGCTTCAACTTCATAGATTTTTGTCATCCACAAATGGAGTTTAAATTATGTAGATTAATAAATTTCTGTCTCTGTATGTGGTTTGTTTTGATGACCGAGCTGATCATTTGGCTGTACTTTTTGCAGGACAATAAAGATCTCTACGCAGAAGAGGTTGCTGTACAGAGGGAAAGAGAGCGACAAAGGATGCTTTCAATCCCAGGGCTCATCGCCCCAAACGAGGTACAAGACGAGATGTTGGACTCGTAGATGTTGTTGATTTTGCCTTGGAAGCAAATTTCTTAAATTTGACATGGGAAGTTGTGCTTTTGGTTTTGACACCCATATCCCTGAATGTAAATAGACACCATTTTCGCCCTTTGTTACTCATCTTTTCTTGTAGCTTGCTACATTTGCCAAAAATGGTGAATCAAGAAGTCGCAATAGCTCTCAAGTGCGGCTTTCGGAGATGTTGCCTTTATGCCAAGGAAGTTATGGATGTCATAGCCAAACATGAGTGGGAACCCTTTGTGTTCGGCATCCCAGTAATATCCGCGTCCCTCTAGTCAAGGAGTTTTATGCGCAACTCACAAGTCTCACTCAATCGAGCGGACATGTAAGGGGAGAACATATCAAATTTACTGCGGCCAAAGTTAACAAATTTTATGGCCTGAAAAATGTAGCCGGCCATCACACTCCCTTTGCTGAGAACACCGACCCACAAACCATCGAGGAAGTTGTCGAAGACCTTTGCTTTGCCGTTGGACGCCTCCAACAAATTGGTCGAACGCACACGCCTCAAGCCGGAGGCTAAGCTGTGGAATCACTACATCAAAAATCGGGTCATGCCCACATCTCACACCTCAACCTCAACACCACCAAACTCCCGCTCTTGCACTCCATCCTTAACGGCTTGCCAATTGATGTTGGGGAAATTATTGTGAACGGAATATATGCTTGTGTGAAAAGGAAATTCAGCCCTTTGATTTCCCCCAATTTAATTATCGCCTTGTGCTGAAAGAAAGATACCTTCGAGGACTCGTCTATAAATGAGATTGACGAGGGACGAAACTCAATCCTTCCAGCCCACATTCCAGAATTAAGGGGATTCGATGAGGATGCCCCAGCAGAAACACTGACTGCAGGAGCCAAAACTTTTGTTGCAGCAAGAATAGCCGGACTAGTCGCCTCCACTACCCACCTCAAGGAAGATATGGACAGCAGCGCAAAGACTTGGCAACATTCTTCAAGTACGTCAAGGAAAGTGATGTGGTGATGAACTTCCACTTTAAGGAAATCTTACCGCTCGTCAATGTCGATTTCCCAGCATTCCGCGCTGCCCTACTGGTACATAAGGACCCTTCTCCTGCTGCACATAAAACAACGACAACTTGCAAAAATCCTGCAAAGACTCAACTTGCTTCCCAAAACAGCCTACCAATGCCACAGCAAGTCCGCAGTTGAAAAAGAGAAAACGAACAGCTAAAGCCCCCAAGGCTCCACAACCTCCACCAACTGACGAGCCCATTGATTATCTTGTTACCATCGAGATTGACGATGATGACACGCTGGACAAAACCCCAACCCTTTCACCTGCTAGGACTCCAAATCTGGCCTCCTCAACTAGAAGCCGCATCAAGTGCACTGTTGGCCGAGTTTAGAACACTCCTGTCGAGGAAAATGAGTCTGACTCTAGTTCGACTAACCAGGAGGCACCAGCTGAACGAGTTTCCACTCCACCACCAGAACAAGAAGAAGATGACCCTCCCATTACCTCGTTCAAATCAACGAGCATCACGCCGCCAATATAGCAAAAGCCAAAAAGTTGGAGAGTTGACATAACGTAACTTTATTATTAAGTTGCTTTGCCTATAATTTCTTGTGTCCGTGACTTGCAGATGATAACCAAAAATTTTGAAGATTACCTAGAACATCGCCTCAAATTCTTTTCACTGCTTCGTGTCATCTCCACACATTGTTTCCCTGCACTTATTCAATTGTCAACTGAGGTTGGTGATGAGTTTCTTCTTTTTGCAGACCTGTTATAGCCATCCTTTAATTAAAAACATGAAATATTTCTTTAAATTTCTTTTCTAAGCTTTATAATTTGAAGGCCAAGAATGGATTATGTAATTCTGTTATTGTTTTGTTGGATGCTTGAAAGAGTTTCAAGGCAATTGTTGTTTAGTACAGATTTTTGTTTTGCATGCATCTTCCTCAGCAACTAAAGCTCGTTATGGATTCAATCATTTGGGCATTTCGGCATACAGAGAGGAATATTGCAGAAACCAGTTTAAATCTACTATTGGAGATGCTAAAAAGGTTTGCTAGTGCTGTGATTTTCCTTATTTGATAAGTGTTGATATATGAGCAAGGTGCTGAGTTTTTGGTTTTGGTAACTTGGCAGGGTTCTGATTTTTTTAACTAGTTCTACCGAACATACTTTTTGACAATTGAGTAAGAAATTTTTGCTATCTTGACTTAACATTTCAAAAACCTGGCTTCAAGTTGCATGTCTTGATTTTGCAGCAGCTGTTCTACTTGATTATCTTACTTTGCCTTTATTGCTTTGACTTTGGATCCAAGTTACTCTAATTTATTGAGTTATTTCCAGGTTGAGAGTGGTTTATTGACAGAGCCCTTGTTGGATGCCGCTATGGTTCCATATCCATATCCAAATAATGGAATGTTTGTTCGCGAGTACACGATAAAACTTCTTAGTACGTCATTCCCTAATATGACTGCATCTGAGGGAACACACAACAGGTTCACATCCAATCAAATTATTATTTTAAGGACGAATTGATAAAATTAGATTTATGCGAATTTCAGGTCACTCAATTCGTGAACGGACTATTTGAGTCGAGAAATGATTTGTCAACGTTTAAGAATCACACGCGGGACTTTCTTGTTCAATCAAAAGAATTTTCATCTCAGGTAAAAGGTTGATAGAGAGGGTGAAAAAATGATCCTTCTTAGCTTCAACTTCATAGATTTTTCTCATCCACAAATGGAGTTTAAATTATGTAGATTAATAAATTTCCGTCTTTGTATGTGGTTTGTTTTTATGACCGAGCTGATCATTTGGCTGTACTTTTTGCAGGACAATAAAGATCTCTACGCAGAAGAGGCTGCTGTACAGAGGGAAAGAGAGCGACAAAGGATGCTTTCAATCCCATGGCTCATCGCCCCAAACGAGGTACAAGACGAGATGTTGGACTCGTAGATGTGGTTGATTTTGCCTTGGAACGAAATTTCTTAAATTTGACTTGGGAAGTTGTGCTTTTGGTTTTGTCACCCATATCCCTGAATGTAAACAGATACCATTTTCGACCTTTGTTACTCATCTTTTCTTGTAGCTTGCTACCTTTGCCAAAAATGGTGAATCAAGAAGTCGCCATAGCTCTCAAGTGCAGCTTTCGGAGATGCTGCCTTTATGTCAAGGAAGTTATGGATATCATAGCCAAACATGAGTGGGAACCCTTTGTTCGGCATCCCAGTAATATCCGCGTCCCTCTAGTCAAGGAGTTTTATGCGCATCTCACAAGTCATTCAATCGAGCGTACATGTAAGGGGAGAACAGATCAAATTTACTGCGGCCAAAGTTAACAAATTTTATAGCCTGAAAAATGTAGTCGTCCAACACACTCCCTCTGCTGAGAACGCCGACCCACAAATCATCAAGGAAGTTGTCGAAGACCTTTGCTTTGTCGTTGGACGCCTCCAACAAATTGTTCGAATGCACACGCCTCAAGCCGCAGGCTAAGCTGTGGTATCACTACATCAATAATTGGGTCATGCCCACATCTCACACCTCAACACCACCAACTCCCGCTCTTTCACTCCATCCCTAACGGCTTGCCAATTGGTGTTGGGGAAATTATTGTGGACGGAGTATATGCTTGTGTGAAAAGGAAATCCGGCCCCTTGATTTTCCCCAATTTAATTATCGCCTTGTGCCGAAAGAAAGAAGTCTTCGAGGACTCAGCTGTAAATGAGATTGATGAGGGACGAAACTCAATCCTTCCAGCCCACATTCCCGGATTAAGGGGATTCGACGAGGATGCCCCAGCAGAAACACTAACTGGAGGAGCCAAAACTTTTGTTGCAGCAAGAATAGCCGAACTAGTCGCCTCCACTACCCACCTCACGGAAGATATGGTCAGATGCGCAAAGACTTGACAACATTCTTCAAGTACGTCAAGGAAAGTGATGTGGTGATGAACTTCCACTTTAAGGAAATCTTACAGCTCGTCAATGTCGATTTCCCAGCATTCCGCGCTGCCCTACTGGTACATAAGGACCCTTCTCCTGCTGCACATAAAACAACGACAACTTGCAAAACTCCTGCAAAGACTCAACTTGCTTCCCAAAAACAGCCTATTAATGCCACAGCAAGTCCGCAGTTGAAAAAGAGAAAACGAACAGCTAAAGCCCCCAAGGCTCCACAACCTCCACCAACTAACGAGCCCATTGATTATCCTGTTACCATGGAGATTGACGATGATGACACGCTGGACAAAACCGCAACCCTTTCACATGCTAGGACTCCAAATCTGGCCTCCTCAACTAGAAGCCGCATCAGGTGCACTGCTGGCCGAGTTTAGAACACTCCTGTCGAGGAAAATGAGTCTGAATCTAGTTCGACTAACCAGGAGGCACTAGCTGAACGAGTTTCCACTGCACCACCAGAACAGGAAGAAGATGACCCTCCCATTGCCTCGTTCAAATCAACGAGCATCACGCCGCCAATATAGCAAAAGCCAAAAAGTTGGAGAGTTGACATAACGTAAGTTTGTTCTTAAGTTGCTTTGCCTATAATTTCTTGTATCCGTGACTTGCAGATGATAACAAAAAATTTTGAAGATTACCCAAAACATCGCCTCAAATTTTTTTCACTGCTTCGTGTCATCTCCACACATTGTTTCCCTGCACTTATTCAATTGTCAACTGAGGTTGGTGATGAGTTTCTTCTTTTTGCAGATCTATTATAGCCATCCGTTAATTAAAAACATGAAATATTTCTTTAAATTTCTTTTCTAAGCTTTAATTTGAAGGCCAAGAATGGATTATGTAATTCTGTTATTGTTTTGTTGGATGCTTGAAAGAGTTTCAAGGCAATTGTTGTTTATTACTAATTTTTGTTTTGTATGCATCTTCATCAGCAACTAAAGCTCGTTATGGATTCAATCATTTGGGAATTTCGGCATATAGAGAGGAATATTGCAGAAACCAGTTTAAATCTACTATTGGAGATGCTAAAAAGGTTTGCTAGTGCTGCGATTTTCCTTATTTGATAACTGTTGATATATGAGCAAGGTGCTGAGTTTTTAGTTTTGGTAACTTGACAGGGTTCTGAATTTTGTAACTAGTTCTACCGAACATACTTTTTGACAATTGAGCAAGAAATTTTTGCTATCTTGACATACACATTTCAAAAACCTCACTTCAAGTTGCATGTCTTGATTTTGCAGCAGCTGTTCTACCTGATTAAGTATCTTTCTTTGCCTTTATTGCTTTGACTTTGGATCCAAGTTACTCTAATTTATTGAGTTATTTTCAGGTTGAGAGTGGTTTATTGACAGAGACCTTGTTGGATGCCGCTATGGTTCCATAACCATATCCAAATAATGGAATGTTTGTTCGCGAGTACACGATAATACTTCTTAGTACGTCATTCCCTAATATGACTGCATCTGAGGGAATATACAACAGGTTCACATCCAATCAAATTATTATTTTAAGGACAAATTGATGAAATTAGATTTATGCGGATTTCAGGTCACTCAATTCGTGAACGGACTATTTGAGTCGAGAAATGATTTGTCAACGTTTAAGAATCACATGCGGGACTTTCTTGTTCAATCAAAAGAATTTTCAACTCAGGTAAAAGCTTGATAGAGAGGGTGAAAAAGGATCCTTCTTAGCTTCAACTTCATAGATTTTTGTCATCCACAAATGGAGTTTAAATTATGTAGATTAATAAATTTCTGTCTCTGTATGTGGTTTGTTTTGATGACCGAGCTGATCATTTGGCTGTACTTTTTGCAGGACAATAAAGATCTCTACGCAGAAGAGGTTGCTGTACAGAGGGAAAGAGAGCGACAAAGGATGCTTTCAATCCCAGGGCTCATCGCCCCAAACGAGGTACAAGACGAGATGTTGGACTCGTAGATGTGGTTGATTTTGCCTTGGAAGCAAATTTCTTAAATTTGACATGGGAAGTTGTGCTTTTGGTTTTGACACCCATATCCTTGAATGTAAAAAGACACCATTTTCGACCTTTGTTACTCATCTTTTCTTGTAGCTTGCTACCTTTGCCAAAAATGGTGAATCAAGAAGTCGCCATAGCTCACAAGTGCGGCTTTCGGAGATGCTGCCTTTATGTCAAGAAAGTTATGGATGTCATAGCCAAACATGAGTGGGAACCCTTTGTTTGGCATCCCAGTAATATCCGCGTCCCTCTAGTCAAGGAGTTTTATGCGCATCTCACAAGTCTCATTCAATCGAGCGTACATGTAAGGGGAGAACAAATCAAATTTATTGCGGCCAAAGTTAACAAATTTTATGGCCTGAAAAATGTAGCCGACCAACACACTTCCTTTGCTGAGAACGCCGACCCACAAATCATCAAGGAAGGTTTCGAAGACCTTTGCTTTGCCGTTGGACGCCTCGAACAAATTGGTCGAGCGCACACGCCTCAAGCCGGAGGCTAAGCTGTAGAATCACTACGTCAAAAATCGGGTCATGCGCACATCTCACACCTCAACCTCAACACCACCAAACTCCCGCTCTTGCACTCCATCCTTAACGGCTTGCCAATTGGTGTTGGGGAAATTATTGTGGACGGAGTATATGCTTGTGTGAAAAGGAAATTCAGCCCCTTGCTTTTCTCCAATTTAATTATCGCCTTGTGCCGAAAGAAAGAAGCCTTCGAGGACTCAGCTGTAAATGAGATTGATGAGGGACGGAACTCAATCCTTCCAGCCCACATTCCAGGATTAAGGGGATTCGACGAGGATGCCCCACATGAAAAACTGACTAGAGGAGCCAAAACTTTTGTTGCAGCAACAATAGCCGGACTAGTCGCCTCCACTCACCACCTCACGAAAGATATGGACAGCTGCGCCAAGACTTGGCAACATTCTTCAAGTACGTCAAGGAAAGTGATGTGGTGATGAACTTCCACTTTAAGGAAATCATACCGCTCGTCAATGTCGATTTCCCAGCATTCCGCGCTGCCATGCTGGTACATAAGGACCCTTCTCCTACTGCACATAAAACAACGACAACTTGCAAAACTCCTGCAAAGACTCAACTTGCTTCCCAAAAACAGCCTACTAATGCCCCAGCAAGTCCGCAGTTGAAAAAGAGAAAACGAATAGCTAAAGCCCCCAAGGCTCCACAACCTCCACCAACTGACGTGGCCATTGATTATCCTCTTACCATCGAGATTGACGATGATGACACGCTGGACAAAACCCCAACCCTTTCACCTGCTAGGACTCCAAATCTGGCCGCATCAAGTGCACTGCTGGCCGAGTTTAGAACACTCATGTCGAGGAAAATGAGTCTGACACTAGTTCGACTAACCAGGAGGCACCAGCTGAACGAGTTTCCACTCCACCACCAGAACAAGAAGAAGATGACCCTCCCATTGCCTCGTTTAAATCAACGAGCATCATGCCGCCAATATAGCAAAAGCCAAAAAGTTGGAGAGTTGACATAACGTAAGTTTATTCTTAAGTTGCTTTGCCGATAATTTCTTGTGTCCGTGACTTGCAGATGATAACCAAAAATTTTGAAGATTACCCAGAACATCGCCTCAAATTCTTTTCACTGCTTCGTGTCATCTCCACACATTGTTTCCCTGCACTTATTCAATTGTCAAGTGAGGTTGGTGATGAGTTTCTTCTTTTTGCAGATCTGTTATAGCCATCCTTTAATTAAAAACATGAAATATTTCTTTAAATTTCTTTTCTAAGCTTTAATTTGAAGGCCAATAATGGATTATGTAATTCTGTTATTGTTTTGGTTGATGCTTAAAAGAGTTTCAAGGCAATTGTTGTTTATTACTAATTTTTGTTTTGCATGCATCTTCATCAGCAACTAAAGCTCGTTATGAATTCAATCATTTGGGCATTTCGGCATACAGAGAGGAATATTGCAGAAACCAGTTTAAATCTACTATTGGAGATGCTTAAAAGGTTTGCTAGTGCTGCGATTTTCCTTATTTGATAACTGTTGATATATGAGCAAGGTGCTGAGTTTTTGGTTTTGGTAACTTGGCAAGGTTCTGAATTTTGTAACTAGTTCTACCGAACATACTTTTTGACAATTGAGCAAGAAATTTTTGCTATCTTGACATACACATTTCAAAAACCTGGCTTCAAGTTGCATGTCTTGATTTTGCAGTAGCTGTTCTACCTGATTAAGTATCTTACTTTGCCTTTATTGCTTTGACTTTGGATCCAAGTTACTCTAATTTATTGAGTTATTTTCAGGTTGAGAGTGGTTTATTGACAGAGACCTTGTTGGATGCCGCTATGGTTCCATATCCATATCCAAATAATGGAATGTTTGTTCGCGAGTACACGATAAAACTTCTTAGTACGTCATTCCCTAATATGACTGCATCTGAGGGAATATACAACAGGTTCACATCCAATCAAATTATTATTTTAAGGACGAATTGATAAAATTAGATTTATGCGGATTTCAGGTCACTCAATTCGTGAACGGACTATTTGAGTCAAGAAATGATTTGTCAACTTTTAAGAATCACATGCGGGACTTTCTTGTTCAATCAAAAGAATTTTCAGCTCAGGTAAAACCTTGATAGAGAGGGTGAAAAAAGGATCCTTCTTAGCTTCAACTTCATAGATTTTTGTCATCCACAAATGGAGTTTAAATTATGTAGATTAATAAATTTATGTCTCTGTATGTGGTTTGTTTTGATGACCGAGCTGATCATTTGGCTGTACTTTTTGCAGGACAATAAAGATCTCTACGCAGAAGAGGCTGCTGTATAGAGGGAAAGAGAGCGACAAAGGATGCTTTCAATCTCAGGGCTCATGGCCCCAAACGAGGTACAAGACGAGATGTTGGACTTGTAGATGTGGTTGATTTTGCCTTGGAAGCAAATTTCTTAAATTTGACATGGGAAGTTGTGCTTTTGGTTTTGACACCCATATCCCTGAATGTAAACATACACCATTTTCGACCTTTGTTACTCATCTTTTCTTGTTGCTTGCTACCTTTGCCAAAAATGGTGAATCAAGAAGTCGCCATAGCTCTCAAGTGCAGCTTTCGGAGATGCTGCCTTTATGTCATGGAAGTTATGGATGTCATAGCCAAACATGAGTGGGAACCCTTTGTTCGGCATCCCAGTAATATCCGCGTCCCTCTAGTCAAGGAGTTTTATGCGCATCTCACAAGTCTCATTCAATCGAGCGTACATGTAAGAAGAGAACAAATCAAATTTACTGCGGCCAAAGTTAACAAATTTTATGGCCTGAAAAATATAGCCGTCCAACACACTCCCTTTGCTGAGAACGCCGACCAACAAATCATCAAGGAAGTTGTCGAAGACCTTTGCTTTGTCGTTGGACGCCTCCAACAAATTGGTCGAACGCAAACGCCTCAAGCCGGAGGCTAAGCTGTGGAATCACTACATCAAAAATCGGGTCATGCCAACATCTAACACCTCAACACCACCAACTCCCGCTCTTGCACTCCATCCCTAATGGCTTGCCAATTGGTGTTGGGGAAGTTATTGTGGACGGAGTATATGCTTGTGTGAAAAGGAAATCCGGCCCCTTGATTTTCCCCAATTTAATTATCGCCTTGTGCTGAGAGAAAGAAGCCTTCGAGGACTCAGCTGTAAATGAGATTGATGAGGGAAGAAACTCAATCCTTCCAGCCCACATTCCAGGATTAAGGGGATTCGACGAGGATGCCCCAGCAGAAACACTAACTGGAGGAGCCAAAACTTTTGTTGCAGCAAGAATAGTCGAACTAGTCGCCTCCACTACCCACCTCACAGAAGATATGGTCAGCTGCGCCAAGACTTGGCAACATTCTTCAAGTACGTCAAGGAAAGTGATGTGGTGATGAACTTCCACTTTACGGAAATCTTACCGCTCGTCAATGTCAATTTCCCAGCATTCCGCGCTGCCCCCTGGTACATAAGGACCCTTCTCCTGCTGCCCATAAAACAACGACAACTTGCAAAACTCCTGCAAAGACTCAACTTGCTTCCCAAAAACAGCCTACTAATGCCACAGCAAGTCCGCAGTTGAAAAAGAGAAAATGAACAGCTAAAGCCCCCAAGGCTCCACAACCTCCACCAACTGACGAGCCAATTGATTATCCTGTTATCATCGAGATTGACGATGATGACACGCTGGACAATACCCCAACCCTTTCACCTGCTAGGACTCCAAATCTGGCCTCCTCAACTAGAAGCCGCATCAAGTGCACTGTTGGCCGAGTTTAGAACACTCCTGTCGAGAAAAATGAGTCTGACTCTAGTTCGACTAACCAGGAGGCACCAGCTGAACGAGTTTCCACTCCACCACCAGAACAAGAAGAAGATGATCCTCCTATTGCCTCGTTCAAATCAACGAGCATAACGCCGCCAATATAGCAAAAGCCAAAAAGTTGGAGAGTTGACATAACGTAAGTTTATTCTTACGTTGCTTTGCCTATAATTTCTTGTGTCCGTGACTTGCAGATGATAACCAAAAATTTTGAAGATTACCCAGAACATCGCCTCAAATTCTTTTCACTGCTTCGTGTCATCTCCACACATTGTTTCCCTGCACTTATTCAATTGTCAACTGAGGTTGGTGATGAGTTTCTTCTTTTTGCAGACCTGTTATAGCCATCCTTTAATGAAAAACATGAAATATTTCTATAAATTTCTTTTCTAAGCTTTAATTTGAAGGCCAAGAATGGATTATGTAATTCTGTTATTGTTTTGTTGGATGCTTGAAAGAGTTTCAAGGCAATTGTTGTTTATTACAGATTTTTGTTTTGCAGGC
This sequence comes from Hibiscus tridactylites, assembly GCA_958450335.1. Classification (NCBI taxonomy): domain Eukaryota; kingdom Viridiplantae; phylum Streptophyta; class Magnoliopsida; order Malvales; family Malvaceae; genus Hibiscus; species Hibiscus tridactylites. Next base: position 53,539,866 of record OY288275.1, read on the forward strand.
ATCTTCATCAGCAACTAAAGCTCGTTATGGATTCAATCATTTGGGCATTTCGGCATACAGAGAGGAATATTGCAGAAACCAGTTTAAATCTACTATTGGAGATGCTAAAATGGTTTGCTAGTGCTGCGATTTTCCTTATTTGATAACTGTTGATATATGAGCAAGGTGTTGAGTTTTTGGTTTTGGTAACTTGGCAGGGTTCTGATTTTTGTAACTAGTTCTACCGAACATACTTTTTGACAATTGAGCAAGAAATTTTTGCTATCTTGACTTAACATTTCAAAAACCTGGCTTTAAGTTGCATGTCTTGATTTTGCAGCAGCTGTTCTACCTGATTAAGTATCTTACTTTGCCTTTATTTCTTTGACTTTGGATCAAAGTTACTCTAAATTATTGAGTTATTTTCAGGTTGAGAGTGGTTTATTGACAGAGCCCTTGTTGGATGCCACTATGGTTCCATATCCATATCCAAATAATGGAATGTTTGTTCGCGAGTACACGATAAAACTTCTTAGTACGTCATTCCCTAATATGATTGCATCTGAGGGAATATACAACAGGTTCACATCCAATCAAATTATTATTTTAAGGACGAATTGATAAAATTAGATTTATGCGGATTTCAGGTCACTCAATTCGTGAACGGACTATTTGAGTCGAGAAATGATTTGTCAACGTTTAAGAATCACACGCGGGACTTTCTTGTTCAATCAAAAGAATTTTCATCTCAGGTAAAAGGTTGATAGAGAGGGTGAAAAAAGGATCCTTCTTAGCTTCAACTTCATAGATTTTTCTCATCCACAAATGGAGTTTAAATTATGTAGATTAATAAATTTCCGTCTTTGTATGTGGTTTGTTTTTATGACCGAGCTGATCATTTGGCTGTACTTTTTGCAGGACAATAAAGATCGCTACGCAGAAGAGGATGTTGTACAGAGGGAAAGAGAGCGACAAAGGATGCTTTCAATCCTAGGGCTCATCGCCCCAAACGAGGTACAAGACGAGATGTTGGACTCGTAGATGTGGTTGATTTTGCCTTGGAAGGAAATTTCTTAAATTTGACATGGGAAGTTGTGCTTTTGGTTTTGACACCCATATCTCTGAATGTAAACAGATACCATTTTCGACCTTTTTTACTCATCTTTTCTTGTAGCTTGCTACCTTTGCCAAAAATGGTGAATCAAGAAGTCGCCATAGCTCTCAAGTGCAGCTTTCGGAGATGCTGCCTTTATGTCAAGGAAGTTATGGATGTCATAGCCAAACATGAGTGGGAACCCTTTGTGTTCAACATCCCAGTAATATCCGCGTCCCTCTAGTCAAGGAGTTTTATGCGCATCTCACAAGTCTCATTCAATCGAGCGTACATGTAAGGGGAGAACAGATCAAATTTACTGCGGCCAAAGTTAACAAATTTTATGGCCTGAAAAATGTAGCCGTCCAACACACTCCCTTTGTTGTGAACGCCGACCCACAAATCATCAAGGAAGTTGTCGAAGACCTTTGCTTTGTCGTTGGACGCCTCCAACAAATTGTTCGAACGCACACGCCTCAAGCCGGAGGCTAAGCTGTGGTATCACTACATCAAAAATCGGGTCATGCCCACATCTCACACCTCAACCTCAACACCACCAAACTCCCGCTCTTGCACTCCATCCTTAACGGCTTGCCAATTGATGTTGGGGAAATTATTGTGAACGGATTATATGCTTGTGTGAAAAGGAAATTCAGCCCTTTGATTTCCCCCAATTTAATTATCGCCTTGTACTGAAAGAAAGATACCTTCGAGGACTCGTCTATAAATGAGATTGACGAGGGACGAAACTCAATCCTTCCAGCCCACATTCCAGAATTAAGGGGATTCGACGAGGATGCCCCAGCAGAAACACTGACTGCAGGAGCCAAAACTTTTGTTGCAGAAAGAATAGCTGGACTAGTCGCCTCCACTACCCACCTCAAGGAAGATATGGACAGCAGCGCAAAGACTTGGCAACATTCTTCAAGTACGTCAAGGAAAGTGATGTGGTGATGAACTTCCACTTTAAGGAAATCTTACCGCTCGTCAATGTCGATTTCCCAGCATTCCGCGCTGCCCTACTGGTACATAAGGACCCTTCTCCTGCTGCACATAAAACAACGACAACTTGCAAAAATCCTGCAAAGACTCAACTTGCTTCCCAAAACAGCCTACCAATGCCACAGCAAGTCCGCAGTTGAAAAAGAGAAAACGAACAGCTAAAGCCCCCAAGGCTCCACAACCTCCACCAACTGACGAGCCCATTGATTATCCTGTTACCATCGAGATTGACGATGATGACACGCTGGACAAAACCCCAACCCTTTCACGTGCTAGGACTCCAAATCTGGCCTCCTCAACTAGAAGCCGCATCAAGTGCACTGTTGGCCGAGTTTAGAACACTCCTGTCGAGGAAAATGAGTCTGACTCTAGTTCGACTAACCAGGAGGCACCAGCTGAACGAGTTTCCACTCCACCACCAGAACAAGAAGAAGATGACCCTCCCATTACCTCGTTCAAATCAACGAGCATCACGCCGCCAATATAGCAAAAGCCAAAAAGTTGGAGAGTTGACATAACGTAACTTTATTATTAAGTTGCTTTGCCTATAATTTCTTGTGTCCGTGACTTGCAGATGATAACCAAAAATTTTGAAGATTACCCAGAACATAGCCTCAAATTCTTTTCACTGCTTCGTGTCATCTCCACACATTGTTTCCCTGCACTTATTCAATTGTCAACTGAGGTTGGTGATGAGTTTCTTCTTTTTGCAGACCTGTTATAGCCATCCTTTAATTAAAAACATGAAATACTTCTTTAAATTTCTTTTCTAAGCTTTAATTTGAAGGCCAAGAATGGATTATGTAATTCTGTTATTGTTTTGTTGGATGCTTGAAAGAGTTTCAAGGCAATTGTTGTTTATTACAGATTTTTGTTTTGCATGCATCTTCATCAGCAACTAAAGCTCGTTATGGATTCAATCATTTGGGCATTTCGGCATACAGAGAGGAATATTGCAGAAACCAGTTTAAATCTACTATTGGAGATGCTAAAATGGTTTGCTAGTGCTGCGATTTTCCTTATTTGATAACTGTTGATATATGAGCAAGGTGCTGAGTTTTTGGTTTTGGTAACTTGGCAGGGTTCTGATTTTTGTAACTAGTTCTACCGAACATACTTTTTGACAATTGAGCAAGAAATTTTTGCTATCTTGACTTAACATTTCAAAAACCTGGCTTTAAGTTGCATGTCTTGATTTTGCAGCAGCTGTTCTACCTGATTAAGTATCTTACTTTGCCTTTATTGCTTTGACTTTGGATCCAAGTTACTCTAATTTATTGAGTTATTTTCAGGTTGAGAGTGGTTTATTGACAGAGCCCTTGTTGGATGCCGCTATGGTTCCATATCCATATCCAAATAATGGAATGTTTGTTCGCGAGTACACGATAAAACTTCTTAGTACGTCATTCCCTAATATGACTTCATCTTAGGGAATATACAACAGGTTCACATCCAATCAAATTATTATTTTAAGGACGAATTGATAAAATTAGATTTATGCGGATTTCAGGTCACTCAATTCGTGAACGGACTATTAGAGTTGAGAAATGATTTGTCAACGTTTAAGAATCACACGCGGGACTTTCTTGTTCAATCAAAAGAATTTTCATCTCAGGTAAAAGGTTGATAGAGAGGGTGAAAAAATGATCCTTCTTAGCTTCAACTTCATAGATTTTTCTCATCCACAAATGGAGTTTAAATTATGTAGATTAATAAATTTCCGTCTTTGTATGTGGTTTGTTTTTATGACCGAGCTGATCATTTGGCTGTACTTTTTGCAGGACAATAAAGTTCTCTACGCAGAAGAGGCTGCTGTACAGAGGGAAAGAGAGCGACAAAGGATGCTTTCAATCCCATGGCTCATCGCCCCAAACGAGGTACAAGACGAGATGTTGGACTCGTAGATGTGGTTGATTTTGCCTTGGAAGGAAATTTCTTAAATTTGACTTGGGAAGTTGTGCTTTTGGTTTTGTCACCCATATCCCTGAATGTAAACAGATACCATTTTCAACCTTTGTTACTCATCTTTTCTTGTAGCTTGCTACCTTTGCCAAAAATGGTGAATCAAGAAGTCGCCATAGCTCTCAAGTGCAGCTTTCGGAGATGTTGCCTTTATGTCAAGGAAGTTATGGATGTCATAGCCAAACATGAGTGGGAACCCTTTGTTCGGCATCCCAGTAATATCCGCGTCCCTCTAGTCAAGGAGTTTTATGCGCATCTCACAAGTCATTCAATCGAGCGTACATGTAAGGGGAGAACAGATCAAATTTACTGCGGCCAAAGTTAACAAATTTTATAGCCTGAAAAATGTAGCCGACCAACACACTCCCTCTGCTGAGAACGCCGACCCACAAATCATCAAGGAAGTTGTCGAAGACCTTTGCTTTGTCGTTGGACGCCTCCAACAAATTGTTCGAACGCACACGCCTCAAGCCGGAGGCTAAGCTGTGGTATCACTACATCAAAAATCGGGTCATGCCCACATCTCACACCTCAACACCACCAACTCCCGCTCTTTCACTCCATCCCTAACGGCTTGCCAATTGGTGTTGGGGAAATTTTTGTGGACGGAGTATATGCTTGTGTGAAAAGGAAATCCGTCCCCTTGATTTTCCCCAATTTAATTATCGCCGTGTGCCGAAAGAAAGAAGTCTTCGAGGACTCAGCTGTAAATGAGATTGATGAGGGACGAAACTCAATCCTTCCAGCCCACATTCCCGGATTAAGGGGATTCGACGAGGATGCCCCAGCAGAAACACTAACTGGAGGAGCCAAAACTTTTGTTGCAGCAAGAATAGCCGAACTAGTCGCCTCCCCTACCCACCTCACGGAAGATATGGTCAGATGCGCCAAGACTTGACAACATTCTTCATGTACGTCAAGGAAAGTGATGTGGTGATGAACTTCCACTTTAAGGAAATCTTACAGCTCGTCAATGTCGATTTCCCAGCATTCCGCGCTACCCTACTGGTACATAAAGACCCTTCTCCTGCTGCACATAAAACAACGACAACTTGCAAAACTCCTGCAAAGACTCAACTTGCTTCCCAAAAACAGCCTATTAATGCCACAGCAAGTCCGCAGTTGAAAAAGAGAAAACGAACAGCTAAAGCCCCCAAGGCTCCACAACCTCCACCAACTAACGAGCCCATTGATTATCCTGTTACCATCAAGATTGACGATGATGACACGCTGGACAAAACAGCAACCCTTTCACATGCTAGGACTCCAAATCTGGCCTCCTCAACTAGAAGCCGCATCAGGTGCACTGCTGGCCGAGTTTAGAACACTCCTGTCGAGGAAAATGAGTCTGACTCTAGTTCGACTAACCAGGAGGCACTAGCTGAACGAGTTTCCACTGCACCACCAGAACAGGAAGAAGATGACCCTCCCATTGCCTCGTTCAAATCAACGAGCATCACGCCGCCAATATAGCAAAAGCCAAAAAGTTGGAGAGTTGACATAACGTAAGTTTGTTCTTAAGTTGCTTTGCCTATAATTTCTTGTATCCGTGACTTGCAGATGATAACCAAAAATTTTGAAGATTACCCAAAACATCGCCTCAAATTCTTTTCACTGCTTCGTGTCATCTCCACACATTGTTTCCCTGCACTTATTCAATTGTCAACTGAGGTTGGTGATAAGTTTCTTCTTTTTGCAGATCTATTATAGCCATCCGTTAATTAAAAACATGAAATATTTCTTTAAATTTCTTTTCTAAGCTTTAATTTGAAGGCCAAGAATGGATTATGTAATTCTTTTATTGTTTTGTTGGATGCTTGAAAGAGTTTCAAGGCAATTGTTGTTTATTACTAATTTTTGTTTTGTATGCATCTTCATCAGCAACTAAAGCTCGTTATGGATTCAATCATTTGGGAATTTCGGCATACAGAGAGGAATATTGCAGAAACCAGTTTAAATCTACTATTGGAGATGCTAAAAAGGTTTGCTAGTGCTGCGATTTTCCTTATTTGATAATTGTTGATATATGAGCAAGGTGCTGAGTTTTTAGTTTTGGTAACTTGACAGGGTTCTGAATTTTGTAACTAGTTCTACCGAACATACTTTTTGACAATTAAGCAAGAAATTTTTGCTATCTTGACATACACATTTCAAAAACCTGACTTCAAGTTGCATGACTTGATTTTGCAGCAGCTGTTCTACCTGATTAAGTATCTTACTTTGCCTTTATTGCTTTGACTTTGGATCCAAGTTACTCTAATTTATTGAGTTATTTTCAGGTTGAGAGTGGTTTATTGACAGAGACCTTGTTGGATGCCGCTATGGTTCCATAACCATATCCAAATAATGGAATGTTTGTTCGCGAGTACACGATAATACTTCTTAGTACGTCATTCCCTAATATGACTGCATCTGAGGGAATATACAATAGGTTCACATCCAATCAAATTTTTATTTTAAGGACAAATTGATGAAATTAGATTTATGCGGATTTCAGGTCACTCAATTCGTGAACGTACTATTTGAGTCAAGAAATGATTTGTCAACGTTTAAGAATCACATGCAGGACTTTCTTGTTCAATCAAAAGAATTTTCAGCTCAAGTAAAAGCTTGATAGAGAGGGTGAAAAAGGATCCTTCTTAGCTTCAACTTCATAGATTTTTGTCATCCACAAATGGAGTTTAAATTATGTAGATTAATAAATTTCTGTCTCTGTATGTGGTTTGTTTTGATGACCGAGCTGATCATTTGGCTGTACTTTTTGCAGGACAATAAAGATCTCTACGCAGAAGAGGTTGCTGTACAGAGGGAAAGAGAGCGACAATGGATGCTTTCAATCCCAGGGCTCATCGCCCCAAACGAGGTACAAGACGAGATGTTGGACTCGTAGATGTGGTTGATTTTGCCTTGGAAGCAAATTTCTTAAATTTGACATGGGAAGTTGTGCTTTTGGTTTTGACACCCATATCCTTGAATGTAAAAAGACACCATTTTCGACCTTTGTTACTCATCTTTTCTTGTAGCTTGCTACCTTTGCCAAAAATGGTGAATCAAGAAGTCGCCATAGCTCTCAAGTGCGGCTTTCGGAGATGCTGCCTTTATGTCAAGAAAGTTATGGATGTCATAGCCAAACATGAGTGGGAACCCTTTGTTTGGCATCCCAGTAATATCCGCGTCCCTCTAGTCAAGGAGTTTTATGCGCATCTCACAAGTCTCATTCAATCGAGCGTACATGTAAGGGGAGAACAAATCAAATTTATTGCGGCCAAAGTTAACAAATTTTATGGCCTGAAAAATGTAGCCGACCAACACACTTCCTTTGCTGAGAACGCCGACCAACAAATCATCAAGGAAGGTTTCGAAGACCTTTGCTTTGCCGTTGGACGCCTCGAACATATTGGTCGAGCGCACACGCCTCAAGCCGGAGGCTAAGCTGTGGAATCACTACGTCAAAAATCGGGTCATGCGCACATCTCACACCTCAACCTCAACACCACCAAACTCCCGCTCTTGCACTCCATCCTTAACGGCTTGCCAATTGGTGTTGGGGAAATTATTGTGGACGGAGTATATGCTTGTGTGAAAAGGAAATTCAGCCCCTTGATTTTCCCCAATTTAATTATCGCCTTGTGCCGAAAGAAAGAAGCCTTCGAGGACTCAGCTGTAAATGAGATTGATGAGGGACGGAACTCAATCCTTCCAGCCCACATTCCAGGATTAAGGGGATTCGACGAGGATGCCCCAGATGAAACACTGACTAGAGGAGCCAAAACTTTTGTTGCAGCAACAATAGCCGGACTAGTCGCCTCCACTCACCACCTCACGAAAGATATGGACAGCTGCGCTAAGACTTGGCAACATTCTTCAAGTACGTCAAGGAAAGTGATGTGGTGATGAACTTCCACTTTAAGGAAATCATACCGCTCGTCAATGTCGATTTCCCAGCATTCCGCGCTGACATGCTGGTACATAAGGACCCTTCTCCTGCTGCACATAAAACAACGACAACTTGCAAAACTCCTGCAAAGACTCAACTTGCTTCCCAAAAACAGCCTACTAATGCCCCAGCAAGTCCGCAGTTGAAAAAGAGAAAACGAATAGCTAAAGCCCCCAAGGCTCCACAACCTCCACCAACTGACGAGGCCATTGATTATCCTCTTACCATCGAGATTGACGATGATGACACGCTGGACAAAACCCCAACCCTTTCACATGCTAGGACTCCAAATCTGGCCGCATCAAGTGCACTGCTGGCCGAGTTTAGAACACTCATGACGAGGAAAATGAGTCTGACATTAGTTTGACTAACCAGGAGGCACCAACTGAACGAGTTTCCACTCCACCACCAGAACAAGAAGAAGATGACCCTCCCATTGCCTCGTTTAAATCAACGAGCATCATGCCGCCAATATAGCAAAAGCCAAAAAGTTGGAGAGTTGACATAACGTAAGTTTATTCTTAAGTTGCTTTGCCGATAATTTCTTGTGTCCGTGACTTGCAGATGATAACCAAAAATTTTGAAGATTACCCAGAACATCGCCTCAAATTCTTTTCACTGCTTCGTGTCATCTCCACACATTGTTTCCCTGCACTTATTCAATTGTCAAGTGAGGTTGGTGATGAGTTTCTTCTTTTTGCAGATCTGTTATAGCCATCCTTTAATTAAAAACATGAAATATTTCTTTAAATTTCTTTTCTAAGCTTTAATTTGAAGGCCAATAATGGATTATGTAATTCTGTTATTGTTTTGGTTGATGCTTAAAAGAGTTTCAAGGCAATTGTTGTTTATTACTAATTTTTTTTTGCATGCATCTTCATCAGCAACTAAAGCTCGTTATGAATTCAATCATTTGGGCATTTCGGCATACAGAGAGGAATATTGCAGAAACCAGTTTAAATCTACTATTGGAGATGCTAAAAAGGTTTGCTAGTGCTGAGATTTTCCTTATTTGATAACTGTTGATATATGAGCAAGGTGCTGAGTTTTTGGTTTTGGTAACTTGGCAAGGTTCTGAATTTTGTAACTAGTTCTACCGAACATACTTTTTGACAATTGAGCAAGAAATTTTTGCTATCTTGACATACACATTTCAAAAACTTGGCTTCAAGTTGCATGTCTTGATTTTGCAGTAGCTGTTCTACCTGATTAAGTATCTTACTTTGCCTTTATTGCTTTGACTTTGGATCCAAGTTACTCTAATTTATTGAGTTATTTTCAGGTTGAGAGTGGTTTATTGACAGAGACCTTGTTGGATGCCGCTATGGTTCCATATCCATATCCAAATAATGGAATGTTTGTTCGCGAGTACACGATAAAACTTCTTAGTACGTCATTCCCTAATATGACTGCATCTGAGGGAATATACAACAGGTTCACATCCAATCAAATTATTATTTTAAGGACGAATTGATAAAATTAGATTTATGCGGATTTCAGGTCACTCAATTCGTGAACGGACTATTTGAGTCAAGAAATGATTTGTCAACTTTTAAGAATCACATGCGGAACTTTCTTGTTCAATCAAAAGAATTTTCAGCTCAGGTTAAACCTTGATAGAGAGGGTGAAAAAAGGATCCTTCTTAGCTTCAACTTCATAGATTTTTGTCATCCACAAATGGAGTTTAAATTATGTAGATTAATAAATTTCTGTCTCTGTATGTGGTTTGTTTTGATGACCGAGCTGATCATTTGGCTGTACTTTTTGCAGGACAATAAAGATCTCTACGCAGAAGAGGCTGCTGTATAGAGGGAAAGAGAGCGACAAAGGATGCTTTCAATCTCAGGGCTCATCGCCCCAAACGAGGTACAAGACGAGATGTTGGACTCGTAGATGTGGTTGATTTTGCCTTGGAAGCAAATTTCTTAAATTTGACATGGGAAGTTGTGCTTTTGGTTTTGACACCCATATCCCTGAATGTAAACATACACCATTTTCGACCTTTGTTACTCATCTTTTCTTGTAGCTTGCTACCTTTGCCAAAAATGGTGAATCAAGAAGTCACCATAGCTCTCAAGTGCAGCTTTCGGAGATGCTGCCTTTATGTCATGGAAGTTATGGATGTCATAGCCAAACATGAGTGGGAACCCTTTGTTCGGCATCCCAGTAATATCCGCGTCCCTCTAGTCAAGGAGTTTTATGCGCATCTCACAAGTCTCATTCAATCGAGCGTACATGTAAGAAGAGAACAAATCAAATTTACTGCGGCCAAAGTTAACAAATTTTATGGCCTGAACAATGTAGTCGTCCAACACACTCCCTTTGCTGAGAACGCCGACCAACAAATCATCAAGGAAGTTGTCAAAGACCTTTGCTTTGTCGTTTGACGCCTCCAAAAAATTTGTCGAACGCAAATGCCTCAAGCCGGAGGCTAAGCTGTGGAATCACTACATCAAAACTCGGGTCATGCCAACATCTCACACCTCAACACCACCAACTCCCGCTCTTGCACTCCATCCCTAATGGCTTGCCAATTGGTGTTGGGGAAGTTATTGTGGACGGAGTATATGCTTGTGTGAAAAGGAAATCCGGCCCCTTGATTTTCCCCAATTTAATTATCGCCTTGTGCTGAGAGAAAGAAGCCTTCGAGGAATCAGCTGTAAATGAGATTGATGAGGGACGAAACTCAATCCTTCCAACCCACATTCCAGGATTAAGGGGATTCGACGAGGATGCCCCAGCAGAAACACTAACTGGAGGAGCAAAAACTTTTGTTGCAGCAAGAATAGCCGAACTAGTCGCCTCCACTACCCACCTCACGGAAGATATGGTCAGCTGCGCCAAGACTTGGCAACATTCTTCAAGTACGTCAAGGAAACTGATGTGGTGATGAACTTCCACTTTACGGAAATCTTACCGCTCGTCAATGTCAATTTCCCAGCATTCCGCGCTGCCCCCTGGTACATAAGGACCCTTCTCCTGCTACACATAAAACAACGACAACTTGCAAAACTCCTGCAAAGACTCAATTTGCTTCCCAAAAACAGCCTACTAATGCCACAACAAGTCCGCAGTTGAAAAAGAGAAAACGAACAGCTAAAGCCCCCAAGGCTCCACAACCTCCACCAACTGACGAGCCAATTGATTATCCTGTTATCATCGAGATTGACGATGATGACACGCTGGACAATACCCCAACCCTTTCACCTGCTAGGACTCCAAATCTGGCCTCCTCAACTAGAAGCCGCATCAAGTGCACTGCTGGCCGAGTTTAGAACACTCCTGTCGAGGAAAATGAGTCTGACTCTAGTTCGACTAACCAGGAGGCACCAGCTGAACGAGTTTCCACTCCACCACCAGAACAAGAAGAAGATGACCCTCATATTGCCTCGTTCAAATCAACGAGCATAACGCCGCCAATATAGCAAAAGCCAAAAAGTTGGAGAGTTGACATAACGTAAGTTTATTCTTACGTTGCTTTGCCTATAATTTCTTGTGTCCGTGACTTGCAGATGATAACCAAAAATTTTGAAGATTACCCAGAACATCGCCTCAAATTCTTTTCACTGCTTCGTGTCATCTCCACACATTGTTTCCCTGCACTTATTCAATTGTCAACTGAGGTTGGTGATGAGTTTCTTCTTTTTGCAGACCTGTTATAGCCATACTTTAATTAAAAACATGAAATATTTCTTTAAATTTCTTTTCTAAGCTTTAATTTGAAGGCCAAGAATGGATTATGTAATTCTGTTATTGTTTTGTTGGATGCTTGAAAGAGTTTCAAGGCAATTGTTGTTTATTACAGATTTTTGTTTTGCAGGCATCTTCATCAGCAACTAAAGCTCGTTATGGATTCAATCATTTGGGCATTTCGGCATACAGAGAGGAATATTGCAGAAACCAGTTTAAATCTACTATTGGAGATGCTAAAATGGTTTGCTAGTGCTGCGATTTTCCTTATTTGATAATTGTTGATATATGAGCAAGGTGCTGAGTTTTTGGTTTTGGTAACTTGGCAGGGTTCTGATTTTTGTAACTAGTTCTACCGAACATACTTTTTGACAATTGAGCAAGAAATTTTTGCTATCTTGACTTAACATTTCAAAAACCTGGCTTTAAGTTGCATGTCTTGATTTTGCAGCAGCTGTTCTACCTGATTAAGTATCTTACTTTGCCTTTATTGCTTTGACTTTGGATCCAAGTTACTCTAAATTATTGAGTTATTTTCAGGTTGAGAGTGGTTTATTGACAGAGCCCTTGTTGGATGCCGCTATGGTTCCATATCCATATCCAAATAATGGAATGTTTGTTCGCGAGTACACGATAAAACTTCTTAGTACGTCATTCCCTAATATGACTGCATCTGAGGGAATATACAACAGGTTCACAACCAATCAAATTATTATTTTAAGGACGAATTGATAAAATTAGATTTATGCGGATTTCAGGTCACTCAATTCGTGAACGGACTATTTGAGTCGAGAAATGATTTGTCAACGTTTAAGAATCACACGCGGGACTTTCTTGTTCAATCAAAAGAATTTTCATCTCAGGAAAAGGTTGATAGAGAGGGTGAAAAAAGGATCCTTCTTAGCTTCAACTTCATAGATTTTTCTCATCCACAAATGGAGTTTAAATTATGTAGATTAATAAATTTCCGTCTTTGTATGTGGTTTGTTTTTATGACCGAGCTGATCATTTGGCTGTACTTTTTGCAGGACAATAAAGATCTCTACGCAGAAGAGGATGTTGTACATAGGGAAAGAGAGCGACAAAGGATGCTTTCAATCCTAGGGCTCATCGCCCCAAACGAGGTACAAGACGAGATGTTGGACTCGTAGATGTGGTTGATTTTTCCTTGGAAGGAAATTTCTTACACTTCCTTTGCTGAGAACGCCGACCCACAAATCATCTAGGAAGGTTTCGAAGACCTTTGCTTTGCCGTTGGACGCCTCAAACAAATTGGTCGAGCGCACACGCCTCAAGCCGGAGGCTAAGCTGTCGAATCACTACGTCAAAAATCAGGTCATGCGCACATCTCACACCTTAACCTCAACACCACCAAACTCCCGCTCTTGCACTCCATCCCTAACGGCTTGCCAATTGGTGTTGGGGAAATTATTGTCAACGGAGTATATGCTTGTGTGAAAAGGAAATTCAGCCCCTTGATTTTCCCCAATTTAATTATCGCCTTGTGCCGAAAGAAAAAAAGCCTTCGAGGACTCCGCTGTAAATGAGATTGATGAGGGACGAAACTCAATCCTTCCAGCCCACATTCCAGGATTAAGGGGATTCGACGAGGATGCCCCAGCAGAAACACTAACTGGAGGAGCCAAAACTTTTGTTGCAGCAAGAATAGCCGAACTAGTCGCCTCCACTACCCACCTCACGGAAGATATGGTCAGCTGCGCCAAGATTTGGCCACATTCTTCAAGTACGTCAAGGAAAGTGATGTGGTGATGAACTTCCTCTTTAAGGAAATCTTACCGCTCGTCAATGTCGATTTTCCAGCATTCCGCGCTGCCCTACTGGTACATAAGGACCATTCTCCTGCTGCACATAAAACAACGACAACTTGCAAAACTCCTGCAAAGACTCAACTTGCTTCCCAAAAACAACCTACTAATGCCACAGCAAGTCCGCAGTTGAAAAAGAGAAAACGAACAGCTAAAGCCCCCAAGGCTCCACAACCTCCACCAACTGACGAGCCCATTGATTATCCTGTTACCATCGAGATTGAGGATGATGACACGGTGGACAAAACCCCAACCCTTTCACCTGCTAGGACTCCAAATCTGGCCTCCTCAACTAGAAGCCGCATCAAGTGCACTGCTGGCCGAGTTTAGAACACTCTTGTCAAGGAAAATGAGTTTGACACTAGTTCGACTAACCAGGAGTCACCAGCTGAACGAGTTTCCACTCCACCACCAGAACAAGAAGAAGATGACCCTCCCAATTCCTCGTTCAAATCAACGAGCATCACGCCGCCAATATAGCAAAAGCCAAAAAGTTGGAGAGTTGACATAACGTAAGTTTATTCTTAAGTTGCTTTGCCTATAATTTCTTGTGTCCGTGACTTGCAGATGATAACCAAAAATTTTGAAGATTACCCAGAACATCGCCTCAAATTCTTTTCACTGCTTCGTGTCATCTCCACACATTGTTTCCCTGCACTTATTCCATTGTCAAGTGAGGTTTGTGATGAGTTCCTTCTTTTTGCAGATCTGTTATAGCCATCCTTTAATTAAAAACATGAAATATTTCTTTAAATTTCTTTTCTAAGCTTTAATTTAAAGGCCAAGAATGGATTATGTAATTCTGTTATTGTTTTGTTGGATGCTTGAAAGAGTTTCAAGGCAATTGTTGTTTATTACTAATTTTTGTTTTGCATGCACCTTCATCAACAACTAAAGCTCGTTATGGATTCAATCATTTGGGCATTTCGGCATACAAAGAGGAATATTGAAGAAACCAATTTAAATCTACTATTGGAGATGCTATAAAGGTTTGCTAAAGGTTTGCTAGTGCTGCGATTTTCCTTATTTGATAACTGTTGATATATGAGCAAGGTGCTGAGTTTTTGGTTTTGGTAACTTGGCAGGGTTCTGAATTTTGTAACTAGTTCTACCGAACATACTTTTTGACAATTGAGCAAGAAATTTTTGCTATCTTGACATACACATTTCAAAAACCTGGCTTCAAGTTGCATGTCTTGATTTTGCAGCAGTTGTTCTACCTGATTAAGTATCTTACTTTGCCTTTATTGCTTTGACTTTGGATCCAAGTTACTCTAATTTATTGAGTTAATTTCAGGTTGAGAGTGGTTTATTGACAGAGCCCTTGTTGGATGCCGATATGGTTCCATATCCATATCCAAATAATGGAATGTTTGTTCGCGAGTACACGACAAAACTTCTTAGTACGTCATTCCCTAATATGACTGCATATGAGGGAATATACAACAGGTTCACATCCAATCAAATTATTGTTTTAAGGACGAATTGATAAAATTAGATTTATGCGGATTTCAGGTCACTCAATTCGTGAACGGACTATTTGAGTCGAGAAATGAGTTGTCAATGTTTAAGAATCACATGCGGGACTTTGTTGTTCAATCAAAAGAATTTTCAGCTCAGGTAAAAGCTTGATAGAGAGGGTGAAAAAAGGATCCTTCTTAGCTTCAACTTCATAGATTTTTGTCATCCACAAATGGAGTTTAAATTATGTAGATTAAAAAATTTTCGTCTCTGTATGTGGTTTGTTTTGATGACCGAGCTGATCATTTGGCTATACTTTTTGCAGTACAATAAAGATCTCTACGCAGAAGAGGCTGTTGTACAGGGGGAAAGAGAGCGACAAAGGATGCTTTCATTCCCAAGGCTCATCGCCCCAAACGAGGTACAAGACGAGACGTTGGACTCGTAGATGTGGTTGATTTTGCCTTGGAAGCAAATTTCTTAAATTTGACATAGGAAGTTGTGCTTTTGGTTTTGGCACCCATATCCCTGAATGTAAACAGACACCATTTTCGACCTTTGTTACTCATCTTTTCTTGTAGCTTGCTACCTTTGCCAAAAATGGTGAATAAGGAAGTCGCCATAGCTCTCAAGTTCGGCTTTCGGAGATGCTGCCTTTATGTCAAGGAAGTTATGGATGTCATAGCCAAACATGAGTGGGAACCCTTTGTTCGGCATCCCAATAATATCCGCGTCCCTCTAGTTAAGGAGTTTTATGCGCAAATCACAAGTCTCATTCAATCGAGCGAACATGTAAGGGGAGAACAGATCAAATTTATTCCTGCCAAAGTTAACAAATTTTATGGCCTGAAAAATGTAGCCGACCAACACACTTCCTTTGCTGAGAACGCCGACCCACAAACCATCAAGGAAGTTGTCGAAGAACTTTTCTTTGTCGTTGGACGCCTCCAACAAATTGGTCGAACGCATTCGCCTCAAGCCGAAGGCTAGGCTGTGGAATCACTACATCAAATATCGGGTCATGCCCACATCTCAAACCTCAACCTCAACCTCAACACCACCAAACTCCCGCTCTTGCACTCCATCCCTAACGGCTTGCCAATTGGTGTTGGGGAAATTATTGTCGACGGAGTATATGCTTGTGTGAAAAGGAAATTCAGCCCCTTGATTTTCCCCAATTTAATTATCGCCTTGTGCCGAAAGAAAGAAGCCTTCGAGGACTCGGCTGTAAATGAGATTGATGAGGGACGAAACTCAATCCTTCCAGCCCACATTCCAGGATTAAGGGGATTCGACGAGGATGCACCAGCAGAAACACTGACTAGAGGAGCCAAAACTTTTGTTGCAACAAGAATAGCCGGACTAGTCGCCTCCACTACCCACCTCACGGAAGATATGGACAGCTGCACCACGACTTGGCAACATTCTTCAAGTACGTCAAGGAAAGTGATGTGGTGATGAACTTCCACTTTAAGAAAATCTTACTGCTCGTCAATGTCGATTTCCCAGCATTCCCGCTGCCCTGCTGGTACATAAGGACCCTTCTCCTGCTGCACATGAAACAACGACAACTTGCAAAACTTCTGCAAAGACTCAGCTTGCTTCCCAAAAACAACCTACTAATGCCACAACAAGTCCGTAGTTGAAAAAGAGAAAACGAACAGCTAAAGCCCCCAAGGCTCCACAACCTCCACCAACTGACGAGCCCATTGATTATCTTGTTACCATCGAGATTGACGATGATGACACGCTGCACAAAACCCCAACCCTTTCACCTGCTAGGACTCTAAATCTAGCCTCCTCAACTAGAAGTCGCATCAAGTGCACTGCTGGCCGAGTTTAGAACACTCTTGTCGAGGAAAATGAGTCTGACACTAGTTCGACTAGCCAGGAGGCACCAGCTGACTTTGTAGTATCCGGACAACAAATCCAACTTGGTGAACCACTTTGCACCACCAAGTTGATCGATCAAGTATGCTATGAGTGGGATCGGGTACTTGTTCTTCACTGTGAGCTTATTCAAAGCCCGATAGTCGATGTACATCCGAAGTGAGCCATCATGCTTCTTCTGGAACAACACCGGTGCACCATAGGGTGCCTTGGACGGTCGGATATACCCCGTATCAAGGAGCTCTTTCAACTGTCTGCGTAGCTCCTCTAACTCGGGCGGAGCCATTCAGTAGGGGGAGCAGGCTGGCGGCTCCGCGTTGGGCGCAAGGTCAATCTTGTGATCCACCTCCCTTTTAAGTGGGAGATGCTTGGGCAACTCGGTAGGCATCACATCACTAAAATCAGCCAAGACTTGGCTCACTTTGGGTGGAACTAATTTGGGAATGTTTGGCTCATCTTGCACTAAAATCAGCCAAGTAGGTGGGGTCCTCCTTGCGCACCCCCTTGCTCAACTGAATGGCTGAAAGCATCTTGGCCCCAACTCCGGCCCCTCGGCTTACCGGAACAACACATTGCTTCCCCGGGTCAAGTATGCATAAACAATCACAAAACAAAACAAGGAACGCATTAATCTGGTCAAGGAAAGAAATCCCAATCACAAAATCAAAATCATCTAAGGGAATCACTTTGATACTTTCCTTACCGGACCAATCACCAATGTCAAGCTTAACTCTTTTGGCAACCCCGTCAATTGGAGCCTCTTTGGGATTCACAGTCTTGATGAACCCACTTGTCTTTTTAACATGAAAACCAAGTTCCTTAGCAACTTGCTCAAACACAAACAACTTTGAGGCACTGGTGTCCACAAGTGCACTCATCTTTTGCCCCACTAAAATAATGTCCATGAACATAAGGCCCTTCTTCTTAGAGCCCTTCTTAATCTCCATCGAGCTAATGATGGAATTAATCTTGAGGGCTTCCTTCTCTTCGCCACTCTTCTCTTGAATGGTTGTCGCTTTCTCGGTGTTGGGACAGTCTCTCGCCAAGTGCTTTCCCCCACAAGTGTAGCACTTGAAATCCCTCTTCTCGGAGGGCTTATGGAACTTAAAGCCTCCATTGGACGGCTTCTCGGATTTCTCGAACTCGTTCTTGGCTGCCTTCTCCTTGTCCCTCTTCCCGCTACCCTTGTACCTCAACTTATCTTTGGTAGCATCTGACTTCTTGCGCTCAAACTCCGTAAGAGATTCGGCACCGGCCATTGCCTTGGTGAGATCATGAATGTCCCTCCGTAAGGGCGTCCATCTCACTCATCCCTTGGATTCGGAGCTTAAGTTCGGTAAAGCGCCTGACATACTCTCTGAGGGAGTTTTCATGCTTCAACTTGTACAGCTTCTCTCAAGCCTCCTCCTGAGCCTTCTTCGGATAGGAATGCTCCTTGAACTCAAATTGAAAATCTTTCCATGTCTTGACGGGGAGAGACCCATCTTCCACTTGGGAACATCTGTATCGCCACCATAAGAGAGCGGCATCAATCAAATAAACAGAAGTTGTGTTTACCTTAGTAATTTCATCATCGATGTTCTAGAGTCGGAAGTACTACTCCAACCCCCAAATGAAGTTGTCCATTTCTTGGGCTGCCCTCGCCCTTTTGAAATCCTTCGGCTTCGGAACATCGATCTTGGGCTTAGCCACCACTGCTTCGCCCACCATGTAATTCACCATGGCATTCTTATAGAGGAGTAGCTCGGTAGTGAGCTTCTTGATCTCCCCCACTAGTTCCGCCTTCATTTCTTCTTGAAGGGAATCGGCCCTATAGCTCAAAGTCT
The DNA here is from genome assembly GCA_958450335.1 of Hibiscus tridactylites. Lineage (NCBI taxonomy): Eukaryota > Viridiplantae > Streptophyta > Magnoliopsida > Malvales > Malvaceae > Hibiscus > Hibiscus tridactylites. The sequence continues at coordinate 53,558,533 of OY288275.1, forward strand.
CATACGAATCATCAACGATGACTTGAAGCTCTTACATGATCCCATCCTTCTTGGAATCAATTTTTTCAAGGCGGGGTTCTGCTTCTTATAGGGTCTTCTGGACGTCGCCCATGGCCTCCTCCAGCTTGATAACCATCTTCTCTATGAACGCAATGATGTCCCTGGAACTCTCTCGCTTCTTTCCCGCAACTGTAGCACGAGTCTCTCGGTTAGTTGCAGGAACTTCGTTGTTGCTTTGCCCAACCATTTCCTCTGATAAATCAGACTCTGATACAACTTGTCACGCCCGTAGAACTTCGCTAACTCGAACTTGCGGCCTTAGCTCTCTCTTTCTCTGAAACTTCTGCGACTAAGTAAGCCTGAAACGATTAAGCACGAAGGCTTAGATCCTTACGGAAAAGTATAGAACAACTAAAAGGTAAAATGGCAAACACAAAGATGCACGAGATGAGCGAATGCCGATTGTATTCCTCAATGAATGAGTGAGTAAATGCGGTGGGGCAAGCCTCTATTTATACTTGAGGCCCCATACATCCAACAACTTAGATTGAATTACATCAACCGCTAGGATCGCTCTAAATCTCTAAATATCCCTAAAATCAAGGGGAGCCATGAAAATACAAAATAAATAAAGTAAAATAAAAGTACATGGCTGAAAATTCACCAAGACTAAGTCAAATTCGGATTGGACTCTCCTAGGCTCGGTTGGGCAGGCCCGTGGTGCTGTAACAAGCCCCCTAGGTGGCCCGATGCGTGCTGGATGCACCCCAGGTGCGTGTTGTGTGCACCCTAGTGCTGACTTTACTCGGTTTCTTGTCCGCGGTCCGTGACAATCGCGTCTAGTGCTTTGCTTGGTTTTGGGTGTTTTCATTTGGGTTTGTCTCGTATGTTATCAACATGTTGTACTTTTTTCCTTCAACCTAGGTTTAGGGAGGTTTTTAACGAGGCGCGCGTTGATATTTTTGTATAATATTTTCCCGTTTAATAAAATCATACGGTATTGAGCAATGTTTTTACGATAAATAAATTATATTATTCGCTTAAAATTATTTAATATATTACATATTAATAATATATTAATATTAGAATAAATGATATATTAAAATAATGTATTAAGTTTTTGTCAAAAAATAATTTGTTAAGTATTAATATTAAATTAGTATTAACATTTTAATATTTTAAATAAAAGTAAATAGTATTAAAATAATGTCGAACACTAAAACTTTTTATAATCACTATCCGACCATAATTTTAAAAGTACTTTTGAAAAATAGTATCAAACTAATCATCACTCTTTTAGCGTCGTAGAGTGCATAAAAGCACTTTCCCTCCAAATGTAGTATTTAGGGTAAACTACTCCGAATGCCACTAAACTATTGCCTATGAATGCCACCGAACTTTAAAAAGCTACAAATCTAACACTGAATTATTATTTTTAACTCGAAATTGTTACTCCGTCGTTAACTCTTAACGTCCTCGTTAAGTCAAAATAACATCGTTTTGGTATGGCTGTTTTGAAGCTTAATTTAGCCCAAAACGATGCCGTTTTGCTGAAGAAAAAATATTAAAACCTTGCGATTGGAGGATTTTAAACCCAAGACCTTTAAGTACATGGGCTAAGCCTTAACCACTGCCAACATTATATTATCTAATGTTTTACCACAAATATTATTTATGTCAAACTACTTGAGATTAATTCAAGTTATTTTATAAAATAAATAATACTATAAATATTAATATATAAATATATTATTTGCATATATATATATATCAATATATAAAAATAAAAATATATTATTTTTATATTTTATAAACAATATAAATATATTATTTTAAAAAACTCCAAATATTGATAAAAATAATATATTTATATTATTAATAATATATAAAAAAAGCCCTAAACCTTAAACTATTAACCCATAACCCCCAACCCTAACCCACAAACCTAAATCTTAAATCTTAGAGTTTAGGTTTAGAGGGTTTTATATATTAATTTTATGAATATTTTGAAATTTTCAAAAATAATATATAAAAAAATATAAAAATAATATATTTTTATTTAAATTATATAAAATTGTCCATTTGGTTCAACCATTTATAAAAAAATAATACTATAAATAATATTAATATGTAAATAATTATATTTTATATTATTTACATATATATCAATAAAAATATTTTATTTTTATATTTCATGGTATAAACATATTATTTTTTAAAAATCTAAAAATATTCATAAAAATAGTATATTTATATTATAAATAATATATAAAAACCCTAAACCTAACCCTTAACTTTCAAGATATATGGTTTAGGGTTTGTGGTTTTTATATATTAATAATAATATAAATATATTAATTTTATGAATACTTTAGGTTTTTTTAAATAATATATTTATATATAAAATATAAAAATAATATTTTTATTTATATATAATGATTTTTATATATGTAAATAATATGTTTTATATTTTTATATATTATTATTATTTACAGTATTATTTATTTTTAAAAATAATTTGAATTAATCTCATGTAGTTTGAGATATATAATATTTGTGGTAAAGCATTATATAATATCATGTTGGTTTAGTAGTTGAGGCTTGGTCCTTGTATTGGAAGGGTAAAAATCCTCTGCCCCTTAATCATGCCCCTTCTATGCCCCACACTAAAAATTACTTAAAAATTAAATTTTAAACCATAATCCTAATTTCCATATCCTAAACCCTAAATCCTACACCCTAAAAAATACACCCTACCCCTAATTCCCTAAACACTAACCACAACCCATAACCTTAAACCCTAAACATACTATTGCATAAAAGGAACATGATAAAGAGGCAGACGATTTCCATCCGTATTTGAAGTTCTTGTATTCAAAGCCTTTTAAGCTTATGGTTTTAATATTTTTCCTCCAGCAAAATGACGTCGTATTGGTTTAACGGAGACATTAAGAGTTAACAACGAAGTGACATTTTCAAGTAAAAACTAAAGTTCAATGTTAAATTTACAGTTTTTTAAAGTTCAGTAACATTTTCGAGTCAAGGTCATAGTTCATTGGCAGCCGGTGTAGTTTACCATAGTATTTAATGTTGTAGATGTTATAGGTTGTTATTATTATTACTAGACTTAAAGGCTCATTTGCCCCTTAAACTATACATTTTTTTCCGAACAGCCCCTTAAAGTATGTTTTACCCCTTAAACTTAAAATTGTGACCTCTGTTGGCCCCTTTTTTGTAACGTCTATTAGAAAAATATTCTAGTCAATCAGAGTGTGCCACGTGATACTTTTAATTAAAAAAATCCGGTTGCTTTAATAGAAGTAGGTATTTTACATGTTAATTCTTTCAGGTTTTATTTTCATTCAATTTAGTCTTGAAGTATTTAATTTTTTTCCCTTTTCTCCTCTCTCTATATCCCACTTCTTCTTCTTCAACAAGTTGCCCAAAATCAAAATCCCAAGTGGTAAGAACTCAGAATCAAGAAACCTTTGCGTAGATGGTCGCACCTCTCCTCTGCCAAATCAGAAATCAAAACTCGATAATTTTCTCTTCTAAGAAAGAAACTATTTTTTTAGTATCAATTCCCGTACTCGAACAACTTATTTTTAGGATCCCAACATATAAAGCTCTGGTCGTTTCAAAATTTAAGTTCCAGTAAATGTTGTCAATGATGTTTTTGAAGTAGAGTTGTTGAGGGAAGATGAATCAATGTCCCTGTTTTGTCACTCTACTTTCGGGCAGACATCGATCCCCCCGACTGCCAATGAAACTTTGGTCAAGCAGGTAACCAATTAACTTTAAGGACTCATTAATGTTCTTCCATTTCGTTTCTAATAGTTGTTAAATTCTGGATTCATGAATTTTCTCTTTTCTCAACTTACAACTTCGCCTCTATTGATGTGGTTTTCTGCATTTAAAATGCAAAAGTTGCTTGTTGCGCATGCAATTGAGATTGAATAGTTAGGCCCCATCCATCCCTGAAAAAATCAACAATTTAAACTTTGAAGCTCAAAGTTCAACATCTATCTTAAGTTTTTAACATTGTAAATTCAAAATTTAAGCTCACCAAATCCATTGCAACCATTGTCGAATCCAAATGCAGAGGTTTCTTATTTTGAGTTCTTATCACTTGGGGTTTTAATTTTAGACAATTTGTTGAAGAAGAAGAAGAGATATAGAGAGAGAGAGGAGAAAAGGAAAAAAAATTAAATCCTTAAGGACTAAATTGAATGAAAATTAAACCTGAAAGAGTTAATATGCAAATTACCTACTTCTACTAAAGCCAACCGAATTTTTTAATTAAAAGTGTCACGTGACACATTTTAATTGGCTAGAATTTTTTTAACGGACGTTACAAAAAGGAACCAACAGATATTACGATTTAAAGTTTATGGGCACCAAAAAAATATTTTAAAAATTGTTCAGGAAAAAAGCCCAATAATTTAGGGAACAAATGAGCCTTTAAGCCTTATTACTATATACGCCAACTTTTTAGTTTTTAGGTGTGGAACTTAGCAATTACAATTATACTATGTTATTGGCTTAATACCACTTTCCCCCTAAAGTATACCCGATTTCCCAACTTGCTCCCTAAACTTTATTTTGCCCACTTTTTCCCCTTAAACAATTTGCTGTTACCTATTTTGCCCCATTTTGTTACCCTTTTTCGTTAAAAAAAATTTCAGCCAATAACATCCTACCACGTCATCAACGGATTGACTAAGTCAATCCGTCTGGTTTTATTTAAAGGGTAAATGACATGTGAAGTCTGTCAGGTTTGTTTTTTGTTCAATTTAGTCACTGAAAAGTCTATTTTTACCTTAAATTGACCCCTATTTGTTTCTAATTTTTATAATTTAGTCCATTATTTATTATTATTAATAATATTATTTGATTAAAATGTTAATATTTAATAAAAATAAATAAAAACAAATATTTTAATACTAAATTAGTAATTTTTTAGATTCGAATTACAATTATATTCTAATTATTAATTCTAATTTCACCATATTTGAATTATAGTTTTTGAATCATATTCAAATTATATTTGAATCATCTTCTAATTATATTCGAATTATTAATTCGAATTTTGATATATTCGAAATATATTTTTTGAGCAAAATACAAATTATATTAGAATTATATTTGAACCATGTCTATATTATATTCGAATCATATTCAAATTATTTTTGAAATATAATTTTATTATGATATTTCGAATGTAATTCAAATATGATTCGAATATAATTCTAATATAATTACATGTTTTTTGAACTATTATATTCGAATCATGTTTAATAGGTAATTATATTCGAAAGAAATTTAATATTATTTTGAAAGAAAAATAGTATTTAGTTTAAATTGTAATTGAAATTATTTTTTTATTATAAAAATATGTATTAATTATAACACTAATTATTATAATAATAATTTAACTATTTTTTCTATGATTTCTTATACGAAGTACGGATGTTGAAGAAACTATTTAGATTTTTTGAAGAAAAAAACTAATTATAATGGAATATTCTTTTTAAATTTTTCACAAAATAAATTTTTTTATCGTATATTATGCTAAAATTACATATTAGTCTTTGTACTTTAATTTGGTGGCTTTAAGTTTCTATACTTTTTAAATTTTAAAATTTCGATCTTGACATGAATGGTAGACTTTAAATGTATTAAGTAAAATTCTATTTTTAGCCAACTCGTTATACATAAGTTGCTTATTCAATTTTTATTCTTTAGTTTAATCATTTAAGTCCTTGTGATTTAGTCATATTGTCGGTGTCTCATTAAGATTAGGATTGAAATTTTAAAATTTGAAAATATAAGGACTAAAGTTGATCAAAATAGAATGACTAAAAGAACAATTTACATATAGTATATAGAGACTAATAAATTTATTATTGTGACAATATCTAATTTGTCATTACTTTTATTTTTATCGGTGACAAAATTATCACAACAAAAGGTAAATTTTTTATTGACAAATAATTTAATTGTCACAACAAATATCAAATAATAGTGATCACTTCACATATCGTCACTACCATGTTTCAAAATTTTAGTGACAATAAATTCCGTGTCACAATTATTGACTTATAGTGAGAATTTGTTAGTGAAAACTGTAATCGTCACAATTACTACTTTTACAGTGACAAAAAAATATGTCACAATTACTTATATTGATAGTGTCACACAAAAAATTGTCACAAAAGTTTAATATTTGTGACAAAATTGTTCTTAGTCACTATCAATTTGTCACTAAAAACCTATATTGTTGTAGTGTCTCTTAGAGCTGGTTCACACTACATGGAAGTGACAGCTCTATTTTCTTGTGTTGGTGCATATTGGTTGGTTATATCTGTTTCTATATGTTATTTTACAGTTGATATTTTCATCCTATATTGATTCTACAGATATTTTCATCCTATATGATATTACTGTGATTTTTGGTTAGTTCCGGCATTGTGCGCTTAGTTGCATAGTGTTGTGTTAACAGGAAGAATGTGCATATCTGCAACAAAGGATGAAAGACGTACTTCTCAGAAAACCCATAGTCGTAAGTTCTTTCTTACAAGAGAAATTCTTACTTTCCTAGAACCAACTTATATGAGCAGATCTTTGTTCTTCGTAAGGTTACTATTCTTAGAACTACAAGGAAACGAATATGATGGCATGAAATGGTTAAAAAAAAATTGGTTTAAAAGATAATTGGTTTAAAAGATTGATAATTTCTGAAAAAATCAGAAACAAAAACCTAGCAAAACATTTCTTTTTGTGATGAGGCAGCTATGAGAAAACATTTGGATTTGACTTGATGACTTCATCTTCTTCTGACTTGGAAAATGCTCTTTCAGTGTTCTTCCATACTAGAACATGTTTTTTTGTAACTTGAAGCTTATTGGCTTTGCAATTTGATCTTATTTCCTTCAAACATGTTTGTGCATTGGAACTTGCCATGCTACAATTTTTAGTTCGGTTGAAGATAAAGATTAAATACTTTACTTTTACGAATGTGGGTTCCCTCCGTAAACATTTAAGTGTTACATATTCATAGAGTTTATTACTATTTGTTCCAGTTTTTAGAAATTTCTCCCACTTCATCTTTAAGCAAAGACATAGGTGACTGCTAAAGTTTGAGATTTTATCTTGTAAGATGGTTTCTTATTTATTTCCATTAATTTCCTATTTATTTCCATCAATATATGTTGAATCCGGATTCATTTAAAATTCATGGCTAGTAGAGAAAGGCTATTAAGAAGCTTAACCCGAACATCTTCGTTGACAGGTGGAGCTTGAACTCAAGGCCAAAAGTCTGCATGAAGATATAACAAAGAATGTATGTATATGAAATTATTCTATTTCTCTTGATATACTTTTGAAATGCTATGCGTTTTTAACTTTTTATTTGTGTTTCGATTCCCCGTAACTTGATAGCTTTAGGGGGCTTGCGGTTTGAAATACGGAACATGCAATGCTAATAAGTGAACATTCAACAGTACGCTTTTGTAGAACCGGTTTCTAATGCAAACGTGGTTATTGTTTATGTTGGTATGTATGCATGCATGCATCGAGGGAGGGGGAAGTGTTGCCTATGTCCTATCATTATGCTACATTGATGTTCAGCTTTATGTTTGCATGATATAATATGTCCTATCATTATGCTACATTGATAATGCTCATGATTAATGAAAATTCGTTTGATCAAAATTTGGTTTTGATTCGATTTAGCGATTGTTTAAATTAGCATATCATGCCTGTGCTAGTCTAACATCTATATCTGTTTGAGGCTTGTTTCCATAGTGGATTTCTCTAATTGTCTCTGCCTTGTTTGGGATATTATTGGCAGTGGATTCAACGAGAATTGGTCCGATTGCAGGGTAAAATTGATTTTGCACATGAGAAGGGACGAAGATACATATATCCTTTTTAAGTTATTGAGTCACACCATAGAATTAGCCATATATGTGAATTCTCTTGGAAAATAAAAATTCAAACATTTCTTTGATGGAAGTCGGCTCATCGCATTTTCTTAAGAAAGGATCCAAATGGAACCTTTCTAGATGAATGATTTTACCTTAACTCTCCAGTTATATACGTTGGAACGATTTCTAGATGAAAGAGAAATGTTGAAGAAATCATCTAAACAGCAACGACTACTTCAAAAGTTGCCGAGGGTGATTGCGGAGGAAATCAAGTTCGATGCAACTTCCGAGAATTCTTTGGGAAGAAATTGCTCCACTAGATAGTGCAAGCTGGAAATGGATTGGTGAAAAGCAAATTATGTAGATTTCTAACCTTAGTTACTTTCATGTCTTCATCTCAGGGTTGACTGTTGCCACTGTATTGTAAATAACATTACTTTTATATACCGGAAAACCATGGCTGCACTCTTTTGGATGAACCATGTCCTGAAATTGATATTTTCTGAACTACAAAGCTAAGTTTGATATGATTTAAGAAGAATCTTATAAAAATTAAAGCTTAGGTGTTCATTTGGGTAATGTTAAAGATGAAGAATTTATTTGGGTAATCTTAAAAATTATACTTATAAGCCAATGCAATTATGAGAGTATTTATATTATAATAAATTTATTTAATAATAAAAATTAATTTTAATAATATTTTTCTATTTTTATGTTTGAATTAGGGATATATTAATTTGGTTAAAGTTAAAAAAACATTTCATAAGATATTATTACGTTAAGTTCGATAATCTCTTAACACATTATAGCTCAGAAGCTTGGTACTATATGAATGTCAATCCGACAATTATTCTCAGCGGCGGAGACACATGCTTGGGTGGGCTCGTGTTCACCCTAAATTTTTTATTTTTTTTATTTTTTATGAATTAATATTTAAATTTTATAATGTGTGCCCACCATGAAATTTTGAGATTTTTATGATTTGTACCCACTCTCAAAAATATTTTAACTTGTGCCCACCTTAAAAAACATTCTGGATCCACCACTGATTATTCTCGTTAAAAATTTTCATATGTATTTTTGTCTTGCGACCTGTTGCAGGTACAAAACTCAAAATCATCTTTGTTCAGTGACATATAAGATTAAATCATCTATTCTTTACCACCCATTTGGATCTGAAACCCACTTATTCCTTATTATACCCACTCCACAACTCACTTATTATACTCACTCCACGACCCACTTCATATATTATATTCATAAGTATTAATTAAATAAATATAAACTAATATTTTTATGGAAAAATATAAAATATTTATCCTCTCGACTCCCACCATATTTCTGACATTATTCTAACTGACACTTAATTGAGCAAGATGAACTGAGTATAAAAAAATTGTAATTTGACAAAACAATAATAAAAAAATCTAACAACTAGCATTCAATTATTATAGAAAACATACCATATAGATTTGCTATTGATGAATTTTGTCCTCGTCCACTTCATACCCAACATGCCCCACCACCCAGGATCTAATTTATGTCTCTATCTCTGCCCACCACTCGCGAAACTTGTACACATCCTTGCTCGACTGGGTGCAAAATGGAGCGAATCCTCGTGAAACTCAACCCACTGACATCTCTAACTATATGTTTCAATATGTACATTATAGAAAATACTTTGATACACAAGCTTGTTTACACAAGTCTTTCAATTTTAGGATTTAGGTTTTAGGGTTTAGGAGTTTAGTGTGCAGGGTTTAGAATTTAAGGTTTAGTGTTAGAATTTAGAGTTTATAGTTTAGGTTCTATGGTGCTAAAGTTTGAGATTTATGTTTTAAGTTTTATAGAAGGATTTTGTAATATTTTTTTACATGGCTTGTGTATCAAAATATAACTCGTACATTATTATAATTATTACTATAGTATTTCTTTCATATTTTAAATAATCTTTAAATAAAATAACTTAATACTATTCTTCGAGATTTAAAATCGTGATTTATAAATTCAAGTACAATTCTTTTACGACTCTGCCTATAATCATTATAGGGCAAATTTGATAAAATATCGTGTTTGTGATGAAATATAATTATAGTTTATTTCTTCTTCACTCAATACCTTTCGTAATAATTAAATTAGGACAATATATATATATATGATTATAATTTTATTTTTCATATGGTTTAACTGCCGTTAATAATTTAATTCATACTAATTAATTAATAATTGATATAGTGAGATGAAACATTATGTTGGTCATACAAATAAATAACCTAACTAAAATACTTTTTGATTTATTCACTAGAAATACATTAGGTACATGACTTAAATAATGCTAGTGATAACCAAACATATTAGAAACAAAACACGACCACATTTGATGCCAAATATAACTAGCAACCAAACAATCAAATAACAAACAAGATTCAACGGTCAGTAACACTTCGAACCATCTTTTTAACACTTAACCCTTATTCAAAATCACACTCCTATAGATTTATTAATTGGTCGAGTGATTAAAGATGCTTATATTGTCTTATTTTATATAGGTTCAAATCTGACATTATTTTGAGAATATAATGATCATTGGCGTGAGTAAGTGATGCGTCTGCGTTCTCGAGGATGAGTTTGAGTCGATTATATTTTCCAATTGAATTAAAATACTCCGAATGATGTTGATGGAATGATTGATAAGGAAATGATTTATGGACTTGGTGATGGAAGATAGACTTAGAATCAGTTAAGGAGAACTAAGAGAAAACCAACACAATAGGTTAATGTTGACCCTTAATTTGTATGATTTTCTCGAAAGCTTTTTTCTCAAAAAGCTTCACGAAATGCTCCAAATCCACCACTAGCTGGGACCACACTAAAATCTTTACTCGTTCTCTTATCGTCGAAAAGTTCTCAACAAAAGCAAGCCTCTAGAAATAAATACAGTTACTTCAACATCAGAACACTTACTTTCCCAACCCAGCAACATAGATGGCGGATGGTTCAAAAGTTTTATATTTCGACATGTTTGTCCGTTTTGCACCTAATGTGATCCCCAAACTAACAAAAATTAATATAATCTTTTGACTTACGAATATCGTTGTTGACTGTTATGATATTGAAATGGTTGTTCACAAAGCTGACATGAGAATCTACGGTGCTGATTTGGTGGTTCATTATAAATAATGACATGGCAGATAGACTTAATTATTTTTTTAAAAAAATTCTAAGGGCTTAATTGATTTTTTAAAAAAGTTCAAATGCTTATTTAACCTTTAACAAAAAAATATAAAAGAAAATGGGCTTAAAGGGTATTTTTCCATAAATTCATACCAAATAATCAATTTAGTAATTCCAAAAAAACACACCTAATTTAACCCTCGTGATCCGATAATCAAAGAGGCAATACTTGAAATCATCATCTCAAGAGCTGCAAGAAAAGATAATTAATCGATGGAAATGTGACAAAATGCATACTTAAGGTTTTATGAAGGTTTTGTCATGATGATTCATTTAGTTAATTTGATCTTATTTCTATGTTATAGAATCAATTAGTTGTAATAATTAAATTCGACTCGAAGATTTAAAGTGTCACATCATGTCACAGAATTTTCATTATAAAACATTCATATTATAAAATCAATTAACATTTAGTTTTTACAAAACCATGAAGATTCGTTTCAACAACTTATAGATAAATTATTCATCTGATAAAAAAATTAGAGACTCGATTACATAAGGTCCATGAATACACAACATGTAGAACTAATGTTTTGATATAATAATTGAAAAATGTTTTGGACAAAGTTAAAAAGAATTCAAAATCATTTTCATGTCCAAACAACTTGAAATTATATTTATGGGATATTTCAAAAAGGTTTTAAGTGTTTTTCAAAGCTAAATTCAACAAAATCATCCACGCGTTTTGAAACGCCCCTAGGTGTTTCGATACGAGTCTTTACAGGGGTAAAACGTTTCGATACAACCTTGTCTGTTTCGAAACAAGCTTTAATCTAGGTGAGATTTTTTGCATAGCGTTTCGATACGACCACCGTCGTTTCGATACGCCTATGTGGCATTGACCTCAACGGTCATAAACCCCCAATGGCTATTTCCCAACTACCTTTTAAATGCAGGGCATTTTGATACGGGGACAAGCGTTTCGATACGGCCAAGGGCGTTCCGAAATGGGTACTGTATCAGACTGCAACGACTCTTTCTATTTCGAGAGTGTTTCGAAATAGGGTCGGGTGTTCGAAACGGGATGTTGCATAACTGCATTTATGATGGGAAATAAAGTCTCCAACGGCTCCAATTCAATCCCAACAACTAGTAACGGCTACAAACTCAATTAGGAGTATAAAAGGGACCTCCAAGCATCTAGTAATAGTTAATGCTTCAATTGTAATACAACATATGATCAAAATGTGTCTCAGTGCTTAAGTGTCAATTTATTGTATAGACAAACACTAGTGAGCCAAAATTGTTATATTTGCTCAAGTGTTTTAGGATTGGGTGAGAGCTTAATTGTGCAAACAAATACCTATTAGAGGGATTTGAGTTTGCTTATTTTTATCTCTTTGTAAAGAGGGTTTCATCAAGGCTTTGGGTAGAAAGCTTGATCGGTTTGTAAGGGTTTCCTCCTAAACCTAGAAAAGGGGACGAATCAATAGTGGATTGATTGGAAATCCTTAGTGGGAAGCTAAGGTAGTGGATGTAGACCTTGGATAGAAAGTTGAACCACTATAAATCATTTTGTCTTTATTCTTTTTAGCTTCCACGCCTCTTTCACCCAAAATTCCACTTCTCCACCACTTGGCGAACAAGAACGGTTGAAGGAATCGAGCACCATAAAACCCAACACAACCCACTAAATACAAGTATTGTACTATGATAAATAATTCTTGCTAGAATCTCGTATTGATAATGCTCCTCAAGCGCACGATCGATCTATCAACCTTCGCATAGAAACAATGATTCCGAACGCTAAGCTTACAAATCTTAGTGGTATATATCTACTTTATTATACTTCATGCTAATCATAAATATAAGCATGCAAACTAGTACAAGCAATAAGGCAAGAATAATCATCATGTGGTGCTACCATTACTCGTCTATAAACTGTAGGGAAACGTCGGTACACCCCATGGCACAACGGAAAAATTATCCGGAAAATTCCACTAGTGATCCATGTACGAGGAATGAATTTGGGGTGAAAATGGATGAAACATTACCTCAATTAAATCTGATATTCGCAAGGACGTAGGATAATCCAATTCTTTCAGCATGATGTCAAATCCAAGTCGTCACAATAGCGTTTTGACCTCTACGTAGTCCACCCGAATGAAAGGAACAATATTTTACTTCTCTAATTGTTAGGGAGCTTTTTCGCAAATAGGCATATCTTGCATGGTAGACCTTATGCTTTTATATAACATTCAAAACCCTAATCTTAATTGAATTCATATTTATTAAATATACAATATATTTAACCAAATATAATTAAATATGTAGAATCTAATTCTACTTCAATTAGGTTTCTTTATGGATATATATATTAATAATGTTTGATAATTACAATAATTATCTAGTATTAAAATATATAAAAACGAAATTATCTATATAATTACAATAATTATAATAATTTCGGTTTTTAGTAAAAATCAAATATATATATATATATATATATAAACTAATTTTGTGTACAAAAAGTTTGTACACATGCTATCTAGTTGATATTTGTTCGTTTCAATCATATGGTGGGACCCTTGTAGGTTCATGTAACGTTAGTAGTATTATCTAGAACAATTTTAATATTACAAGCAATGAGTGACATCTAGCAATACATCATTGCCACCTAAGTTACAAGAAGTCATGGTTCGACATAACCTCTTCGTGATTAACTCTTTTCATGTATTACATCCTTTTGTCCTTATATCTAGATTGGACACAAGTCATGAAATAGTCACACTTGTATAGTCCATCTAATATTTCTTGATATCATGAGTAGACTATTATAAACGAATAATTATGGTATCTCATATCAATTTATTCGAGCATGACCATGCATTTCTAGTATCACTCAATCAAGTGACCTATGATATTTCTCCTATTATGTAGGAGGGACAAATCATATCTTGATCAACCATATTTCGCTACATAGATTGCAACATATCTAATATCAGTCTTTATAGTGTAGTCAGTTATGACACCCGTTTGATTGTATCAAAATATGTTATTCACAATGTTGAAATAACGATGATCTCAAGTCTGAGGATCATACATGCAGTTATCACTATGAGAAATGTTGTGACTGTCACATAATAATTCAAGAAACATGCTCATAGTAGGTCAATCCAGTATGTCGTTCTCTAACACATTCTTATGTATTGATTTTGACATCTCCATGTCCATGACAACACTTTGTCATCAATCAACTACATATTAGTCTTAATATATTATTATTGTCCATGCCCACAATAATACTCGACTAAGGACATTTTAAGAATAACTATATTATTCTAAGGACTTTATTATAATTTAGTTTATTTATAAACACACAGAATAAGACTAGAATAATAATAATAATGACTTTATATTAATAAACAAGATAAAATAAGTATGTCTTTTACAACCATCTCATGATTGATCTTTGGGCAAATTCTAACAATCTCCCACTAGCACTAAGACCAATAACTCATGTATCTAATACTAAGAGACTTAGTGTGACGATCATGCTTTTGCTGTGTCAGAGGCTTTGTAAGTGGATCGACAATATTGTCATCCGTTGGTACTCTGCATATGTTTACATCCCCTCAATTGATGATTTCTCGAATGAGATGATAACACCTAAGTATGTGTTTGGATTGCTGGTGAGATCTGGGTTCTTTTGCTTGTGCGATGGCTCTGATGTTGTCACAATGTAGGTTTATAGCATTTGATATGTTAGGCACAATCCCTAGTTCATATATGGACTTTTTGATCCAAACAGCCTCTTTTGCAGCATCATTTACTGTAATATACTCGGCTTCTATTGTAGAATATGCTATTGTATCATTCTTTGAACTTTTATAATTAACTCTTCCTCACCTCCATACATAATGAATGTATCCTTAGTTCTTCTTAAGTACTTAATGATGTTTTTGACTACAACCCAATGACCTTCAACGGGATCTACTTGGTACCAAGCCAAATCCGCCACAACAAAGCTCAGTCAAGATACACTCGCTAGGTATCCAAATTTCAACAACCAAATGTCTACTCATCATACAAGCAACATGATCCCAAGGATCCCCTATTATTGCTAATAATCATCATATCATTAAATTATATTTACCAAGTTGTTTACAAATTATGAAGGAGTAATAACCATTCTCATTATTTAGCCATATTAGTCCACAATACAATATTACGAAGGCGTTAACAATATTTTAAGCAATGCTAGCTATCTCTCAACTTAAGTCAACATTATGGCTCATCTGACACATTGAGTAACGATGCTCACCCTAGGTACCGATACTTTCCCCCGTACTGGTACTGTACTTGAGTACCAATACTGAAACTCGTCTCGATGTTTCAAATTAAAATCTTGGCACTGGTATCACTCCTAAGTACTGATACTGACCCCCAATACCGATACTCGTTGCGAGTAGCGATACGAAAAATAAACTTTGATGTTTTAATAAAAACCTCAAGTATCGGTACTAGCCAGATTGTACCGATACTGGATGAACAGGGTACCGATACTGCTTGAAGATAATATCAGTATGCCTCTCACAAGTTCATATATCTTCACAAAATAGAATGTTACAAGGCTTTATTCGATTCCTAAAGCTTGTGAAAGCCATTAGGGTTTGTTTACTATCGTTTTTAAATCACTTAACAACAATTATTGAGATTTATTCATTTAAATAGAGAGTCTATTAATTTCAAAAAAGTGTATATCATCAAGCACAAAAGGATCACAACATTGCAATGAATCGATCATCGATAATTATACGAATATCGAGTGACCGTGCATGATCCCTAAAGTTCATACGAATAATGCCATATCCTTAAACATAATCATACATCTTATAACTACCAATTTCCATAATCCATCCTCTAATCATGCTCATTATCTCAATACCTAACTTGCAACCACTAACAAGCAAAGTAATCAGACTTATGATGCTCATAAAGCATTTTAGAGTTCGAAGTATACTAACATCGAGCACTATTGTAACGCCCCGGTTTAGGGGTCAGGTGAAAAATAATAATTTAATATTAATTCTGGGTCCGGTTTTGTAATTAAAAATAATTTTGGGCCTCGGGTTTTAAGACAACAAAATTTAGTTGGACCATATTCTTTTTAAACAAGCCCACATGGCCATGGGGGGGGGGCACCTATTGTGGTTTTCCTTTTTATTTAAGGGTATTTAGGTCTTTGGACCTTTAGTTTTAAACCAACCTAAATAATGATTTTATTTTTTCAGCCATCTTCTTCCCCACTACCCATTTTTCAGACAAAAGAAACCTCTCCCCCTTTGGAGCACTATTCCATTCATAACTCACCCAATCTTGAAGGTTTTTCGAAGGTAAGGTCGTTTTTGAGTTGCTTTCATTATCCTCAACTAGCACATACCTTTATTTTCTAGAAAACTCATGATTTTGGTGATTTGGGGGTTTTGAAATTTTGATTAAAAATGTCATTTTTGACACCTTTAACTTAGGTTTTTGATCTCTAAATGATATATGAGTTGTTTTCAATTTAAAGGGTCCAATGGGTATAATTTTTATGAAGTTTTGGGGTGTTTCCCGGAATGGGGTTTTGGGGAGGTTTTTGGGAGGCTTTAAGTTGAGTTTTGGGGGTGTTTTATGTGAATATGAGAGGGCTGATGGATAGGCTACATGTAAGGGAAGTTTTGGAGACTTTAGGGAGTAGTTTGAAGGATGAAATCAATGGTTTTAAGGGTTGCTTAAGGGCTGCTCGGAAATTGGTATTTTGGGCTTGTTTTCAATGTGAAAATTGAAGTCTTGTGCTTAGTATATTATCCGGGTTGAGTATTTTAGATCATGGACTGACTTGAGGTTATTTGCTTGGTGTTGGTTTGGCTAGAGGCGAGAATTTTGGTTGGAGAAGCTTCGGGGACAAATCCGGGGATTTCGGAGTCTTGAGCTCGGTCTTCGATCTTCTCTTGGATAGTAACGGTGAGTAGATTCATTGGTTTGTACTTTGTGCTTGATATGGACTCCTTTGGGGTTTGAGTAGAACCTTGAGAGGTTGCCTAAACCCGTGTGTAAGTCTCCCTACTCATAAGTTGTTGTGACAAGTTGATTGTATATACATTGTGACCATTGAATGCATTTTAAGTTGTCAATGTTGTAGTCGTGTTGAGTTCGTGCCTCACGTGATGGTGGTCTAAACTACGGTGATGTGTAGTCCCGCCGGTAGTGACTAGTAGGGTAGTACTTTGATGTGTATTCCCATTGTACATCCACTAGTCGAAACGGTGATGTGTAGTCCCACCGTATGTGTATGATGGTTGTGCTTGTGCAAACCATGTGTTGTTATGAGATTAACCCTTGTGCATCCATTGCTTTCTTGCATATAAATCGTGTTTTGGAAAACTACATGTTGTGAATTGTAGAGCCTCTCTCACTAAGCTAGTTGCTTATGCTCTTTGTTTCCAACGTGCAGATCGTTAGAGTTCGGGAGGCGAGCGGGCGAAGGAGGAGCTTTTGAGGGTTCTCAAGCAAGTTTAAGTATGGTTTGCTTTTTGTAATAATGCCTAGACAATGGGGTGTAGAGTGTAGGAGTTGGGGTCAAACTCCTTAGGAATTTATGTTGAGTATGTTAAACTCAAGGTTATGTTATGCTTTGCTTCTTGGTTTGCTATTTATGCTTGATATGATGCTTATGTGAACGTGCCTTATTATGTGTGTTGTTGGCCTTGTATGCCTTATAATTGACTATCCTTTGTGAGGAGTTCATGCTTGTTAAGTATGCACTTTTGGGTGAAATTGCATGAAGCTTTGTTTCGTATGAATTTCATTTGATTAAATGCCTCACATGTTAAATTGTGATTGTGGTTTGGTGTATGTATGTTGCTTGTGCTTAGGGGAGTCCAATAATGCATTTAGAGTTGGGTTAAGGGTCACTTGTGCAAAAATCGTGGAGTTGCAGTGCAGGGGGTATCGATACCCTAGCTAGGGTATCGATACTGTCTTGCCCAAAGGCCTCAGATTTTGCCTCGGGTATCAATACCCTAAGGGTATCGATACCCTCCAAACTCTCTGTAATTTGGATTTGGGGGGTTAGAATAGAGCGTATCGATACGAGGTCCCGAGTATCGATACGGATTTATTTTGTTGACCAAGGAAGGTTGACCGAGGAAGAGGGTATCGATACCCCTGGTAAGGGTATCGATACGGTCATCTGGTGTTGACTTCCTGGGTTGATCTAGAAGGGGGGGTATCGATACCCCTGGCAAGGGTATCGATACTGCCTGCCTGTAAACTTAAAAATGGACTGTTCATGCATGGCCGGAGTTCGAATGAGTCTTCCTTGTATGTTTCCGCTGTTGTGAATCACTTAGGGTTTAATCATCCTCTAGACAAGATAAAAAAAAGTAGGGTTGCTAACCGAGGGGGAACCCTTTGGGTTTCGCTTCGGTTTTCCCCGTGTGGCTCACTCGGACCGGTCATCCGACCAGACCGGGACGAGGGGGTTACAACTATAGACTAAATCCTTATTCAAGCTTACCGACCACTCCTCTTGATCCGATATTCGAGCCCAAATATTCCACATGTGAATAAAAATACAAGATATATTAATTAACCACATAATCTAACTAACCTGTAAAGTCAAACATGGGAAGACAACTTATTGGGTTCAAATTTGGTGCATCCAACTGTAGAAACAGACTGAGGTCGACAAAAACCCCCAAGTAAGATTCTCTAGAAAAAATCAACTCTGGGTCAACGTCAACAGTCAACACAGTTGGTCAAAAGGGTACCGACGATCTGGTGCGGTGCAGGGTAGCATGGTGCACCTGCCTAACTGTAGCTAGTGCACGTTCATGTGCAGGCGACGACGCGTGGGGCGCATCGACACCTGGACGACATCGACAATCTCCAAACTGACACTTCTTAAGCTAAGAAACTTTGTGGTGGCCTCGTCTTGCGATGGCGGGTGGTGGTTCATACCAGTTAAAAAATTCCAAATTTTCTTAAGCTTCACCTCGACAAACGATGGTGGCAACGGTGACGAAGGAACCACCGAGTGACTCTTCTCGTCGAGCTGAAGACGATGGCGGCAGCAATGTCACCTATAATGGTTTGGAAGATGGTAGATCGGGGTTTAAAACCCTTCCCAATTTTCTCTCTCCTTTTAATATCTTCTTCCACTTTTTCTCCCACTCACTAGCCACTTTATTTCAAATATCACAATTTCCAACAAAATGGATAAAGTAATTAATAAACACATATTTTCCTCCCTGTTTTTACTTTAGACTCAAATTTTGATCTTTATTCAAATCAGTCCTCATTTCCATTTAAATGGGCTTCCAAATTTTGAATTCCCATACTTTAACCCATATTATAAAAATTCATAACTTGAATATAAGATTCAAATTACTAACCCAAATTCGGGTTGTTACATTAGTTACCTCTATTAATCTCTTAAAAGTGTAAGTAATTCATTTAACACTAGTTTTATTAGTGACATAGGTTCATAGTCTTGCCAAGCTAAAGAGAAAGGGAAACGTGAAAGGAGTTGATCAAGGAGTTGCATTTCAAGAATTTTGCATAATGTAGTACATTTGCAACTTTGAAATGCTTCTTTCTTTCCATAAATATAACGACTTTTCATGGTATTGTGCATGTTGGGAGTTGTATGCTAAACTTGATTCGATGGGTCAAATTGATCGATTATTGTTAATCATGGTGTTAAATAACCATGGAATACACACATATACCTTGGTAAACTTTGGTAATCACTAGGGCCTTAAAATAGATGCTTGAGACTAGTATAAGATGATTTTCATGGCTAAAAAAGTATTTTATAGGCTTGAGTACTTGTATCAGATCATCCCATATCGATATTGTATGGACATATACAAAAATTGGGTTAAGTTGTGAGTGAGTATCATTATTGCCTTCAAAGAGTATCGATATTATTCATCTAGTACTGAAACATCAATACATTTTTTGATATCAATACTCAAGTCAAATATCAATACCCATATAGCTAGTGTCAATACTCAAATAGTAATATCAACACTGATTTTATCTTTTAAAAATATCGAGACATATTTTAGCATATGTACCCAAGGTGAGTATTGATACTCATTACATTAATACAAATATAATAGAGCAGTATCGATATTGAAGCACCGTTGAAATCATCAAATGATTATTTGATACCGATACTCATATGTGAGTATCGATACTCATAGTTGAGAAAAATCATCTTTAGAGGAAAATTACTAGAGCTTCTTAATAAGGTGGTGAATGATTTGTTAAGTCTTATAGGTATTCATAAGATAATAAATGTATAAAACACATTTATGCATAATGTACTTAGTCAATAGAACCTAGGTTGATTAGAGGTGGTGTGGTAACTAGTGATAAGCCTTGCTTTGTTCAAATTGTGTGTTGAGTGTTGTGTTGCTTTTAGGGAACTTGTGATTTGCTTGTGCTTGTTATGAGATCCGAATACCCAATTAGTTGTACTACAATACCTTTTGAAATTTAGGAGATGTTGTACCTAATGTTGGGTGATCCGGAGTACAGTTGTAA
Organism: Hibiscus tridactylites; assembly: GCA_958450335.1. NCBI lineage: Eukaryota > Viridiplantae > Streptophyta > Magnoliopsida > Malvales > Malvaceae > Hibiscus > Hibiscus tridactylites. The sequence goes on from OY288275.1 coordinate 53,579,235, forward strand.
TATACAATATGTCGTGTGATCCAAGATGTTGTGTGTTTTCAGATATTGTGTTGATAACATGTTGTATTTTTCTTGTGATGTTAAGCATGTTGATATATATATATAATGCCCATAGACAATTGAGTACACTTTCCTTATTGCTTATACCTGTTGTAACACTCTTAAAATTGGTCTAGTAATTTTTTGAGTTTTGATGACTAGAAATAATTTTATAACGCTCGGTTTAAGCTTGCAATCTTTCAGTTAGTTTTGAATCAAATATAGATTAGTCAGATTTTAACTGATCATTTTCTAATTAAGGTGACTAAAATGAAGGTTTATGAAAAGCTTTTAAAGTTTTATTTTTGCATGACAAATAAGCCATTTACTCTTACATTGCTTTGTCACCATGATAGGTGACATGTGTTCATAATAAGTATATTTTTTACTAAAGAAAAATGGATATTATCAATTACAAGGGATTTATCCCACATTTACTATAGGTAGGAAAAGAGAAAGAAAATTGAGAATTTAAGTCATCTTCTTCAAGTCTCCCATGCCATTGATGAAAGCTTGTCATGAACCCTAACTCCTTACATTCAAATTCCTCACAAATTAGCCATCATCCTTTCAATCCAACTTCATATTTGGTAAGTATAGTCTCTTAGCTTTCATTTGGTATTAATTTCATTCAATTTAGAGCATATGTGTTCACAAACCCCTAATCCTTAAAGTTGAGATATTTCGATATTAAGGATCCATATGTGAAATAGGATTAATTTTGAGCTTCATAGTAATTCTCTATGATTTTAGGGCTTTGGTAGAACAATGCCTAATCTCTTTAAGTTAGGGATTGAATGTCATTTAGAGACTTGAGTTCCATGTATTCTTGGGAGGCTATGATACGGATGGGGCCCCATATACGTGAACGTTGAGCTTGCGGAAGCGGATAAGGATGTTGGCGCGAATGTTGATGGAGAATGATGGATCGGTGAAAAGATGGCTGCAGATAGGCGATGACGATGTAGATGGAAGATAGATGGATAAATTGTCCTTGAAACCCTCTTGATTGCAATTAACCAAGCAGGCAACCTTAAGCGACTCTAACCCACCCTCCTAGATGCAGTTACCTAGGCAATCAGGAGTGTGAAGATCAACAACAAATTCTGACGAACTTGAAGAATCACTTCTAAAATAAAGAACACAAGTTATACTTATTGCAAGTATGAACTCAAAAGAGAACTTTTTTAACCATTCAAATCTTAATTACAATGTGGTTGAAGCCTCCTTATATAAGCCTGGGAGAAATTCTAATCCTAATCAACTTAAGGAATTAAATACAATAAATAAATGTTGAAATATAATATCCTAATTACATTAACTTCTAATAATAAATAAATACAGAAAATAAAATCCTAATTAAATAAATATGATTATAATAGATATTGCAGAATCCTATATTGATTTAAATTACAAATAATCAAATAAAATCTTGAAAATTCGTAATTATCTAAAAATCTCATATTAATCCCGTATAGGAATTTCTGCATGTGTTGTCTTTGCTAAAATAGACGTATCTTGAGTTCTAGATGTTCAATTGAGGCGTTTCAAGATTTGTTGGAGAGCTAATTGACAGCCGGATAAGTTTCAAGAAGACACGTCGACCCATAAATGCCTGAATCTCATCCAAAAAGGGGTCTCAAGTTGACCGACGTTTCTAACTTGCAAAATAGTTTTAACTTCTTTTCCAAGATGATTAGTTTCACCCCTCCCATGCATGTATAAGGCTATTTTGATGATATCATTTTTTTAATTTCACGTTGGAACAATTCTTGATGGTAGACTCATTAATTTGGCAATGGATGCTAGGGGGATTCAAGCTCGGTTTAGTAATCTGTGAGGCTCCGTAACTTTGGTGAGTGTAGTTTCAAGTCCTGAAATGATTCTGTATCATTCCATTGTATTATCTTTGTTATAATTATTATGTGAAGCATGTATTTGTGTTAAGCTCAATTAGGACACAATTGGATGACAACCTATTTGAATTGGTAAGTTTATAACTTTTATGTTATGTACATGTTTAAAATGTTTATGGCTTGCGTTATGATTTAAGTTAAGATACAACTCTAAGAAGTCATATGTTCATCCATATGAATTAGTAAGTTAAGATAATTTTTTGGTGTTTAAACTTTGTTAAGTAAATTAAGTCATACATATGCATCTATGATAAGTATTATGATCTTGTAATCTTTGATATAAGTGTGAATTAAGTTAAGTTACAATGTAATATGAAGCTTTAAGCTCATTTTCGAAAGTAGGATAAGCCGAAGTGTAATCTATATTGATGATTTATAAGATGAGCCATGTAAAAGCCATTGGATAATTAAGTAAGGTTTGGATATAATTGTCATGCATAGAGTCCGTTTGAGCTCATGTTAGGGTTTGGATTACAATCCTTATTTGACGATAGTAGGAGGGATGATGTTGCTGGTCATTGGCGACAATAAGAGGGAGACCATTCTCAGTTAATTTGGAAACAGTTGAAGAAGAGTCATGTATCCATAACTAATTATAATTCAATGGGCTAAATGATGAAAATTAGATGCTATGATACAAGTTTTGGCAAGAAAGTTATATGTTATGATACAAGTTTTGACAATAAAGTTATATGTTATGATACAAATTTAGCCATGAAAATTATATGCTATGATACAAGTTTTTCCATGAATGTTATGTGCTGTGATATTGATTCTTTCCATGGAGGTTCATGTTATACTATGTTCATTATGTGTCATTTGTCATTCAAGCTATATAAGCTTACTTTGTTTCATTGCATCCATTTTCGGGCAATTAAGTTTTATATAGTTTCAAGATCGTGTTTAGAGTTGCAAGTCACTCTTGTCAAGTTTTTCGAGTAAAGTATCTTTGCTAAACTCTTAGGTGATGGCATATGAACTAAGTATTTTGTTTTACATAAATGATCATATGTGTTTTGTGGTTAAGATGATCTTAGTTAAAAACTCTTGTAAAGAGTAAGGTTTGTTTAAATGATGTTAAGGCTAAATCTTTTATGGAGATTGAGTATGCTAGTTATAATTAAGGATTAAGTATGGCATGTTTAAAACATGCCATGACAAGTTGGATGCTATGTTATGATATGATTTGCCATTTATATGCAAAGTATGGTAAGTTAATGATAGATAAACCATTGAATGACCCTAAGTAGTGATATATTTGTCTTTAAGAATGAACTAAGGTAATGTTTTATGCATTTAACTAGTGTAAATATGCTTTGCATTCTACTAGTATAAGTATGCTTTGCATTTTAACTGGTGTAAGTGAACTTTGATTTTAATCGATGTAAGTAAACTTCTGAATTTTAAGCTAGCTTAATCTTTATAATTTTGATTAGTGTTAGTTTGTTTGAAATTAATGCTTGACTTTGTTATTGAAACATACCCTAAAATGTCAAAATATGACCTAAAACCAGTAAATAATTAGTTTAATAGAAATTTTTAGCCAAGTCCTTAAACTTTTAAGAAATTACTCTTTAATCCCTCAACTTTTAAAACTTTGCAATATGGTCCTAAATGACTTAATCAGTTATTAGATCACCTTTAACCTTTTAATAATGCTTTAATGTTTGACTTATGTTTGAATGATAAAGTTTATGATTTTGGTGACATCCCTGACTCAACTTTCCACTAGACCGGGTAGGGAGTGTTACACTCGTATTTTATGCTTATGTTTCTGAAATGTATAAAGTGTGATATAGTAGAAATTTGCCACTGAGTTTGTAAAACTCAACGTTTGGATGTTTCCATTCACAAGTTAGTAGACCTGGTTCGTGTATTCATATGACCTTATAGTTTTTTGGTCTGTAACTCTATTACTTCTACTATTTTTATATAGGCATAATGTCAAAAATTGCCCCTACAATTTTTGACAAGACAATCACTTCAATACATATTTTTCGAAGTACTTAACCCCCAACATTTCATTTTGGTTCAAAACGCTCCCTCCGTAGATGAAAATTCACTACAAGAAAAAGCACTTTTAGTGACAATGAAAATGGTCAAACATTTCATTTTGGTATTATGCCTTTGATATACAATGTTTTATAATTCGGAGCTTCGATTTTGAAATTTGATTTAAATTTATGTTAACTTTCTGCTCGCTAAATCTTTCACGAGTATGTTTTGAATGTCTTGACCAAATAAATGATTTGGAAATTTTGGTTGGTAACTTCGGTGTTCAAATGTAACACCCTAAATTCGCTGGTTGGGTAAGGTCGAGATTAGAGTGTTATAATTTTTGTTCGTATCTATAATTTTTTATAAGTTGCTTGGTTGAATTTTTGGCATAATGCCAAAAAAATGTCCCTAATGTTTGACTGATTTGTCATTTTGGCCCATATTCTTTTTTGAAGCAATTTAGCCCTTAATGTTTCATTTTGGGTCAAAATGGCCCCTCTATGGATGAAAATTGTTAGTCAACAAATGGTAAATGGCTTGAAATGACATGGGAAACCCACATGGCAATGCACGCCGCGATAGCAGTGTTATATACGCAAATATATTGACTTTACAAAATGACACATCAATCAAAACATAATTTTATAAAATTGTATACAATATAAAATATTTTTTTCTTCAAACGTGTCACTCTGCCAAGTCATTTCAAGTTATTTATCGTTATTTTACTAATAATTTTCATTCAATGAAGGGCTATTTTGACCCAAAATGAAACGTTGATGGCTAAATTGCTTCAAAAAAGAATAGGGGTCAAAGTGAATATTCAGTCAAACGTTAGGGGCATTTTTTGACATTATGCCAAAAAATTTAACAAATATTTTTATATAATGCTATTTTATTATTCAATAAACTTTAATGATTAGGATCGGGTAGGTCTGTTGTGCTGCATGTTAAAATGCGTCTATAATACGGCAGCACCTGTTTTCCTAGTTATAGATTACCAAACAATTCAAACAGGTTTTGGTTAACATTTTCAGTTGTCTAATGGAATGTTATACCCCAAAACTGGGTTTTTTTCTAACATTTTAGGTGTCGAATTAAATGTTTCCCTTTGAACTTAGAAAGTGAAATATGTTTGTAACATTTTAGGTTCCCTAACCACTCAAACTGCTTTATGGTAATATTTTAGGCGGCGAATGAAATGTTTCACTCAACTTAAAAAGTTTAATATCTCGGTAATAATTTAGGTTCTCCAACACCAAACCGAATGTAAGTAACATTTTAGGTGTCGATCCCGAAACTGAATTTCATTAACATTTTAGAGTCAAACTGAATGTAGGTAACATTTTAGGTGCCGACCTCGAAACTGAATTTCATTAACATTTTAGAGTCAAACTGAATGTAGGTAATATTTTAGGTGCCAACCCCGAAACTAAATTTCATTAACATTTTAAGGTTTGAACCCCAAACTAATTTCCGATAACATTTTGGATTCAGAATGCAAAATTGATTTTCAGTAACATTATAGGTCATGAACCCCAAACTAAATTTTAGTAACATTTTAAATGTCTAACCTAAAACTTGTTTTTGGTAACATTTTAGGTGTCGAACCCCTAACTAAATTTCATTAACATTTTAGGTGATGAACCCAAACTAATTATCGGTAACATTTTAGGTATTGAACCCTAAACTAGATACCGATAACATTTTAGGTGTCAAACACCAAAATGATTATCGATAACATATTAGGTTTCGAACCCCAAACAAAATATCGATAACATTTTAGGTGTCGAACCCTAATTTTACCCTTACAAATCTTCTATAAATACTTCTACACTTACCATATTTTGCATAAATTCTTATTTAAAATTATGGCAAGATTTTCTACAACCGTTTTCTTTTTAGGAACACACATCTACACTCCATTCAATAGCAACATCAAGATGGATGATTTGTTTGAGTTGATTTCCACAACAATTGGCAAATCAACAAGGAAGAAATTGTCTTCATTGGAAGCCAAAATCCCATTGATGAGCCTAGCCCTGAAGCTCATTACATGCTAAAGATATGTAATGCAAGCGACCTTCGCAAGATGTTTAGGAGATACAACCATGTAGCGGGTACCAATATCGAGTTGTATGTAAATTTTTATGAAGATGTTAGTTCATCAAGAATACTAGGAGGTTCTCGACCTTCCATAGACAAAGACATGGTTTGTGTACGTAATTCTAGGAGACAACATGAGAAAGAACAAATAATTGAGGAATTGAACATCAAATCTGATATATCTATAGACTACGACATCATGGAAACAAACTCTTCTTCCATTCATTTTAACTGAGCTAAGCTAGCTTTAGTAGCAATGAACCATGTATCAAATTCAATATCGTACCTTTTAATCTAATCAAATTTTATGTTGTGTTGGTGATCATATTTCTCAGCACACATTGGTTCCTCGAATAAATGTACCAAATGTAATGTGATTTTGACAAATTAATCAAAGTTGAGTATATCTTTAAACATGTTCCACGTCGTTTTAGCATCAATAAGTATCGATACTATACTTCGCATTTTGATACTCTTCAATATGAACCTAAAATCTTACAGCATATGGTAATATTTAAGGTGGTCGTTCTTGTTTTAAGTATCGAACCTCTTATATACATTTCAATACTCCCAAACATATGAACATGTAAATATACATGAACGTGAACATTATACACGACTAGTATCAAAACTGTACAAGAATGGGTACATTTTATACGTTTGAGTATCGAAAGTCTTAGTTATGTTACAGCTAAGATTCCTGACACGAGAAGACACGTCAGGCACGTATAGCAGCGAATTCTGATAATAAGATGACGTGTCAGCGATGTGCATAAGAGATTCCTAACATGGGTCGTGTCAGAGTACAACTTTCCTTCAGGTTACTTTCACGATATGTTTGGATTTCTTACTAGTTGTGTTGTGACTTGTGAGTATTTCATATTACATTGATGATAAGCAAGCAATTGTTAGTTTCCAAACATATTCTAGCATTGTTTGTTTGTCAGAAGGTAAGTTGGATCATGTTCATATTTGTAGATTAAAAAATGTATTACAACATAACACAACCATGAAATAATCAAAACAGAATTGTAGAACATCGCTTGGAAAGTAAGTGAAGACCAATCAAAAGCTTGGGAATGTTAAAAAAGTTTGGTTTCTAGAAAAATACCTTTGATTCCAACATGCAAGATTTTATTGACCTAAGTTTACGATATTCTAACATCAACGGAAAAATTTGAAAGCCCCATCAATAATATCAACCAAAATTTCAACATCAACTATCATCCATGGAAAGTAAATGGAAACCAAACAATACCAAGGGTATTCTAACATAATTAGGGTTTTCAAAAATACACCTTTGCTTCCGCTAGGCTCTAAGTAGACTTGGTTTAGGGTTCATGTAAAAATTTAAACAAAATAATTGGAAAATCTGAAAAATCAATCAATAATGTCAATCATATTTTCAACATCAACGGTCATTCATGGAAAGTACATGAAATCCAAACAAAAGCAAGGCTATTTTTAAAAAAATAGGGTTTCCAAAAATACCTTCAATGCCTGTAAATTCAAATTAAATTGAATTGGATGAGGAGATGATGTATTGAAGTTTTATTCGTGAAAGGATAAAGTGAAAAGTCCTTGAATTTAAAGATTTTGAACTGAAGGAATGGAGGAATCTAATCGGTTTGCACAACTGAGTGAGAGAAGAAAAAAGGGGATTAATTTTTTGGCTATGACCTTCCAACTTTGATATATATACTCCACGTTAAGTAGCGGAATTGGGTCATAAGTTTCGCTACTTTTAGTAAAAAAAGAAGCGGGGACAACAATCCAAAAAGTTATATATTTGAAATTTAAAACCAAAAATGTCAGAATTTAAAGTTCAAATATTTTTAATGCATCGAAACTTAGATACCAGTTCTGAGACGTTATAGCAAGCACTGCAACATAAGACATTTAATCACTACCGAAACTTTTGAAATAAATTTTATGCAAAATGGTCAAATTTATTAATCTAACAACAACCATTCTCGAAATGTTGAATAAAAGTTCCAATAAATGTTGCAACTACAATCTTAGGGTTTTCGAAAATACACATTTGCTTCTGTTAGGCTCTGAGTAGACTTGGTTTAGGGTTCATGTAAAAATTTAAACAAAATAACTGGAAAATCTGAAAAATCAATCAATAATGTCAATCATATTTTCAACATCAATGGTCATTCATGGAAAGTACATGAAATCTAAACAAAAGCAAGGCTATTTTTAAAAAATTAGGGTTTCCAAAAATACCTTCGATGCCTGTAAATTCAAATTAAATTGAATTGGATGAGGAGATGATGTATTGAAGTTTTATTCGTGAAAGGATAAAGTGAAAAGTCCTTGAATTTAAAGATTTTGAACTGAAGGAATGGAGGAATCTAATCGGTTTGCACAACTGAGTGAGAGAAGAAAAAAAGGGATTAATTTTTTGGCTATGACCTTCCAACTTTGATATATATACTCCACGTTAAGTAGCGGAATTGGGTCATAAGTTTCGCTACTTTTAGTGAAAAAAGAAGCGGGGACAACAATCCAAAAAGTTATATATTTGAAATTTAAAACCAAAAATGTCAGAATTTAAAGTTCAAATATTTTTAATGCATCGAAACTTAGATACCAGTTCTGAGACGTTATAGCAAGCACTGCAACATAAGACATTTAATCACTACCGAAACTTTTGAAATAAATTTTATGCAAAATGGTCAAATTTATTAATCTAACAACAACCATTCTCGAAATGTTGAATAAAAGTTCCAATAAATGTTGCGACTACAATCCTAGGGCAGGTGCTACCAACTTGAATACACGTCTATATCCTCTTAATCCTCTTCCCATTGAAGAAGTTTTTTATCTTGAAGCTCATAAACCTTTTTTCCAACAACAACAGTCTTAAGAAGGTAAGCAAGTTCATAACAAGAAAATTTTTGTACTTTTATGTAACTTAATTTCATGTAACGCTTCAGTTATTTTATATTCATTTACTTAGGTGCCGAAGTATACTCATCATGAAAGTTCCGAGTGCAGTAGGTAATGCTAAACTAGAAGGAGATAGTGTGGAGAGTTCAAATAAAATCGTTGGCATGACATTTGCGTCACGTGAAGAAGCATGATAATTTTATAAGGAATACGCAAATCAAAATGGATTTAGTGCACGTCGTGGAACAAGTTGAGTTGCTACAAATGGAAATAAATACTAGCAAGAGTTTTGTTGTTCTAAAGAAGGGAAAAGGAAATCAAAAGTAGATGAGGCAAAGCGTTCATGCGCTCCACGTCCACAAACAAAGACCGGTTGCAAGGCTGGAGTAGTGGTCCATGCAAAAGATCCTGATAGTTGGGTAATAACATTGTCTAATATTAGCGCCAGTGATGTTCCCATAATATTGCATTGCTCCCGCATTGAAGTCTGCAAACCATGATGCTATGGTAGTTGGATTTTGTCCAAGAGTACTCTACTATTAATAATGGTTGCTATTTACAATCGAGAACAATTTATCAACAAAGAAATTTGGCATAAACATTTTATAAGATGGTAACAAAAAACATACATTAATAATACAAGGCATAAAGGCCCGATGTTTACTGTTTTGTTTCGCCTCCTTGAGAGTCTCGAACAAGAACACGATATCAATAATCTTGCAACGTTATAAAACATTAATGAACAAATAGCAAAATAGGTTCCAAATGTTTCATATAATTTCAAGCCATAGGCGATATTTATTAGACTAACCGTATTGTCGAGCCATGCATCGGGTTGTAACGTATCCATATTTATAATCCCGGTATAAATGCTCTTGAGTGTATTGACCCCATAGTTTCATACAAACATTGTATTATGTTTTTGATTTTATATTTCACAATAGGAAAAATTAAAGTTATACAGTTGAAGACTTACTTTTGCGCCAATAGTGTATTCCATAAATAATCACAGTAGGCTCGTTCTGCTTTACGAAGCCCATCATGTATAAAAACATACGAATATGTCTTTAACTCGCCATCTTCAACCTTTCACAAGAAAGATATGATGGTAACCGCGATAATCATAAATTATGTAAATGAAAAAAATCACAACTGTAGGAATATACTTGCCGATTAGGACTCTAATATTTAATTCTTTCTAGGACTCTAATATTTAATTCTTTCTTCCTGCAGATTTGTATATACATAGTTTACTTGTATTAGGACTTTAACTTTATCTATACTCTTGTATAGATTAACAAGGAGTCCTAGAGTCCTACTTTAAGTTAGCCTTATCCTGGTAAGAGTTTTACCTAACATAGGAGTTTTATTATTAGTCTAATTCCAACTCTTGTAGCCTATATTCGACAGAATTTTTCTTCTGTCCATCTTAATATCTTACATGGTATCAGCCTAAATTACATTCCTGGCAATTTTTTTTCTGTTTTTTTTCGACAGAATTTTTTTTTATTCTTCCTCTTCTAGATTTTTTTCCCTCACCACCCGATAATTTTTTCCATCTCATCTAGCCTCGTTTATTTTTGTCCTACCTTTCCCACGTGACGAACTCAAATTCCTCTTCTGTCACTTCAGCCCTTGAAATTTCATCCTCCATTAATGATTTTGCAAACATTACTATTACTCACCATCGGTTAAATGGCCACAATTACCTCAAATGGTCGCAATCTATGAATATTTTTCTCTCAGGGCATGAGAAAGTTGGGTATGTTACAGGGGATATAAAGCAACCAGCTGCTTCCTCGGCCGCTGAGTTCTCCAAATGGCAAAGAGAGGATAATACCGTCAAGATGTGGCTCTTAAATTCCATGGCACCAGACGTCAGTAAGAATTTTCTTCTTTATCGGACATCTGAGGCGATCTGGAATGTTGTCAAGGACACCTATTCCAACACAAATAATAACTCCGAGTTATTTCGGTTAGAGAGTCAAGCATTATCCCTGAAATAAGAAGATATGCATGTCACTCTATACTATCATACCCTAAATTCTATCTGACAACAACTTGATCTCTACGAAGAGATTTGATGGGTAGATCCAGAAGATGATGTTCTATATCAGCAAGCCATCTCCAAGAAACGAATCTTTCAGTTTCTTTATGGGCTTAATTCATACTTTGATGAGGTACGAGGTAGGATGATTGGGAAATCTCCACTTCCATCTATTCAAGAAGTGTTCTCTAATGTCCGACAAGAAGAGAGTCGACGCCTTCTGTAGAACTAATGTTTTGATATAATAATTGAAAAATGTTTTGGACTGATTTAAAAAGTATTTAAAACATTTCTAAAGTCCAAACAACTTGAAATTATGTTTAGGGAAGTTTTTAAAAGGGTTTTACATGTTTTTCAAAGCCAAACTTCACAAAACTGTCCAGGCGTTTCGAAACACCTCAGGGCGTTTCGATACGGGAATTTCAGTAGCAAAAACGTTTCGATACTCGTATCGAAACGAGCATTCCCTGGATAAGATTTTTGCCTAGCGTTTCGAAACTGGCTATGCCATTTCGATACGTCTACGTGGCATTGACCATAACGGTCATAAACTCCAACCGCTATTTCCCAACTAACTTTTAAATGCAGGTTGTTTCGATACGGGGACATGCGCTTCGAAACGCGTGTTTTGAAACGGGCTACAGCGTTTCGATACGGGTCCACGTCAGACTGCAACGACTCTTTCCACTTAAAGGGTGTTTCGAAACGGGTTCGAGCGTTTCGAAACGGAGAGCTGCATAACTGCATTTATGGTGGGAATTAAAGTCCTCAACGGCTCCAATTCAATCCCAACGGCTAGAAACGACTATAAACTCATCAAGGAGTATAAAAGGGACCTCCAAGCATCAAGTAAAGGCTAATGCTCATATTGTCAATCAACAGATGATCAAGAATTGTCTTAGTGCCTAAATTGTCATTTATTGTATAGACAAACACTAGTGAGCCAAAATTGTCAAATTTGCTCAAGTGTTTTAGGTTTTGGGTGAGTGCTTTAATTGTGCAAACAAACACCTATTACAGGGATTTGTGTTTGCTTTGTTTATCTCTTTGTAAAAGTGGGTTTCAATCAAGGCTTTGGGTAGAAAGCTTGATTGTGTATAAAGGTTACCTCCTAAGCCTAGAAAAGGGGACGAATCAATAGTGGATTGATTGGAAATCCTTAGTGGGGAGCTAAGGTAGTGGATGTAGACCTTGGTTAGAAGGTTGAACCACTATAATTCATTGTGTCAATTTGCATTTTATCTTCCACAACCCTTCCACCCAAAAATCCACCTCTCCACAACTTGGTGAGCCTTATCGGTTGAACAAATCGAGCACCACACAACTCAACAATTGGTATCAGAGCTTGGCTCAATCGAAGGGGATTCACATCCTATTGAGAAGATCCAGCAAGCTCGATCACTTTTTCATCAACTGGCTCAAATGACACAATCAATCGACAAACCGCCTTTCTTCGACGGAACCCACTATGCCCATTGGAAGACAAAGATGAAGTTCTTCATCAAATCTAGATATTACAAGCTATGTGATACAGTTGAAGATGGTTCGTTCGTGCCTCAAAGAAGCAAAGCGGAGTGGAGTGCCGACGATCGCAAGAAGATGGAGCTTAATTGCAAAGCCTTGCACATCTTGTTTTGTGCTTTTGGCCCAACCATCTATGAGAAGATGTCTTCTTGTGAGAGTGTCAAGGAGTTATGGGACAAGCTTGAAGTCACATACGAGGGGACTAATGAAGTCAAGGAGACCAAGATTGGGCTCCTAACCTTAGAGTATGAGAACTTCAAAATGGATCCAGAAGAGAACATCAAGAAGATGTTTGATAGGTTCTCCACTATCACCAATGGTCTCAAAGGCTATGGAGAAGTCATCCCGGAAGAAAAGCTTGTTCGAAAGCTCATCTACTCACTTCCCGAGTCTTGGGACTCAAAGAGGACCACCATCATCGAAGCCAAGAATTTGAAGACCTTGAAGCTTGATGAACTCATGGGTTCACTCCTTACTCATCAAATCATGAAGAAGAATAAAGAAGATGAGAAGACGAGGGACGAAATTAGAGCTATGGGAGAGAAGAAAATCAAAGGGCTTGGCATCAATGCAAGTATCATGGCTCTCAAATCCTCCGCTTGGCATCATGTCTACTCAAGTGAAGAGGAGGATGAAGATGAAGAGATAGTTCATCTCTTCAAGAAGTGTGCCCCGTTCATGAAGAAAGCCTTGAGAGAGCTTGAACAAGATTCCAAGAAAAAGGAGAGGGCAAGCACTTCAAGCCATAAGAAGAAGGCATATGTGGCTACTTGGAGTGATGAGGACTCCACCGACGATGAACAAGCCAACCTTTGCCTTATGGCCATCGAAGAAGATTCAAGGGTAACTTCTAATTCATCTACTTCATGTTCTTACTCTTTTGATGAATTACAAGATGCCTATGATGATTTGGTTTTAGAGTTTAAAAATCACATTTTGAAAAACAATAAATTGATTTCAAAGTTAAAAATTCAAAATGATTTGATTTCTAAAACCAAACTTGAACTTGAAGCAAAACTTGAAGAGTTTGAATTAAAATGTTTTGATTTACAAAATTTGCTTCAAAAAGTTCAAGAAGAAAAAGATTTGATTTCCAAAGAGCTTGAAAAGAAAAACAATGTTGGAAAATCAAATTTTTATATAAGACAATCTAGTGCCCCTAGATTTGTAAACGGAACATGTTTTAGAAGTGTTTGGGTCCCAAAAGGACTAACCACTTCAATTAAAAAGGATGACATTGAAAAATGGATTCCTAAGGGGACTAAAATTTGTGCTACTAATGTTCATGGATCCAAAGCAATTTGGATACCAAAAATTACTTTATTGTCTTTTGCTAGGTGTGATGGAGATGTTCAACAAGTCAAACATTGAGGGGGAGCTCCATGCACACAAGGAAGAACACTTGAAGAAGGAAGGCTTCACATCCTCCCTTGGGTTAAAGTGTTGATAAAAATCTAGTTGTTTTTGCATTTATTTGTTTTAATTTTTATTTTATTCAACTAGATGATCATAAATGTTGGACTAACATTTTATTGATGCTTTGAGTAAAGGGGAGCCATTTTAAAACCAAAATTCTTAATTTTGTCAATTTTTACCTCTATTGTTATTTTGAACTTAATGTTTTAAATTCTTTTTTATATAACAAAAGGGGGAGAAATGGTTTGAAAAATTGAATTTTCAAATGAATAAGGGGGATCTTTATTTGATTTCATATCTTCAATCTCTTATTCACATTTTTAAAGTTAAAGGGGGAGAATCCCAAACAATTTTTCAAGTGAGTTTTATTATATCAAAAAGGGGGAGATTGTAGAACTAATGTTTTGATATAATAATTGAAAAATGTTTTGGACTGATTTAAAAAGTATTTAAAACATTTCGAAAGTCCAAACAACTTGAAATTATGCTTAGGGAAGTTTTTAAAAGGGTTTTACATGTTTTTCAAAGCCAAACTTCACAAAACTGTCCAGGCGTTTCGAAACATCTTAGGGTGTTTCGATAAGGGAATTCCAGTAGCAAAAACGTTTCGATACTCGTATCAAAACGGGCATTCCCTGGATAAGATTTTTGCCCAGCCTTTCGAAACGGGTTATGCCGTTTTGATACGCCTACGTGGCATTGACCACAACGATCATAAACTCCAACGGCTATTTCCCAACTAACATTTAAATGCAGGTTGTTTCGATACAGGGACAGGCGTTTCGAAACGGGTGTTTCGAAATGGGCTACAACGTTTCAATACGGGTCAACGTCAGACTGCAACGGCTCTTTCTACTTAAAGGGTGTTTCAAAACGGGTTCGAGTGTTTCGAAACGGAGAGCTGCAGAATTGCATTTATGGTGGGAATTAAAGTCCTCAATGGCTCCAATTCAATCCCAACGGCTAGCAACGACTATAAACTCATCAAGGAGTATAAAAGGGACCTCCAAGCATCAAGTAAAGGCTAATGCCCATATTATCAATTAACAAATGATCAAGAATTGTCTTAGTGCCTAAATTGTCATTTATTGTATATACATTCACTAGTGAGCCAAAATTGTCAAATTTGCTCAAGTGTTTTAGGTTTTGGGTGAGTGCTTTAATTGTGCAAACAAACACCTATTAGAGGGATTTGTGTTTGCTTTGTTTATCTCTTTGTAAAAGAGGGTTTTAATCAAGGCTTTGGGTAGAAAGCTTGATTGTGTATAAGGGTTACCTCCTAAGCCTAGAAAAGGGGACGAATCAATAGTGGATTGATTGGAAATCCTTAGTGGGAAGCTAAGGTAGTGGATGTAGACCTTGGTTAGAAGGTTGAACCATTATAATTCATTGTGTCAATTTTCATTTTAGCTTCCACAACCAATTTGGATTTTGGATTCTGGTGCCTCCAATCATATGACTGGGGATCAAAGTCTCTTTTCTACCTTTCAACCGACAACTGGTACGAGTATTCGAACTGCTGATGGGACTATTTCTCATATCACATGCAGTGGGTCTATTCAAGTGGATAACTTAATCCTTGAGGATACTCTCTTTGTTCCTAATCTCACATTTAATCTCATTTCTGTGAGCAAATTATCCAAGAACTTCAATTGCTATTTTAATGCTTCTGGTTGTACTTTGCAGGCACTGAATTCACAGAAGAGGATTAGTGCAGCACGGTTGCAAAATGGGCTCTACGTTCTCTCTCAAAGTTCTCCCACATTAGTTACTGTTTCGCATTTAAATTTTATTATGTTATGGCACAATTGTTTAGGTCATCCAATTTTTCATTATCTTGCTAAAATTCAGCCTTCATTGTTTATTATTACAAAACCAAGTTTATTTCATTGTGATGTATGCTCTATTGTGAAACACTCTAAGAAACCTTATCCTCCGTATAAATACAAACCCTCACATCCCTTCTCTTTGATTCATAGTGATATTTGGGGACCTTCTCGGATACAAAATGCGAACCAGTGTAAGTGGTTTATTACATTTATTGATGATCATACTCGCCTTACTTGGACCTTTCTTATGCGAGAAAAATCTGATACTCCTGTCATCTTTGAACAATTCTATAATATGGTTCTAACCCAATTTCATACCCGAATACAACAGTTTCATTCTGACAATGGTAGGGAATATTTTGCTCACTCTTTGGGATCATTCTTTCACAAACATGGGATTGTTCAGTTTAGTTCCTGTGTTGACACCCCTCAGCAAAATGGTATTGCCGAGAGAAAAAACCATCATCTTCTTGAGGTAACCCGAGCCCTTATTTTTACTACTCATGTTCCTCATTATCTTTGGGGTGAAGCTTTATTGACTGCGACTTATCTTATCAACTGAATACCCAGTAAGGTTCTTGCCTTTAAATCACCTCAATCTTTGTTCTTGAAGTATTACCCTAGTTTCAAACCTATTTCTTCTATTCTTCCTCTAAAAATGTTTGGTTGTACTACTTTCATTCACAATAAAAAACCAAACAAATCCAAACTTGAACCTCGAGCTATTAAATGTGTGTTTGTTGGGTATTCCTCCAGGAAAAAAAGGTATAAAGTTTTTCACCCTCCATTCAAGAAATATTTTGTCACTATGAACCTGACTTTTCTTGAACAAGAGCCTTACTTCCAACCTACCAGAGCTCAGGGGGAGTCTTCTCAACCTCTCTCGCCACTTTCCGAGGTAATAACACCTTCCATGTCCTTCCCACAATCAAATTTGTTGCCTTCTTTACAACAGCCAGAACAACCCACTCCTTCTTCTTCCGAGCATGATCTATCACCCGAAACTGTCACAAAACAGTCTACAACTTCTGTCCCACCTATTCTTCTTGCACATGAGATGTTAATGATCTAGCAATCGTCCAAGTATCAGTTTTTTCAAGTGCCGAGAGTTCTTCTTGGACAACTCTCTTCCACCATGGATCACTAAGAGCTTCATCAATATCTTTAGGAATTTTGTGGGCATCAAGGCTAGTTGTAAATGCTTGAAAAGAGGGCATGGGAGAAGAGTAACCAACAAACTTTTGTATATGATGCTTAGTACATGTTCGAACTCCTTTACGAATGCAATAGGTAAATCATCTAAATTCTGTGAAGAATGCTTACTTGTCTCATTAATATGGGCTGTTGAATTCATATCCAATTCTTAGCGCGTAGTAGATTGCAAGATGGACTCAGGGATACGTTTTTTTTGTTATAAACATGAACAATAGGTGGGACAGAAGTTGTGGACTGTTTTGTGACAATTTCGGGTGATAGATCATGCTCGGAAGAAGAAGGAGTGGGTTGTTTTGGCTGTTGTAAAGAAGGCAACAAATTTGATTGTGGGAAGGGCATGGAAGGTGGGCGGGCTTCCTGTTGGTTTTCTTTTGTAATCCCGCTCTTTTATTCTTGATCGTAAAATTAAAATAAAAACAGAAAAATAATTAAATGACTACTTATAAATAAAATGTTGAAAATTAATCTAATCCTAAAACAAAATAAACTCTAATCCTAATGCATAAAAATAAAAATAATAGAATTAAAATAAAAATTAAGTTATGTTGGGAGTGCATTTGGGTGCATCTCCCAGACATAACCACTTCCTGAGGTTGTTTAGCTTTTTCTCCCCTCTTGGGGGGTCCTCTTGTTCTTTCAGATGTTGTGTAATGGGGTCCTTCAATCTGCCCTTAGGCCTGTTACGGCAGCTGCTGCCCTGGCATGTTTCCACACTTATCTTGGCAGCTCTTTCATCCGAGCATTCCTTTCCTTCCTCTGAGGGTTGTAGCACATTCATCCTTATGCTTTGGTCCTCTACCCTCATTATAAGCTCCCCGAGCTCCACATCTATCGGTGTTCTACCCATGGCCAAGAAGGGTCGCCCAAGAATTATGAGGGCTTTCTCATCGGCCTCACAATCCAACATGAGGAAATCGACTGGGAGAATTAGGTTACCTACCTTGACCAGTATGTCTTCAATCTTTCCCTCTGGTTGCACGAATGAGTGATCGGCAAGTTTAAGCATTACAGAGGTTGGCTTGGCAGGTCCAATACCTAGTTTGTCGAAGACAGCCTTAGGCATCAGGTTTATATTGGCTCCCAAGTCGCACAGGGCCCTGGTCTCGTGCTTGCTGCCTAGCCTGCATGACAGAACAAAGCTGCACGGATCTGTCTGCTTGGGCAGCAGCTTGTTATGCAGCATTGCCATGCACTCTTCAGTGACGACCACCGTCTCGAATTCCCCTATCTGTCTCTTCTTAGAAACTATATCTCTGAGATACTTGGCGTAGTTGGGCATGCTTTGTATAGCTTCTATCAGAGGTATGTTAATATGCACATATTTCATAATATCTAAGAATTTTTTGAATTGGTGCTCATGTTGTTGTTGTTTAAGCTTTTGCGGAAATGGTACTGGCGGGCGGATGCCCTCTATTTGCTCCTTGCTTGTGGGCTTAGTTTAGGGAGGATCATCCTTGTCAGGGATGCTTTCATGTTTTGCTACTGGGGCGGCTGGACTCGGTGTTGCTGCTAGGGCGGCTAATATTGGTATTGTTGGGGGCGGGTTTACTTGTCTGTTCCTGTAGAGTTCCTAGTTGTTCTACAATCCTAGGTTCATCCAGTTGCTTCCCACTTCTTGTAGTTATGGCCTTGCAATGTTCAAAAGTGGGCTTGGCTGCTTCTAGCGGGCTGCTGGATGATGCTCCCATGGTTCGGCTGTGGTAGATTTCAGTGAACTTTCCAAATTGGGTCTTCAGGTTCTTAATAGCAGCCTCCTGGTTGTTCATCTTCATCTCCGTCCTGTCCATAAAAGACTCAGTTTTTTCAATAAATTTATTTGTATAAACAATAAATTCACCAGTTTGTTTCATAAATTTATTCAGAGTTGCTTCTAGCGAATATTTTGTGTTGTGGCTGCTGAGTCTGCTGACGGGACTGAATCTGCTGGTATCCTCCCTATAGCTATTGTGGATTTGCTGATGTCTTTGGGTTGCTCCAGGAGAAGTTGGGATGGTTTCTCCAGTTAGGATTGTACGTGTTCTGGGATGGCCTGCTATTCCTCTCATATACTCCCATGTAGTTTGCAGATGCTGTGCATTCTGAGGAATCGTGGTTGGCCCCACATTCGCCACAAAATGGCTCAACAACTTTTACTTCATAGACCTTCCCTGGGGATTGCACCATCTCCATCACCAGCCCCGTCAAAGTATCAAGGCGGGCATTAACAGATTCGGAGGCTTCTACCTCATTTACAGTAGCTGGCCGCCTTGTGCTGCCTCGGCGGGCTGTTGGGTATTTATAATCGTTTTTAGCTACTATGTTGAGCAGCCGTAGTGCTTCCTCTCGAGGTACGTCTAGGATGATCTCGTTAACTGAGGCATCTATCAACATCCGAGTTGGATAGTTAACCCCATTGTAGAATATAGATACCCGAGTCCAAGCCGGTAGACCGTGAAGCGGACACTTGTTCAGCATTTTTTGGTATCGCTCCCATGCCTCATACATCGGCTCATCATCCCATTGTCTAAAGGATGCAATCTCATTCCGCAACCTATCGGTGACGTTGAACGGGCTGAATCGGTCTAGAAAGTCCTTGCAGAGCTTCGCCCATGAAGTGAAAGATCCGGTCGGCTGGTTATTCAACCATTGTTTTTCCCTATCCCTCATTGAATGGGGAAATAGCCTTAGCTGTAATACGTCCTGGTGTACCCCATGTATCTTGAATGCTCGGCAAATGTCCATGAATCCTCGTGAGTGCTACCGAGAATCTTCTATGACAGTCCCTCTGAAGTGCCCAAGTGTGTTTAGCATGTTAAACATGACAAGTTTTAGCTCAAAATGGTCTGCCCCTATCTCCGGTTTCGTCACTATTGGCTCGAACCTTTGAAAGTCATGTTCAAGGTAGTCTCTAGTTGTCCGCACTTGGGTTGGATCATGGGGATCCTGCCCCTGTTGTACTTGTGGTCCTCTGGGCGAAAAATTTTGTTGCCCGCCCCTGCCATTCACGGCATCAATTGGAGGGTCTTCGTTTACCATGGTCTCTTCCTTTGCTTTGCCTTTGTTCTTTAAGGCTTCCCTGAGCTCCTTCTAGATTCTTCTAGTTTCACGCTCGATATCGTCGTAAATAATGAAATTTCCTTTAGGGTTAGCCCTGGTCATACACTTGCAAAGTAAAAAGGTGCAGAAATTGAAAAACGAAATTCGCTATTACCAATCCTTGGCAACGGCGCCAAAAACTTGTAGGGCATGTAGGTGTTCCCTTTTTGTGGGAGCGCAAGTGCACACTCCTGTCAAGTTATAGTATATAAGATGTCGAATCCCACGAGGATTGGGCAGCTTGTCTCGTTTTGTAGTTCCTGCACATTGGTAAAGTAAAAACACAAGTGAATGATTGGTTGAGATCGAAGAGTAAATAAAAACACAAGTAAAAGAGAAGAAAAGAATCGAGTTGATAGAGCAGGCAGGGTTATGCTGCCACTTAGTGTGGAAATTGTGTTGTAATAGGTATGAGTTATCCTTTGCTGCCACAATATGTTGCCTCGGTGGGTACGACGGGCGGCAAACTACGACCCTATCACGCGGCCGTAGCAGGTCACTGCCACTACAGGGGTGTGTACTGTCTCGGCAGGTGGAATGGAAGGACGTCCTAGCGGCAAGTCAGGCAGATATTCCAAGTTCGGCAGGATAGTCGACAGTGATCCCTCATATTTCTAGGTTAGGATGCTCGAGATTGATAACTTGAGGACTAGTGTGGAAGCAAATCAATCAACTCGGTTAGTGATCCCTTTTAGCCGCTGAAACTTGTGGACTAGTGTGGAACCAAGTTAGTCACGCCTCCCATTGTGACCAAACTTAACCCTTTCATGAGCCTTGCACTTTCGTGCCTGACAAATAGATTCTCTCAAACGACTGGCGTAGAAATATTGAAGGAATGAAGAACAATGGATTAAGTAAACTTGGAATATTTTATTGAAGAAATAACTCAAAAACCTAAAACAATTGTTTCACTCTTGTTACAACATAACCCTAACCAAAAAAGAATTTAGAACATGGGGGCAGAGAAGAACACAAGAATAGTCTATAGAAAACCTATGATAATTTAAACTAGAAGTACAATGTGTATTTATAGACTCGAAAACTAGGTCAAGTCCTCCTCAATGTATAAGTCCTCTAAAGTAGCTTTCCTTCTTTAATATAGCTTTAAATGTCGTCTTCTTTGCTTGGAATATGGACTCTTCCTCGTTTACCTTAGCATTCAAGTAAGCTTAGGAATTTCACTTTGGCAGCCCTAGCCACTGCTACAGACGTCAGAAAATCACATGACCATCGGTGATAGATTTAGGAGTTTTGGCTCTACATATCGCACTCCGGTTCTCCTAACTTCCATAGTCAGTTGTCGCGGGCAGCAAGGTCAGCAGCAGCTTTGCTCGGCAGGTGCTTGGCAACAACTTGTCCTTAGCTGGAACTGCTTCAGTACAGCTCCTGGGTTTGCTCCTCAGCAATGTGTCCCCCGTTCCTCGGTTCCCTCGTTCACCTGTTAGTATCTACAAGCAAGAATACACTAAAACAGTATCTCTTGTTCATCAAATGAATGATAAGTTATAGAATAAGGCAGAATAATGAAATACTGTAAAATGTTATGCATGACCCTACTTATGCCTAAAATGAGCTTAAATAGTAATAATAAGAGTTGGAAAGTGCATAAAATATAGGACTTTTGGACACTTTACACTTTCGCACACAATTTCGGATCAATGTCCAATTTTGATTTCAACTTCTACTACTATTAGTAATTGAACTCTTTATTATTTATTTCGTTTTAATGCGAACAGGATCCTGGAGCCTACCTATGAGGAGTTTATTATGTGTAACACCCTCGTCCCGGTCTGGACGACTGACCAGTCCGAGTGAGTTACATGGGGAAAACCGAAGTGAAACCCTTTAAGGTCCCGTCTCGGTTAGCAACCCAAGAAAATTTTTCTTCAATTATCTTGTCTAAATGGATCATTTAATCATATGTGTGGAACCAAAGCGGAAAAACGGGATCAGATCATGCAGACGGAACGTAAGTTAATTTAAATTTACCATATGTCAAGTTAGTTCGGTTTCTTATATACAGGCCCAAATCAAACATAAACGACTACAAACAAGGCTCACAATAAAGCATACAACAACCAGAACCCAAGCCCAACACTTAAGGACCTTTAAATATGCCAAAAGCCCAAATTACAAGCCTGTGTTTCGAAACAGGTTTGCCCGTTTCGATACACTGGCCCCAGTTTTAAAAGCCAGACTAGTCGTACCGATACGACCCACCTCGTTTCTGTACGGGGTCCTTTTTTCCTAGACGTTCCGAAACACGTTCCGGAATAGGCCTTCACAGTAGCCAAACCGTTTCGGTACGCGTATCGGAACATGGGCTCACAGTTTCAAACCGTACCGAAACGCATTCCGGTATAGGTATCCCTGGAACCATACCCGTTCCAAAACTACCTCCCTTGTTCCGAAACGCCTGCAGTCTATGTGTTTCTAAAATCAGTTTTAAGCATCTCCAAATGTTCCCAAACGGCCCCAAAACCTTAAGAAGCAAGATATAACATGCATACACGAACTCTAGAGGCATACACCCTACTTCAAGCATGATTCGAACACTTAACATACATGTAAAGGCCATTCATATAAGGATTTAAGCATTCACCAAAAGAAATACATTGCATAGCAAGGTTCACATGTCCTTAGACAAAACACATAAACATTCATAGAACATGGTCATAAGCCTTCAAGACCCAAAGCATTTAGGCAACAACATAATCATGGTTTACAATCCAGATCAAAGGAATTAACATAAAAAACCAACACATATGAGTCTAACAACGCTCATACAAAAACACATAGCATCATCAAACCAACATGCTAGAACATCAACAAGCCAACTAAGGAGTTTGAACACCAACTCCATACAAGTCTAATACCCCCATTGTCTAGGCATTATTACAAAAAACTTAAACCATACTTGAGCTACTCGAGAACTCCGAAAAGCTCCTTCCTTGCTCACTTGCCTTATGAAACTCTAACGATCTGCATGTTGGAAAAAGGATAGCATAAGCTTGAAAGCTTAGTGAACGAAGCTCTAAAACTCGTCAACAATGCAATTTTCAAAACACATTTCTTAATTGAAAAGTAAACCATTTAAATACACGAAAAAAGGCACAAACAACACAATTGCATGGTTTGCACATGCACAACCAAAACACGGTGGGACTACACATCACCGTTTCGACTACTAGTTTTCCGGTGGGACTACACATCAACGTACTCTTCTACTAGTCACTACCGGTGGGACTACACATCACCGTAGTTACGACAACCATCACGTGAGGCTCGACACCAACAACGACTACACAATAACATCAAACGGAAGTAAAGGCAATCCACAATTCACACAATATCTCAACAATTGTTCATATACCAACACTTAACAATCAAGGAAAAATTAGTAAACTTACTCTTGGGTTTAGGTTAGCTCTCTAGGCTCCACCCAAACCCCCAAGAACTCATTTCGAAAATCAAATCAAGTTTAAAACATTTCCACTCACCGATGAAACCCAAACGGAAGCCGAAACATCGATCTGAAGCCTCCAAATTCCCCGGAATAGTGCCTGAAGCCTCTCCAACAGTTTCCCTTGATTCTAACCAATCAAAAACAACGCATTACTCAACCAAATCATCACAAAACACTGTCACAGCCTCAAACCACAACCACAATCAAAATTCTTACAATTTCAAACCAAAGCCAACACCAAAACTCCCATTTTCGTACTCCCCAATAACCCAGCAGAAAACCAATGATTCCAACACTCAAAACACCATTAAACACCTTCAAAACAACTATCTAACATTGTTATAACATCAGCCCCACTCTCCAACACTAATCTACTTCAAAAACTCACATTTTTACCCTTTTAAAATACCCATGAAAACCCATTTCGGGATTTTTGATAAAAACCTACCATTTTAAGTTATAATGTACCTTGGGCAAGATTAGATTATATCTTAACTCTACAAACCAAAACAATTCGAAAGACCATTAAAGTTTCATCCTTTTCTTCAAAACTTTGAAAACTTGAAATTATCAACAATGGTGTTTTCCAAAAATAAAACCATGAATGTGTTTGGAATAGAGAGGAGAAGTCAAAAATGGTCTTACCTTGATGAAAACACTTGAATTTGATGGAGAAATGAATGGAATAGTGTTTGGGGTTTTAGGGAGAGGTTTTGACGTGAAAAAAACAAAGGAAGAAGAAGATGGGGATATTTTGTAAAGGTGCCTATTTTCCTCATCATTTTCTTTCCCCTTTATTTTAAAATTTACCAAAATGCCATTAATGAAACTCAAACCTTTATTTAACATAAACCAAAGCCTATTTTAATTAAAACGATTCCAACGACTCGAACCCGAATTACCCGCGTAACATCCGACCTCTAAACCTGGGGCGTTACATTATGAATTTTTGGTCTTCCAATCATGATGTTTTACCCTCAAAGCTATAACTGCTAGGGGCCACTTTATCTAAATGGGACAGGGAAAATAATTTGCACCGCAAAGTCCATCCACAAGTTTTAAAGAAGAAATTATCCATTCTTGCCTATTCAGACCCAGATGATGATATATTTTCTGAGTTATTAGAAGTTAAATTGGCACTCAATTTGGAAGCCAACAAGGAGGAATTATATTGGGAACAATGTGCCCGAGTCAATTGGTTGAAACATGGTGAACGCAACACAACTTTCTTCCACAAATGGGCGTCTTTTCGCAAAAAGAAAAACATGGTAACTAAGCTTTTGGATAAAGAGGGTAATTGGATTTCAGATGAGTCTCTTCTGGCAGCACATGCTACTGAGTTTTTCCGAGACCTCTTCACGACTTCTTATACATCTAATAGGGATAAGGTTTTAACATTTTTCCGGGCATCCATCACTGATGATATGAATAGGAACCTTTTGGCCACGTTTACTACTTATGAAATCTACATCGCCCTTTCTAGTGTGGCTCCCCTAAAAGCTTCAGGCAGCGATGGTTTCCCAGCTTTATTCTATTAGAAATATTGGCATATTATTGGCGAATAGGTATTGTCCTTTTGTCTATCCATCCTAAATGACCATTCTGATTTGAATCCCACAAATCGGACTAATATAGTGATTATTCCCAAAGTGGATTCCTCTACAACAATGTCTCAATTTAGGCCCATTAGCTTATGCAACGTCATCTACAAAATTATTGCGATGGCGTTTGTTAATAGACTTTGTGGTATTATGGACTATTGTATCGATGAAACACATGGTGCTTTGGTCCTTGGGTAAAGTATTACTGACGACGTCTTTATTGCATATTAAGTGTTGCGTGCTCTAAAAATGAAGAAATATAGTAAAAAAGGATCATTTGCCTTGAAACTGGATATGAGCGAGGCGTACGACCGTGTTGAATGGTCTTATATTCATAATGTAATGATTCATATGGGCTTCTCCTCAACATGGGTGGATCTTGTTATGATGTGTGTTTCAACGGGGAGTCCATGGCTCTCCTTTTAGCCCGATCTGAGGACTATGACAAGGGGACCCTCTAAGCCCTTATTTATTCATCTTTTGTGTTGAAGGCCTCTCGTCCACCTTGAATGTAGCTAAGTCATCTGGTGCTCTTAATGGTTGAAAAGTGGGCAGGTATAGTGTCCCTCTCTTCCACCTTGAATACAACTAAGTCGTCTTTTGCTGACGATTGCATCCTCTTCGGTGATGCCTCTACTGCGGGTGCTAATACCCTCAAGGTCCTTCTATTTATCTATGAGAATGCATCAGGGCAATGAGTTAATTTCAACAAGTACCTCCTCTACTTTGGGTCTAATGTGGACATAAAAACTCGAAATATAGTGAGCAACCTTTTTGGGGTCCGAATTTTGACCTACCCAGAGAAGTATATTGGCCTTCCCACCATGGTAGGGCGTCATAGAAATGAGGCTTTTGCAGGACTTCGTGACAAGTCGTACCAGTATGTGGGGAATTGGAGTTCTATATTCTTATCTATGGGAGGCAAAGAAGTGTTCATCAAATTAGTTTTACAAGCTCTCCCCATATATACTATGTAATGTTTTTTATTCTCCTTGTCACTTTGTCGTGATCTAGAATCCATTTTTAGTAAATTTTGGTGGCGTAATAACAATACAAGAAAAGGGATTCACTGAGGCTGTTGGCAGGATTTATGCTCACCTAAATCAATGGGTGGTATGGGCTTTCGTGATTTAGCTAAAATTAATATTGTCATTCTTGCTAAACAAGGATGGCGGATCTTTTCTAATCCAATATGTCTCCTAAGTAGAGTTTTAAAAGTACGCTACTTCAATCATTCATCATTTATGGAAGCAGAGTTAGGCTCTTACCCCTCATATACTTGGCGTAGCATATGGTGCACTTGTGGTCCGTTGGAAAAAGGCATCAGCTAGAAGGTTTGTAATGGCATCTCGATTAATATTTGGAATGATCTATGGATTCCATCTTCTGCAACTGGAAAAATTGAAACAGATTCTATCAATATTAATTTCACAAAGGTGTCTGATCTTATTGATGAATCTACTAATACCTGAAAAATCTCCATTATTCAGGCCATCTTTCAAGTTGATCAAGCTGAAAAAAATCATGTGTATCCCTTTCCTAACGCCTGCTCAACCTGATTCACATTTTTGGAGATTTGATCAGTTGGGTAATTACTCAGTTAAGAGTGGGTATCGTTGTTTAACTAGTAATTTCCAGCCACCTAATATTGCTAATACATCAGCCCAACTTCCCTTAAATCGGTTGTTTTCTTCTCTATGGTCCCTAGATTTACCAACTAAAGTCAAGATTTTTTGTTGGTGCTTCTACAAAAATTATATCCCTACTGTTGTAAATCTAAATATTTGAAGAATAAATGTCTCACCCTTGTGTAATCTTTGTGGCTTGGAGCTAGAAATTGTTGAGCATATTGCAAAGGAATGCGGTTTTTCACAGCAAATCTTATCAGATTATATGTTTAGTTTCTGTTACTCCCTCCGTCCCATAAAAATGTCCTTTATTGACTTTTTGAAAGTAAAAAATTTTAAACTTTGACTATCATTATATTGAATATTTTAAATAATTAAATTTTATAAAATATATATTTGAAAACTACTCGATTAGAGGTTTTTAAAATATATTTTTCATATTTTTATCAATGATACATTTTAAATAATTATGAGTCAAAGTTGAAAAAAAATTGACCAAAAAAAGTCAATAAGGGGCAAAATTTGTGTAACGGAAGGAGTATTAGGTAGTTTTATACAGTTGTTATGTTCTTTATTATTATATAAAGTTACTTTGTAAAACTAAATATTCATTAATTCAGAATATCAAAAGTTTATCTTTTCTCTTTCATCATCTTTATCGAAATCTTCAGCCCTAAATCCCTCTTTCATCGTCTCCCCAAAATTCTTCTATTGTTTCTTCAATATTTCCTTAAATCAAGATTTATATTCTATCATGGTATTAGTAGATTCTACTTCCCATTCCCATTCTTCCGATGACACTCAGTCATCTTTTTGAAATGACGATCCCAATGGAGATTTCTACATCCACCCTAATGAGAACCTTGCCTTAGTTCTCACTTCCTCTTTGCTCGATGGTTCAAATTATCATACCTGGGCTCGCTCTATGAAGATGAGTCTCATCTCCGAAAACAAATTCAGCTTCGTGGATGGGTCTATCAAAGAACCTCGACAAAGCGATCCCAAGTTTAGCGCATGGGTTAAATGTAATAACCTTGTTCTCTCTTGGCTTCAGCGAGCAATTTCTCCAGAGATCGGTCAGAGTGTTCTATGGGTCGATAGCGCGTTCGATTTGTGGATGGATCTTTACGATCGTTTTCATCAAGGAGACTTGGTTCGCATCTCCGATTTGCTGCAAGAATTTTTTTCTTTGGAGCAAGGTATCGTTTTTGTAACTAGTTTTCATACGCAATTAAAAGTCATTTGGAATGAGTTGTGTAATCTGAGGCCTTTATCGGATTGTGAATGTTCTTCCGTTAAATATCTAAGACAAGATTTTATAATTAGGTTTCTCCGTGGTCTGAATGATAATTTTGTTGTCCCTAAATTACAATTGTTAATGGTGAAGACTTTTCCTAAAATTAATGAGGTTTTTGTCGTGGTTCTTCAGCATGAGAGGTCTATTGCTTCTATTATTCATAATGATTCGAATATCTTGCTTGTAGATAAGTTTCGAAATGGTTCTGATGGTTCTAAGCAAGATAATAGGTATAGTGATTCTGGTGCTAAGAAATTTTTTGCTACTGGTTCTGTCAATAAACGACCTCTATGTCTATATTGTGGCTTAGTTGGACACACAATCGATAAGTGTCACAGAAAGCATGGCTTTCCACTAGGCTATAGGCATAGAAATCAAACCATTAGGGCTAATTGTGTTGGGGCCTCTAATGTTGATTCTTCTGGTTCTGGTTATGGTGCTTCTAATGAGAACCATTTTAATGTTCCTATTGGTCATGTTTCTATTGTTCACAGTTCTACTAGTCATGCTTCTATCAGTTTTACTAAAGAACAGTATGATAGTATTCTTAGTCTCTTTCAAGAAAGGAATAAAATTGTTCAGTCTGCACCTGAGTCCAAGGTGAACTTGCTTATTACCTCTTTTGAAATTGTCCAGCCTGCTGAAACAGGTACAATTATGTATTATGTTCTTAAATGTTCTAATTCTGTGACAACTGTAAAGCATGGTTTTAATTCATGAATTATTGACTCTGGTGCAATAGACCACACTGCACTTTCACTAGATTTGTTTTGTAATTTTCGTGTTATTAAGGGAAAATATGTTAAATTTCCTAATAATGAAACTGTGCAAGTTTCTCATATTGGTACTGTCAAAATAAATTCTTTTTTGACTTTGAACAATGTATTGCATATTCTTGATTTTGGTTTTAATCTTATTTCAGTATCTCAATTAACTAAGTCATCTTCCTTTTGTCTAATTTTTAATTCTGGCTCTTGTTGTATACATGATGTCCATCTCTCGAGGACGATTGGTACAGCTAGATAAATACAAGGCTTATATGAGATTGAGGTTCCAGGTGTTTCTCTTCATGTTTCTAATTATGTTTGCAACAGTAGTGTTTCATCTTCTTTAGCCTTTTGGCACTCTAGATTAGGACATCCATCCTCTCAAAGGATGAAATGTTTCTCTCTTTTACATTCTTTGATACCTACTAGAAATATGTCTGATTGTGATGTATGCCATTTGGCCAAACATAAAAGGTTACCTTTTCCAATTAGTGATTTTGTTTTTGAATACATATTTGATCTTGTTCATATGGATGTGTGGAGACCATTTCCTGTAAAGAGCATTTATGGTCATTATTTTTTCCTTACCATTGTTGATGACAAGAGTCGTTTTGTTTGTGTTTATCATATGGTTTCTAAGTCAAAAGTTTGACCCTTAGTTGAAGGTTTTTGTAATATGGTAGAAAGATAATTTTTAAAAAATATAAAGTGCATTCGAACTGATAATGCAAAGGAGTTTGATATGACTGTTTTCTTTGCAAATAAAGGCATTGTTCATCAAAATTCATGCACTTATACACCGCAACAGAATAGTATAATTTAACGAAAACACCAACATATTCTAATTGTTGCTAGAGCTTTAAGGATTCAAGCTAACTTGCCTTTACCTTTTTGGGTTGACTGTGTTTTGCATTCTGTTTTTCTAATTAATATAACTCCTACTCCCATTCTTCAAGGAAAGACACCATTTGAGATTTTGTTTGCTAAACAACAACAAACTTGAAGGTTTTTGGCTACCTTGCTTATGCACTAATTTTACCAAAACCTAAAACAAAGATGCATTCTAGAGCTACTAAGTGTGTTTTCCTTGGTTTTCCCAAAAACATTAAAGGTTACAGACTCTTTGATTTAGAGAAAAAAACATGTCTTTGTTTCTCGGGATGTTACTTTTTCTGAAAATACTTTTCCTTTTGAGCATTCTGATTTCTCTTTTAGTTCTGTCAGAGTTCTCCTTGTTTGTGATAATAATCACTTAGTTGATCCTTTATTATCCCCTACACAACCAGTGAGTACTTGTAATAAAAGAAATAATGGTTCTACCCAGCCTTCTACTCAAGTTAATGATTCTGCACATACTAATGTTCAGAATCATGTGGTTGAATCTGTTCCTAACCATAATTTTGTGCATAATAATGTTCATCTCTCTTCTGATAATGCTATTGATTCCCATCTTGTTCTTCCAATAGAACAAGAAGTTAATTCTGATCTTTTGCATATCAATGATTCTGATATTTTGCATATCAATGATTCTGATCATGTTGGTGTTTCTAGAACTGATCTTAATTCTGATCACACTTCTGATCATACTCAGCACCCTCTTCATAATTCTGATCATTTTAGGAATGTTGTTCATAATTCTATTTTTTATCTAGGCCAACTAGAAATGTTCGAATGCCACAGAAATGTAAAGACTATCAAGTTTCTCTCCCAAAACCCAGGACATCTCCTCACACTATTGCTCAAGTGTTTTCTTATGATAATGTTTCTTCCAAAGATCAGACTTACATTAATAATGTTGATGTTTTAAAAGAACCAAAGACTTATAAACAAGCCATGTTACATGATTGTTGGAAACATGCCATGAATGAGGAAATTAATGCCCTTGAAAACAATCACACTTGGGATCCTGTTCCTCTTCCTCTTATAAAGCAAGCTATAGGTTGTAAATAGGTATACAAGACTAAGCTTAGGTCTGATGGATCTTTAGAGAGGTAGAAGGCTAGGCTTGTAGCAAACATGTATACCCAGCAGCCTAGAGTTGATTTTCTTGATACTTTTAGTCTTGTAGCTAAACTTACAACTATTAGGACCTTAATTGTTGTCTTTGTTGCTTACACTTTACAACAATTGGACATTAACAATGCTTTTTTGCATGGTTTTTTAGATGAAGATGTCTATATGCAATTACCTCATGGTTTTAGTAGTCCTAAACTTGCTTTAGTATGTAAACTTAACAAGAGTTTATATGGATTGAAGCAGGCAAGTAGGCAATGGAATGAGAGGTTAACTATTTATTTGTTAGAGAAAGGTTTTTAACAAGCAACTTCTGATAATTCTGTTTTTGTTAAAGGTCAGAATGATAATTGCATTGCTCTAGTTGTTTATGTAGACGACATTGTGCTTGCTAGTCCTAGTATTTCTGAGATAAATTTTGTCAAGGCTTTTCTTCATAATACTTTTAAAATTAAGGATTTAGGTGATTTGAAATTTTTCCTTGGTCTTGAAATTGCACGATCTTCTAAGGGAATCAATCTTTGTCAAAGGAAATACAATTTAGACTTGTTAACTGATTCTAGTTTCCTTGAATCTAAACTTGTCCCCACACCTATTGTTCTTAACACTAAAATTTCTAAATCTGAAGGCACCCCTTTAGATGATGTTACTTCTTATAGAAGGCTTATAGGTAAACTGTTATATCTCACTCATGCTAGGCCTGATATTGCCTTTTCTATCCAACAATTGTCTCAGTATGTTTCTGCTCCTACAGATGTGCATCTAAATGTTGTTCATCGTGTTCTTAGGTATTTGAATGGAACACCAGGACAGGGCCTTTTCTTTCCTGCCACTGATACTTTTGATTTAAATGCTTTTTTCTGACTCTGACTGTGCATCTTACCCTGATTCTAGGAAATCCACTACTGGATTCTGTGTTTTTTTAGGAAAAGCTCTAATATCCTGGAAGTCTAAAAAGCAACCGACCATTTCTTGGTCTTCAAGTGAGGCAGAGTATATGGCTTTGGCCTGAGTCACTTGTGAATTACAGTGGCTACATTTTCTCCTTTCTGATTTACAAATACATTCATCTGTTGCCAATGTGTTTTGTGACAATTTGTTTGCAATTAAAATTGCAAAAAATTCAGTTTTCATGAAAGGACTAAGCATATAGAGATTGACTGCCACCTTGTTCGAGAGAAAGTTCAAAGAAGGTACATCCAACTTCTACCAGTCACAGTCAACTTGCTGATTTCTTTACAAAGGCTCTCCATCCTTCTTCTTTTTCAGATTCAATATCCAAGTTGGGCATTCAAAATGTGTATGCTCCAACTTGAGGGGTGCTATCAGATTATATGTTTAGTTTCTGCTATTAGGTAGTTATTAGATAGTTTTATACAATTGTTATTGTCTTTATTTTCTTTATTATTATATAAAGTTACTTTGTAAAACTAAATATTCATTAATTCAGAATATCAAAAGTTTATCTTTTCTCTTTCATCATCTTTACCGAAACCTTCAGCCCTAAATCCCTCTTTCATTGTCTCCCCAAAATTCTTCTATTGTTTCTTCAATCTTTCATTGAATCAAGATTTAGATTCTATCAAGTCTTTCATGAGCTCCATCTCTTTCTTTGGTCCCTACGGAGAATCAGTGGTTACAATGGCTCTCTATCCTGTTCGAGCATTTATCTGTAACTCAGAGGGTACTTTTTGTTGCTACTATTTGGGCATTATGGCTCTATCGAAACAAAAAGCTACATGAGAATCATAATTTTGATGTCAGTTTTAACTCTTTGAATAAAACTTTAGTTTCAAGAATTATAATCAGGAGTTCGGAAGGCTTGGTGATGGCTTCTAGTACTTACCTGAATAGCTTTATCTCTGATGCTGATGTTGCTGAAGCTCGAGCATGTGAACAAGCGGTGGCTCTTATGTAACCCCCTAAACCCAGCCTAGGAGAAAACACTGAATTTAGGAAGTCACGTTTGAAAACTTTATCCTCAAGTAATAAATTTTAGGTTTAAATCATTTATAAAACAATATATTTATTAATTAACGATAAGTATCGTAAATATCACAATTATTTTCAAAAACCCAAATGTTATAAAAATATTTTGATCATTTAATAAATATCTAAAATAAAATCTATAAATACATGCTGAAACATAATCCCAAAATATAAAGTTCCCCAGTTTCAAATACGTAAATGTCTCAAAACATAAATAATAATAATCTGATAGTCGAAAATAAGTTCATACTGAATAATAAAATAACTAGATAAAATCTGAGATTCTCCGAGTACCATGTCGCCTAAAGTCCAGGATATCTGAAAAAAGAAAACTATGGGGGAGTAAGCTAATGAGCTTAGTGTATCTCTAAAGTGCAAAAAAACCATAGTCGTAAAACATAGTATTATTTTCTAAAAATCTTTTAAACCATGACACAAAAATCACAAGCACAATGCAATGCACCCAACTACGTCTGCCAAATAAGAGTAAAGTTCCCCACAACCCCTCACTACAACGTCGCCAATCGATGTGTGGTAAAGACCATTGCTTCCTCCGTACAAATCCCAACTCATGCTCATACACATATGATGCTTAAAACTCAAATTTCATTAACACAATTCTATAAATCCGATATTCCATAAACATACTTCATATGTCATAATCCATAAATCCATAAATCATAGATCTGTAAATCCGATGTTTCATAAATCAAATATTCCATAAGTCATAATTAAAAACGTTTTGAAAATCGTATGCACGTGATGTCAACCATACAAGCCATTATACATATAAATAATCACATAAGGGGTAAAACACTAACACATAGAAAAATAATATTTAATTTATTTATAGCACCGAAAGAAAACACACCTCGCAACAATATAGCTCTAACAACGAACAAAGGGTGGTTGCGGCTTCGATGTAAGGTGATGGCAACATCAATCCGAAAGGAATTCATAAAACATGGGAATAACTAAGAGCGACAACACTTTAAAACTTAAGGCTTAAGTTTATTTCTGTACGTAATAACTATGACTATATATATAGTTGAGCGGTGATAATCTAAACAAATTAGGTTTAGAATAATAATAATAATAATAATAATAATAATAATAATAATAATAATAATAATAATAATAATAATAATAATAATAATAATAATAATAATAATAATAATAATAATAATAATAATAATAATAATAATTGTTGGCTTTGTTCTCAGATTATCTTTGAATTTCATCTGCATGTCAAAAGTCTATCTTGGCTCTGTTCTCTCAAAGCTCGCCCTCAAATGGATATGGCTGATCATTGTTGCCTCCACTTTTTTGGAAAATGGGTTCCTTTTTTTAGTCTTTTCAGTTACATTTTGCTTGTTTTATTGTTGTTAATAATTGGTAACTGGTTGGTCCTGTAAACGGTTAACCTTGTATGCTTGGGTTCCCATTTTCCTTTAAATGATTAGTGTTAAGACCGTTTTTAGACTCGTTTTTTTGGAAAAATAGTCTGACGATTGGGGTTTTGAAAATTGGGGTTTCTCATTTTTATTTGATCTTGAAATTAGGGGTTTTCCATTTTTAATCAAATTTCTTTTATTTTCTTAAAAATCGTTTTGGAGTCGCCACGGGTCACTTTGGTAGACCGGACACCATAAAAACGGATCATAGATTCTTTTCGTAAAATTCGGGTTCGGGAGTCGGTTGCGTGTAGGGAAGGGTTAGCACCCCTACAAACGCCCGTTATCGGTACCTTATTAATTCCACGTGGCATTTTGGTATTTCTAACATTAATCTGAATTCAATTAAGTCTTTTAATTGTAAAATTGATTTTATTCCAAATGGGAATATCCTTTTGTAAGAAAATACATTTTGGACGAATATAAGTTATGAAACGTCCAATTGCATTCAGGACACTTCAATTTATATTCAAAATGTATCTCAACACAAAAGGTTTAATGCATGACCAATTATTTGGTTGTTCATTTTAAGTGAATCCTAATTAGGCACCATTAATTTAATTAATTAAGAATTTAAGAATATTATTAATTTTTGGATTTCAATGGTAACATCCAGGTAATTTGGACATTGGCTTTAATTGGTCCAAAAGTAACAATATTCCTAATTTAAGTGATACTACATTTAATCTTATTTTCAATTTTATCCAAATTAATTATATTAACACCATTTTCTAAATTCAAATGGAACATTGAATTCTTTATTTGAGTATCCTTTGGTTAACATCACGTTACAATGTGATACTAACCTATCTTTGACATTCAAATTAGATTTCAATATCCATTTATTTTCTACAATGTCCTTTCTTATTCAATTATGCGATTAAGTAATCTATACTAAAGTCTCTAATTAAAGCAATTTAGTGATTAAGTCTTTCTAACATACACACTATATGCTTAATTTTAAAATGTGCAAGCATGCAATTAAATAAAGCAATTAAACGAAGGTAATTAAACAAAGGTAATTAATAGTGGAATAAGGACTAAATTGAATTAATTTCTGAATTAAAGGACCATATTACAAAGAAACAGTGATCATTTTGTGAAAAAAAAAGGAAATTAAAGAGCCTAAACCTAAATTCCCTAAAAGAGTGACCCAATCCATTAAACCAAAGCCCAAAAGTACACGACCTAATTCGATTTTGACCCAAATTGCCCCAACCCAGACTCGATCGTGTTACGGACTCGTATCTGTGCCCGTACAGAAATGCGCATATCTTACGTGCGACCCGGCACCAAAATGGTGTTGTCTCAACTCGTCTATGAAACCCCTCTCAACTGGGTCAACTCAGCCATAATCCTTGTTCACTCTCTCTCTCTCTCTCTTCTCTCTCTCTCTCTCTAAACTCTCTGAACCCAAACACCCAATTACCTAAAATCTTAACCCTAACTCAATCAAAAACCAAATTTTTAGCTTTATTCTTCTCCAATTTATCCACTTTCACTCATTTGATCCATAAAAACTCAAAAATCCTTTCCACTTTCTGTTTTTAAAGATCAAAGTACCCATTTTCTTAAGAACAGTCCAAGAACAATCCCCAAAATCCATTTTGATCTTCATTTAACCCAAAACCCTACTCCGACCTATTTTCGTTCGCCGATCACCATTTTTCTTTCTCCGATGACTAGTGACCTTCCGGTCATCTTCTCTGATGCCTTCTGCCATTTATGGCCACCTTCCGACCAAACTCTGATCATCTTCCCCGACCATAATCCAATCATCTTCTCCGACCAAATTGTACCCTTCGGCCAGCGTCTGTAACTTTTGGCCACCATTTCCGCCACCGCCGACCGCTATGTTGGAACCCTAAAACTACCTAAATCCTTCAATCTTTCATCCTAAACCTCGATCTAACCCATGTTTCATCAAAAACGGCCCCTTCTCCTATTCCTAAGCTATCTACTCAAAACCGGTAGCCTCAATTATATCATTTTTTACTCCAACTTGAATCCTAACACTCCGATCTCGATTCTGACGGTACTCACAGCGACAGTGACGACAAGATAAGTTCCCTACCCCTTCGAATTTTACTTTTTTATTTTTGTTCGAACCTAGATCTTAAAATGTCTATTAAGTTTTAGATTTCTAGATTTGACTCTTGTTTTAGATCTGAGTTTCGAACTATTATCTAGGGATTTGATTTCTAACTCACAAATCTAGATTTAGGACAAAGATTTCGGTTCTGAAAACCTAGGATTCAGACAATTTCGGTTCTTTTTTAGAGAACTTATGATTTTGATTATGTTTTTCCATTTTGTCTTGTAAATGAAAAGTTCATAAGCAAATTTTACCTCTAGTGACGGTTCTAAAATTCAGGCAAGCTTCCGGTAACAAATGGTGATCTGGTTCGTCTTCTCCAAATGCCTCTTCTGATTCTGGTAAGTCTCTTCACCTTCCTCTTCAGTTAATGATTCATTAATGATTACATTAATGATTAATTGCCCCCTTTTTCTCTCTCTTGCATGTATTTATAGCTGACCGGGTGGTGACGTCAGCCCTCATCGCTGGCAGAGACAGTTGTTTCCAGCTGGGAGTCAATTTGTGCGAACCAGTTTGGGCGAGAAATAAAAGCACGAATGGGTTTCGTGTTTTTGTCTTGGGTTGGCAGATGAAGTTTGTGTTCCGGGCCTTGTACTTGGGTTTTGTGTAATAAAAATGGGCATTTGATTTATAAAAATGGACTTTGAATTGTAATTTTTGAGCATTTGTGTTTCGATCTTTGTAAATAGACCTTTAATATATTTTTGGGCTGTTTTATTTTGTTTATTTATTTATTTATTATTTGGGTATTCGAAAAATATATACATGCATACACTCAGACAAAATACGGGTATTATAGCTCCCCCTCTTTGCTCATTGATGTGGAATAGGAATAGGATAAAGACTGAAAAGACACGGACTGTAAAACTAAAGAATTGGTTTTGATATAACAAAGGATTTAAGGACTAAATTAAAATTGGAAAATAAATTTTTATGTCCTCAAAACATCCCAAAACCTTGTCTGTGATTTTTATTTTACCACTTCTACCAAACTTTCTAAAAATCCAACTCACCCCCTCTTGGATTAAATCGATTCAACGATCCACTAAATCATTGGTATCAGAGCTACCTCTTTTGAAGGATTAACAACCACAAGAGGTGTCTCTAGGAGAGTGTGATCAAGTTCAAAGACAAGCCATGGCATATACTTCAACCTCCAACCTTTATGAGTCACAATCCACCACTAAATCACCTTTCTTCAATGGGGACAACTACCCATATTGGAAGAATCGGATGCGTCTCTTCATCAAGTCCACAGATTATATGGTTTGGGATGTAGTGGAAGAAGGTCCTTACATTTCGATTATAAGAAACGATGAAGGAAGACTAGTCTCGAAGGTGAAGCCGGAGATGACCGAGGAAGATAGACGAAGGATGCAAGTCAACGACAAAGATCTACACATTATATATTGTGCACTTGGTCTGGATATCTACTCGAAGGTTTCATCTATCGAAAGCGTGAAAGAAGTGTGGGACACTTTAGAGACGACTTATGAAGGTACTAGCGACGTGAAGGAGACGAAGATCGGGTTGTTAAATTTGAGCTATGAAAATTTCAAGATGGGCCCCGATGAGAGTATCTCAAAGATGTTTGATCGGTTTTCGATCATCGTCAACGGTCTTAAAGGATTCGATGAAGTGATTCCCGAAGATAAGCTAGTAAGGAAGCTTCTATACTCTCTCCCAGAATCTTTGGATGGTAAAAGAACGACCATCGTTGAAGCTAAGAATTTGAAGACTTTAAAGCTTGATGAGCTAGTGGGTTCTCTCCTTACTCATGAGATTATGAAGAAAGGAAGAGAAGAGGAAAAGAAGAAAGAGGAAAGAATAATAGAGAAGCTAGAGGTGGACAAGAAGAAGAAGCTAGGAGTTGCTCCCAAAGCCTCTCTACAAGAGGAGAGCTCTTCTAGTGATGAGGAAAACTTTGAGGAGTTGGAAATGATTGTCAAACGATTCTCACCGTTCATGAAGTCTAACCGAGGGAGAAAATTTCAAACAAAGATAGACTTCAAGAACAAAAGCAAAGAAGAAAGGGATCCCATCATTTACTTTGAGTGCAAGAAGTCAGGTCACAAACGTTCCGATTTCCCTCAACTCAAGAAGAAGGGATTTGAGAAAAAGAAGGAGCTCAAAGCCAAGATTGCTACTTGGAGTGATTAGGAGTCATCCGAGGATGAGGAACATGAAGTGGTCAACCTTTGCCTTATGGCTCTTGAGGAGGATTCTATGGTAACCTCTAACTCATCTTGCTTTGATTTTACATTTGATGAATTGCATGATGCATATGATGAGTTACAAGAGGTATATGACCAGTTAGTAGAGAAATATAAGGAGTCCATTTTGAAAAGCAAAAAAGTCATTTCAGATTTAAAAGCTCAAAATGATTTACTCTCTAAAATTAACTCGGATTTTGCGAAAAAGGTTTTAAGCTTACAAGATGATTTAAAGTTCTTTGAACAAGAAAACATTGATTTAAACAACCTTTTTTCTCAATGTAATGATGAACACCAAAAGTTGGTGAATGAGCTCAAAAATTCTTTCAATAATGTTGGTTCTTCAAAGCTTGAAAAAGGTGATTCTTCAAAAACCAACTTTGTAAAAATAAGAATTTTAACTACAAACAAAGTGGCTCCAATAGGCATTCTAGAACTAAAATGATTAGAAGTGCAAGGTTCCTAAGGAACTTGTAAAATCTAATAATGTTAATGACATGTCACCTTGGATTCCTAAGGGAACCAAGCTTTTGGGAGCTAACACTCATGGACCCAAAATAATTTGAGTACCAAAAATAAAAGTTTAACTCTTTGTTTGTAGGGGGCATTGCTACAAGGCCAAAGCACAAAGTCAAAATTCATGGTACCTTGATAGTGGATGCTCGAGGCACATGACCGAAGACAAGAGTCGATTCATGGAATTAAAGCCAAAAATTGGAGGAGTAATAACTTTTGGTGACAACTCCAAAGGCCACATTGAAGGTATTGGCTCTATACGTAATCACGCTTCCATACTTATTGAAAATGTTTTGTATGTCAATGGTCTAAAACACAACTTATTGAGCATTAGTCAACTATGCGATAAAGGGTTTAATGTCATGTTTGATGTAAATGGATGTAGAATAATAGACATTAAATCTAACAAAACAATGTTCATTGGTCATCGCATAGACAATATATATATGGTGCATCTAGATGACATTCATACATCACATGCATGCTTAGTTGCTCAAAATGAAAATGATGTGTGGTTATGGCATATGAAACTAGGACATGCTAGCATTAGTGTTTTGGAAAAATTAGTTTCCCTTAATCTAGTTAGAGGCCTGCCTAAGCTCAAGTTCTCATTAGATAAAATTTGTGATGCATATGCTAAAGGTAAACAACATAAAGCCTCTTTCAAGTCCATTAATAATGTTTCTACAAGTAGATGTTTGCAATTGATCCATATGGATCTCTTTGGGCCAATTAGGACTACTAGCTTGGGTGGAAAATCATATGCATTTGTGCTTGTTGATGATTACTCTAGGTATACTTGGTTTCTTTTTAAGCACCAAGGATTAGGCTTTAGAAAACTTCATCACATTTTCAAAAATAACCCAAAATGATCTTGAACTTAAAATTTCACATATTAGAAGTGATCATGGAACCGAATTTCAGAATATGGGTTTTGATGATTTTTGTAATGAAAATGGGGTTAACCATAATTTTTCAGCTCCTCGCACTCCTCAACAAAATGGGGTAATTGAGAGGAAAATAATTTTTTATAAGAAATGGCTAGGACTATGCTTTGTGAAAATAATTTACCTAAGTATTTTTGGACGGAAGCCACTAACACTGCTTGCTACATTATAAACTGAGTAATGATTAGGCCTATTTTGAAGAAAACTCCTTATGAGATTTTAAAATCTAAAATGCCTAACATTAGCTATTTTCATCTTTTTGGTTGCAA
Source organism: Hibiscus tridactylites (assembly GCA_958450335.1). Taxonomy (NCBI): domain Eukaryota; kingdom Viridiplantae; phylum Streptophyta; class Magnoliopsida; order Malvales; family Malvaceae; genus Hibiscus; species Hibiscus tridactylites. The sequence continues at coordinate 53,619,556 of OY288275.1, forward strand.
GTGTTTTGTTTTAAACAATGGTAAAGATAATTTAGGTAAATTTGATGTAAAGAGTGATGAAGCTATTTTTCTAGGTTACTCTTTAAACTCTAAAGCATATCGTGTATTTAACAAAAGAACTTTAGTTGTAAAGGAATCTATTCATGTGTTTTTTTATGATAACCTCCTTCCGAGGAAGGATTCTTGTGATGATGATGATGTAGGGATCATTGAACCGAGTGATGGTGGAGAATCATCAAAGGTGAATAAGATTCAAACCAAAGAGGAAGAAGCACAAGAACCGCCTCTAGAAGCATTGCAAGACATGTCTCTTGAGGAAAAGGAAGTGAGCTACCCAAGGGAGTACAACTATTTCAAGCGTGGTGAGATCTTGGGTGATCCATCCAAGGGGGTAACTACTCGTTCATCTCTTAAAATGCTTAATCATGTTGCTTTTATCGCACGCATTGAGCCTAAGAATGTTAAAGAAGCATTAAAAGATGACTTTTGGATTATGGCCATGCAATATGAGTTAAATCAATTTGAGAGAAGTAAAGTATGGAAATTAGTTGATAGGCCTAGAAACAAATCTACTATAGGAACTAAATGAGTCTTTAGAAACAAACTAGATGAGAGTGGTAACATAGTGAGAAACAAGGCTAGGCTTGTTGCTCAAGGTTACACTCAAGAAGAGGGAATTGATTTTGATGAAACCTATGCACCTATAGCTAGAATGGAAGCAATTAGGATGCTACTTGCATTTGCATGTTCTCATGACTTTAAGCTTTTTCAAATGGATGTCAAAAGTGTATTTTTAAATGGTTTTATAAATGAAGAAGTGTATGTGGAACAAGCACCGGGTTTTGAAGATCCTATTTTTCCAAACCATGTTTTTAAATTGTCAAAAGCTTTATATGGTTTAAAACAAGCTCCTAGAGCTTTGTATGAAAGGTTATCAAGTTTTCTAGTTGGAAAAGGTTTTGAAAAAGGAAAGGTGGACACAACACTTTTTATTAAAAACAATGGCAAAGATATCTTAGTAGTTCAAATTTATGTTGATGATATTATATTTGGTTCTACTAATGAGTTGTTTTGTTAAGTTTTTTCTAAGTTGATGCAAGGTGAATTTGAAATGAGCATGATGGGGGAGCTCTCATTTTTTGGGGACTCCAAATCAAACAAATGAAGGATGACATCTTCATCAATCAAGCTATGTACATCAAAGATATGCTCAAAAAGTTTGGCTTGGAGCAAGCAAAGTCTAAAGCTACACCAATGAGCTCATCCACAAAGCTTGAAAAATATGAAGGAGGTAAGTGTGTTGACTCTAAGCTTTATCGCTCTATGATTGGATCTTTGCTTTACCTTACCACAAGTAGACCGGATATATTGTTTAGTGTTTTCTTGTGTGCCACGTTCCAAGCTAGTCCTAGAGAGTCACACCTTATAGCCATTAAAAAGATCTTTAGGTACCTTAGAGATACTCCTTGTTTAGGTCTTTGTTACCCTAGAGACTCAACCTTTAACCTTCATGCTTATTCAGATGCGGATTACGGGGGTTGTAAGATAGATAGGAAAAGTACTTCTGGCACTTACCAATTCCTAGGTAGTATGCTCATATCTTGATTCTCTAAGAAACAAAATAGTGTAGCCTTATCTACCACCGAAGCGGAGTACATATCCTTAGGGAGTTGTTGTGCTCAAGTCCTTTGGATGAAACAAAAACTCTTAGACTATGGAATTAGGGTAGACACTATACCTCTTAAGTGTGATAACATTAGTGCCATATATCTTATCAAAAATCCCATCCAACACTCTAGAACCAAACATATAGAAATAAGGCATCATTTCATTAGAGATCATGTCCTTAAGGAAAATGTTGTTTTAGTGTATGTAGACACCTTAAATCAATTAGCATACATCTTTACTAAACCTCTAGATAAATAGCGTTTTTGGTCCCTTAGGAGAGAGTTAGTTCTAACTAGCCTATCTTGACCTTTTAGGACCTTTTGTGCTTAAAATTGCTTGGATTCTTGTTAAATGTCATGCTTATGTGTTTTGATCCTAATTTCTCCCTTGCTTATAGTTAGGGGGAGTATGTTCATGTTTTGATATGTTAATCTGGCTCATACATCTCATTCATGCCTCTAGGATCAACCAAAGTTCAAATTTTCTGCATTTTAGAGCCTCGTCTGCAGTTTCAGGGCTATTGGTATCGAAACGGGTCATCATGTTTCGATACGGGTGTCTTCTAAGAACACAAATGGACCAAGGTGTTTCAAAACGCTCCAAAAGGTTTCGAAACGCCCCAAAGGTTTTCGAAACGATTTTGTTCTACCAAAACATGTATCAAAACGACCCCTATGCGTTTCGATACGGGCAATCTCTTGGGCTTTGATATAGTCAAACCTGTATCAAAACAGTCAGCTTGTTTTAGAACGTTCGTAGACGTTTAGAAACAATTTCTCATGTTTCGAAATGCGTATCTGTAAAGCCTATTTTAAAAGGTTTTAAATGCTCAAAATCACTTTTCATCAAACACTCAAAACCCTAACTCGAAATCTTCTATAAAAACCCTCCAAACCTCTTTGTTTTTCATCAGATTTTGAGGGCTTTTACTCCTAAACAAAAATATAAGCAAGCTTCATCAATTTGGTGCAATTGCATCCACCAATTCTTCCAAAATCCCATATTTGAGGTATTTTCTATCTTTTTTTTCCTTTGATTTCGTTCGAATCTTATGTTAGAAAATTATAGCTTTGTATAGTTTAGTTGTTTTATACTATGGGTTTTTACAATCTTGTAAAAAATCAAAATCTCAAATTTTTTATTCGAATATATTTTTAATTTATTCGTATTTTTAATATTGTTTTTCAAATTTGTTTTCTTCAAAAAATATTAATATATATGTATATACTTTCAAAGTGTTTTTAAACACCTTAATGGGACTTTTCTTAGATCGAATTAGGATTTAAATGCATACACTCAAAATGTCTTGCTTGCTTTGTTTTTTAGGTGTTTTTAAATGGAATCTAAGAAAAGAAAGACTAAAGGGGGTGAAGGTTCGAACCAAGACAATCTCCGTCCAAACCTTACCCTTCTATATTCTAAGAGTCTTAGGAATCAAGATGGTAAGAATCGTTTTAAACTCTTTCAAGATGCCGTTGTTAGAAGAGAGCGAGTTGTGGATATGACATTCCTCGATTCCGAGAGTTTTCTCTTTCGATACCTACCTCTTTTGACACAATGGAGTTTCCTAAGCTTCTTGAGCATTCTTGACATCGTGTACAAGAATATGGTTTTGCTATTTTACTCCAATGCTATTCTTATTAACAATAAGGATCGTTCCAAAGTCATAGCCATTAAGTCTTACTTATTGGGCAAGAAGTTTCGGATTGATCCATGTAGAGTGTTCATAAGTCTTATATTTTGTACACATTCCTACCCTTATTGTTGTTGATCTTGAGCTCATTTAGGCATATTTAGGTGCATTGCATGCATTATAACAGCATCTTCTCTTGTACCATACTTTTATTGAATATTTTATGATTGGTGAAGAAAAGTTATTGTTTTAGTTAGATTATATTTTCAGGTGTTGTAGCTAGGAAAGTAAAGGAAAGGACATGACAAGGCGAGGAAAGCTGGAACCAAAGAAGTTGTACTGAAGCAGCTCAAGTTGCCACCAAGGACACTACCAAAGCAGCATTGCCGCCAAGAGCCGCCCGGGCAGGAGTTACACCGACTTAGCCAAGATGGGTTGCGATTTTAAGTGGACAATTTCCTAAGCCCAATGAGCCTAGTCTTGCAACTTCCTGAAGCTTGTAGCGGCCGGTAGAGTTAATTCAAGAGCGATAAGTATGAGCATTTATCCTTACTTGCTGAAGAAGGCAACGCCCAAAGAGTCTGTATTTAAAGCATAAAGGAGTCTATATTTAATGTAATTTACTTTTAGGACCCCTACTTCAAGAAGGACTCAACTTAGGTCAAGAGCCTTGTATATACCCAATGTATGTAAGGGTATAGGGGCATGCATGTCGTGAAGAATTGACAGCATCTGCCGATGAGAGTGTAGATGGGGGTTAACTAGATAGGTTGGAATGTTGGGGGTCGCGGCCCAACTCTCCTATGGTTTAGGTACGTGTATGTAAAGTAAATTGGGAAACGGTTGTATAGTTTTGAGTTGTTTTCAATAAAGTTCTAAGTTTTCTTAATCCATGCTTCTTGTTCGATAAATTAGTCCACACCAGACAGTTGAAGAGAAAATCTATTTGTCAGGCACGAAAGTGCAAGGCTCACGAAAGGGTTAAGCACAGTCACAACTCACAAAGGCGTGACTAATTTGGTTCCACACTAGTCCACAAGTTTCAGCGGCTAAAAGGGATTACCAAACGAGTTGTCTAACTTGGTTCCACACTAGTCCTCAAGTTAAGCAATCTCGAGCATCCTAACCTATAAATAGGAGGGATCACTGTCGACTATCCTGTCGAACTTAGAATGACTGTCAGACTTGCCGCCAGGACTTCTTTCCGTTCCACCTGCCGAGGTAGTACACACCCCTACTGTGGCAGTGACCTACTGTGATCGTATGACAAGGTCGTAGTTTTCCGTCTATCTTACCCGCCGAGGCAGCAATTCATGGCAGCGCAAAACATACTCAAGACTTTGCAATGCAATCCACAAGCTACTAAGTTGCACTTGTCTTATCCAGCTTATCGCTCAATCTCTCCCTATCACTCCTCTTATCAATATCTTTATATTTACTTATGTTTTTATATTTCCACATCTTGAGATTTAATGGCGCATTTATTAAATTTTTGTGCAGGAAACCATTCATAGGAGCTGCTCCAATCCCTGTGGAGACGATATCTTTTATACTATAACTTGACAAGAGTGTGCACTTGCGCTCACAAAAGGAGAACACATAAACGCTCTACAATCCATCCACCTTAGTGAACATCCTTGGGCTAAAAGATGAGGGTATTGAGGATGAAAATCACTTTGGAGCTCATAGCGGATCGGTTCTTACCTTGGATGCCCATTACCGTTTCTTGCACTTGATTATCTCATGGTTCATTCGCCCATCCGGAGGTAAATTTGCCTAAATCTGCCAAGTTTATAATTTTTGGCTCGAGTGTTTCCGCCAAGCCCAAAAACCTAACTTGGTGAAGATCATGTTTGCCGAGATGGTTCATCAAGTGAGAAATCATCTATCCGACTCCATCTCTTCCTTTACCTATGGGACAGTGTTGACCTACACCTTTGTTAGCATTGGTCTTGATTGCTCATATGATTTTCTAGAACCATAAAACAAAAAGCTTGGTGAGTCTTCTCTTGTGAGATCTGGATTTCGTTACACCCTTGGTGATTGGGTTCGTGTTGATAGAAGAGCTCAAGCACCCCAAGTTGAGCCTTAACCTTAAGCTCCGGCTCCCGTTCTGGCTCCCAAAAATGATGCTCTTATGGCCTTCCTTACCGAGAGGTTCAATACGATGGACACGAACATGGCTTCGGGATTTGGTGCTATCAACACTCGATGCAATCCTTGGAAGATCGTGTTCTTGGAAACGAAAATCGTCTTACCGCTCTTGAAAACCTACAATCATCCATGGATCTCTCTTTCTCCAACTTCTATGGTGATTAGAGGCATTTTCGCAATAATCAAGCAAATGATAAGGATGATTTCTTGGATGGCATTGGAGACGATGATGGAGATGAGGCACCCTAGGCTTTTTGCATATCATCTTATTATGTCATATTAGGATTAAGTTTGCACCTATATTTGTTTGTTTAAGACATATGCTTTGATTTTTATGCTTTTTAGGATTGAGCTTGTTGTTTATGTTTTCGATGTTGTTTCTTAAACTTATATGCTTTTTATTATATTATGTTGTTTGGTTTATGCTTTATATCTCTTTTATTCTCATTTAGCCTTGATTATATATTTTGATCTAACAAAAAGGGGGAGAAGTAATTCCTAAGAGCCTAAGTGTTTTTAAGTTGGTTTTAAGTTTCAAATGCTTTAAATCTCATCTTTTCAAAACTTTAAAACCTATCTTAAATTGAGAGGGAGTTAAAAGCTTTTCAAAGATTTCAAAACACTTAAAAATTTATACTTGGTTTTGTTATATCAAAAAGGGGGAGATTGTGAAACTAAAGAATTGATTTTGATATAACAAAGGATTTAAGGACTAAATTAAAATTGGAAAATAAATTTTTAAGTCCTCAAAACATCCCAAAACCTTTAAGCGAAATGGTCAAGTGAAAACCAATGTTTATGCAAATTTTTCTAAGTGTTTCCAAGTCAAAACAGTGACTTTCGAGTCACCATTTCGAAACGGCCCTTAGGCTTTTCAGAACATTTTGAAATTGTTAACATATGTTTCGGAACAAGCCTTCTTGTTTCAATACGGGTGTATCGAAACAAGACCTTATGTTTCGAAACAGGTGAAGAACAACGAAACGAGCTAAACTATTTCGATATGGCAGTATCGAAACGACCTCAAACGTTTCGAAATGATTTTCAAACTTGGATTCAAAAATATGACCGTTGCAATTATATAACTGATTTTCAGAAAATTGTTAAGGTGTATTGAAACGACAGTGGCAAAATGTTTCGAAACGACATCAAGCACATTTCGAAATAGGCTCTTAGTGTATCAAAACGATCGTATCCTTTTCGATACGGTCTCTTAATTACAACCCAACGACTATTTCTATTTTGGTCTGTTTCAAAACAGGTACAGGTGTTTCGAAACTGGTAGTTTCAGAAGTGCATTTATGGTGGGAAGATAGCATCCCAACGGCTATATTTAAGATGGCAATAACCCCAACAGCTAGGATTGAATGAGAAGGTATAAAAGGGAGTCCAAAAACAATCAGCAACAACTATTGATCCTAAGAGAAACATTCCAGCATCAAATCCAAGCTCTAGTGCAAAATTTCCATATCTTTGTAAAAACCCCAATTGTGATTCTTTATAATTCCTATCTTTTTTATTCAATTGGGTTGAGTGCTTGTAATTAGGAAACATTTGTATTGAGAGATACTTTTTATTTACCTTAATCTTCTTTGTAAACCTTGTGAGAGGGTTTGGTCAATTTTGGGTAGAAAATTGACCACTTGTGTAAAGGTTTCCTCCTAAGCCTAGAAAAGGGGAAGATCAACTAATGGAGTTGTTTGAAAATCCTTAGTGGGAGCTAAGGTAGTGGATGTAGAGTTCATTTGGAACTTGAACCATTATAAGTGCCTTGTCTTGAATTTTTATTTTACCACTTCACCACCAAAACATCTTAAAAATCCAATTCACCCCCTCTTGGCTTAAATCGATTCAATGATCAACTCAACACGGATTTTTTCCAAGCTATCCATTTATGGAATCTTGAAGTTGTTCTTCTCATTATGAAATTCTTCAATCTTCCTATCTCTTCTTCTTTAACTGGGGATGAACTCTTCTCAATGGAAACTTTGTCTTTATTTGAGCGGACTCTTCTCATTAGGAATCCTTTTTCGTTGGTCGAACTCTTCTCATTAAGAGCTCTTATTTGCTGGAGCAGACTCTTCTCATTATGAATCCTTCTTCGCAGGATGAACTCTTCTCATTAGAAGTTCTTTTTGTTGGGCAGACTCTTCTCATTATTAATTCTTCTTTGTTGGGTGAACTCTTCTCATTAGGAGTTCTTCTTTTTTGGGGCGAACTCTTCACATTATGAATCCTTCATTGTTGGGCGAACTCTTCTCATTAGGAGTTCTTCTTTGTTGGGGCGGGCTCTTCTCATTACGAATCCTTCTTTGCTAGGCGAACTTTTCTCATTAGGAGTTCTATTTTTCATCTATTTTCTGTCAAAACAACTAAGATATGAGGGTTAGCATGACCCTAATTTTCTACATGATTCATGAACCATGACTTACTGAGATTCATCAATCATCTTCTACTCTTTTAGGACCCTTTTTGATACTTCCTTTCTAATTCCCATCTCCCATTCAGAATCGGCCATCACAACCTCCTTTCTGTGTTTCTGCCCTTTACTCTAAAGCACCCTTTTAGGTTTTCACTTTAGGTTGCTTTTCTCAAAGCGCCATTTTGGGTTTTCACTTTGGCTTCTTTTTTTGAAATGTGCCTTTATAGGTTTTCACCTCAATTGTCTCTTTCTCTTTTCTTCTTCTTCTTTTTTTCTTTTTTTTCTTTCTCTTCTCTTTTTTTCTTTTTCTTTTTTGATAGAGAATAAAAAAGAGGCATTATATCTGACGAAATCTTGTCTTTGCCAATCATATGTCATCTTGTTTTGTCACCATTGCAAATACCCAACCTTTCAATGCTAAAGTTTTGTCAAATCCAAGAGTCTTTACAAAATGATGTATCTCAACAGTAGATCATGGGGCTGCGGACATTCTTCCTTTTTCCCAGTCTTCATAAGCAGTCCTGACTAAGACGTTGATTCAAAAGAGCATGATAATGTGTTGAGCTTGTGGTTCTAATCATCTCAACATGAACATAGAGATAAAAATCATCGTTCTTCGGGTGGCAGATTATGTTGACATATTTGTAGTCTGTCTTCAAGTTTACACTATCTTGTCATGTACACTCTTCTTCAATACCCAGAGTGACAAGGTTCACCTGCTCTTTTAAAACATATTAATACCAGGAAATTATCTGCTTTTATACATTATATCAACCATTTTATGATGCTTTGGAATAAAAAGAAAGCTCGGAAGTGAATTCATGAATTTTATTGAAGCTTATAAATCAGAATACAACAGAGTTTGAAATAGTCATGGCAAACAATAAAATCAAGAAACAAAGTTAGATCTCTAGGCATCCAAGGCATGAATGATACAACCACCCTATCGACCAAATATAGGGTTGAACTTGCACACATGTCCAACGGTCCTCAAACGTTGCCAGGATGCTTACATATGTGAAATCCCTTCCAAAATACTAAGTGTCCAAGAGGTCCTGATTATCAAATGCCTAACTTCATTTATATAGAGCTGCCTTAACAGGTTTTCAACTCATATCCTCATTTGGTTTCAAGACGCCCTTTGTGGATTTTCATCTTGAACCCCCCCCTTTTATTTTTTATTTTCTCTCTTTTTTTAAGATATCTAAAGTGCCCTTTCCGTATTTTCACCATAGATATTTTCATTTTGTGGAAGCGCCCTTTCAATTTTTCACTCCGCTTTTTTCTCTTTTTTTCTTTTTTCCGTTCTCTTTTTGAATTTTCACCATAGATATCTAAAGTGCCCTTTCCGTATTTTCACCATAGATACTTCTTGACTGAATCAGAGTTCACTGGCTTGTGTAACTCCTTGTCATCCATTTCAACCAAGATCAATGCTCCTCCAGAGAAGGCCTTCTTAACAACGTAGGGTCCTTCCCAATTAGGTATCCATTTTCCACGGTCATCTCGATGTATTTGTAGGACCTTTTTCAACAAAAGATCCCCCTCTCAGAATTCTCTCGGGCGCACCTTTTTATCATATGCCTGCATCATCCTTTTCTGGTACATTTGGCTGTGATAGATTGCCCTCAACAGCTTTTCTTCAATGAGATTTAACTGGTCAAACCAAACCTGCAGCCATTCTGCATCATCTAACTTCACTTTAGACAAAACTCGAAGAGATGGAATTTCGACCTCAATGGGGAGTACTACTTCGGTCCCATAGACCAAAGAGTAAAGTGTTGCCCCAGTTGAGGTTCTATTGAAGTTCGATACGTAAACAATGAAAAAGGTAGTTTCTCATGCAAATCTTTGTAAGTTTTTGTTGTCTTCGATATGATTTTCTTGATGTTCTTGTTGGCTGCCTCCACTGCCCCATTCATCTTAGGGCGGTAAGTCACAGAATTGTGATGAATGATTTTGAATTGCTCGCATGCTTCTGCTATCACTTTATTGTTGAAATTGGTGGCATTATCCGTGAAGATTCTTTCTGGTAAACCATATCGACAAATTATCTCCTTCTTCAAGAACTTGCAAATTGCCGTTCTTGTGATGTTGGGATAAGAAGCTACTTCAACCCACTTGGTAAAATAATCTATGGCCACAAGAATAAAACGGTGTCCATTAGAAGCTTTAGGGTAGATTTGCTCAATAACATCCATTCCCCAGACAGCAAAAGGCCATGGCGAATTCATTGTATGGAGAGGTACCGGTGAAGAATTAATCTTGCAAGCATATATCTGACACTTATGACACTTCTTGGCATATTCAATGCAATCTCATTCCTTAGTTGTCCAATAATAGTCGTATCTCATGATTTTATTGGCTATAGAGAATCCATTGGCATGTGTTCCACATATTCCATCATGCACTTCTGCCATATTATTTTTTGCTTCATTTGTGTTGACACATCTTAATAGGATATGATCTTTTCCCCTTTTATAAAGAATCTCTCCATCAAGTATATATCCTGAAGCCATCCTTCTGATGGTTCTTTTGTCATTGTCATTTGCCCCCAAGGGATAAGTCTGGTACTTTAGATATTGCAAAATGTCAATATACCATGGATGCTTATCAACTTCTTCTTCTATGCTGCAACAATGAGCATAGGTTTCATAACTATACATGCGAATTGGCATCGTGTCTTCTAGCTTATTTGCTAGGAACACCGAAGCTAGTGTAGCTAAGGCCTCCTCCATTTGGTTGTCTTCCCATAGGATATATGTAAAAGTAATTTCTTCAAATTCTTTCATTAGCTCCAGGATCAGTTTTCGGCACTCAATCAACTTTACATCCTTTGTTTCCCATTCTCCACGAAGTTGGTAGATCACCAACGTTGAATCCCCGTATACTTTCAAGACTTCTATCATTCTTTCCATAGCAGCTCGCAAGCCTATGACACAGACTTCATATTCTACCATGTTATTGGTACAAAGGAATTCTAAATTTCTTGTGAACGGGTAATGTACATTACTTAGGGAAATCAATACTGCTCCAATTCCACGTCCAAGGGCATTAGCTACTCCATCAAAATATAATTTCCAAGTTTCACCACCTGGGATTCCAGTTTCCATTGTGGAGACATTCATCACATCCTCATCTGGAAAATCAAAATTTAAGGGATCATAATCTTCCGCTACACAAGTGGCCAAGAAATCTACTATGGCACTTCCTTTTATTGCCTTTTGGCTCACAAACACAATATCGAACTCTGACAATAACATTTGCCAATGTAACAACCTTCCAGTCAACGCCAACACTTCTATCATAAATTTCAACGGATCAAGGCGGGAGATTAGACATGTAGTGTGGTATAACATATATTGTCTGAGCCTATGGGTTACCCAAACCAAAGCACAACATAACTTTTGGATTGCCGGGTGTCGTACTTCACATTTAGTAAACTTTTTGCTCAGGTAATAAATGGATCTTTCCTTCTTTCATGTATCGTCATTTTGCCCCAGCACACATTCCATTGAATTCTCATAGACCGTCAAGTAGAGGATCAACGGCCTTCCGGGGATTGGCGCGACTAATACTGGAGCATTTGTCAAATATTTCTTGATTTTATCAAATGTTTCTTAGCATTCTTCATTCCACTCTCTAGGGTTATTATTTTTTAGCAGCTTAAAGATTAGATCACATTTATCGGTCAATTGTGAAATGAACCAAGAAATGTAATGTAACGCCCCGATTTTGGGCCTAGATGTTTTAGAGTTCGAATCGGACCGGTCGAGAACGATTCGAATCTTAAAGGGAGATTTAGGGAACACCTAGTTCGGAATGCTTTAAGAATATGGAAAAATACTTAAAAATCCTCATTTATTATATGAATGACTATGGTGAAAACAATTTTACAAAATAAGGTTTGGAAATACTACATTTCGGTGTAGTGACCAAATCGCAGTTTTTGCAAAAGTTAAATAGTGATTGTTTTGTAAAGGATTGAAACTTCGAATCTTTAAGTAGATAATTTTACCAAAATGTTTTTAATCAGATTTCTCCTTATTTTTGGTGATTTTAATAATGTTTTAATTAAAGGAAATAAAGATTGATTAAAGGAAAAACTATCTATGACTTTTCATAACTACTTTACGTCAATTTTCTCTCATTTCATTTTCTCTCAATTTCTTTTCAGCCAAACACATTTCCTCCATCAATTAGCCTCAGATTTTCATTCTTTTTGATGAGATTTCAATCTCCTTTTGATTCCTAATCTTTTCCTCACCATATCCTCTTGTTTTTACATTGGATTTTCAAGAAAACTTGCCCAAATCAAGGAGAAATCAACCATTAGAGGTAAGCTTCGTCCTTCTCCTTTAATGATCAGTTCTTTACTGAAATTCCCAAGTTATCAATCCTTTGTTAGTGATTTTTGAGTTGCTTTAATGTTAGAAATAAGAAATTGTAGTAAAACTCAAGGTTTTTGGAGAGATCTTGATGATTTTTGTGGTTGTTGGTTAGGCTCTATTTTGATGTTGTTTTCTAATGTATTTTGGATGATAATTGAAGTTACAAATGAGGTTTTATCAAATAAATCCCAAATAGGCTTGGATTCCTACGTTTTGCATGCTAGAATGGTGGTTTTTGGGGTAGTTTTGGTGTTCTGTTATAGCTGGAGGTATAAGGATGAGTTGTGGTGGTTTTTTATGTTGATTGATGTTTAGAAATGATTAAAAGTGATAGATCTTGGGTGGGCTTTGTTTTGGGAGAGTTGGGAGATGATTTCGGTTGTTTTTGGTAGCCGAAATGAGGTTCTTGAGTAGAGTAGCGAGTTTAGGTGTGTGGCTGATGATTTCAATGCATGATGATGCATTAATCCTCTACTCTTATGTATTATAAACAGGGAAGACATCTTTGGACGCCTTTGGTGTTGATCCAGGAGCTTAGATAGCGTTTCGGCGAGCAAGCGAAACGTAATCGGTGAGCGCGAATGGTTTAGAAGTCTTTGAGGGACAAAGAAACAAGGTTTGGGGATTTAGGAAAGGTTTGAAACACCTTCCTAAGTCCGGAAGTAAGTATTGGCTAGATTGCTCTCATATATGTGGTGGTTTCCCCTAAAATGCTTTTACATGCTCATGGTTTGAGATAGATAAATTCATATTGTTTTTATGCATGAGTTGTAGCATGAGATGATGCTTGAAAAGATTTCATGAAATAACATGTTGCATTGATGAGTTTTGAGCTTTTGGTTTAAAGCATGGCAAATGTTATGATTTTGAATGAGATGAGAAAGTTTTGTGAAATGTTGCATTAAAAACAGCAGGTGAGATGATGTTTTGACATAATATATTGGCATGGGAGATGAGATACTTACCGGATATAATTGATCGATCAATAGGATGAGAGTGCACTATAAACTAAAAATTCGTACGTGCTCTTTGGATTCAATCCAAAGGGAGAGACCGATGATGGGCATTCCATCGGGTAGGACTTGGTGAAATACACAAGCTTTGTGGGGATGAGAGATTCCGCCATGTGAGTACGGTGATGTGAGATTCCACTAGAAATTATGTTACTAGACAAGTGAGTATGGTGATGTGAGATTCCACCGGAAGAGTCTAGTGGTTTGAGAATGTTGTCCACATATCTGAGTAATAATGAGATGTGAAATGCCAATATAACATATGAAAATGCTTTTGATTCACATGTACCTATTGATGAGATGATTTATGCTATGAGAAATGCATATGAGATTTGTATATGAAATGCTTTGGTTTTCACAAGCATGTGTATGGCCTTGCCATGAGATTTGCATTGGTTTAAATGCATGAGATATAATTGAGGTACATGTATTTTCAATGGAGTTTTGCTTTGAAATGGTTTTCAAGCATGAGATAGAATGAGCATGTAGTAGAAAAGACTTTTGAGAAAGTGTTTTGAATAATGCATTATTGTGTTGATTTCTTTACAGCATGCCTCACTAAGCAAATGTGCTTACGCTCTCTTTTACCAATAATGCAGATAATTGAGGTGTTTTGGGTAGAGAGAAGGTTAAGAACATCCAAGGGAATACAAAGCTCGTGTATGGTGATGCTTTATACACTTTAGTTTTGATATTTGGCAATGGGACTCCAAGGTTGTATTTGGGAGATGTGTTTTGAACTCCCTAAGTTTGTGGCATGTTTGTGATGGCTTTTATGGGTTGTAAATGGTCCTAATGGTTTGGTTGGAGGTTTGAGCTTTATATTTGGTTTTGTGGATTGGAAGCATGCATATAGTTTGAGTGTTCTTGTGCTTGATGACATGTTTGAGCTTATGCTTCTTATATATGTTCCTTGATGTTTAATCATGTCCTTGGTATGTTATGGTACAATTTGAAGCATGTTTGAGTGGGTTAAGAGGTGCTAAACCATAAATTTCTGCTGTCACAGTGCAGGGTGTATCGAAACACCCTTAACTGTTTCGAAACGGGGGTCTGTAATGGTCATAGCATTTCGGAACAACTAAAGGTGTTTCGGAACAATTTGGCTACTGGTGAGGTCTGTTTCAATACCGGTCTCGGAACGCACCCGAGTATCGAAACGGTCAACACCGTTTCGATACGGGCATTTTGGTACGAAGGTTGGTGTTCCGAAACGGGCTACCGTTGGATGATGTTTTTTGAATTGTTTTAAGATTTCATATTTTACATTTTAGTCCTGATTGTTGTGGATGCAATTGCTTGAGCTTGGAATGTCCTTTTAAGCTGAAATTTGACAGAGAGGCATGTGATATGACTAATTACAATTTGGTAAGCTTAAAATCTATTAAGTCCTTATATTTTCTAAAAATTACATTTTGGTCCCTAAAAGTGTAACTCATGCAATTGATCCTTAAATGGTTTCTGATCGATGTGCCTTTCTCTCATATGATTCTGAATATTCATATAGGCTTAATGTGCATCTAGAAAATATTAAAAAGAAAAATGGGTCGTTAATCAAGGTTGACTTTTGGGTTGACTTTGGTTTTCCCCGTGTAATCTTCATAGTTCGGGTCAAACGTCTAGGTCGGGCTAAGGGGGTTACACGTAATTTAACCTTCCAAGGAATCCATGAACTTCTTTCTATGAGTTGGGTGGTGGCAAATTCTGAATAGCCTTCACCTTATATGGATCCATCTCGATTCCTTTTCTGCTGACCACAAACCCCATGAGTTTTCCATATGTTACTCCAAAAGTGCACTTGTTGGGATTGAGTTTTAATGGGTACTTCCTCAATCTCAAGAACAATTTCCTCAAGTTTTGAATATGTTCTTCCTCGGTATGGGATTTAGCAATCATATCATCAATATACACCTCAACTTCCTTGTGCATCATGTCGTGGAACAAGGTAACCATTGCCCGTTGATATGTTGTTCCGGCATTCTTCAATCCGAAAGGCATCACTTTGTAACAATATGTGCCCCATAGATTTATGAATGTTGTTTTGACCATGTCCTCCAGATTCATCTTTATCTAATTATACTTCGAGAAACCATCCATGAAGGAAAACCATGAATGTCACAATGTGTTGTCAACCAGAATATCTATGTGTGGCAAGGGGAAATCATCTTTTGGGCTGGCTTTATGATAATCTACGTCCGAAAATAATCTATGTGTGGCAAGGACTTGAAAATTTACGTCCGAAAGGCATGTTTGGACTGAACCCTAGCCCAAAATGGTTCTTCTTTATGATAATGGGCCTCAGACGTAGGTGTCCTAGCAAATGTTTCCTAACTCCTTTTCCCGTCTGCGCGCCCTTCTTGGTGTTTCCTACACAGTCATTTTAGTGCAATTTGATAACCTTGGCCGCGGGAAGGGCTTGCCCTCAACAACAAAGGTAGAGTTTACAAAGTCCAAAGCCTGAAAAGAACACTCAATGGCATTTTCATCTACTTGGATGTACGGGACGTAAGTGGTTATCGAGGCAATGATGTCTTCCTCTGCACCAACACTAACAAGTTTCCCTTTTATGACAAATTTGAGCTTTTGGTGTAAGGACGACGGGACTGCTCCAGCTGAGTGAATCCAGGGTCTTCCCAACAAACAGTTGTATGTAGGCTTGATGTCCATTACCATAAAATCTATGTTATAAATTGTCGGCCTAATCAGCAGGGGTACTTCAATCCTCCCTAACACATCTCGTGTTGTTCCATCAAAGGCCCTTACAGTATTATGGTATGTCTTCATGTGAGAATCATCAATGGGCAACCTTTGCAGAGTTTCCATTGGCATAACATTCAGCGTCGATCTGTTATCAATTATGACTCCATGTAGCACTTACCCTTTGCAATGTGTGGTAATGTTCAAAGCCTCTACTGACCCCATCCCACCTTCGAGAATTTCATCATCAGTGAATGTAATATACTTGTCAACAGTAATGTGATTCACGATTCTATCTAATTTGTCCACAGATATGTCATTTGGTACAAATGGTTGATTAAGCATCCTCATCAAAGCATTGCGGTGCCCTTCGGAGCTCAACAGTAACTCCAAGACGGAAACCCTTGCATGTTGTCTCTTCAATTGCTCAACCATGTTGTACTCATTGTGTTTCAAAAACCTCAAAAATTCTTGTGTATGTTCTTCTGTTACTAGCTCATTTATCTTTGAAGCAGGATCTTCTCCAAAAATCTTCTCTGGTGTCCCCGTAGCCTTCCCTTTACTCTTCTCCACTTCTTTAAGTACTTCTGGAGAAGAATAGCATCTACCACTTTGGGTAAAGTGTCCCACTTCATTTAATGCTCTTGTATCAGGTTGTTTGTCCTTCTTTACCTCTAACTCATCCTTCTTCTCAACTTTTGGCTTTGTTTCTTCTTGTGGTTTTTCTTTTCGTGATACGGTCACATTGGGTGTGTAATTCCAAGGAACTGCATTGGTACTTTTGAAAGCGAATGGTATAGAAGTCAAGATCACAACCTTCGGGGTTACTGTCGGTTTTGCACTTGCAACCTTTGGTTTAACAAAGAGAACCAAGGGCTTATGGACCCCTATTTAACTCCGGAACACTCAGAAGTGCACACCTCAACTTCTTTCCTCATTCTTGCTTTCTCAAAGAATTCAATCTCTTTGTTATCTATCATTTTCTGAATTAAGTCCCTGAACTCTTGACAGTACTGAATCTCATGACCACACTCTTGATGATATTCACAATACACCTCAGGTTGTTTCTCCATTCCACTTTCATGCCCATTTCAATCATCTTGGCATTGTACAAATGTTCAAGCACCCATTTCAGTGGTGATCTTATTTCAGACACAACAGTCTTCAATCGTCTTGCTTCATCATCTTCTTCTATAGCATTCACCCCTCGCCCACCATGACTTGGCAAAGGGTTCGCAGCAATGCTTGGCTCGTCAAACTTTAAGATCTTAGTGTTGATCAAATTCTGCACCACCTTCTTAAATCTCGTGCATTTCTCAATCGAATACCCCAATATCCCAGCATGAAATTCACAATGGGCATCTAATTTGTACCATGGAGGGTAAGGAGACTGTAAGGGTGTCAAATGATATGGCCTTACCAAATCTGCTTCATGCAACTGGGGATACAATTCAGCATATGTCATCGGAATGGATATGAAATTCGTCCTATCATTTCTCGGCCCACGGGAGTCCTTTTCGAATTCTATGAGCTTCCTACTGTAGTTCCAGGTGAGGTAATAGTCACATTCTTTGGTGCCTCATACGTACTTGTATTATTCATTTCATTATCCTTCCTCTTATAATTCCTTTGAGAGCTCTCTCCCCTCTCAATTCGACCACTCTTGATCGCGACCTCTATCAATTCCCCAGTTATTACAATATCAGCAAAATTTTGGGTAGCATTACTGATTAGCCTCCCAAAAAGTGGCCCTCTCAGAGTTTGAACAAACATGTGGGCAACCTCATTTTCCATCAACGGAGGTTGTACTTGTGTTGCGACATCTCTCCATCATTGAGCATATTGCCGGAGCGTTTCATCATTTTTCTGCTCAATTCCCTGTATCATAACTCGACTAGGGACCATTTCCGTCACATGTTTTTAGTGCTCTACAAAGGCTCCTGAAAGATCCTTCCACGACCGTATGTTCACATGGCACAGTTGCGTGTACCATCGGGTCGCTGAACCAGTTAGGTTATCCTGGAAGCAGTGTATCGGCAATTTCTCATCCTTCAAATGGGTAGCCATTTTCCGGTAGTACATCGTGAGGTGGGCTTTTGGAAAAGTAGTTTCATCATATTTTTCAAAGTCAAGGGCCTTAAATTTCAGAGGCAGTATCAAATTCGTCACTAAACTCATTTTAGCAGCGCCTAGACCCAACTCATTTGCTTTCTATAACTCCAGCAAACGGTCTTCCAAGGCTTTGCAGCTCTTCTCGTACTTACTTTCAATTTCAGTACGAATCATTTTGATCTCATTTAAAGTATTTAGATCTGGGACCTCTTCACTACTCCCAAAGTTTTCCCCAACATGCATCGGGTGACTGGGCGTTGCCCTTACCAAGTTGATATGGACCTTCTTCACATGTGGAGGTTTTTCAGGCTGCATTCTGATGTGAGACGTAGTTTCATCTTGATCATTCATGTCATTTGAACCACCTTCAGGAGCTTTAGCTTTTTCAGACTCCTTTGGTCCTAACAAGGCAGTCAATTGACTAATAATCTCTGCTTGTGTCTGGGCTAAATGATCTTTGATAGATTTCTCCATTCTATCAAATCTATTATGTGTCTCCACCTAATCATTCTCCAAACTAGCAATTATATCTTCTACAGTCATGGCTTTAGAACGTATGCGAGTTCCGTATGAATGTGGTATGATTGCGATTTAAAGCAAACTATCATTAAACTTTCCTTTTATTAGATTTCTTATTTTTCAATACAATATGAAGTTTTAAATGCATGAATGTATGCATGAATGCAGAATAAGGCATTAAATTCATGAACTAGTCTTTTAGAAACATTCATTTGTCCGAAAGTTCGAATACAAACAAAGACAAATTTCCTACAAGAAACTTCTAGCCCTAATTCCTAAGTTGACCAGCTCGTGCAGCAAGCGTGTGATAACTTCTTCATGCTCTTGCTCGATGTCGGGTTGTTCCAACAGACTCATAGCTTGCCTTGACAATATCTTGACGTACGAGGTAACACTCATGACATGTTTCTTGAAACTCACTAATTCATCATTCTGGCACTGGATTGTGTGTTGTGTTGCTTCATAGTTGTCCTCCTTGCTCCACTTTCCACCATCAGCGCTCCTTCGTAACCAGCAAGTTTTTCTTTCAAATCTTGGACAGCTTTCTCTAATTCTATCACCTTTTTCAGTAACCTTTCTTTTTCCATTTCTGCCTGAACTTTGTCTTCATTGTGATACTTTGTAATTAGTTCTTCTAATTGTGTTACTTAGCTTGCCAAATCAAAATTCCTAGCTTGATCCTCTTTCAGCTTCTTTTTTTCTTTATTGTTCGATTCTTTGCTTGCTCGTGATTTCTTGTCATACATTTTCTTATAGTCGTCTTTGTCCTTGGTCATTGCGTCTAGTTTCTTAGATAGACTCTTCACTACTTTTCTTGCCCCTTCTTTTTGCTTTGCCTTATAATCATTGTGTAATTCTTGCAGCTCTTTCAGATCACGACTAATCTTCTTGTTATGTTCCATCAGCTCTTTTTTCTTTCCCTCGTGCATGCTTACATGTAGCTTTGCCATATTCAGTTCTTCAATGAGATCACTGATCCTATTTTCGTACTTCTTCAAATCCAACTCGCTATCATGCTTGAGCTTCTCTAAAGTCGAGGGTGTTTCCTTAGCAGTCTGAGTAGAGGAACTAGCATTTACTGCCCTTTCTTGAAATGTGTTATCATTGACCCTTTGCATTCTCTATTCATTGTATCTTGTCATCACTCCTAAGTCTTGATATGGTTGGACCCTTCTCGGTTTTTCTCATGCTCTTGTAGTCTGAACTACTATCCCTTTGTAGTCATTTGTCTTGTGCGCATATTCGAACTTTGCCATCCCTGCAGTAGACAGTATAAATTGTCTTGAACTAAACTGTCTAGATACTAGCAAAGGACAGTAAGTCATTCCTCCCCGAATTCCTGGTAGTGGAACCCAGTCCCTATCTCCACATCGATAAAAAAGTTGTTCCTCTATTCAACCATGAAGCCTTCCATACCACATCAGTATCCTAAAGTCGAGGGTGCTTCCTTAGCAGTCTGAGTAGAGGAACTAGCATTTACCGCCCTTTCTTGAAATGTGTTGTCATTGACCCTTTGTATTCTCCATTCATCGTATCTTGCCATCACTTCTGAGTCTTGATATGGTTGGACCCTTCTCAGTTTTTCTCATGCTCTTACAGTCTGAACTACTATCCCTTTGTAGTCATTCATCTTGTGCGCGTATTCGAACTTTTCCATCCCTGCAGTAGTCAGTATAAATTGTCTTGAACCAAATTGTCTAGATACTAGCAAAGGGTAGCAAGTCGTTCCTCCCCAAATTCCTGGCAGTGGAACCCAGTCCCTATCTCTACACCGATATAAGAAAGTTGTTCCTTTATTCAACCATAGAGCCTTCCATACCACATCAGTATCCTTCAAGTCCTTGAAGTACTCTTCCCGGTGTTTTTCACTCTTTTCCTCTAAAGGACAGCTAGCTAAGTCTTCTTCAATTGGTGAATACGTGTCAAGATACCTAATCCCTCTATAAGATGTGTTCCACTTATGACCCCTAAACTAGATTTCAAGCAGCTATGCACATCCCAAAACCTTCATTCTCCTAATTTCTTGCAAGCGGTCAATGATCTGTAAGTTTCTGTCATGATAGCAGGTACTGGGTTGACTCCTTTATCTAGCCGCTCAAATAGCCCCACAGTCGATGGATCAATATGCCTCGGAGACATGGAAATAAAACCAAACCGTAGATACACAAGGCGAATAGGCTTCTCATCCTTATAGGCTCGTCATTATTTGTCAATATCAGCTCTATAAGGATCCTCCAATTAATTCACTGTCTATCTTCATTTTGGTCTTTGTTATCATTACTTGCCATTTTTCTGTCCAACCATTCTTTTATCTTTCCAGTTAATGATACTAGCTTCTTGATGAAACTTGGATTATTGACGGGTCTGGTGTAAATCTTGTCACTTTTAATTCTTAGACAATTAACCAGTATCTCATATACTTCTAGTGTTGGTGTCATGTCTACATGTCCGAAGGTGGAACAATTGTATGATGGGTTCCAAAACTGTGTCATGGCTCTAAGTAGCTCTTAATCAATTTTTATATTTAACAGTAGGGCTTTGTTTTCAAATTCTTTCCTGAATTGTTCCTTCATTTCATTATCCCATTGATCCCACATTTCTTTTAATTCTGGCAAACATGTATTCTGATTAGTGCTTATCTTCACATAACTCTTCATCTTGGACACCTCACCTTTACCAAGACTATCCCCTTTCTCGTGTTGAGTTTGCTTGGACCAAGTCCACACTGTGGTATTATCTTCTCCAATCCTAAACTCTCGAGACATATTGGATACTTTTAAATTGACTGACACCCATTCAATGCCAAAACAAATGCAATTTATGAAAAAAAAAAAAAAAAAACAAAGCAAACAAAACAGAAAACTTATGTTAGTACCGTGAAGTAATATGTAAAGCAAGTAGACAAATTAATAATTGAGATAAGCACAATATTTATAGCAGCAAAATAACAAGAGAAATGTATTTAAACCGGCAGCACATGTCCTAGGTCCATGTCTGGCTCTAGCGGGTGAGCTTCTAAAATAGAATGTGGGCTTTGTTCTAGACTATTGGTTCCCAAACTGTCATTACCGTCTACTGCGACAATAAGACGTCGATTCGCTAGTATAGGTCCCTTACAACGGAAGCATAGGCCCCACGACACATAAGGTTAGTATACCGGAAGAAGACAAAAATCCTAACTCGGAACTGGAGAGCATCACGTCGAATATTGTCTTTCTCCCACTTAAGGGTGAAAAACTCGGGTCGAGGGTTTATGCATTAATGACAGATATATCATACACAAAAGCTACCCCTATTTTTCCTGAAAATCAATCCAACAATTCTTTAGAAAAAATAAAATTCAGATTAATATTCGAAATGCCAAAATGCCACGTGGAATTAATTAATAGGCATGAGTCTCAATTTTGTCCCCAGCGGAGTCGTCAAACTGTCGCGACCGTTTTTTAGACCCATTTGTGGGAAAAAAACAGCCTAACGATTAGGGTTTGGAAATCGGGGTTTCTCATTTTTATTTGATCTTGAAATTATGGGTTTTCCATTTTTAATCATTTTTTTTTATTTTCTTAATAATCGTTTTGGAGTCGCCACCAATCACTTTGGTAGATCGGACACCATAAAAACTGACCATAGATTATTTTCATAAAATTCGGGTTCGAGAGTCGATTACGTTTAGGGAAGGGTTAGCACCCCTACAAACGCCCGTTATCGGTACCTTATTAATTCCACGTGGCATTTTGGCATTTCGAACATTAAACTGAATTTAATTAAGCCTTTTAATTGTAAAATGGATTTTATTCCAAATGGGAATATCCTTTTGTAAGAAAATACATTTTGGACGAATATAAGTTATGAAACGTCTAATTGCATTTAGGACACTTCAATTTATATTCAAAATGTATCTCAACACAAAAGGTTTAATGCATGACCAATTATTTGGTTGTTCATTTTAAGTGAATCCTAATTAGGAACCATTAATTTAATTAATTAAGAATCTAAGAATATTATTAATTTTTGGATTTAAATTGTAAATCCAAGTAATTAGGACATTACCTTTAATGGGTCCAAAAGTAATAATATTCCTAATTTAAGTGATACTAATTGTTTAATCTTATTTTCAATTTTATCCAAATTAATTATATTAACATCATTTTCTAAATTCAAATGGAACATTGAATTCTTTATTTGAGTATCATTTGGTTAACATCATGTTACAATGTGATACTAACCAATCTTTGACATTCAAATTAGATTTCAATATCCATTTATTTTCTACATTATCCTTTCCTATTCAATTATGTGATTAAGTAATCTATACTACAATCTCTAATTAAAGCAATTTAGTGATTAAGTCTTTCTAACTCACATACTATATGCTTAATTTTAAAATGTGCAAGCATACAATTAAATAAAGAAATTAAATAAGGCAATTAAACGAAGGTAATTAATACTGTAATAAGAACTAAATTGAATTAACTTCTGAATTAAAGGACCAGATTACAAAAAAAACAGTGACCATTTTGTGAAAAAAGGAAATTAAAGAGCTCAAACCTAAATTCCATAAAAGAGTGACCCAAACCCATTAAACCAAAGCCCAAAAGTACACGGCCCAATTTGATTTTGACCCAAAATGCCCCAACCCAGACTCGATCGGGTCACAGACTCGTATCCGTGCCCGTATAGAAACGCGCGAATCTTATGCGTAACCCGACACTATAACGGTGTCGTGTCAACTTGTCTATAAAACCCCTCTCAACCGGGTCAACTCGTCCATAATCCTTGTTCAGCTTTGTTCTTCTTCAGTTCATCCACTTTCACTCATTTGATCTACAAAAACACAAAAATCCTTTTCACTTTCTGTTTATAAAGATCAAAGTACCCATTTTCTTAAGAACAATCCCCAAAATCCATGTTGATCTTCATTCAACTCAAAACCCTACTTCGGCCTGTTTCCGTTCGCCGATCACCTTCTTTCTTTCTCCAATGACCGGTGACCTTTCAATCATCTTCTCTGTTGCCTTCTGTCATTTTCGACCACCTTCCGACCAAACTCTGATCATCTTCTCCGACCAAACCGTAACTTTCGGCCACCATTTCTGCCATCATCGGTCGTCGTGTCGAAACCTTAAAACTACCCAAATCCTTTGATCTTTCATCCTAAACCTAGATCTAACCTTTGTTTCATCGGAAACAACCTCCTTCTCCCATTTCTAAGCTATCTACCCCAAACCAATAGCCTTTCTTCTATCATTTTTGACTCCGACTTGAATCCTAACACTCTGATCTCAATTTCGACGGCAAGATAAATTCCTTTCCCCTTCGAATTTTACTTTTTTATTTATGTTCGAACCTAGATCTTAAACTGTCTATTAGGTTTTAAATTTTTGGATTTGACTCTTGTTTTAGATCTGAGTTTCGAACTATTATCTAGGGAATAGATTTCTAACTCACGAATCTAGATTTAGAACAAAGATTTCGATTCTGAAAACCTAGGATTTAGACAATTTCGATTCTATTTTTTTAGAGAACTTATGATTTTGATTATGTTTTGCCAATTTGTCTTGTAAATGAAAACTTCAGAGGCAAATTTTACCTCTGGTGACGGTTCTGAAATTCCAACAAGCTTTCAGCAATAAATGGCGATCTGGTTCGTCTTCTCCAAATGCCTCTTCCGATTCTGGTAAGTCTCTTCACCTTCCTCTTCAGTTAATGATTCATTAATGATTGCATTAATGATTAACCGCCCTCTTTTTCTCTCTCTTGCATGTATTTATAGCTGACCGGGTGGTGACGTCAGCCTTCATCGCTGGCAGAGACAGTTGTTCCCAGCTGGGAGTCAATCCGTGCGAACCAGTTTGGGCCAATGACGATAGGGAACGTGTCTAGTGCTGTCTCATTTGGGCGGGAAATAAAAGCACAAATGGGTTTTGTGTTTATGTGTTGGGTTGGCAGATGAAGTTTGTGTTTCGGGCCTTGTACTTGGGTTTTATGTACTAAAAATGGGCATTTGATTTATAAAAATGGACTCTGATTTGTAATATTTGAGCATTTTGTATTTCGGGCTTTGTAAATGGACCTTTAATATATTTTGAGTTGTTTTATTTTTGTTTGTTTATTTATTTATTATTTAGGTATTCGAAAAATATATATACATGTATACACCCGGACAAAATACGGGTATTACAATCAGCTATTTTGATTTAAAAAAATACTTAGATCCAATTAGGAAATAATGAAAGATTTACTACCGAATTAATTAATGGATGTATAAATGTCATGTATGGTTTGTTAGTTTTTTTTATCTTTAATGACAATTTGCAAACCATTATTCGATTTTTATCCTTAGCTTTTAGCATATATCACATAAATTCCCCCTGTATATTTTTTTAATTTGCTCACATTGTCTTCCATCTGTTCCAATTTACAAAATAAGATATATAATCTAATCAAATTAATTTCTATACTCATTTTTAAAATGTAATATTTAAAGATCCACAAATTAATTTAAATATTCAAGAGTAAAAACCCTTGATATCACAAAGTAAAGACCCTAAGCCTTAACGTTGTAATTAGCTTTTGCGTAAACCATGGTTGTTGCAAAGATGAGCAGCATTTGTCTTCAACTTTCTAGCTCAATTTTCCTAAGAAAATGCAGCAAGAACTTAATATCAGCTCCAAATTTCCTTGTCTTTTCATATCTGGATTCTGTTTTCTCTGTGTTTTACAAATACCTTGATCTGTTGTTGGAAGGTGAGGCCTCCCCGTGTTATTGCAGAAGCAAAAACAAGGCTGGTGATGACAATGTATGACTTTGCATGGGAGGAAAAACTTTGTTTTTGCATGGGAGGAATTACCATTTGTCTATTTAGGCTTTCCGTTGGGAGCTGATCCGAGGCGTATATCAGTGTGGGATTTGATTATAGCAAACTTCAGACGCAAGCTAGCAGGGTGGAAGCGCAATTCTCTGTCGTTTGCAGCGAGGGTGACTCTTGTTAACTCGGTACTTTCTTCACTCCCTATTTTCTACTTAGGCTTATTTGTTGTGCCCTGGATAAATTACGTAGAGCATTTCTTTGGGGTGGGGTTAATCTTGAGAGACGAATGAGCAGGGTGGGATGGGACACTGTTTGTCGGCCACGACATTTAGGGGGTTTGGGGGTGGCGGACTTGAGAGTGAAGAATATGGCGCTGCTGTCTAAATGAGTTTAGCGATATGCGTGTGACCGCGATTCACTTTGGCGTCCTCTAATAGCGGCCAAATATGGGGAAAATGTTCAGTGGTGGAGATTTAACACGGAAAATCTATCTTCTATGTCGGTTGTTTGGCGTCAAATAGTAGCTAATGCTTGCTGTCCGATTGTTGATTCACACGTGGGGGGAGGTAATTTTCAGTGGAAAATCGGTAATGGACAGCTTGTTTTGTTTTGGTTTGATGCTTGGGTGATACAACAGCCTTTAAAGGAGGTGTTTCCACGCTTGTTTGCCTTGGCATTGAATAAATTAGCTTGGGTGCAGGATTATACAACGGATGGTCATTTTGATCATGCTCATTGGGAAGGTTTTTTCCGGAGGCATCTATGGAGTTTCGAACAGGAACAATTACGTTCTTTGTGTGATGTGGTGAGTAGAGTTCGCATAAGAGCTGATTGTATTGATACGCTGATTTGGACTCCGAATGAACATGGGGAATTTTCAGTGCAAGCTATGACTAAGGCGCTGCTATTAGAGAGGGTGGGAGATGGTGATTTCGGAGGTTGTTTCGCATGGAAGGTTCTTGTTCCACCCAAGGTACAAGCTTTCCTATGGTTCATTTGGTTGAAAAGGTTACCGACTGCCGATTTTTTGCGTATTAGAGGGGTGCCTTTGGCGGAAGGACAAGGTCTATGTCCGTGGTGCGTAAGGGTGGAGGAGTCGATCGCCCATTTATTTTATGATTGCCCATGTATTCAACAGATTTGGGACTGGTTGCGTGATTGGTGGAGTATTGCATTACCATTACCGGCGTGTTTCTCAGATTTTTTCGTAATGAATTTCCATAGCTCCTTTCATGGTTGTCAACTAAAGTGGTGGGTGGCTAGTGTAAGTGCTATGCTTTGGTCGCTATGGCTCGCCCGAAATGAGTTCATTTTTAGAGGCAAACGATCGACGGTAGCGGAAGTGTGTTTTCTTGTGAAACTTAGATCTTTCTATTGGATAAAGGTAGATGTCGATGGCGACATTATGCCTGAATCGGTGTGGTGGTCGTGTCCATCGACATGTGTGGTTAGTCGTCGACTAAGGAAGGTGCGAGCTGGGTTGGTATGGCAGCCACCTATTGTGGGAACATTGAAATTCAATGTCGATGGCTCGGCGCGGGGCAAGCCTGGACCAGCGGGCATCGGGGGCGTTATGCGTGACGCGGACAGCCGCATTTTGGCGATCTTTTCCGGGCCTGTGGGATGTTTGGACTCCAACGTGGCAGAAGTGAGGGCTATCGAACTCGCAGTGAAGTTGGTGGCGGAAAGGGTTTGGCGTGAGAGGTGCGTGGTTATCGAATCCGATTCACAAGTTGCATTGAGATGGGTAACAGGTTTGGCAAAACGTCCGTGGAGATTATGAGAATCGTTTGTATCAATTGATCAAGCGTGTCAAGCCATTTCGGAGATACAATTTCAATACACACCGCGGGAAGCGAATGGTTTTGCCGATGTACTCGCAAAGGAGGGAGTGGATAGGAGTTCTTTATTCTTAGCTTGTATTTAGGCGTTTTTTTTTTTTAGACAGAGCAATTACGTACTCTTTTCCTCCATTAGGCTTAGGGAGGTTTTTAATGAGGTTTTTTAAGACAAGATCACTATATGCTTCGTTACAAAAAATAATTGAGTTTATTGAAAATTTATTGAACAGAAATGATTGAGTTTGTCGAGAAATTGTGGATGTCATTCTTGCATCTCTTGGATCAAAGTTGATGATCCCCAAGCTGCATGTTGTGGTGAAAGAGGCTTCTTCATATGGTACGCGATTATTTCAAATTGTTCTATTCACCTACACTTTTTATTATATGGACCAACTTTTTCAATGTTATACTCTAGCCAATTTTTATAGTCTTTTACCAAGAAATTGGATTTTTTTGGGGGAATCCAGAATCTTAACTTTTTCAAAGTTGATGACTCGAATTTATTCGAATTTTGTAAATTTAACTCGAATCGAATAAATTCAAATAGAGTTTGAGTTGTAAAATATGACGAATTAATTCAAATAACTTGAAATTTTTTCTCGACTTGATCGAACGCTCACCCCTAAACTTGAGTGTAATTTACCCATTAAACCTTGAAGCGTAGAGCTCAAATACTTCCACTTTTAAAATTTAAATTCAGTCGGAGATAAATATCAAATTCTTTGTGTTGTGTTCGTTTATCTAAAGAAGAACACAATTCCCCGACATAGCATCTCCCGAACTATTCTAAATGGGCGTCAACGTATTGAAATAGTGTGGGAAAAAGTAATGGAGAGCAGCCCTCCACGGTCATCACTCCTCTTCCCATCATATGTTCGCTTGATTTTTTCTTCCTTTAATTATAAAGTGGATAATATTTTTGCCTAATCCTAAATCAGTAATTTTATTCTTCCTTTTCAACTGCATTTATTTCATTTTTGTAGTCTTCTAAAATTAATAATATTGTTTCTCATTTTTAATTTCATTAATTTAACATTTAGATTCTTGAATTGTATCAATCACGCCCTTTAATCGTCGTTAGTTAATAGAATTGTTATCACCAGTCGTCCTTTGTTATATTGGACACTTTATCGTTAAATAACTAATAGCGTCAGAATTAGTATGCTCATATGTCATTTTATTTAATAAAATAATGTCCTCCAATAAGAAAATAACGAGTCAACTTTGATAATTTGACATTATAGTTAACGAGAACGTTTTTTAAATATGTAAAATAAATAATTAATTCATAAACTCCCCGCTCGTACTATCACGTCATCAAAATCGAGTCATCATCATCGACATGGCAATGGCAAGACAACTGTTAATAACGATTGATGTGAAAGCAAATATCAGCCTCATGCACAAAATTTAATGGCTCTATTAGTCAACGATAATTA
Source organism: Hibiscus tridactylites (assembly GCA_958450335.1). NCBI lineage: Eukaryota > Viridiplantae > Streptophyta > Magnoliopsida > Malvales > Malvaceae > Hibiscus > Hibiscus tridactylites. Next base: position 53,648,257 of record OY288275.1, read on the forward strand.
AAGGACGAGATTAATATAATGTAAGAGTTCGAGAGCTAAATTAATTAAATTAAAATAGAGAGATAATGTTACTGATTTTGAATGATTAACAGAGTTCAATTAATGCAATTAAAAAATTATTATTGATTTTTTTAATAGAATCCTCTAGTGGTAATAAAAAAAGAAATATCCAAAATTACAATAAAGATTTACAACTATCATTGTAAACTAAATATATAATTTGGGCATTTTTCTTATAATATTAACACTAATCATTTTAGATCATACAATGAACACACATGAAAAAGGTTAAAAGTTCAATAAATAAAAACTCAAACGAAAAAAATACGAACAAATTTGACTGCATCGGCAAACAAACCACAAAAGGGATTAAACTATTGAAAGACTACCAAGAAGCACAAATCAGAGCCGAGCGTCGTGAGAAATTATCCACAAACCGCATATCCAAATTTAATTCGAGGTCCAGAACAGGAAAGATCAACATAATTACAAATAAGCGATATCTTGATCAGTTGTGGAATCGTCAAATTCAACCTTAAGAAAACATAAAATAAAAAGAACGATCAAATGACAAAAAAAACAAAAAATTGCCAAACAACAAAAATAAACGTACCACAAAAACAAAATTATTTAAAATTACTACCGTAACAAAAATCAACCCTCAAGAGTCAAGCCAATTGCAAACTACTTTCTCAGCTTTCTCTGTATCAAAACTCTTTTGAACCTTATTGTTGGATTACCTATATGGTGTGTATCTATGATTCGATTTTTGGACGAATTATTGTCTTGATATTGATGTAATGTCAACCCCCTCCCATTCCAAAATTTCTTAATGCACTCCTCCATATAAACTATGTCCTTTACTTATTTTTCCAAAAAAGAGGAGGTCCTACATTAACCAATCTTTGTTTTTTTCATATCATGCATTAACTAACCTTTATAAGAAATGTTTTCTTCAATACATTTTATTTTCTAAAAGTAGATATTTTTTTATAATATACATGTTTATTTTATTGTCTATGTTCGAAGTGTGAGATAAAATCAAATTTATTTGTATAAATCAAATTTCATAAACCACGTTCCATTTTAAGAAAAATGGTCAAATAGATAGATAAGTCATCCCTTTTTTAAGCTTTTCAATTTAGCATAAAATTTTTCAAATGTTACATTTCCCTCACTAAACTTTTGCATATTCGAAACTTTTATGGGCCCGAGCAGGCGCATAGGGCGCTTCTGCTATAAGTTGGGGCTGTTGAAGATTACCTAGTAATTAAATTTTACATCTAGGTTTAAAATCTTATGGGGTAGGATTTCTTGTAATCGAATATTTGACTCTATAGCTATTATGATAAACAAAATTCTAGAGAGATGTATTCTTTTTTTGATACCTACTACTATTGTTATTACATCTAAGTTGCAGATATGAGTTTTGTAGGGATCTTGAAAAAAGTTCTCGGTACATTGTGTTTTGTGATGTGTATGTAATTGTATGTGTCTGTGTGTGATTCTATAGCTATCATGAGAAAAAATAATCTACAGAGACAATTATAATAACCTCATCGATATACCAATAACAATACCAACTAATTAATGTTTAATAAACAATGAATCATGCCTTCTTTTTCTTTTTCTTTTTCTTTTTGAAATTTTTATTCTACTTCTCCTTAAAGGGGAAAAAAATCTAGGTGAAGGCAACGCTCCTGAAGAGTCTTAAACTCGGGATCTAAGGGGTGAGTGTGCTCTGACCACCAGACCATCATCACATGCTCATGAATCATGCCTTTTTGAAGCATAAGGTCGAGGACATAATTATAATATAAGGTTTATTCAAAAAAATAATTATAATGTAAGGAACGGTCCAATCTTTTGCTATAGCTCAACTACAGCAAACTATTTGCGACTCTATAGCTATTATGAGAAAAACAAAATTCTAGAGATATAATTATAATAACTTCATGGATATACCAATAACAATACCTACTAATTAATGTTCAATAAACAATGAATCATGTGCATAAGGTCGACGACATAATTATAATATAAGGTTTATTCAAAAATAATAATTATAATAAAAGGAACGGCCTAATCTTTTGCTATAGTTCAACTACCGCAAACTATTTCATATCGATTTGATATTCAAAATTCTATTTAAATACGAATTTATTTTAAAATTGAAACCTAGTGCATGGTTAACATATATATTATAATGGGTAAATATACATTTAACTTGTAGGTGTAATTTGGCATTTAATTTTTTTTTTTCTAATTAGGTATTTGAATTTAACTTCGTGATTCAAATAAATTTTTTACATTTAGTATTAATTTAGACTTAAAAAGTACGGTTCAAATGTCAATTTGAATCAAAAAGTAAAATCTGGATACTATTTTCAACAAATATGTCTAGTTCAAGTACTTAGTTGAACAAAAAAATTAGATACCAAACTGAACCAAATAATCTATTTTTAATTATATTGGACATCTATAAAAATCAAATATTCAGAATAACATCTTTATTTTTATATCTTAATAAATTTTAATTAAAATACTTGTTTCATAATCTAATGGAAAAATAGAAAAAAGGTGTAGCTAACGTAACACATTATTTTAAGGAACCTGCCAAAGTACAGGTCACTTTTTGCAAAATTAATTAAAATAAACTTTAGTGAATTACTAAACTAATCACAATAATTGGACTTATCCGAATCTGTTTTGTGGTAGCTGGTGAATATATAGTTACAAATAATTAGGTGAAAAGAAAACTGCATCATTTTAATATTAAAAAAAACTGCATCATTTTAAGAAGATTTGATTTAAGTGGTGGAACGTGATACGTTTTTAAAATTAAAATAACCTATTGTTATTTATTAGGTTGTATATGATTTGGTTCAGATTAGTTTGGTAAAACGTTTTAATTGTAACCCCTCGTCCCGGTCTGGTCGGATGACCGGTCCGAGTGGGCCACACGGGGAAAACCGAAGCGAAACCCGTTAAGGCTTCCCCTCGGTTAACGACCCGAAAAATTCCTTTTTACATTAATCTTATCTAGATGCAATTATAATCCTATGTGAAGCACAGCAGCGGAAGAACCAAACAACGCATCACTCACCGACCAAACAAACATAAAACAGTCCATTTTACTTCATTCCAGCAGGCCGTTTCGAAACACCTATAGGGTGTTCCGAAACGCCCTGACCTGGTCAACGGGCCTGGGTCAACCACAAGGTGACCGTTCCGAAACAGGGGTGACCCGTATCGGAACGACCTTGACGGTCAATATCTCGTGGTCAACGAGATTTGACCGTTTCGGAACTTCAAAGGCCCGTTTCGGAACAGCTTCATCTCGCCAATTTTTCAAAATTACAGTGGCGAAAACGTTCCGGAACGACCCTCATCCGTTTCGAAACGGCAGGTCATTTACGCATGACCGTTTCGGAACACGGGGACCCGTTCCGAAACGCCCCCTGTCTGCAGACTTTTCTGGGCTGTTTTGAGGCACAAGGATGCCTCAAAACATCCCCAAGACACCAAACTACTTCAAGGCAAGACATCCTAAAGTATAGCAACCATACAAGCATGCTTCAACAAGGCTTAAACATGTATAATTCAGAGGCAACAATCCACATCATGCATTCATTCAAATCACATTCAACACATGTAAAAACTCTTAAGGCATAAGCTAACCTTCAAGCAAGCAAATAGGCAAGAGTTAACATCTATCATGGCAACACAACCATGCAAAAACATCATATATAAAGGAGTCTACACATGCTCCTATCAACCAACAACAACCACAAAACATTCATATCCCATTGCTCAACCATTACATGTCTAGCATTTTAAATCCATACTTGGTGAACTCAAGTCACAAACACACTTGAAGGCCCTCCTCTTGCCGAGCAACCCACGAACTAAGGATCTGCAATGTTGAACAAAGAGAGCGTAAGCAAATAATGCTTAGTGAGGGCAAGCTCTAAAAACAAACCTCAACATTGCAGGGTCCGAGCACGATCTAGCCAAAGCAACACACGTATAACAAGAGTCCACAAGATATAGATGCATGAGCAATTATCTCACATATATGTCATAATCATGAGCTTAACACAACCATACATGTAATCACATTTAACATCCAACAGCTCATATATCTCAACACATTGTTGCATATATCAATCAACATTGGCACCTAGATATCGCTCAAATACGCGGATAGACACGTTGGAAACTCATATCCAACAACCACATTACCTCGGTGGGATTCCACTCATCATCGGTCTCGCGGAGGGGATTCCACTCATCCTCACGCCCCGTCGATGGGATTCCACTCATCACCGACTATATTTAAATACCATTTCCGGGCGTACCCGTACTCCTCCTTGGTGACTCAACGCCACCAAGGCCACGCGCGACTTTTGACTCATGTGTACACACTAACATCCTAATGATCGATCATTTGTATTTAAGTATACTAGTGCCAATATTTTACTCATTCCACAACACACATTTCAATCATTTCCGTGCTTAGCACGTACTCACCATGGACACAACCATAAACCATGACCATGCATGCTTTAAGCAATACAACCCATGCCTCAATTCACATGTATAGAACAATATACATAAGCATTCATATCACAAGACATACGAGGCATATACATTCATACATTCAAGTTCATCCAAAGGCTTAGATCTAGTTTAGGATTAGGCTACCACCCTAATCCTAACTCTAGGTGGGTCTACCAAGCCCAACCTAGTCCATATACTCGAACCAACTAATTTAAAACCTTTAAAAGCTAACAACCACTCACCTAAGCTCCCAAGCTCCAAGACCAAGCAAGCGACCGTTCTTCAAATTCCCGGATTCGATCCCGAAGCTTCTTCTACGTTTCCCCTTGCTTCTAGCCAAACAAAACACATTCATCACTTCCCAAATCAATGCTAATTCAATCATCAATCCACATTGCAAAACACAACTCAATTTCCACAAATTCCAAATCACATAGCATCCCAAAAACCCAATTTTCGGACTCCCACAAACAAGGGCTGAAATACCCAATTCCAAGCATCCAAATGACTTCCAAAATATCCCAAATCACCCTCCTAACATAGGTAGACCATCAGCCCTTCAATTCCCACACAAATCCTCTCAAAAACCCAATTTTTCAAACCCTAAAATTGGCCCTAAAGACCCCCTACGAAAATTCATCCAAAATTGGCCAAATTCATATATGTTGTATACTTTAGCATGATTAACAAAAACCCCAACACAATTTCTTAAGACCAATTGAAAAACCCCATTAAAACCCAATTTTCATCTTAAACCCTAATTTCTCAAAACCCATATTTTTGAAATTTAAGACAATAAGTAAGTAGAGGATGGAGAGGAGGTTAAGAAAATACAATTACCTCTTAAAATGGTGTGGAAATCGGTTGCTAAAATTGATGGAATAGTAACTCCAAGCTTGGAAGGTTCTAGAAATGGTGGGGGTTTTCAAAATGGGAAAAGGAGGAAGAATGAGGGAGGAAGACAACTTTACAATAAAGTGGTCTTCCTTTATTTAAAACTTGGGTAAATAGCAACATAGGTCCTTCCCAACTTAATAAAACTCATTTAGACCATTATTTGAAATTGAATTGTTTTAATTAAGTTTTATTTAACTCGAACTAATACCCGACTAACTTCTAGGCCCAAAACACGGGTGTTACAACTCTCCCCCACTTAAGGAAATTTCGTCCCCGAAATTACCTGGTGGAAACAAATACGGAAACTGCTCAACCATATCCGCTTTCATCTCCCACGTGGCCTCTTCCACACCTCTATGCCTCCACAACACCTTGACCAACTCTATGGTCTTACCACGCAACACCTTGCTATCTGAAGCAAGTACCTCAATGGGCTCTTCATTATAGGACAAATCCGGATTCAACTCTATCTCCTCAACGGGCATCACATGCGAAGGATCTGATCTATATCTCCTAAGCATAGATACATAAAAGACATCATGGATCTTTTCTAACTCAGAAGGTAACCTCAATCGATAAGCTACGGGCCCAATCCGCTCAACTATCTCATACGGACCAATGAACCTCGGACTCAACTTGCCTTTCCGGCCAAATCTCATTACCTTCTTCCACGGAGATACTTTCAGAAACACTTTCTCACCCACTGTGTACTCAATCTCTTTCCTCTTCAAATCTGCATAAGACTTCTGACGATCCGAAGCCGCTTTCAAACGGTCACAAATCAACTTCACCTTTTCTGTGGTTCCCTTAAGCAAGTCTGGCATAGGTAACAACCTCTGACCTGTCTCAGCCCAACAAATCGGAGTTCTACACCGTCTACCATACAAAGCCTCATAAGGAGCCATCTGAATACTAGACTGATAACTGTTGTTGTAGGCAAACTCAACCAACGGTAAGTGCTTCTCCCAAGAACCCTGAAAATCAATCACACAACAACGAAGCATATCCTCTAGAATCTGTATCACTCGCTCTGACTGCCCATCGGACTGCGGATGATAAGATGTGCTGAAGTGCAGACGACTACCCAAAGCACTATGCAAACAACTCCAGAACCTCGAAGTAAATCTAGGGTCCCTATCTGAAACTATAGACTTTGGAACCCCATGAAGTCTCACAATCTCACGAATGTACAAGTTTGCCAACTTGTCTAAGGAATCCGTAGTGTTCACCGCTAAGAAGTGAGCACACTTAGTGAACCTATCAACAATCACCCAAACTGAATTCTTCTTCGAAGGAGACAAAGGCAACCCCGATACAAAATCCATGGTGATTCTCTCCCACTTCCATTCCGGAATCTTCAAGGGTTGTAGCAGACCTGAAGGAACCTGATGTTCTGCCTTCACTCTCTGACAAACCATGCAACGGCTCACATACTCGGCTACATCTCTCTTCAACCCAACCCAGAAGTAATCATTCTTCAAATCTCGGTACATCTTGGTACTACCCGGATGCATAGAAAAGGGACTCGAATGCGCTTCGCTCAAAATCTGACGTCTCAGCTCAGCATCTTCCGGTACCACAATTCTATCTCTAAAGCACAACAAGCTCTCACCACTGAAACTATACTCAGTCGGTCTTCCTTCGGCTATGTCTTGAACATGAGGAACTAAGCTAGCATCTTGTAACTGTTTCTCTCTAATCAAATGAATCAAAGAAGGCTTCACTTGCAACTCGGTGATCAAACCACCATCATCGGACACACTCAATCTAGCAAACATAGCTCTCAGCTCAACGGCCACTTTTCTACTCAAAGCATCGGCCACTACGTTTGCTTTACCCGGATGGTACTCAATAGTCAAATCATAATCTTTTAACAACTCTAGCCATCTCCTCTGTCTCAAGTTCAACTCTTTCTGTGTCATCAAGTACTTCAAGCTCTTGTGATCGGTGTAAACAACACACTTCTCACCATACAAGTAGTGACGCCAAATCTTCAATGCAAACACAACTGTGGCTAGTTCTATGTCATGAGTAGGATAGTTCTTCTCATGAATCTTCAATTGTCTAGAAGCATAAGCAACAACTCTCCTATCTTGCATCAAAACACATCCTAAGCCTACGTAGGATGCATCACTGTAAATCACAAACTCCGTACCTGAAACAGGTTGTACTAGCACTGGAGCCTTTGTCAAAGCTTCCTTCAACTTTTCAAAGGCCTTTTGTCTTGCATCTGACCATTCAAACTTGACTCCCTTTTGCAACAACTTAGTCAAGGGAGCAGCTACTCTAGAGAAGCCATCAACGAACCTCCTATAGTAACCCGCTAATCCTAGGAAACTCCTAATCTCGGTTACGGACTTAGGTTGTTTCCATTCCATAATAGCCTCAATCTTCGATGGATCAACTCGGATGCCTTCGGCCGAAACAACATGGCCAAGAAATACAACCTCTCGAATCCAGAACTCACACTTACTGAGCTTCGCGTACAACTGATTGCTCAACAATCTCTGCAAAACAAATCTCAAGTGCTCATCATGCTCTTCTTCTGTCTTCGAGTACACAAGTATATCATCAATGAAGACAACCACAAACCGGTCTAGATAGTCTCAAAAAATTCTGTTCATCATGTCCATGAATGCTGCTGGTGCATTCGTGAGCCCAAATGGCATCACAAGAAACTCATAGTGACCATATCTAGTCCTAAAAGCTGTCTTCGGAACATCACACTCTTTCACTTTTAGCTGATAGTATCCGGATCTCAAATCTATCTTCGAGAATACTGAAGCACCCCTCAACTGATCAAATAAATCATCTATACGAGGCAACGGATACTTGTTCTTCACGGTCAACTGATTCAGCTGTCTATAGTCAATACACATGCGCATGCTACCATCCTTCTTTTTCACAAACAACACTGGAGCACCCCACGGAGAACTACTAGGCCTAATGAAACCACGGTCTAATAATTCTTGCAACTGACTCTTCAATTCTTTCAACTCTTTCGGAGCCATACGATACGGAGCTATCGAAACTGGGTTAGACCCTAAAACTGTCTCAATCACAAACTCAACATCTCTGTCAGGAGGCAAACCCGGCAACTCTTCAGGAAACACATCTAGAAAGTCACACACTGTTCTGATATCTTTCGGTCTAGCTTCACTCATATCCGGATTCATAACATAAGCCAAATAGGCCCCACATCCAGAGTCCATCAACCTATGAGCCTCTAAAGCTGACACCACATTAGACAAGAACTTAATGTTCTCGCCCACTACCACTACCTCGTAGTCATCAGAAAGCTTCAAGGAAATTCTCTTTGTCTCAAAATCCACACTAGCCCGATGCTCAACTAACCAATCCATACCCAAAATAATATCAAAACCGTAGAAAGGAAGTTCCATCATATCAACTGAGAACACATGACCCTGAATCTTCAGCGGACACCTCCTATACATACGTCTAACTACAACTGTCTCACCAAAAGAGCTAGTAACATGCATACCTACATCTAAGATCTCAACAGGAATATCTAACTTCTGTGCATGCTCACTCAGAATGTAGGAATGTGTAGAACCCGAATCAACCAAAGAAAGCAAAGACATAGACTGTAACTCAAAATTACCTGCTATCACATCGGTGTCGTTCCCGGCCCCTCTCTGAGCATAGACCCTCGCTGGTCCTCCCGCCTCTGGCTGCACAGCCACCACATGTGCAAGGTTCCTCTGAGCATCTGCTCTAGGTGCATCAGCCCTCGGCTGGAAGTAGCCACGACCGCGCCCACGGCCTCTCTGAAAATCATTCCCTCTCACAGGAGCCTGAGCTATGTTCGGTGCCTGAGCTGCCTGACGTGGACAGTCCCTCCTAAAGTGGTCCCTCGAACCACAGTTCCAACAAGCATGAAAGTTACCCCAGCACTCTCCAGTGTGCTGTCTCCCACACTGTGCACACTCGGGCAAGCGCCCTCTTCCTCTATGGCCCTGATGGCCCCTACCATGGTGGCCACCGCCACGTCTCTGATCAAACTGGTGTCCGCCACCCTTGTGTCTCTTAGCATCTCTACCATCAGAGTGGTTATGCATCTTTCCAGAACCAGAACCACCAGCTCGTTTGGCTGCACCCAAACTATGCTCCAAATCATTGGCCCTCGCGACCAACACATCAAAGTCTGAGTAGTCAGAAGCCAACGTGTACCTCTTGACCTCTTCATTCAATCCGTATCGGAATCGGTTGCAGCGTTCCACTTCAGTAGGAATCAACTCTGGGGCATACTGACTCAAGCGAACAAAGCGGATCTCATAATCAGTCACAGAAGCATCATCCTGAGTAAGAGCCATAAACTCTCGCTTCTTCTCATCCAAGTACCTCGGTCCCAAGTACCTCTTTCTGAAAGCAAACTCAAAGAAATCCCAATCTATCTCGGCCTCTGGAACCCCGGTAGTGATGGTGACCCACCAGGTGTAGGCATCACCCTGAAGCAGTGAGATCACACAACCCAATCTACGTGCGCCCGCACAACCCATCTGAGCCAAGATACGAACTGTCTTCTCCAACCATAACTCCGACCTCTCCGGAGTAGATCCTCTAAACTCCTCGGCTCCTAGGCTACGGAGCCTCTCCAAAGGTAAACTAGCATCATCACACCTAGGCTGAACTGCAGCCTGAGCTCCCGCAACTGCGGCCTGGAACGCTCCCGCTATCGCTTGCACTAGCGGAGTCATATCAATTCCAGCTGGACCTTGGCCACCTTGAGGTCCCTCTCCTCCGGCTCCATCCTCGCCCCCAACTCCCGGTGGAGGAGGTGGTGGTGGTGGAGGAGGTGGTGGTGGTGGAGGAGCGCCAACTCCCGCGGCCCCCGGTCCCTCTATGTGAACCCTCGCACCAGCTATCGGCTCAACAGGAGCTACAACTCGCGGTTCCTGACGAACCAACCTCGGTCTACCTCTCGGTCTAGACATTGCTCTCTCAGATATTAACTACAACCACAACAACAACACACAAAATGGGTTAGCAAGGTGAGGCTCCCAAGTGTCCAAGTATGTTTCCTCACTTAAAAATCATTTTTCCAATGTAATAGTAGCAATGGGACCCACACACACGTGCTTAAAAGTAAAACAATCAGCATACTTGTCACATAAGCAACCATTCTTGCAGAACAAGCAAACACCGTGCAATTCAACTTAAAAACTTAAACTTACCTCACTTACCTGCCCAAGGTCTCGGTAACCTTAGGCTCTGATACCAACAAGTGTAACCCCCTCGTCCCGGTCTGGTCGGATGACCGGTCCGAGTGGGCCACACGGGGAAAACCGAAGCGAAACCCGTTAAGGCTTCCCCTCGGTTAACGACCCGGAAAATTCCTTTTTACATTAATCTTATCTAGATGCAATTATAATCCTATGTGAAGCACAGCAGCGGAAGAACCAAACAACGCATCACTCACCGACCAAACAAACATAAAACAGTCCATTTTACTTCATTCCAGCAGGCCGTTTCGAAACACCTATAGGGTGTTCCGAAACGCCCTGACCTGGTCAACGGGCCTGGGTCAACCACAAGGTGACCGTTCCGAAAAATGGGTGACCCGTATCGGAACGACCTTGACGGTCAATATCTCGTGGTCAACGAGATTTGACCGTTTCGGAACTTCAAAGGCCCGTTTCGGAACAGCTTCATCTCGCCAATTTTTCAAAATTACAGTGGCGAAAACGTTCCGGAACGACCCTCATCCGTTTCGAAACGGCAGGTCATTGACGCAGGACCGTTTCGGAACACGGGGACCCGTTCCGAAACGCCCCCTGTCTGCAGACTTTTCAAGGCTGTTTTGAGGCACAAGGATGCCTCAAAACATCCCCAGGACACCAAACTACTTCAAGGCAAGACATCCTAAAGTATAGCAACCATACAAGCATGCTTCAACAAGGCTTAAACATGTATAATTCAGAGGCAACAATCCACATCATGCATTCATTCAAATCACATTCAACACATGTAAAAACTCTTAAGGCATAAGCTAACCTTCAAGCAAGCAAATAGGCAAGAGTTAACATCTATCATGGCAACACAACCATGCAAAAACATCATATATAAAGGAGTCTACACATGCTTCTATCAACCAACAACAACCACAAAACATTCATATCCCATTGCTCAACCATTACATGTCTAGCATTTTAAATCCATACTTGGTGAACTCAAGTCACAAACACACTTGGAGGCCCTCCTCTTGCCGAGCAACCCACGAACTAAGGATCTGCAATGTTGAACAAAGAGAGCGTAAGCAAATAATGCTTAGTGAGGGCAAGCTCTAAAAACAAACCTCAACATTGCAGGGTCCGAGCACGATCTAGCCAAAGCAACACACGTATAACAAGAGTCCACAAGATATAGATGCATGAGCAATTATCTCACATATATGTCATAATCATGAGCTTAACACAACCATACATGTAATCACATTTAACATCCAACAGCTCATATATCTCAACACATTGTTGCATATATCAATCAACATTGGCACCTAGATATCACTCAAATACGCGGATAGACACGTTGGAAACTCATATCCAACAACCACATTACCTCGGTGGGATTCCACTCATCACCGGTCTCGCGGAGGGGATTCCACTCATCCTCACGCCCCGTCGATGGGATTCCACTCATCACCGACTATATTTAAATACCATTTCCGGGCGTACCCGTACTCCTCCTTGGTGACTCAACGCCACCAAGGCCACGCGCGACTTTTGACTCATGTGTACACACTAACATCCTAATGATCGATCATTTGTATTTAAGTATACTAGTGCCAATATTTTACTCATTCCACAACACACATTTCAATCATTTCCGTGCTTAGCACGTACTCACCATGGACACAACCATAAACCATCACCATGCATGCTTTAAGCAATACAACCCATGCCTCAATTCACATGTATAGAACAATATATATAAGCATTCATATCACAAGACATACGAGGCATATACATTCATACATTCAAGTTCATCCAAAGGCTTAGATCTAGTTTAGGATTAGGCTACCACCCTAATCCTAACTCTAGGTGGGTCTACCAAGCCCAACCTAGTCTATATACTCGAACCAACTAATTTAAAACCTTTAAAAGCTAACAACCACTCACCTAAGCTCCCAAGCTCCAAGACCAAGCAAGCGACTGTTCTTCAAATTCCCGGATTCGATCCCGAAGCTTCTTCTACGTTTCCCCTTGCTTCTAGCCAAACAAAACACATTCATCACTTCCCAAATCAATGCTAATTCAATCATCAATCCACATTGCAAAACACAACTCAATTTCCACAAATTCCAAATCACATAGCATCCCAAAAACCCAATTTTCGGACTCCCACAAACAAGGGCTGAAATACCCAATTCCAAGCATCCAAATGACTTCCAAAATATCCCAAATCACCCTACTAACATAGGTAGACCATCAGCCCTTCAAATCCCACACAAATCCTCTCAAAAACCCAATTTTTCAAACCCTAAAATTGGCCCTAAAGACCCCCCTACGAAAATTCATCCAAAATTGGCCAAATTCATATATGTTGTATACTTTACATGATTAACAGAAACCCCAACACAATTTCTTAAGACCAATTGAAAAACCCCATTAAAACCCAATTTTCATCTTAAACCCTAATTTCTCAAAACCCATATTTTTGAAATTTAAGACAATAAGTAAGTAGAGGATGGAGAGGAGGTTAAGAAAATACAATTACCTCTTAAAATGGTGTGGAAATCAGTTGCTAAAATTGATGGAATAGTAACTCCAAGCTTGGGAGGTTCTAGAAATGGTGGGGGTTTTCAAAATGGGAAAAGGAGGAAGAATGAGGGAGGAAGACAACTTTACAATAAAGTGGTCTTCCTTTATTTAAAACTTGGGTAAATAGCAACATAGGTCCTTCCCAACTTAATAAAACTCATTTAGACCATTATTTGAAATTGAATTGTTTTAATTATGTTTTATTTAACTCGAACTAATACCCGACTAACTCGTAGGCCCAAAACACGGGTGTTACATTAATGATTTATCGATTTTTAGTTCGGTTAATTTTGGTTAACGGTTCTATTATATTAGTCTTAAATTTTGAAAATTTATATTTTATTTTAACAAAATAATTTTATTTTATAATTTTTAAGCATTATTCGATAAAGTTTTAAAATATTTTCATAAATATTTCTTAAAAATTATTTTTTTCAAGTAAATAAAATAATTCATATATAATATTTTTTAAGTTATTTTACTATTTTAAATATAAAATATATTTTTTAAATTACAAAATATTTAAAATTAATTATAAATTAAATAAATTTTAATTTATTTGATTCAAATAACCATAATTTTAAACTTATTAACCATAAATTGTCTAACATTACGGTTCAGATCGATTTCAATTTGAGATGCACACTCATTGTTCCCATTGCGTCTAAAAAACATATTTTTGTTGTAATTCATAGGAAACGTTAAATAAATATTTTTTTATATAAATAATACATTTGAGGATGACTTTACAATAAACGTCATGTATCATTAATTATGTGTACTGCTATATACCATTAAATATTTTAATTACTTCTGAAATTATAGGGACTAAAGCATTGTTATCCCTTTTTAGAATAAAATCTAAAACAATTTTTATATTAGTTTTTCAGATTTTTTTTTGTAAAGTATATAAATGATAACTGAACTTTGGTAAAATATTCAATTTGATAACTAAAATTTCAACTGCTTCAATGTTATCATCAAACTTTTAATTTTGCTTCAAATTGGTCACTGGCCCATTAACAACTATTGAAATAGTGATGTGACAGTTAAAATATTTTGTATAATAACGCATTTAATTATTGTACATTCAAATAATTTTATCTTATTCAAAAAATTAATAAATTTAATCTTTATTATTTACATATTATTTATTTTAGGAGTATTTGAACAACAAAGGGTGTGAGTAGGAGGGGGAGAGGCGGCATTAATTTTATGATGAGCATAGATGCCTTGGTGAAAGCGAAGGATTAAATGAGACAGGTATTTTAGAAAACTAGTGAATATGAATGGCCCAGGGGGGCGTAGTTTTCCGACAGTAACATAAATAAGACTGCCATCTAAACTACACAAGGTTGTCCTGCCATTAACCACCAGTTCGTTAAAACCACCACGGCCTCCGCGGTTGTTTCATCCATAATTAGCTTTAGCCGTCTCCTCTTTTAACCTGAAACAAAGAGTACTTGTACCTAGGGATGTAAAAACAGGTAATCGGTCAGGTTTCAGGTCGGGTTCTGTCAGGTCGGGTAAAATCGGATACAGGTCATTTCAGGTAAAAAAAAAATTGACTCGACTCGGGTCGGGTGCGGGTCCATTTCAGGTCGGGTCCATTCCAGGTCGGGTCCATTTCAGATCGGGTCCATTTCAGGTCGGGTCCATTTCAGGTCGGGTTAGAACGGGTCGGGTCCAAAGCAGATAATTGGCAGGTTAATTCGGGTTCGGATACATTTCAGGTCGGGTCCATTTCAATTCGGGTTCATTTCAGGTCGGGTTCGTTTCAGGTCGGGTTCGTTTCAGGTCGGGTCCGTTTCAGGTCGGGTCTATTTCAGGTCGGGTTCATTTCAGGTCGGGTTCATTTCAGGTCGGGTGCATTTCAGGTCGGGTAATTTCAGGTCGGGTAGCTTCAGGTCGGGGTATTTTTGTGATTGAAATTCGTATTCGGTTTGAGTTCGGTCGTACAACCATATAAGTAGTTGATAGACTTTAGGTTGACCTTCGTCAATCGTCGTTAATTTTGAGTTAATTATTTAAAGTCATCAAATTATAATTATAAAACATTAGAGTAATTAAAAAAGAATCAAAATGGGTCGATTTGGACAGAAAATGGGTCAATTTAGATTACAAATAAAATTTCAGAGATTATAATGAACATTAATATCAAATTAAAATTATAAAACATTAGACAAAATAAAAAAAACAAGAAAAATGGGTATTTTGGAATAAAAATAAAGTTTTAGGGACTATAATAAACAAAAATATCAAATTAAAAGTATAAAAATTAGAGTAATGAAAAAAAAACAATAAGTATATGTCAATTTAGAATAAAAATAAAGTTTAGGGTTTAGGGTTTTGTGTTGAGCGTTCATGCATTAATATGTACACACGTATATAATTAATTACTTATATACAATATGATTGGGTTTAGGGTTTGGGGTTTAGGGTTTAGGGTTTGAGGTTTGAGATTCATGTATTAATATGTACACATGTACATACTTACATACATTAGGGGTTGTGTTGTAGTGTATGTAGGTTAGGGTTTAGGGTTTAGGGTTTAGGGTTTAGGGTTTAGGGTTTAGGGTTTGAGGTTTGAGATTAATATATTAATGTGTACACATGTACATACTTACATATATTAGGGTTTGTGTTGTAGTGTATGTAGGTTAGGGTTTAGGGTTTAGGGTTTAGGGTTTAGGGTTTGAGGTTTGAGATTAATGTATTAATGTGTACACATGTACATACTTACATACATTAGGGGTTGTGTTGCATTGTATGTAGGTTAGGGTTTAGGGTTTAGGGTTTATTAATATGTACATACTTAAAGGACTTGAATAAAAAACTTATATAATATAAAGGGTTTTATTTATAATTTACCCTAAATTGAAATTCAATTTGAAAATTGGCGGTTTTAAATCAAAGTTTTCCGCCCATATATATTATAATTTAATATTATTTATTAATTATTGATATTAGTAATTAATATTTATTATTGATAATTAATATTTATTATTGATATTAATCATATTATTGATTATTATAAATGGGTGGTAGGATAAGAGCCCAAAGGCCCAAGGCCCAAACTATTACCAATTATTATTAATTATTATATAAATTATAAGTTATAAGTTTATATATATATATGTATATATATATATATACATTATAGGTTTTACTACCAAAGTCCAAGGCCCAATCTATTACTAATTATTATATAAATTATAAGTTATAAGTTTATATATATATTATATTTATACAATATAGGTTTTAGGGCCCATCTAAAATAAATGGGTGGTGGAATAAGAGCCCAAAGGCCCAAGGCCTAATCTATTACTAATTATTATATAAATTATAAGTTATAAGTTTATATATATATATATATATATATATATATATGTATATATTATATTTATACAATATAGGTTTTAGGGCCCATCTAAAATAAATGGGTGGTGGAATAAGAGCCCAAAGGCCCAAGGCCCAAACTATTACTAATTATTAATTATTATATTATAAATACATTATATAAATTATAAGTTATAAGTTTATATTTATACAATATAGGTTTTAGGGCCCATCTAAAATAAATGGGTGGTGGGATAAGAGCCCAAAGGCCCAAGGCCCAAACTATTACTAAACCCTAAACCTTACAAACTAATCACTCGAATTAACCTTAGTTCATTATACTAACGTAAACCTTAAAAGCATAAATACTTACATACTTTAGGGCTTAGGGTTTAGGGTAAGGATCTAAGGGTTTAGTGTTTAATGTTTATGGTTTAGGGTTTAGAGCTTAGGGTTTAAAACCCTAATGATAACCTTATACCCTAAACCTTAAACACTAAATTGAAACTCATAAAATCAAAACCCTAAGTCACTTGTTATCGTAACATTAAACCCTAAGCACTATACCCTAGACCCTAAGCATTATACCCTAGACCCTAACACTAAACCCTAAACCTTACAAACCAATCAATCGAACTAACCTTAGTTCATTATACTAACGTAAACCCTAAATGCATAAATACTTACATACTTTAGGGCTTAGGGTTTAGGGTAAGGATCTAAGGGTTTAATGTTTAATCCTTATGGTTCAGGGTTTAAGGTTCAGGGTTCAGGGCTTAGGGTTAAGGTTCAAAACCCTAATGATAACCCTATACCCTAAACCTTAAACACTAAATTGAAACTCATAAAATCAAAACCCTAAGTCACTTGTTATCGTAACATTAAACCCTAAGCACTATACCCTAGACCCTCGGTATAAGTTACAACTTCTGAAGGAGTTGTATGGTGTCCTCTATGTTGAGGATGAGGTTGAAAGGAGGGTAATTGTTGTTTATAATGAGTTTGTGAGTATGTACATTTATTATTCAAGATCTGCACGTACTTCCTCTAATAATTCTTCTGTCCAAAGTAACTCTACTCATACTTCAAGTCTGTCAAGTTCTGGTCGCCCTAGGACCTTCAAGAAATCTAATTTGTTTCAGGTCAGTTTATCTTTTAGCTTCTGTTTTTATAGTTAATTTTTTTCATTTACAGTTTACTAATTTTTTTTTATTTAATGCAGAACTTTGATGCCAATTTGGCAGCTTCTAGGAGTGGGAAGTCCGATGTTGACTCCTACATTTCTTTGCCCCTTCTCCCTCGCACATCAGATGCTGAGTTCGATATTTTAGAGTATTGGAAAACACAATCTGTGTCTTTTCCAGTACTTTCACTCATGGCTAGAGATGTGTTAGCCATTCCAATCACCTCTGTAGCTTCTGAATCCTCATTTAGTATGGGAGGTCGAATATTGAACAAGTTGAGGGCTAGGCTTTTGCCTAAAAATGTAGAAGTATTTGTAACAACCAGAAATTGGTTGTATGGTTTTGAGCCTGAGGAAAGGGATGAAGAATTTCTTGCTGTTGGGAAGGATGCCTCAGTCTCTGATGTGTCTGTTGAAGATCCACTTCAAGGTTAAGGTATAATCCTTTTTTCTGTTTTTTTAATTCTTGTTTTATTTTTACATTCAGTTACTGACTTTGTTTTGTTTTGCAGGAAGCACATAATCCTTTTTTCTGTTTTTTTAATTCTTGTTTTATTTTTACATTCAGTTACTGACTTTGTTTTGTTTTGCAGGAAGCACTTCAATGTAGAAGTATCTGATGTGTATGTTGCATCTGATTTTAAGTGAGGTATAATCCTTCTTGTTAAGTGAGGTGTAATCTTTCTCGTTAATTGAGGTATAATCATTGTTTCTGTTTCTTTAATTTCACTTAGTGTTTCTTGTTAAGTGAGGTATAATCCTTGTTTCTTTTTCTTTAATTTGACTTAGTGTTTTGTTTTGCATCTGATGTTGCATCTGATTCTGTTTTTTTCTTGCTTCTTAGCTGAATGTTGCTGTTGTTTGTGAGTTGGTGATGCTGTTTGCTGCTGCTGTTGGTTACTGGTAGCTTGATGTTCCTCTCTTATCTTAGTGTTGCCCATAATTATGTTGGTTTCTTACCAGTTACCCATAATTAGCTGTTGGTAGCATTTAGATGAGATAGCCCGATGAAGAATTATCTGGTAGCAAAGTGCTTTTAGCTTTGCTATAAGATCTGAGGGCTAATTTTATTACAAATTGTATTTTGTGACATTCGGTTTGTAAAATTATAAGTGTAAATTTTTATCTTGTATTTTTTTACATTCTGTATTGATATTTTTTTAAGTAATAAAGTATTGATAACTGAAATTCTAGTTATTTTTATTTTATATCTGTTAATTTATTTACTAAGTGTATGAATTTTTTTTATATCTTAACTTAATTCTACATTTTGTAACTTAAGACAACAATTACTTAATTTGTTCTACTTAAGTAAAATCATTTACTTTATAATCTTATCAATTTTGAACTGCAAAAGTTAATGAATAAACTTTAAAATTAAAAACAACTTAAAGAATCTGTTAACTTAAGACAACAATTACAAATTGTATTTGTTCTAGTTATAATTTCACTAAGTTTTACAATCTTAAAGAATCTGTTAACTAAGTATAAAAAAATAAAATTGTAGACTTATAAAATTTTAGACTTGTAAATTTTTGAACTACAAATGCTATACATATATATGTTATAACTTTAGTAAATTTTATGAACTACAAATAAGTTTACAATTGTTATTTAATTTTTTATAATTTGTAAATTTACAATTTTATTCAAGTTAATGAATAAACTTTAAAATTAAAAACAACTCTTCATTTAATTTTTTATTTTCATAAATTATCAATTACTTATTCTTTTTTCAAACTTTAGTACTTAATATATATATATATATATATATATATATATATATATATATATATATATATATATATATATACTTGTATGCGTGTATATACATCACCTATATTAATATATGTAAGTGTATATGTATATACATTATATATGTATATGATATATGAACTTTTATAAAAATTTTAATTCATCATGTCATAGGTTTCGGGTTAATTTCAGCTCAGATCAAGAACAGGTCGGGTCACTTAACAGGTCGGGTTCAAAAGCAGGTCGGGTCCATTTCAGTCGGGTCCATTTCAGGTCGGGTCCATTTCAGGTCGGGTCCATTTCAGGTCGGGTCTATTTTCAGGTCGGGTCCATTTCAGGTCGGGTCCATTTCAGGTCGGGTAAAATCGGATATCGGGTCAATTCAGTCGGGTAATTTCGGTTATTTGCCAGGTCGGCTTCGGGTTCGGGTTCTTTTCAGTCGGACGCAGGTCGGGTTTCAGGTCCAAATTAACAGGTCCAATTCGGGTTCGGGTCGTTTTCAGTCGGACGCAGATCGGGTTCGGTTGCTACAGTAACATGTCAAATTCGGGTTCGGATCAACAACAGTCGGTTGCAGATCGGGTTCGGGTAAAAAAAAACTCAGGTCAAATCAGGTTCTGACTCGGGCAGGTTTCAGTCAGGTTACCAGGTTCTGACTTGTTTTTACATCCCTACTTGTACCTTGCCTTTGTCTATGCTGTTGGAGAAGTAATTAGATGGACCCAGCTCACAAATTTTCCGTGGTCCACTCCAGTGGCGGACGCTCAATGGAGCCGGTGGGGGCTTAGGCCCTCAAAGTTTCTTAATTTCACATTTAGTCTATTAAAAATTTTAAATTTTTTAATTTTGCCCCTTCAAAAATTTTAAAAATTAATATTATATTTTAAATTTTTTAATAGTTTTAATTAAATCTTCTCTTAAAAAAATTTAAAAGTGTTGATAAACCTTAATTTTTTTAAAATTTAGTTAAACTCTTATTTTTAATGAAAATTTCAAATTAAACCCTTCAAAATTGTTGAAAATTTTAATTTAAGCTTCTAAAATTTTAAAAAATTAAATTAAATAGACCCCTCAAACTTGGTTGTCACGATCTGCCAATGGTTCAGTCAATAAAATGTATTCATCTCGCAACAATTTCTGAATAACCATCAACTCTTTATTTACATGTAGTAAAGAAGTGAAAATTCACATTAAAAATAAAAATAAATGAACTTTATTGACTGAAACCACATATAATGAGCTGAATCTATCTAATATTTTTTCTTGCTACTGAGTACTGCAGGGGTGAGCAAAACTCGACTCAACTCGAAAAAACCGAATAACTCGACTCGACTCAAGGCAAAAATACTCGACTCGTCTTGACTCGACTCGAAATTTCATAAACTCGAATAACTCGAAAAAAATCAAATAAAGTTTGAGTTGTAAAATGAAAATTCGAATAACTCGAATAACTCGAAAATTTTAGTAATTAGTGGATTTATTTTTAAGTTCGAGATGAGTCCCTCTATTTTTTATGATATATACATACTGATATATAAAAATATGAAGAAATATTGTCACATGTGAAAATATATATATGTGCATATCTTATATAATTAGAGAAAGGAGTTTAAATTGTAATCAAACCCTACTATAACATGATAAATAATTACAGTTAAATTTTTATAGGAACTCGAAAATTCGACTCGACTCGACTCGAATTTCTTAAACTCGAATCGAATCGAAAAAATTTCAAATAAAGTTTGAGTTGTAAAATATGACTCGTCAACTCGAATAACTCGAAATTTTTTTGACTCGACTCGACTTAACTCGATTGAACGCTCACCCCTACTAATGCTGCTTCTTTTATAAGTAGCTTTTATTGGGATAACATTTGGATTTGGTAAGTTGTCTTTCCATTATCTTTTGCATTTGTGTCTACTCATTTGGTTTCGTGAGAAACTTCACTACGATTCTCTAGGACTTGGAGAAACCTATCCCTATCCCATTCATAATTGGTTTTGGTTTTGGCTTTGGTCCCTTTTCTATCCCTTTTACTCCTTTTATTTTATATCTTCATTTAATCCTTTATTATTGGTTGGTACAAACATAAAACACATTCAATTCTTTCCATGATATATTTCAACTCATCACAATCATAGGCAGATTTTAACAATCTAGTTTGAAGGGTCTATTTAAATTTTTTAAAGATTTTATAAAAATGTAGGGGTTTAACTAAAAGAAATTAAGACTTTATCATTACTTAAAAAAATTAGAAGGTGATTTAATTAAAATTATTTAAAACTTTTGAAATATAATAATAATTTTAAAAAAAATTTAAAGGCCGAATTAAATATTTTAAATATTAAATATAAATTTTTCAAACTTTGGGGGCCAAGGATCCACCGACTCCAAAGAATGTCCGCCTATGTTCTTAACTACCCTATTATTAACTATTTAGACTAATATTATAAAATTATAGGAAATCCTTGTTAATGTAATTACAAAGTAGTGTTTGTTCATACTTTTTACTTAACTCTTTGACGCATACATAATTTTTAGACAAAGTCGTTCGAACTCGAGTCTCTTATAATGAACATATCATGTTACAAAGTAATCAATCTAAGATGATTGAAAGGAAAAATAAATTTTATTTAAATAAATTAAATAAAGGAGAAAATAGAGTACAAGATACAAAACCAAATTCAAAAAGAAAAAGAACAGATGAATTGTGTTGAGGCCTGCAACTACGCAGTTTCCTTTCAGACAGATTTCGACCGCTCTGGAGTGCTTGAGTTCGTTGGTCGTCGGTCTCCCAAAATACAACAACAAAAGATCTTCAATAGTAGCACGACTAAAGAGATCTTGAACGAAACTCTTACCTTTGCCTATCACCGAAAATTAGTAAGAAGAAAGCTTTTTATTTTTAAAAATTTGTGTTTAACCTATCAGGTTAACATAATATTTATAGGCGTTTCACATAGGAGTATTATTGAAAATAATATATTTTGAATATAATGGCCATTAAAACTGTTTTCAGATACAGTCAAGAATACTATATATATCGAATATATATTCGTGAATCCCAAGTAATATATGTGTAATATTCAAATTATTCGGATGCAATATCTTTTCGTATATTTATTCTCTTAATTCTGAATATTCAAAAAATATGCGACATTTAAATTGGAAGTATTATTCAATTTAGTCCTTTTTGCACTTTATGCCTTTAATTGTGTCTTTCGTTACAATTTAGTCCTTCTACCTTGGTTTATTTATTTTTTAATGTTTTATATTTATATTTTGGGTAACCAGTTTTTTACTACCATATTATTGAAGGTAACCTGTTTTTATCACAAACCTTTCAATTGGTTCAAAATTTCTATCAAATTCTATTTTTTAACTCGTTTATGCCACCCCGCCGTTAACTCGTTAACAGGACGATGATATGGCGTATGTCATGATAATATGGATGCTAAACAAAAAGATATCGTTTTGGTGCCGCTATTTTGATGCTAAATGGCCTAAAGTAACATTATTGTTATACTAGAGGAAAATATGAAAAAATATGCACTCAATGAGACTTGAACCTAGAACCTTCAAAATCTAAAACAAACACTTAACCACTAAACAAACTTAACATCTTTGCTTATTTTTAACACAAATAATATATATGCCAAACTGCAGTTTATCATATAAATAATATAAATATATTAGAAATAATATTAGTACGCATATATTAATATATAAATAATAAATAAAATATTTATATATAAATAATTTTTATGTTATAAATAATATTAAATATATAAATAAATATATTATTATTATAAAAACTAAAAAACTAAATTTCAAAATCTGAAATTTTCAAATTTACAAAAACCCAAAATTCACCAAAACATTAAACCCTAAACTCATAAACCATAACCCTAAACTATAAACATTAAATCCTAAAATCTTATTTATAACCCAACTATATTAAAATATATAAACATATAATATATTAGGGTAATGTTCACGAATAGTCCCTTTCGTTTGGTGTTTGTTCTAGTTTGGTCACCAGATTTCAAAACATCGTATTGTGGTCCCTTACGTTAATAATGTGTTTTATTTTAGTCACTCTTCCGTCATTCTCCGTTAAAGGAGTAACGGACGGCTGACATGGAATTTTAAAAATTAAAAAATTCCACGTGTATAATACACGTGTATTATATTTATACACATGGCCATCCCCTCTCTTTCCCTCCGCTTCTCCGTTCTTCTTTCCCTTTCTTTCGCCGCCTCTTCATCTCCCCCCTTCTTCTTCTCCAATCTCCAATCACCACCATCAATCCCCAAAGCTACGCCGTCCGATTTGCTCTCGTTTAACCCTTTGGTCGCCGGTTAACCCTTTGGTCGCCGGTGAACTCCGAGCAGCCGAAAAGCTCATCGAGTCACCTCCATCTTCTGACCCGAAGAACCCACCTCCCCTGAAACTACATAAAGACCTTGACCTCGACACTCCATTGTAATCAACGACCCACAAATCGTTTTTCTCGTTGATGTTGATCATCCCTTTGTCTCTCTTCTTCCTAAACAACCTTCCGAATCTCCAGAACCCATTCTTCCTTTTGATCTCAACGCAGCTACTGCTACTTCTTTTGAGGAAGAAAACGTCTTCAGATTTGTCTCCACTGTTGCTTTTGTGCTTCGGATTGAGAAGAAGAAGAGATTGGTCCTTGTTCTCATTCTCTATCAAGAAAGAGACACGACCAACGCTGCCCACTTCACCGGTGCATGATGTACGAGGGTTGGAGGAGATCTCAGAGCAGGAACATGAAGACAGCCGCTGCTCTCCACAATCCGAGCAAACCAACTTCACTAAACGATCCTTGAGACAATAAGCACATATACCGACCGAACATGATTGTGGGTGTTTCTTACAAGGAAGATCCGATGGAAAGCTATAATCTTGGACGAAACCATTGCTGCTATATGCTTCCACAGCTTTGCCTTTCATGGTTAGAACTTAGAACTTGAAGCTTCTTCAATGGAGGAAGACAATCAAAACTCAAAAGTGAAGTGAAAGGTTAAACTTGAAGGGAGACAGAGAGAGATAAAAGGTGGGATTTTTGAAGCATGCAATGCAAGGTAGGTAGAGGAAATTGAAAGGCAAAGACATGGGGAAAGCGTTAGCTTTACGTTTTCTTTGCAAAGAACAGTGATGGAGCAGAAAAAAGAAAAGAAAGAAAGCAGTGAATGTGATGTCACTTTGTATGATTGTGTAGGGAAACTGGGAAAGTGACTGCAACACCAAATGAAGGGGACGAGGAATTTGAAACAGGATTTGAGTTCACCGGCGACCAAAGGGTTAACCGGCGACCAAAGGGTTAAACGAGAGCAAATCGGACGACGTAGCTTTGGGGATTGATGGTGGTGATTGGAGATTGGAGAAGAAGAAGGGGGGAGATGAAGAGGCGGCGAAAGAAAGGGAAAGAAGAATGGAGAAGCGGAGGGAAAGAGAGGGGATGGCCATGTGTATAAATATAATACACGTGTATTATACACGTGGAATTTTTTAATTTTTAAAATTCCTTGTCAGCCGTCCGTTACTCCTTTAACGGAGAATGACGGAAGAGTGACTAAAATAAAACACATTATTAACGTAAGGGACCACAATACGCTGTTTTGAAATCTGGTGACCAAACTAGAACAAACACCAAACGAAAGGGACTATTCGTGAACATTACTCAATATATTATTACAAAAACTAAAAAAAGTGATTTTAAATTTTTTTGAATTTTTTTAAAATAAAAAATCTAAAAATTCACCAAAACCCTATACTCTAAATCCATCCAGCTGCTAATGGGTTTATGATTTAGGAAATTTTGGAAATTTATGATTTAATGTTTGGTGGATTTTGAGTCTTTTGGAAAATTTGGGTTTTTTTTTAAATTAGTTTTATTTTTTATTTGTTATAATAATAATATTATTTATATTTAATATTATTGATAATATAAATTTTTTATTTAATATAATTTTTTTATTTATTAATTATATGTATTAATATATTATTATATGTATACTAATATTATTTCTAATATATTAATATTATTTATATAGAGTAATATTATTTATATAATAAAATAAAATAAATTAATCTTAACTACAGTTTGGAATATGTATTATTTGTGTTAAATATAAAATAAAGATGTTAAGTTGTCTTAGTGGTTAGGTGTTTGCTTGTGATTTTGGGTGTTCTAGGTTTAAATCCTATTGAGTGCATATTTTTTGCTAGCAAAACGACGTCGTTTTGAGCTTTTTAGTATCAAAATAGTGGCACCAAAACGACGTTGTTTTGGTCTAGCATTCAAGTTATCACGCCGTACACCATGTCATCGTCTCGTTAAGTAGTTAATGACGCAGTTGCATAAACAAATCAAAAAATAAAATTTAGTAATAAATTTAGACCAACTAAAAAATTGATAGTAAAAACACACCCCAATTACCTTTTCTTTTCTTTTTTTGAGCTATTTATTTCTTTTTATTTATCGTCTACATATTATGTAATGTGCATTTTTACGCCATTTATTATGGTTACCTTATAAATGTTATCTTAAATATATTTACACATATACATAATTTACCTTATCTTATTTTACATGTTACCTTTTGTGCTTTTATATGGCATTTATTGTGATACATTTATATGGTATATATTTATGTATTTGTATATATTACTTTATTTTGATGGTTAGGCCACAATTTATAATTATAAGTATTTAATTTTAATGATAATTTAATTTTTTCATCATTTATTATTTTAGTCTAATTTTTAATACTTATTTTTTGAGTCTACTATTAAAATTTAACTTTTTATGATATTTGTTATTAGGGGTTATTTTTTCAATACTTATTATTAGGGACCTAATTTTTTCAATATTTGTTATTAGGTCTACTTTTAAAATTTATTTTTTTAATATTTGTTATTATGAGTCTAATTTTTTACAATACTTGTTATTATGAGCTCAATTTTTTCCTAATACTTAGTTTTAAGGGTTACTCTTAAAATGTCTCATCTTAAAATATTTTTTACAATATTTGTTATTACCTGTTATTAGAGTCCCATTTTTTTTATAATATTTTTTATTAAAAGTTTTTTCTTAAAATTTATTTTTTAAATACTAATTATTAGAGTTTAGTTTTTAGGTTCGTCCGTGGGCCACCAAAATCTCAAGAGCGCGCATTTTGATGGTATGTATGTTTATATCACTTTTTTTGTTATCCTTCCGATTATTTAGGGTTTTGCCCTGATTAATTTGAATTGACCCGCGTCGCACACTTAATTTTGGTGGGTGAGTTTTCTGGCAATTTTTTTTACATGCATAAGATCTTTAACTCGAGACATGCTTAAGCAATATCAAACATTTTACCGCTTGGACCAACCTTGTTAGTTATCCTTATATCACTTTAATAGTATATCTCATAATTTTTCCCTTTATTTATATTTATTTCTTTACTTTTTTTTACAAATTGGATTCTTTATTAATCGAATAAATGAAAAAGAAAAAAGACAAGTTTTTTATCATCTCGTTCTTTGAATAATAAACGCAACGTAGGGGCCGTGAATACTCTGCCGTGTTTAAATTTCTCTATGTAATGTTTACCTGAATCTTCCTTTTCATATGAACAACAAATATTGACTTTACTTCCTTTTTATATTTGTTTTTTTATTGGTATCTTTTTTTATCGTTTTCTGTACAACATTCAAATA
The DNA here is from genome assembly GCA_958450335.1 of Hibiscus tridactylites. Classification (NCBI taxonomy): domain Eukaryota; kingdom Viridiplantae; phylum Streptophyta; class Magnoliopsida; order Malvales; family Malvaceae; genus Hibiscus; species Hibiscus tridactylites. The sequence continues at coordinate 53,675,507 of OY288275.1, forward strand.
AAGCAGCTTGGAAAGGAGAAGGGTTTGGCGTGAGTAAAGTGGTGGTGAAACAATGGAAGGAAATCTGAACCAGAAGCTGCTAACAGAAGCTAAGGAGAAGGAAGATGAAGATGTTAAATTCAAAGACAAACTGTGGACTGAGACAAAGAAGATGTGGATTGTCGCTGGCCCTGCAATTTTCACCAGGTTTTCAACCTTTGGTGTCTCTGTAATCAGTCTAGCTTTTGTTGGTCACATAGGTCCTACTGAGCTTGCTGCTTTCTCTCTTTGTTTCACTGTTCTTCTGAGGTTCGGCAACGGCGTTCTGGTATGTACATGCTTTTCAGATTCTTTTATCTTTTTCTGAAATTTTTATTTCTCGATTGATATAACCTTGTTAGCACAACAGGTTTTTGTTTTTGGTTCTGAGAATGCCTCAAGTGCTTGCTGGGAGTATCATTTTCATTTCTTTGGTCTAAAATGCAAAACTAGCCCATTTTAGTACTCTTCCAAATGTGTTCCTAGTGAAAATTTTGATTAATTTAAACAATGTTTGGCATTTGAACATGATGCCTCAAAGCTTGGTGTTAATCATCTCACTCAGAGGATTTCTTTAGCTTACTTTGTTTAAGGTCTAGAATTTTAAGATGGTCGAGTTCACATCGATTTTTCTACTTACCATCTTGATTATCAACGCTAAAACTTTTTTAGCAGTCTAATGACCTATGTTCCATTCATTGAAAACCCTGTACACATCAAATATTTAGCTGGATTTTTGTTCTAAGAGGCATTTGATGAACAGAGTGATGAATTCCCCATCTTTACTTTCTAACTCTTTTCGAGTCTCCAATGTACCTTTTTCTTATTGCTTTGGCTGATAGCTTTCAACATACTTGAAATCACCAATGTTACTCAAGTCCGTACGTTGGAGACAGGGAAAGGGATTGCAAGTGCTGGGATTCGAATCCCGAGCCTACTTGGTTAAGCCCCCATTCGGTAGTAACTTCAATTTCCACATCTAATATCCATGTTGTTTGAAAACTGCAATGAGTGAACTTCTTTGTGAGACCCTTGGGCTAGTGTTAAATGTTTGAAACTTTTTTGTTTATGCAGCTTGGTATGGCCAGTGCATTGGAAACACTTTGTGGTCAAGCATATGGGGCAAAACAATACCATATGCTTGGGATATACCTTCAAAGATCATGGATAGTTTTGTTTTCAACTGCCTTGTGTCTTCTTCCTTTATATATCTTCGCTACCCCGATTCTAATAGCTTTAGGCCAGGATGAAGAGGTAGCAGCGGTGGCCGGATATATCGGTCGTTGGTTCGTCTTTGTTGTGCTTTCTTTCATTGCGTCATTTACTTGCCAAATGTTCCTGCAAGCACAGAGCAAGAATATGATTATTGCATACTTGGCAGCATTCTCTATTGGAATCCACATCTTTCTTTCATGGCTTTTGACTGTGAAACTCAAGTACGGGCTCGCCGGGGCTTTGTTATCCACGATTTTGGCATATTGGATACCAAATATAGGTCAACTTTTGTTTGTGACATGTGGAGGATGTAAAGATACATGGAAGGGTTTCTCAATGTTAGCTTTCAAAGATCTATTTCCAGTTGTGAAGCTATCTTTGTCATCTGGTGCTATGCTTTGGTAAGGTTTCTGTCAAGCTTAAAAGAATTGTGGATTAATATGAACTAAAAATAGGGGGAAAAACCAAATTTGTAAAAGAATAGGTAACCGTATATGTTTTTTAAGGTCCAATAATTTGGCTATGTTGTTGTGACAATTGTCTCACAGAAGATATTGATGTTGGGAGAACTTTTTTTTGTCCTTTTCAGTCTTGAGCTCTGGTACAACACAATCTTGATTCTTCTAACTGGAAACATGCAAAATGCTCAAATTGCAATTGATGCTCTTGCCATTTGGTTAGTATTCCGGATAACATTTTCCGAATCAACTTAAACGGTTTCACTTCAGGTTTTTGTTTCGCTACTAATACATGTATGCACTTGTTTACAGTCTCAACATTAATGGATGGGAGATGATGATATCACTCGGTTTCTTAGCTGCAGCAAGGTACTATTATCTGCTTAAAGCTTGGACCAGGCCATGGATTAGTGTGTTTTGTTTGGTAGAAGTTAACATATTGTTTGTTTTCTTGGAAATTTTACAGTGTCAGGGTGTCAAATGAGCTTGGAAGAGGAAGCTCCAAAGGTGCCAAGTTCTCGATTATGACCACGACCCTTACATCGCTTTGCATTGGATCTGTGCTATTTGTGATATTCCTATTCCTTAGAGGACGTTTAGCATACATATTCACCGAAAGTGAAGAAGTGGCTAGTGCAGTTGCAGATTTATCTCCATTGTTGGCTTGCTCCATACTTCTTAACAGTGTTCAACCTGTCCTCTCTGGTAAATTTTTCATTAGCTGCTAACATTTGTACCTTAATGACAATAGATTATTAGCAACTGAGTACTCTGTTACTCGAATGTGAGTATCGGATACGGGTCTGTGTCTTGACACGAGCATGTTCATTTTCATTCAAAGCTTTGTTTGTCGGATAATATTAATGCAGAATTGGAACAACATAAATCAATGATATTCATACATTAGGTAGAATGAATATATGTTTTGAACAGGAGTTGCTGTTGGTGCTGGATGGCAAAGCATTGTGGCATGGGTTAACATAGCTTCCTACTATCTAATCGGCATTCCGATCGGCGTTGTGCTAGGATACGTTGTCGACATGGGAGTGAAGGTGATTTTCCCACGCAAGTCTAACAGTAGTAATTCGCATATGCCATTTCACATAAACATTTTGGTTTTCCAGGGTGTTTGGATTGGCATGCTGCTGGGAACATTTGTCCAAACTCTTATACTTGTAATTATCACCTGGAAGACCGACTGGGATAACCAGGTAAATCTCGAGACTTCCATTGTTTCAAAACTCCAAACTCTAACATGCTACCATCATCTGCAGGTTGTCTTGGCTCGCTCCCGAGTTAACAAGTGGTTTGTACCAGAATCCCGGGAAACAAACAGCAACCGAGAAAATGGAGCTTGAAGAGGCCATTCATCTTTATTATTATTATTTTTTAAATCCTTCAGACATTTTTCGAACTCACATCCTCCTTAATGATGTGGCAATTCTATGGAAATTTGATTTCCATAGTTTTTTTTGGGGGGATGGTATCAACCATGCATGTCAAATGAAAATAGTTGAATTTCCAATTTTGGTAACAAATATAAACTGAACAAGTTTTTTTCCTCCTGTTCATTAGGTTATTGAGGGCGTATTTGATAAATTTGTGGGTTTTGTATTTTATTATAAATTAAGACAAGCATCAAGAAATATGAAGAGAAGAATAAAATATACAGAATGCACTGCTTCGTGACAGAAATGTTGGCGGTGATTCAAGTCCTCCAATAAGGTGTTGACAAGTGTCACAACTTAATTAAACAATTTATTATTTTATTAATTTAAAATTAAGACTAAATTAAAAGAATGTGTAAATAACTTGGACCAAATGTGTTTAAAATTTTCTGTCAATTGTCACGTGGCAGTTCCGTCACTCCACCGTTAGGTTTTTAACGGCGGTGGTCAAAATAGTTTGATTTTATAAGTTCGGTGGTCTGATTGACGTTTTTTATAGTTCAGTGGTCTAAATAAATATCTCAATTTATTTAGTGGTCAGTGGAGTAGTTTTCCCTATATATATATATAATAACATACGATATAGAAAATAACATAATATATATATATATATATTATACACGTACATAAGAAAAACAAAAAACAAAAATATAATGAATAAAGGACATGTACCCACACGTCCAATTATTTGGCTTTAATGTGTGTGAGCTGAGGAGTGAATGAATGGGGTGATGAAGGTGAAACCCAAAAAAGTGGGTGAAGGCCGAAGGGTGATGATGGCAGGGGATAGGGAATGGAGTATGCTGTACTTATAGGCCTAACTGCTGAGCAAAGATCAACATGCATTCAATGCATGATTTGATTTTTTTAGTTTAAATTAAACTATAATATATTTAATTAAATTATTACTGTATATTAAATTTGTTTACAATTTAACTTTATATTAATATTTAATTATAAATTTAATATATTTAAATTAATTTTAAATAAAAACCTTTATCTTTAAATTAATATTTAATTAAAAATTTAATATATTTAAATTAAATTTTCAATTAGTTTAGGGATTAGGGGTTGAAATTAGGGGATTGAGTTTGCACTTTAATTATTAGAGAATAGTGCTTGTGAGATTTAGGGTTTCATGTTTGGGGTATAGGAATAAATGTGTCAAGTTAATTGTTTGAGGTAATGGGGTTAGTTTAAGGAATACGGTTGAGATTATGAGATTGCGCTTACACTTTAATTATTAGATAATAGTGCTTGTAAGATTTAGGGGTTCATGTTTAGGGTTTAGGGATAAAGAGAAATGTTTGGGGTAATAAAATCAGTTTATGGATTAGGGGTTGAGATTAGAGGATTGGGCTTGCAATTTAATTATTAGAGAACAGTGCATGTAAAATTTAGGGGTTTATGTTTGGGTTTAGGGGTAAATGTGTCAAGTTGATTGTTTGAGGTGATAGAGTTAATTTAGAGAATAGGCGTTGAGATTAGAGGATTAGATTTGTACTTTAATTATTAGAAAACAATACTTTGTGAGATTTAAGGGTAATTGTGTCAAGTTGATTGTTTAAAATAACGTAGTTAATTTTCAGAATATGAGTTGAGATTAGAGGATTGGGCTTGCACTTTAAAAACGATAATGACCCCTTTAAAGGCACACAATAAAGATATAAAACAACTTGGATTTAACATGTCAGTAGCAATAATGACAAACATGTATTGATTACATACAGCACAACACTTATTGTTTCTTTCTTCACCACAAAACAAGTTTCTTTAAAGTGAGACAACAGCAACACACAAATGCATTTATAAACCCTACTGACCAACATGAAAACATACAGACAAAACTTAAACGACTCGGTATTGAAATAATTGATTGCATACGCAGGCACATTATACAACTATCACTACTCAGGATATGCAATTTTCTATGAAATAATTGAAGCTAAGATCATGTTAGGCAACAAAAAACACTATAACAAGCGACTTAAATCATACTTTTTCAGCTCCAGGGTGCCTGCAGAATGTGATTTTCCCATAGTTCCATACTAATTGAAGTTACAAAGGCTGTTCCAAGCCTTTCAAGGTTCCTTGCCTTGTCAATCTTGCTCAATACTCTTAACTGGTAAGCTTCATGGCTTCTCGGTTAGGGTTTATTTATCTGCTGCCTACAAATACGATTATTTAAGTCAGTAACGTATGCATGCTAACGCAGCTTTTATATTAAAATTATTTAACAAGTTAGCATAAGTTATCTAGTTTATTAATAATGAATATAGATCTTTTGAAGAAAACAATATATGACACGAAATCTGTAAATGATGAAACCAAGAACCTAGCTATTTGGGGTTCCACGATTAGTTTACCTTCTCTGCTTCTCAGCCTATTAAAAGCCGGTAGATCTTTCACACTGGAGACATCCCCAAGTTCGAGTTCACGCTTTAACTGTTTTCTTGTTGATTTCAGAACATCCTGGGAAAAAGATGAAAAACATTGATATAAATATAAAGTTCAAGAAACATGGAAAATATTGATATAAAGATAAAGCTCAAGAAGCACTGGATAGGATCAATTTACGTTGAAATCCAGGTATGAAGCCTGTTTCGTGAGCCATTGTGCATCCATCATCTGAAAGGCCACACAAAAAAGATTGTCGAATGCTGTTTCATCTTCACCGAGTAGTTGCAAAAAACGGATTGCAGCCAGACATGATGGCTTTCCTACAGATGCAACATAATTAGTGTCAAATTTCAAGAGACAATTTAACTACTTAACTTTATCCTGCCTAATATTAAAGGTCTTCATGGCTTAAGAGTTTTTTTACAAAATATTTGGCAAAATGAAGCCCTTTTTAAAAAAATGGACCGTGCTTGGGCTCCTACATTCAAGGTATAAGCCTGGCCCGATCAGATCCATTGAAATGTTGCAGATATTGATGTTAATGCCATGCTTAGGCCCGGGCCAACCTATAGCTACCTCTGCCAAGAATTGTTGATATTGTTTTGGTAAGTAATGCCAGTATCATACATAGTACATACAGTGCACTACAATGGGCAAAAAACATTCAAATACCTAACTAGTTCTGAAAATCCATTACCAGATCTCAGATTTAACATCTGAACCAACATAAAGGAAATATTGATGCCCGCTACAGCAAATGGATATTCCCAATCAGCCCGGTTTCCATCTTTTTTGTGCAACAAATTCTGGAAAGATTCCTGTTAAAAGGAAAGACCGAATTCCGAGTATGACCAACCATGGCTGCAATTCATGCTAATGAATAAAATAAAATACACAAGAAATGCTTCAATACAAAAGGTTGATCAGTTCCAAAATGCTCCATATAATGGATCATTAATCAATAAAATGTAATCCGGGTAAGGAAACGATGACAAACCGGATAGTTCTTGGCAAAAAAGATGAGATTCTCCAACGATATGAACCCTCCACCCCTTCAAATAAAGTTTAAATAACATAAATAAGCATCAAATAGGAATAGAGAACCCAACCAGGACAATCCGGCATACCGAAAATCCGTTGAAGGATCTATCCCTTGCCATCCCATGTCCTTCCAAAGCTCGGATTCAAGAGATGGAAGCTCCCTGTTAGGGTAAGCCAATCTCCATAACTGCCGAAGAGCATCTTGCTGGTCCAATGAGCATAAATGATTACATAATCAACCATAGTACGATGAAGCATCATTATTCAGGCATATATTTATATACAAGGAAATACAGGAAAGGTGATGGTTAGCATTTTCTATTCCAGAAGAACATGACAGAATTGGTCCATTTTAATCAAAAGTGCATTATACACAATAAAGGTCATGGAAAATAATTAAAAAAATGGAAGAATGAATTAACAAATACACAAGCATACTGATTATAACGAAACCTACTTGATGCTCCCGCTGAGATCCATCAAAGGAGACTTGTAGTCGTTTCTGTAGCTTTTTCAGCCTCTTTCTACAACAGCTCAATATTCAAAACATCAAAAAACCAAAGATAATCAAAACAAAGTGAAACATAACTGTCGGTGAAAACAAGGGAATTTGGACTTTTAAAGGGAATAACTGAATAGCCCTAAGTGCATAAGACTTGTGCTATTGGCCTAGTCAACTCATTTACAAGAAAAGATTTGTTTGCTCATAAGCTTTACTTATTTCGCCAAGCTCATTCTCGGTACCAACTTCAATACTCCAACTTCTGGTAAACATGAACAACTTTCATTCTTTTAGAAGTTTTCATACATCCAGACTTTGTCAGGATCCTATAGTTTTACTGAGGCGCATCCACCTTCCAAATATGACCAAAACAAAGTGAAACATAACGGTCAGTGAAAACAATGCCATTTGGCCTTTTAAAGGGAAACAACTGAATAACCCTAAGCACACAAGGCTTGTGCTATTGGCCTAGTCAACTCATTTACAAGAAAAGATTTGTTTGCTCATAAGCTTCACTTATTTTCCAAGCTCATTCTCGGTACCAACTTCAATGCTCCAACTTCTGTTAAACATGAATAACTTTCATTCTTTTAGATGTTTTCTTACATCCAGCATTTGTCAGGGTCCTATAGTTTTACTGAGGCACATCCACCTTCCCCAAGGTTTCGAAACCTTTGGTGAAAATTGGCTCCAGGGGTTTCTGCCAGCAAAAGTTTCGAAACCCTTGGTAAAGGTTTCGAAACTTCTGCTTAAAACTGCACTGTTTGACCCTTTTTGGCCTGTTTGAAGAGAAAAACACTTAGGTGCTAAGATGCCTTTAGTAAAGATTAAAATTGGGGGTTTGAATGTTGTCTCGTGTGATATGTTCCGCTGTTTGATCTCTTAAAATTTAATACTCGAATGTGACAAGATTAAAATGAAAAAAATAGGGTTGCTAACCGAGGGGGAACCTTAACGGGTTTCGCTTCGGTTTTCCCCGTGTAGCTCACTCGGACCGGTCATCCGGCCAGACCGAGACGAGGGGGTTACATTTATTGGTATCAGAGCCTGAGGTTTCCGAGACCTCGGGTAGGTAAGTGAGGTAAGTTCGATGTGTTATGTTGTTGTTATGTCTCGGTGAATGTTTTGCCATGTATGTTTAATGTTTGCTTGTTAGTACGGTGTTTGAAAGCATGTGATAGCATGATGCTTGTGTTGAAGCGTAGTGTGGAGTTCCCATTGCTACTATTACTTATTTGAAAAGATTTTTGTAAAGGAATATACTTGAGCACCTTGGACCCTTGCTCTTGCTAACCCTACTTATTCTTGTTTGTGTGTTTTGTTTATTATTGTATTGTTGTCTTTGGTAAGTTTGAGGCCGAGGCGTGGGCCTAGTGCTGGAAATCGTGAACCTGAGGTTTTAGAGGGTGTGAATGATGAGAAAGTTCATCGCTTTAGTTCAGGGTAGTATGACCGTACCAGAGTTTGGAGTGCAGTTTGTTTGTTTGGGTCAACAGGCACATGAGTTGGTTTCTGTTGAGGGAGAACAATGTGACCAATCTTGATATGAGATGATGATAGAAGTGAAGACTTAAGAGTTGGCTTCGGAATGATGTCGATGCTATAGCAAGTAATTCCTCGATAAAGTCATTGGGCTTGTTTTCTGATTAATTCTGGATCTACGTGTCCGTGCATTTTGAGTGAGTTTGCGAAGCTGTGGAAATCCACCTTGTGAGGTACTAGAGGTAGGTGTTGGTGTTGCTAGCTCCTTCGGGGATACAGTCGTGGTCAGAAAAATGTACAAGGGATGTCCGTTGATGGTTCAGTGGCACGTGTTTTCAGTGATGCGATGAAATTACTTCTTACGGTTTGATGTGAAACTATGCGTGGATTAGCTTGTAGAACATAGAGCTAGGGTAGACTTTGAGACAATGGGAGTTTTCTTAAAGCTTACGGATGACTATGAGATTGTAATGGTAGGTGGGAATGTGGATTTCGTATCGAATGTTGATCCAGCCTTAGAGGTCAAAGATTGGTTAAGTTGGTTGACAGGCTTGCCTAGCCAATGTGATGGATTCGATTTTGAAGGAGGATTAGACCGCAGAATGTTAGAATAGTTCGTGTTTTCCTAAAAGTGTTTGGAAGAATTTTCCGGTTTGTCTCCCGTTAGAGAAGAAGAGTTTGTTTTTGAGATCGTCTTCGAGCTCGCTCCCGTTTTGATTGCTCTATATCTTGTGATTTCCGAAAGAATTGAGAATGTTGAAGAACCAACTTTGAGATTTGTTATATCTTAGACTCGTTTGGCTTATTACGTCATCTTAGAATATGATAGTACAATTTGTGAAGAAGAAAGAGTGACAGTACGAGAATGTGTTTAGAATTCAGACAGTTGAAACAATTGACAATGAATAATTAGTATCCGTTTCCGAGTGTCAGTGATTTGTTGATCAGTTGGTGTGTGCTTCAGTCTTTTCGAAGATTAGTTTGAGATCTGTCTACTACCAGTTGAAAGTGAGAGAGGTTGAAGTACCGAAGACAGCTTTTGGGGCAGATGTGGACACTTTGAGTTTTGGGTTATGCTATTTTGTTTGACTAGTGTGTTAGCTACTTTTATAGAGATGTTGAGCAGAATGTTTTCCTAAGTCCTTGATCAGTTTGTAGTAGCTCTTTTAGATGACACATGGGTGTATTCACGTATCGAAGAAGACCATGACAAGCTTGAAGTTAGTGTTGTAGATCCTTTTTAGACAATCAGTTGTATGCCAAGTTGAGCAAACGGGAACTCCGAGTTGAGGAAGATGTCCTCCTAAGACATGTAGATTAGCAGAGTGTATTAGAACAAATCTTGAACAGACAAAGGAAGATGTGAGTTGGAAGAAATTGAAGACTGTGATAGATATCTATAGTTCCTAGGTCTAGCGTTGTTACTTTCAGAGAATTGTGAATGGTCTTTTGAAGATAGTTGCTCCATTGATAGATTGCTAGAGAAGAATGTTCAGTTGTGTGGTTAAATGCGAGATAATGAGCCCTAGAGAAACTGAAAGAAACTTTGATGAAAACTTCGACCTTGATCCAGCCTATACTAGAGAAAGAGCTTGTGAACTGTAGTGACGTGTTACATGTAGGGTTAGGTTGTGTGCCCATGCGAGACGGAAGTTTGCGACTTGTTCATCGAGTTAGTTGAAAGACCGTGAGAAGAGTTATCCGATATGAGACATGGAGTTAATTACAGTTGTGTTTGCTTCGAAGACTTAGAGACAAAGCTTGTATAGTAAGAAATGCACAGTGTATATGTACATATCATCAGAACTTGAAATATTTGAAGACTTAGGAAGGGTTGAAACTTGAACAACATGAGTTGTTAGAATTGCATGAAGACTGAGAATTCAAGATTGAGTACCATCCGAAGATAGTCAACGTAGAAATCGATGTTCCGAGCTATGTTGTTGTTTGATTAGTAGTTGGGCTGCGAGATGTAATTGCCGAATTCAGTTTACCGAATGATAGTATTCATGTGGCCGAGTTTCATGTTAAACCTACATTGAGTCAGAATGCTTAAGGAGAAACAGTTGCAAGACAGGTTCTTGGCACCTCACGTGCAAGGCATATCAGAAAGAAACCTTCAGACTTCAGTTTCAGAGATGATAGAGTTTTGCAGTTCAGAAATAGAATAGTTGTGCCGATAGTCATAGTGTTTTGAGACGTACTGTTTTGGCCGAAGCACATGGCAGTTCTTGTGTATTGCATCAGAGTAGTATGAAGACATATTGTGGGTTGAAGATGAGTACTTCTGGATTGAGTTGATGAATAATGTGGTTCAGTATAAGAGTAAGTGTGTAAATTGCCAGCGTGTTAAGACCGAGCATCAGCTTTCTTCTAGCTTGTTACATCTGTGGGAAAGATGGCGGAGTTGTGCCTTAGCAAGAGTGTAAGTTGTACAGTGTCTTGAGATCGATAGTGGCCGATAGAGGTTTAAGTTTTCAACTAGATTTCTGAAGACGTTTGCATAGTGGTTGGGTTACCTGTTGAAGTCAGATGATCAGTCAGAGAAAGTCATCGGTCAGGTATGCAAACAGTGTTGTAAGAGATAGTGAATCAGGCTAGTTCTGTTGTTTATTGGTTGCAGTTTACCAACAGAGTTAGAGAGGGGATTCGTAATGTGTTCTGTGTATCTACGGTTCAGAAGTGTGAGTCAGTTTTGTCCCGTGTTATGTTGTTGAAGAGATTGAGTTGAGTTTGAAATTGCGTGCAACGAAGAATCAGTTGAGATCTTAGAATCAGATATCTATGGTTGTGTGGTAAGTCCACCGAGATTGGTTAGTGTGTTGTGATGTGAAAGAAAGTGGGTTCATATCCGATAAATTTCGGGGACGAAATTTCCTTAAGTGGGGGAGAGTTGTAACACCCGGGTTTAGGGGTCGGGTGAAAATAATGTTTTAATATTATTTTCGGGTTCGGTTTTGCAATTTAAATAATAAAATATTTTTACGGGCCTCGGGATTTCAAAATATTCGAGACTATGTTGGGCCTATCTCTTGGGTCCAAAATCCATGGACTTTGGGGGATGGTAGCCTTAGCCATTCATTAATGGCATTTGTGTAAATATTTGATCTTCTAAATTAAAAATCCCCACTTAAGATTTAAAACACAAAAGATGTCATCTTCCTCCCTCCCCATTTTTCCTTTCTCACGACAAAGGAGGAGCTCTTCTCCAAGTTACTATCCCACCTCATTTCTCCCTCATTTTGGCTCGGTTTTGAAAGGTAAACACGTTTTCGACTTGCTCTCACTTTCCTCTCTTCAAAAGTACAAGTAGTTTTCATTTTCATCCATGTTTTAGAATTTGGATTTTTGGGGAATTTGAATAAAAATGGTAGCTTTATTGTGTTTAACTTAAAGTTTTGATTTAATAGTGATAGATATGAAGTTTATGAACTAAATGGTTCAACATATATGATTTTTAAAGGGTTTTGTTAAGTTTCCCGAATTTGGGTTTTGGTGGGTTTTTAGGAGGGTTTAGAAGTGAGTTTTAGGGCTGTTGTATGTTGGAAAATGAGGGTTGATGGTTTTATGATAGTTAAGGGTTGTTTTGGAAGCTATTAGGTGTGTTAAAAGAGTTGGAATCATCGGTTTTGGACTGTACAAAGGGGCTGCTCGGGAATGGCTTTTTGGGGGTTGTTCTTGGTTCGAAAAACAAGTGTTTAATGTTTGAATTGTATTCCGGGTTTGCTATGTTGTGTTGTGGACTGATTCGAGGTTAATTCACTTGTGTTGAGGCGATTAGAAGCAAGGAATTGCGTTGGTAAAGCTTTGGGATCGAATCCGGAAGTGAGGAGGCTTGTTTCGGCTTTGCTTGTTTTGCTTAAGGAAATGAGGTGAGTGGTTAAAATGTTTTAAATGGCTTTGATCAATTGGTTCGAGCATGTGAATGTGGAAATGTTTTCAAGTAACATTTGGTTCAAAGTTGGTTTTGAAGAAGTTTAGTTTTGAGCTTGAAAAGTCAATTTTAAACTCAAAGAGTAAGTGATGTGAAATGCCTATTTAAATTTCCCCCTTTATCATTGTTTTTCATCTCTTGAAATGATATTTTGTTATACATGAAATTCCAATACTTTGGGAAGAAGCTTGTTGCTATTTATTATATCGTTGCTCATGTATGATGGTAATAATGTGGATGTTGATATGCCTTGTAAGGTGTGAGTAAGTTGGTGCAAGTTGTGCACGAAAATGGTGAGTAAGACCATTTGTGATCGGCAAGATTCCAAGTAGTAAGTGATTCCTAATTGTGGATTTTGTTACATCTTGATTTGATTGTGCATGATATAGTGAGTACATGTCGTATGTTAGTGATTGTATATTGTGTTGCATGGTTGGTGTCGAACCTCACGTGATGGTTGTCGTTGCTCCGGTGATGTGTAGTCCCGCCGATAGCGAATGGTATAAGACTCCGGTGATGTGTAGTCCCACCGGTAGTGACTAGTAGAAGAGTACTTTGATGTGTAGTCCCATTGGAAAACTACTAGTCGAAACGGTGATGTGTAGTCCCACCGTGTGTGTTTGGTTATGCTTGTGCATACCATGTGTATCTCACTATATCATTCTCTTTTATGGTTTTGCTTTAATCTAAGATCATACCTTTATGCATACTATGAAGTGTAATGCTATGATAAATGCCTATATTGTTGACCCTTGGTTGAACTCGGATGTTAGTAGAAGGATTAGGTAGTTGGATGATTTGTGCGTTGACCTTTATTTTAAAGAAAGCTTTGAACCCTGCATTGTCGTAGTTATGTTTTAGAGCTCCGCTCACTAAGCTTTATGCTTACGCTCTCCTTTTTCCGACAATGCAGATCTTTAGCTTGGAGTTAGCAAGGAGCAAGATTAGGGCGTCCAAGCGTGTGGTGGTTTGCTCAAGTATGGTTTAATTAAATAATGTAGTAGTCTAGCAATGGGAAGTGCTACATGTTTTAGGAGCTTGTATTTAGACTCCTTTGTATTGGCCACATGTTGTTAATGCCTTATGTTGATGTATTGGTTTGATTATGGTTCGTAATGCTTGATATGCTATGAGGGATGTGGTGTGTGTCGGCATGTCTTTTGGTGTTTAGGTTGCCTTGTTAGAGAGGGCCAAACCTCATATGTTTTCCTTGTGCCTTTTAGGGCCTTTGAGTTCCATGTGTGATTTGTATGCCTAATTGCCCTTGTTGGAATGTTAAGTATGGATGCCTCGATTCATGTTAATTGCTATGTATGGCTCATGTATGATTGCTTGAATGATTGTATGTACGAGTCTTGTGAGTGTTAATTCATGCCTTTGGTCCTTTTCGAGCTTCTACATATGTCTATGCATGATCTTAGTGTTTTACATAGTTAGGGAGTCCTTAAGTTGGGCAGTAAGTGATCCCCTGCACTAAGGTTTCGAAACCATGGGTAAGGTTTCGAAACCTTTGCAGAAAATTTGGTTCCAGGGGTCACTGCCAGCCAAAGTTTCGAAACCTTTGGGGTAGGTTTCGAAACTATGGTCAAAGGTTTCGAAACCTTCCCCAAGGTTTCGAAACCTTTGGTGAAAATTGGCTCCAGGGGTTTTTGCCAGCAAAAGTTTCGAAACCCTTGGTAAAGGTTTCGAAACTTCTGCTTAAAACTGCACTGTTTGACCCTTTTTGGCCTGTTTGAAGAGAAAAACACTTAGGTTCTAAGATGCCTTTAGTAAAGATTAAAATTGGGGGTTTGAATGTTGTCTCGTGTGATATGTTCCGCTGTTTGATCTCTTAGAATTTAATACTCGAATGTGACAAGATTAAAATGAAAAAAATAGGGTTGCTAACCGAGGGGGAACCTTAACGGGTTTCGCTTCGGTTTTCCCCGTGTAGCTCACTCGGACCGGTCATCCGGCAAGACCGGGACGAGGGGGTTACAGCTCCGACGGAATTGAGGCGGTCATACATGTTACGAACATCTGTTTCGTTCGTAAGCTTCATAACGTAGTGTGTTTTGTTTGCTGACGGTGTTGGGATTCGACATTCCATGGAAGAAATTTGTTTGTGGCCGTGTTTACTAACCTCGATTGTTGTCAACTGTATTAAATCTTTCAGTGACATTTTGGTGGTGATTGTTGACTGAAAATAAGTATCGAGAAAATAAAATGTTGCCTGAAATTTTGCCATAAGGTGAGCAAAGATTGGGCTCGGTGTTTAGAGAGAATTTGGAATGAGTAAGTGATGGTGGAATTCGTGGGTATTTATAGGAAAGCAAAACACCACATAAGTAAATTTAACTGGAATGAAAACTTTAATTCGCATTTCATTTAACAATACTTTCTTTTTACAATAGTATAGAAACATATTTAGTAAGTTGGAATAATGTTGCCTGAAAGTATCGATAATTTTTATCGTCCTGTACAGAAAGAATCGATATTTTCGAGCAGATTCGGTAACGTATCAGGGAATTTAACAACAGTATCGAAACATTTTCAGAAAGGGGAAAATTGTATCGAAACTTTATTTACAGTAACCTATGAGAATTCATTGTTTCTGAAAGTATCGATAAATTTTATCGTGAAGGAAAGAAAGATTCGATATTTTCGCGCAGATTTGGTAATGTATCATGGAATTTTACAACAGGATCGAAACATTTTCAGTAGAGGGAAAAAATGTATCGATAATAAAATAGAATTTATTGCACGTTAACTTTGTAGGAAGGAAGAAATAAATTGCTCTAAATGCTTTCAACCACCATCAACCACCACCACCTACCGAATTTAGTACCTGAAAATGAAAGCAACACAACAGAAGTCCTGTGCAGGAAAAGTTTGGACCACTTCAACCGATCGTGTTTAAAAAAATGGAAGATATTCCATCCAACGATGTTAATGGTAGGGGGAATTTGCAAGATGAAAAGTTGACCGTTGATGATTCGGAACGGTTGGTAGGTCAGCTCTTTTCTTCACGTGAGGAAGCTTGGAATTTTTACAAGGAATACGCAATGAAACAAGGGTTTAGTGCACGTCGATGAACATCACGGCTGGATGGCGAAGGGAATGTGAAGACACAAGAATTTTGTTGTTCAAAAGAAGGGTTTAGGTGTTCGAAAGTCGAAAATGTTAATCGTCGACGTGCGCATACGCCAGTCACACGAACAGGATGCAAGGCCAAAATCGTTGTCACAGCAACAAAAACAAAAGATCAGTGGGTTCTAAGTAAGTCTTTCCACGAACATAATCATGCATTGTGCACACCTCTTATGACACCATTTATGCGTTTAAATAGAGGTGTGACTGAGGCTGATGTGGCTGAGGCAACAGCGTTGAAAGATGACTTTGTCTTCGAAGCAGAAGCTCTCTTCCGTTTGAGTGCCCCTTTTTTGGGTGCCCCTTTTTTGGGTGCCATTACAGCTGTTATATGCAGAAGAGGATCGGTTACTCCATAATCGTGCAAAACCCTAACCCTAAAGTACGTAAAATCAGTCACTTTTACTAACCTGTAAATATGATCGTAGTAATCGTCCTCGTCGGTGTTGATTTTACCCAGGTTGAACGGTGCAATTTCTCTGAACGGTGGTAATCGTCGTTGGAGTTGAAGAGATCTCTGCAATAGTATCGATAAAATTCCTAAATGGAGGTTTGATTTAAGTTAAGTGCTGGTTTAAATAGAAATCCCGCCTAAATTTCTGATTTAGATTATAAGTATCGATACTTATAATCATTGCGTCCAAAAGGATCGAAACTTTCATTATATTAAGCTATCTTCTGTTTCAAAAAGTATCGATAATTTAATAACGAAGGAAACAAAGTATCGATTTTGTCGGGGATTGTTATTCTAAGGATGCATATATTTCGTATAAAGGTATCGATATTTTACTTAAAGCGGCAGAAAAAGTATCGACACTTTAATTCCAGTAAGCTAAGCAAGTCCGTCTGTGTCAAAAAGTATCGATAATTTAATAATGAAGGAAAAAAAGTATCGGTTTTGTCTGGGATTGTTACTCTAAGGATACATATATTTCGTATAAAAGTATCGATATTTTTACTCATTGCGGCAGAAAAGTATCGACACTTTAATTCCGGTAAGCTAAGCAAGTCCGTCTGTGTCAAAAAGTATCGATAATTTAATAATGAAAGAAAAAAGTATCGATTTTGTCAGGGATTGTTAATCTAAGGATACATATATTTCGTATAAAAAGTTTCGATATTTTTACAAGAGTATCGACAATTGTTTCCTAAAGGAAAATAAGTATGATATTTTTACAAGAGTAAGCTAATATGTTAACATAATTTACAACAAACTAACTATGATATCATCATTTACATAGTGGGAAAAATTATGGTAACATAATTATTTTTTCATACGTCCCAGGCAAGCAGTTGTGAACTTCGCTCTCCTTCTATTACAATCGTGATTTATGAGATCGTTTAAAACTCTCGGACGATCAAAATCCCCAACAACCTACATTCAAATTAGGAGTCAATGTCAGTGCCAAAATTTTTTAAAAATGAAGTCCTTTTCGGACCACTTACCAAATCATCCGGTGACCTCCCTTCAGAAATAGCTTCCATCCACATGACCACATACATTCCGCAATCATGTTCGTTCGTTTGCACCTTCGTCTTACGGACCACGAATTTTAAATCCCTCGGTGGTACCTTAATCTTCTCAAATTGGGCACAAAACGCCTCGTCCTCACTAAATTTATGTAAAAATTCCAACTGCGTCAAAAAAAAATTAAAATTAGATTACGAAGAATTTATGCATTATAAATTACAAAATGTATCGACACATACTGTTTTCTTGGTTTGCTCCACTCTAGTCTTGTGCCGGGGAGATATATGTAGACTATCAAGAAACGATGCTACACGATCAACCATATCCAACACCAAGAGACACCAATGATTATTCAAATCGTTTATTGGCATGAAGATCTACAACAATTGTCACACAAGATATTAGAACATATATTGTTATTATTTAAATACTTAACAACATGTACGCAAAAATATCTTACCATGTCACAATCGGTGAATTTATTATGGCCCATCAATGTTCTAGAATAGGACTTTATAAGAAACGGCGCATTTTGACCGTACCTTATGAACGCGCTCTGCATTTTAAAAAACAATCTCCATTAATTGACCAGCCATGACCAAATTGGACACGAAAATGTGTAAAAATGTAACTTACCACAAATTCGGATGGTAGATAGCAAATCTTCCGCTTCGCTGAACTTTTCCTCATCGAATCGTAACCCAACAACCAGCCTTTCAAATTAATAACCGGACTTATTAGCCTTTCCCCGGGTTTTAAGCAGCCAAGGTCGCCTACTGTGCCGTGTTCGAGCCCGTAATCTAGGATAACATCTCTATAGAAGCAATTTTTTGTATTAATTTTTTCCCACATTTATATAAATATCACTCGCAAAGCAATATATATAACTTACGATGGTTCTAACAATCCACTATTCCATACATAATCACACATCGCACCCTCGACGTCATCAATTCCACTTGGTATTTTGACCTTTGTAACCTACGATATATCAATAGATATTAGCCACAACACAATAATCAAAATGGATATCATTTGTATTATTCATTTTACCTTTTTAGTCTTCTGCTTCTTTGGTGCAGGACACCCTGAATCGAGCTCTACATGTATTGCATGACTCGGTGTCCTCGTATCTTCATGGTGGACCTCTCTTATATTTTCCTCCACCATCTTACTCAATTCTTCTACATTTTCTTCATCATTTTTTATAAGTTCATCATATTTTGCCTCAACATAACTCCTCTTTTTGTTTATTTCAGGACTTAAATGTATCCCCTCATCAAATTTTTTGTTTATTTCAGGACTTAAATGTACCTTCACAAATAAACAACATTATTAGAGCATCTTTCTTTTTTAAGTCCTTAGTATTCTATAAATACTGAAATTACCATTACCTTCTTTTTCGGTAATTCCAACTTTAACTTTGCCATAACTCGAACAACTTCTTCCTTGCCCCAGGCAGTGATGCGTGCCACTCCGGTTTTTCGGAATGTCGGCACACAACAAGAATCTGACCAAAAATCATACAATGCAACCTGCATTTTCTATAAACTTTATCATTTTCTATAATAACTACTTACAAAGTTTTCTAAACCAATACCAATATTCAACTTGTTTACCTCTAAGACAGCAATGCATCCTTTGAGGTATGAGGGGTTTTTGGACTTTTGAAAAGTCTTGATTGCATCAATTAATTTGTCATACACATATGAAGCCCAATTTAATTCACCTCTAAACCCGGAGTCGCACAATAACTTCATACTATCCTTGCTCGGGGATGAATCACCCGTTGGACAAAAGAATACTCCGACAATGTACAATAGTACCCGGGCCTTCAGATCATCCCCTTCATACTTGCCGCTTTTTATTTCGTCCTCAAGTGTAGCAAATGACACATTAGACGTTAGGCCATACTTCTGCACAAGTAATTTCCAATCCTCCCTCTTTATTACTTCATCCACACTCCGGCCTTTATTTTGTAGCCCCAATACGGCTTCAACAATTCGGACACTAAAATGAAATGAATATTCTCCGTATCACACATCACACTTCTGCAAATCAAAATCTCCCATCAACAACCGACACAATTCCCTTCGAATTGGTCGGTCCTGAATCCCAAAAAGAGATCCAAACCCCATTTCTTCCAACAGATTTGATTTACCCTTCACTTTCAACTCCTCTACTATGTGGTGCACTCGTTTTATGCTACACCTAGTCGACACTTCCTATGTAAATAATATTCATATAATGTCAGAGTTTTTATATATCATTTATCAAAATATTTACAACTATAATGAATACCTTCTTCTTCTTCTTCTTCTTCGCCCCATAGTTTTCTCTAGCAATTAGAGACAACATGTTGAATTGTTGCTTCTCAGTTTCACTCATCGTGTACCATTTTTTCACCACCACGTCTCTCACCTGCAAATTATGCATAAACCATAAACAATCAAAATATTCAACCTCCAATATATTCACTATAATTTCAATTTACATACCGAACCGACAGTGTAAGTCTCACAATCCCTCATCCTCTGCAATTCTTCAATATTGTCATGATAGGAAAGTTTAAATGTTCTTAAATACTTTCATCCAATTACAATTTACATATTAATTATTTCACAATTTCTACTTACTAGAAGTACAGAAATCCACCTTTTGGTTTCTTCGGATTTTCCTCCCTATCTACTCTCTCCGCCTCCATTTGAATCATTTCAGTCTCATCTTGAACAACATCTTCATGATCCTTAGAACCCATCTCGCTTCAGTTTTATGACAAAAGTATCGATGTATAATTTCTACCGACATTATTAATTTCTACCGATAAGTTCTCAGAATAAAGTACCGATATTTATTTCCTAAATATATTTACACAATTTCGACCTATATCGATCCGAATTCCGATTTTACTTCAACATCACTAAACCCAAAACATTATCCCCAACTACCCAATACTACATTACCAAAAAACTAGGGTTTCGACAACATACCTTTTACTTCAAAGTCCCCAAACCCTAAACCTTTCCTTTCGATTCTGATACAACAAATTAGGCTTTCTGTAAATGCAACCAAACTCGGGTCGATTTCACAGCAACCAAACTCGGGTCGATTTCAAATACTCTCCTCTCTTAGGTTTTTTGTAAATGCAACCAATACAAAGGCGAGTGGGAAAAATCCGGAGAATAGATACTTTTAACCGGTTATATCATTATGATATATATAATCGATACAATTCCCCAAAGTTTCGATACGTTTTTGAATTGTGTCGATTCTTTCGACACCAAACAATAAATCCGGTAAAGATTTACCGGTTACATTATATGAATTAATAATGTAATCGGTTATGTTTTCATATTTTCTATTGTACCGATTCTTTTGCACACGTTCTTAAAAAACGTATCGAAACCAAACAATATATCCGGTAAGATTTACCGGTTAGATTATATGGATATTCGGATCAACATAATCGGTAACTTTTACCGGAAACATGATCTTTAACCGGTCACCGCCCTAGCCGGTTACGCCGTATATTAGCCGCATACTAGGCGCCGTACCGCAGAACCTCCCCAATTGCCTATCCGAAGCAAATAAATTTAGAATATAATGAAAGAAAAGCTAAACTTTTATGCCTATAGTATCAAACTACAACCTCTTCGTATAACTTTAAAATGCCTTTGAAGATACATTTAATCCATCCCGTAAAAATGCCACCAATTAGGAACTTATCTAATATATCAATGCATGTGAAGTTTTAAAGCTATGTGGTGCATAAACAATACCAATGACCAAAAGACATAGAAATGGAGCATTTGTGTCTACATTGATGGAGAGAGAGACCCCCCCCCCCCCCAAAAAAAAAAAAAAAAAAAAAAAAACTTGCAAAGAGGTACACTTAGCAAAAACGACAAAATCACCTCGGAATGTTTGTCATCATAACTGTGATACCTCGATAAAGGTTCATCTAAATGATTTAATCCCGACATTTCATGATTCTCATTGTCAGCTTCCCCACTAGGAAGCTTCCTTCTCAAGGAACCCAACCACATTACTGCTTCAATTTGTTTCCAATCCTTTTAAAACTCTAAAAACATTTAACAAATAAAACAAAAAAAGGAAACTTTATATAAAATCCTCGAACTGCTAGTATAATAAGAAACCGGCTGATGAAGAAAAGCATCCAATTTTTTTACGACAAAATTCTAATTGAAAATTTCGAATTGCGTTAAACTAATCGAAACAACTAGATACCAAAAACAATGGAAAATCCCATTTACACTATATTTCTGGATCAACAAACCACATTGCAGCAGTAAAAAGAGAAAAGGGAATCAGAGAAAAAGACTGACCCCTGAAGAGAGATGGAATTTGAATAAGAGGAAACCGTGGAAGCAAAGCAAAGCTTTGGTAACAAATTAAGGAAAGGAAAAACAGAGCAAAGTGATTTCGAATCTCTAAAATTTCTCAACCTCCTCCTCTATATTGTTATTGGTAGGGGTGGGAATTGTCGAGTACCCGAAAAACCGGGTACCCGGCTCATCCGGGTACCTCATTAAACGGCCCGTGTCCCGGCTCATTATATTCGGGTATCCGGCATTCGGGTACCCGGGTCATATTTTTTTAATTTTTTTTTAATTTTAAAATTTAAAAAAAATCATATGTTAAACACAAAAATATTTAAAAAAAATTAAACTTAAAACTTAAAAGAATATAATATAAACATAGAAAAAATGTAGGGATTTAAACTTAATTTTAGAGTGAAAATATTAAGAAACATAAATAAAAATATAATTTTAAATATAAAAAATATATATTAAATTTTATCGGGTCGGGTCGGGTACCCGGTAAGGGAAAACTCTCGGCCCGTGTCCCGGGAAATTTTTCGGGTCGGGTACCCGGCCCGGTCGGGTAATTTTTTTCCAGGAATTATCCGATATTTTTGTTTCGGGTCGTCGAATTTTTGAGTCGGGTCAATCGGGTCGGGTATTTTCTCCCGCCTCTAGTTATTGGAGTTCGTTTGTGAAGAGAAATAAAAGAGATCCTAAATCCAATTCCTCAAATCTGAAACCCAATTTGCGTGGGAAAATGGAAATGAAAACAAATAGGTTCTTTTAGGCTTTAGCATGCCTCTAGGTGTTAATTGGGTTGAGCAATAGCAAACGGCATTCCATTAAAATTCAGTTAATATTTAATTTAAATTGATTCGACTCAAAATCTTAACTAGTCAAGTCGAGTAAATAAGTTCGCAAATACTCATTATATTTTTGTATTTTTTATGACTTTCGGTGGCTACCTTAAAAAATAGGTTTTAAAAAATTTAAATATTAGTTAAAAATTAAAAAAATTCAATGACTTGGTAAGTAGTTTACCAATAAAATCTTTAGTTTCAATTTACGAAAATATTTTGTATTTCCCGATAATTTAAAAAGCTAATTTGTATTAATAAATAATTAAATTATAATAATTAACATTTCTTTCTCCTTTTTATTATTATTATTATTATTATTATTACTTTATGTATAAAATTATAAAAGGGAAAAGTCCTCGGTTCCCATATAAATAAAATATAAATGAAAGTTAAAATTCTGAAATTCCTAAAATCTTTTCTCATTTGTTGTTCATCGAAGATTGTTGAGAAACTAAAAAAATCTCACACTCACATATCGACGGCGGTATATGGGAAATTTAAGGATTTGGGGTTGTTTTAAAAAAATAATTTGGGTTTAAAAAATTTAATGATTTTTTTATTTTTAAACAAAATTAAATAAAAAATTTAAAAATAGGCACTTGTCACGTTTTTATTAAATGGCAAAATTTTTATAACACTCGTTGATGAAAAAAATTAAAAATATTACAAAACGAAATGTTAAACGCTTTCTTTGGTCGAAAAATACTTTGGTCATGTTTGGTAAAGAGAGGTTTGAACTAAAATTAGAGGTTTGACAGGTCAAATTCGCTATTTTTGATGTTTGGTAAAGAGCATATTGAAATAGCGGATTGAGGTGAAACTTCTAAATTTAAAAAAAGCTGCTAATATGAGCTTTTTAAAATTAGAGGGTTTGACATAAGAGTTATTAGGGGTGTTCATGGTAGGTTAATCGTACCGTTTAACTTAAACGGTTGGTTAACCGTTATAGCGGTTATTATTCGTAACTTAACCGTTAACCATTATAGTGGGTAACTGTTAAGAAACGGATCAGTTACAGGTTAACCTGTAACCTATTACGATTTTCTTTTCAAACACACTGTTTATACTTAGTTAAAATAAAGTACCTATAGGTTAACCTATTGGTTAACCATTAACCGTCTTTTTTAGCGGTTCGGTTAACCGAAACCGTTTAACCTTAACGGTTAGGTTAATTAACCTATAAAATGAACGGTTATACCGATTAACGGTGCACATCTCTAAGAGTTATAAAGACCATTTTACTCTTATAACACGTGGAGGGGGATGTGGACAAGAATGAATAGCAAGAGAAGCACAAGCACATAAAAAATCACACTTTCTGAATTTTCAGCATCGAACAATGGCATCAATACTCCATAACCGATAGCCCAACTCGGGGTAAGGACAAAAATAGGATCTTTGAATCGTATTTTTACCGATAAAAAATCACACTTTCTGAATTTTCAGCACAACTGCTATGGTACTTTTACCGATAAAAGACTTGATTTTATTTCAGTTTCTCTACTTCCAATTCGGGGTAAGGACAAAAATAGGATCTTTGAATCGTATTTTGCCCTTTGTACGATTTAGAATTGTAAAATGCCCGACATAGAACCATAACAGTGAACTGCTGCACTACTATGACGAGTTCTAAAATAATAATATTTTTATTCAAACTCGTCGTACCGCAGTGGAGAGTTCAATTTTTTTCTTTTAATCCTGTTTAAATCGTAATTAGGTGATTAACGAATAACTAAACCAAACTCGCCGTATAGGTATGGCGAGTTTTGCATAGCCTAACGTCTGTCCAACGGCCTTTCCAAACGTCATGATTGGGGAAGCTGAAACTCACTGTGTATGTACGGCGAGTCAGGTAAAGTTTTAAGGTTATTTAACGTATAAAGGGTCAGTTTGAAATTTTGTTTGATTTGGGTCAGTAAATTATTTACATGTATGTTAATGGTAGTCAATGTTGTTAGAATAATTGAGGTATATTTTATCTCTCTACCGTAACTTGCTGAAAAAGATAATTTAGGAAGATTTGTACCGAACAATGTTTCACATAAATAGAGGGTAAACTGCAACGTTGCACATACTTAGAACATTAATAAAAAATGAAAAACCAACACATGAAACATAATTTGACGATGATTTGAGGAGTGAAATGTTAATCGAATTCTGGCTCGGTATCATCATAGTCAATTGATACGTCTGAACTTAAGTTAAGTTTTTTCGATCATCTGTTGTTTTTGTTGCCTGCACCTATACATAAAAAGCTGCAGTGCATTAGCAGCTGCATCAACATCCGGTGAAGATGGAGCTTGTTCAGTGGTCGCTACGAGTGCGGACGGAGCATCTTTTATGGGCACAGACGTACTACCTTCGTCCGCGTCGACCTCGTCGAACTTAACATTTAAGTAGATGTATTTAACTCCTATTGAGCTGGTCATACATATTGCGTACGTCAATTTCATTGGTAAGCTTCATAATGTAGTGCGTTTTAGTTGTCGTCGGTGTTGGGATTTTACATTCCAAGTAACAAATTTGCTTGTCATTACGTTTACTAACCTCGTTTGACATCAACTGCAATAAATTGTGGAGTGACGTATTGTTGGTGATTGTTGAATCGAAATAAGTACCGAAAAAATAAAATGTTGCGAAAAACTTAGCCATAAAGGGAGCAAAGTGTTGGATGTATTGGTGAAATAGACACAATTAGAGTGTAGGTTTTATTGTAAAAGAAATTCACATGAAGCTTTCCAAGTTGTAAAGGCGAGTTTAAAACTCTTCATATTTAATTTTATCGAAGAAGAATTATCACCGCATGCGTAAAATAGTGAATATAACCAAATGAAAAACATAAATTCCAAATAAAAAATAGTAAAATTTTGAAATATTAAACAAGATGTAGACATTACAATTATTTCAATGTCGTGGTGGTTTGATGTTAGATTATTTCGGGGCCCCGTGTCTGTAAATACATTGTTGTGTTAAGCTTGGTAAGCCCATAAATTCCAAATGAATCAAGATCGTGGCTTTAGACTCATTACACAAAGTTCTCCTTACAACAAGACGTTTCGCAATACCTTCGAGAGAAAAGAAGAATAACGATACATCATGTTGCAATGAGAACTTTGTGTAACTTACCCGAACCCATGGTGCATAAAATATTCTTGGTTTGTTTAGAATTGACGGGAATAACAAGTTTATCTCCTCGGAATGATGTTTCTATAAATTAACATTAACATGGTCAATTGGACAAGAACATGTTGAAGGTAAAAACTTAAAATTTATAGGTATTTTTACGAATCTTTTACCTGCAAAAGCATGCAGGTAAAAGATCGTTCAGAATTTCTATATAATGGTTCAGGCGCAGGACTCTGTGTTACTCGGTTTACATGCAAAACGAGTTTTGAATCAATAGCCCTACTATAAATATCTTGTAAACATATTGGAGAGCAATCACAAAAAAATATAAGTTAAAAATCAAAATTTTGTTGTATCGTAATGCATTCGATCAAAACAGTGGTCTTAGCTTGTGTTGGTGAAGCTTAGTTTGATGCACGAAGTTCTCCTTTCAACATGATGTGTGCACTGAGTAGGTGCAGCTGTTGAGGCTGCAAATGTATTACGTGGACTAACCCAGAGCATCCACTTGTACAAGTCAGCCTTGACAACTGCATATGCCCTATTGGCTTACTTTGTGCAGCAGGCAAATTAGAAGACCGATATTCTCGTTCAGTCAAGTGAAGAGGGACGGAGCCAAATGTATCTCTCCAGTTCTGAGGCAAAGGAAGGGGACGCGCATTGCTTGTAACACCCGGGTTTGGGGCTAGGAAGATACTCGGGTTTGGGCATTGGGTTTAGCCGGTTCGGTGATGTGTAGTCCCACCGAAAATATGGTAGTTGTTGTGTACGATGATGTGTAGTCCCACCAAAATTGGTTATGCATATGCATACCGTGTTTTGTCTATGTTTCTATTTATCGTACTTCCTCCTTAAATGGTTTTGTCTTTAAAACTATATATATGTTTTGAGCTGCATTGTTGTTGTTGTGTTTTAGAGCTCCGCTCACTAAGCTTTTAAGCTTACACTCTCTTTTTCCAACAATGCAGATCGTTAGTAGCTTCAGAGGCAAGCGGGGCAAGGGAGGAGTTCTTTGCTAGCTCAAAGTATGGTTTTCTTAGTTGTAATAATACTTATGCAATGAGAATGCTGGACTTGTTGCTATGGAGTTAGTGTCCAAACTCTTATGTTTTGCTATTGCTAATGTTGCTAACATGTTTAAAGTGTTGAAGTATGCTTGATTTGGCTTTTGACCTTTTCGGTGGATGTTAAGCATGTTTGGTTGCTTCTTAAACCTTGTTTGATGAATTGAGCCTTGTTGCATGTTTGATTGCCTTAAATGAGTATTACTTGATTGCTCTATGTTAGCTCGGGTATGTATGCATGTTTAGAGGTCTTAAGTTGGTGTTATGGTGTTGCTTTTTGGCTTAATCCAACAAAACTTTGTACTGTCGAGTCAGGGGTATTGATACGGTTTGGGCCGTATCGATACGATCTTCATGTTTTTAAGCCAAGCGTATCGATACGCGGGAAGGCGTACTGATACCATTTTTGTTACTGGAAATTTGAGAATTTGACGAGAAATTGAGGGTATCGGTACGAGCATGAGTGTATTGATATGGTCTTCTGAAGTTGACTTTGGAGTGTTGACCGTTGGGTGCGTATCGATACCAGCTTGTAGGGTATCAGTACAGACTCTCAAGGTTGACTTGGGGAAAGTTGACTGTTAAAGGCGTACCGATATGATCCTTAGGTGTATCGATACGACCTGAAGTAAATGGCTAAAAACCTATCTTTTATTGTCTGGTCTGCTTGGTTCGTATTTGTGTTTGCTCTTTCGTTGTTTTATTTTCTCACATATGATCAAATAAATCATATAGATAAGATAAATTAAAGAAAAAATAGGGTTGCTAATGGGAGTGAGATCCTAACAGGTTTCGCTTCGGTTTTTCCCGTGTGACCCGTTCGGTTCGGTTTGTTGGTTAGACCGAGACAAGGGGGTTACATTTGGTGGTATCATCTCCCGGGAAGTAAAGTAGTTTGTTTAGTTTGTTTTCCATTGCACGGTGTGTGAAATCATGTTTTATCATTCTTGTTGTTGGTTGAAGTGTAGTCGAGCGTCTCCATTTCTAGGTATTGTTATTGGAAAATGGTTTTGATTAAAAAGAGCTTGAGCACTTGGATCTTTGCTCTTGCTAACCCAATGTTTTCTTGTGTGTGATTTGTTTATTGTTTAGATTTTATCTTCATTATGGTAAGACCGAAAGGACGACCTATAGCAGGTGATTAGGAACCTGAGGATGTGTCTCTCGTTCCTCATGCTCCCGATGATAATGGGGCAGATGTCGGAGATAATGTACCTTAGGGCGGTGCGAATGTTAGAGGTGATGGTAATGGACCTCAGGATGAGGCGAATGTTGGGGGTAATGGAGCTCATGCTGGCCAGGGTCCGGCAGGTGCAAACATGACTCATTTGATTCAGACTATAGCCAGGGCTTTTCAGACAACTTTAGCCGGTATACATGCTACAGTACAACCTCAAGGTGCGGGGACTGGTTTACCCCTTGAGAGACTTCGTAGCTTGGGTAGAGTTGAGTTTCATGGTTTGACTCTCGAGGGTTCAGAGGCTTGGCTCGAGAGCACTACATAAATTTTAGGCCAGATGGAGTGCTCAGACACTCGTAAGTTGGGTTGTGTTGTCTCCTTGCTTCATGGAGATGCGTATGCTTGGTGGACTACCGTTACTTCGAGTATGGCAGAATTGGATGTCACTTGGGAATTCTTCCGAACAACTTTTAGAAAGAAGTATCTTGGGGCTCGATATCATGATGAAAAGAAGAGAGAATTTATGGCCTTAGTTCAGGGTAGTAAAACGGTGTCAGAGTATGAGGTCCAGTTTGTGAGGTTGAGCCAATATGCTCCCGAGTTGGTTCCCAGTGAGAGGGAACAGTGTGATCACTTCCGTTATAGTTTGACTAGGGATGTGAGGACTTATATGCTCGATTCTGATTACACCGAGTTTGATGTTTTGGTCTCTAAGGCCAAGGATATTGAGAAGAATTTAGGCTCAAGTACACATGCTAGTGGGTCCGATTCGGGGAAGAGACATACGGATTGGGACCGAGAACATGCCAAGAGGCATAGAGATAAGAGGTATCAGCCTGATTCGAGGCATAGAGGCGATAACCATTGACGTGGCTATCAGGGCCAATGAGCTGTTGTTCACACTCCTGAGTGCACTAGATGCGGGAGACGCCATCTGGGCGAGTGTATGGGTACCTTTGGGGTATGTTGGAACTGTGTTTCCCGAGATCATTTGAGGCGTAACTGTTCACACCTGGCTAGGGGCGGACATGCTCCAGCTAGAGGGTTTGAGCATCAGAGAGGTCGTGGGCGCGGTCGAGATAATTTTCAGCTGAGGAATGATGATGAGAGGAACTTAGCTCATGTGGTGGTAGTTCAACCCGAGGGTGGAGGACCAGCTGGGGTGTATGCACAACGAGAGGGTGTGAATGACACATATGTCATCGTAGGTAATTTCTCGTTATAGTCTTTGACCTTGCTTTCTTTGATAGATTCAGGTTCGACACATTAGTACATTTTGGGTGAAGATGCAAGATCTCTAGGTTTACTGTATGAGTGGTTAGAGGTGGGTGTGAATGTTACTAGTTCTTTTGGTTAGACCGTGGTAGTTAGGAATATGTATAGGAGGTGTCCTCTGATGATTCAAGGCCATGTGTTTTCTGTCGATATGATGGAATTGTCGTTCTATGGGTTCGATGTGATTTTGGGCATGGATTGGCTCGTAGAGCATAGGGCTAGGGTAGACTTTGAGACCATGAGAGTCTCCTTGAGACTTACAGATGACTTTGAAGTGGTAGTAGTGGGCGAGAACATTAAGTTCTTATCCAATGTTGTTTCTGCCTTAGAAGCTCAGAGATTGATGGGTATGAGTTGTCAAGCGTATTTGGCCTACGTGATGAATCCGAATATGAGTGAGGTCAGACCGCAAGACATCAGAACAATTTGTGATTTTCCGAGTATCTTTCCGAAAGAGTTTTCGGATTTGCCTCCAGATAGGGAAGTTGAGTTTGCTATTGAGACATATTCAGATTCTACACCTGTGTCTATTGCTCCGTATAGAATGACACCGAAAGAGTTGAAGACACAGCTTCAAGAACTATTAGATAGAAGGTTCATTAGGCCTAGTATTTCCCCGTGGGGTGCTCCGGTCTTGTTTGTGAAGAAAAAGGACGACAATATGAAGATTTGTATAGACTATAGACAGTTGAACATGGTAACAGTAAAGAACAAGTATCCATTGTCTCGGATAGATGACTTGCTTGATCAGTTGAGAGGTGCTTCAGTGTTTTCGAAGATTGATTTGAGATCGGGTTACTATAAGTTGAAGGTAAAGGATGTGGACATACCGAAGACAGCCTTCCGTACACGATATGGGCACTACTTGTTCTTGGTAATGCCTTTCGGGTCGACTAATGCCCCAACTTCATTTATGGACATGATGAATCAAGTGTTCCACGAGTTTTTGGATATGTTTGTAGTAGTGTTCATAGATGACATCTTAGTGTACTCTAGGACCGAGGAAAAGCATGATGAGCATTTGCGACTAGTGCTTCAGACTTTGCTTGAAAATCAGTTGTATGCCAAGTTGAGTAAATGCTAGTTTTGGATTAAGGGGGTAGTCTTCTTAGGTCATGTGATCTCAGCTGATGGGATTAGTGTAGATCCCAAGAAGATAGAAGCCATAGTGGATTGGAAACAACCGAAGTCAGTGATCGAAATCCATAGTTTCTTAGGTTTAGTCGGATACTACCGAGGGTTTGTTGAGGGATTTTCGAAGATTGTGGCACCCTTGACTAAATTGCTTCAGAAGAATGTCCCGTATGAGTGGACAGGTGCAAGGCAACAAGCGTTTGAAAAGTTGAAGAAAGCATTGACCGAAGCTCCTATTTTGATTCAGCCTGAACTAGGGAAAGAGTTTGTGATTTATAGTGATGCATCGTATGTAGGTTTAGGTTGTGTGCTTATGCAAGAGGGTAAAGTTGTAACTTACGCTTCGAGACAGTTGAAGGTTCACGAGAATAATTACCCACTTATGATATAGAGTTAGCCGCCGTAGTGTTTTCTTTGAATATTTGGAGATACCACCTTTATGGTGAGAATTGCACAGTTTATACCGATCACAAGAGTTTGAAATACTTGATGACTCAAAGATAGATGAACCTTAGAAAACGTAGGTGGATAGAGATTTTTAAAGACTATGACCTTATGATAAAGTACCATCCGGGTAAGGCAAACGTAGTGGCTGATGGTTTGAGTAGAAAAGTGGCAGTTGAGTTGTGAGCTATGTTTGCGAGATTGAGTGTGTCACGGGATGGCGGTTTGATAGCCGAGCTACAGGTTAAACCTTCGTTGGTTCAGTTGATTCGAGAGAAATAGTTGCAAGACGAGTCCTTAGCACCTCACGTGCAAGATATAGTCGAGGGTAGACCCGTAGATTTCTACTTTGGCGAGAATGGGATCATATGTTTCAAGGATAGGGTAGTAGTTTCAGAAGATGCCGAGTTAAGGCGTATTATCTTGAATGAAGCACATAACAGTCCTTTTACTATGCATCCGGGTAGTACGAAGATGTACTGTGGGTTGAAGGAAGAGTACTACTAGATTGGGTTAAAGAAAGATGTGGCCGAGTTTGTGAGTAAGTGTATGGTTTGTCAGCGAGTTAAGGCCGAGCATCAATTTCCTTCAGGTTTGTTACAGCCGTTGAAGATTCCAAAATGGAAGTGGGAACGTATTACCATGAACTTTGTGTTGGGATTACCGTTGACTCCATCGAAGAAAAATTCGATTTGGGTGATAGTCGATAGATTCACTAAGTGTGCCCATTTCATACTTGTTCATACTACCTACACCTTAGATAAGTTAGCTGATCTGTACATCAGTGAGATAGTGAAGTTGCATGGGGTACCAAAATCGATTGTATCAGACCGAGATCCGAGGTTTACAGCCAGATTTTGGGAGTGTTTGCATCGCGCCTTGGGTACTTGGTTGAACTTTAGTACTTCGTATCACCCGCAGTCAGATGGTCAGTCAGAGAGAGTTATTCAGGTGTTATAGGACATGTTGAGATGTTCCATCATTGACTTTCAGGGTGCTTGGGAGAAACACCTACCGTTAGTAGAGTTTGCGTACAATAACAATTATCAAGCTAGTATTCAGATGGCACCGTATGAGTCTCTGTATGGTAGGAAGTGTAGAACACCTATTTGTTGGGCCGAGGCCGGGCATAAGCTTGTACCTATGCCCGACTTGCTTAAGGGCACTACCGAGAAGGTAAAACTGATTTGTGATCGCTTGAAGGCGGCTTCGGACAGATAGAAATCATATGCCGATTTGAAGAGAAAGGAAATAGAGTATGTTGTGGGTGACAAAGTGTTTTTGAAAGTCTCACCTTGGAAGAAGGTGATGAGGTTTGGTAAGAAGGGTAAGTTAAGCCCGAGATTCATTGGTCCTTATGAGGTAGTAGAGAGGATTGGTCCCGTTGCTTATAGATTGAGACTGCTGACAGAGTTAGAGAAGATTCATGATGTGTTCCATGTTTCGGTACTCCGAAAGTATAGATCGGATCCGTATCATGTAATGTTAGTGGAAGAGATCAAGTTGAACCCAAATTTTTCGTATGATGAAGAGCCGGTTGGAATTCTTGCTACAGACAGTAAAGTGTTGCGTGGGAGGTCTATCGAGTTAGTCAAGATTTTGTGAAGACACCGAGGTGTGGAAGATGCCACTTGGGAGAGGAAGGAAGACATAGAGAAACAGTTTTCGTATCTCTTTCCGTTAGGTAATTTCGAGGATGAAATTCCTTAAATGGGGGAGAGTTGTAACGCCCAGGTTTGGGGCCCGGAAGATAGTCAGGTTTGGGCGTTGGGTTAAGCCGGTTCGGGTTAAACAAGTTTTGGAGGAAAAACCTTTTAAATGACCAAATTTTAAAGTCTTTAAAGAAAAATGGTATTTTGGTAAAATGTAGTCAAATGGGTTTTGGAGATAGGTTTTGGGTTAAAATAAAATACATTATTTCAAAATTGCCATCCCTTCTTCTTCCCCAAATGTTTTCACGTTAGACTCTCCCAAGCCATAGCCACCATCCTTTTTCACCAAGCTTCATCATTTTTGGAGATTTCAAAGAGGTAAGCACTTGGTTTTATTCCCCTCTTTATTCTAGTCTTGTCTTTAGCATTGTTCTTTCAAGTTTTGAAGATTTTCTCAAGTTCTCCATTAAGTAAAAAAATGGGGGGGTTTGAAGAGTTTAAGCTTTTTGATGAAAACAACATTTTTTGTTTAGCATAAAATCCCGAATTTTGGAGAAATGTGTATTTTTTACTAGTGGGTATTTGGGTTTTTAGCTTAAAAATGGTGGAGAAGGGTTCCTAATGTTTTGGTGTTGTTGGGTTGATGTTTTTAGAGTGTTTGAATGTGGTTTGGATGGTAAATTGATGGGGATATGGCTGGCTTGAAGTTAGAGTAGGTTTGAAGATGGTTTTGGATAGTTTGGAATAGAAATAGATGGCTAGTTGTTGTCGGATTTTGATGGAAATGATTTCAGCAAGTTTGAACGTTGAAAGATGTATTAATCTCTTGTTTTGATTTGAGTAGAAGCAGCGGATAACAATTTGGGTCCTTCGGACGTCACACCGAGAGTTGAGGAAGCTTGAAATGATATTTTAGTCATCTTTCGTACGTTGGTCGGTGAGTGGAAATTGTTTGAAGCTTTAATTGTTCAACGAGGTTCCTTGGGGTTTGGGTGGAGCCTTAGGGGCCAACCTAAGCCTGAGCATAAGTTGTCTATGTTCGTCTCGTTTCGTGAATTATTGGCTTATGAGCTTATTTGTGTTGTGGTGTGAATTATGAAATGCTTTTGCCTCTCTTTTTAATGTCGTGGTGTTGTCGTAGTTGTTGTCGAGCCTCACGTGATGGTTAGTTGTTGTTGAATACGATGATGTGTAGTCCCACCGGAGAGGACTAGTAGATGAGTACGGTGATGTGTAGTCCCACCGGAAATATGCTAGTTGTTGTGTACGGTGATGTGTAGTCCCATCGAAATATGTTATGCATGTGCATACCATATTTTGTTTATGTTTCTATTTATCGTACTTTCTCCTTAAATGGTTTTGTCTTTAAAACTATATATATGTTTTGAGCTGCATTGTTGTTGTTGTGTTTTAGTGCTCCGCTCACTAAGCTTTTAAGCTTACGCTCTCTTTTTCCAACAATGCAGATCGTTAGTAGCTTCGGAGGCAAGCGGGACAAGGGAGGAGTTCTTGGCTAGCTCAAAGTATGGTTTTCTTAGTTGTAATAATACTTAGGCAATGGGAATGCTAGACTTGTTGCTATGGAGTTGGTGTCCAAACTCTTATGTTTTGCTATTGCTAATGTTGCTAACATGTTTAAAGTGTTGAAGTATTCTTGATTTGGCTTTTGACCTTTTCGGTGGATGTTAAGCATGTTTGGTTTTTTCTCAAACCTTGTTTGATGAATTAAGCCTTGTTGCATGTTTGATTGCCTTAAATGAGTATTACTTGATTGCTCTATGTCGGTTCGGGTATGTATGCATGTTTAGAGGTCTTAAGTTTGTGTTATGATGTTACTTTTTGGCTTAAACCAACAAAACTCTGCATTATCGATTCAGGGGTATTGATACGATTGGGGTCGTATCGATAGGTCTTCATGTTTTTAACCCAAGCGTATCGATACACGGGAAGGCGTACTGATACCATTTTTGCTACTGGAAATTTGAGAAATTGACGAGAAATTGAGGGTATCGGTACGGTCCTCTGAAGTTGACTTTGGAGTGTTAACCGTTGGGTGCGTATCGATACCAGCTTGTAGGGTATCGGTACGGACTCTCAAGGTTGACTTGGGGAAGGTTGACCGTTAAAGGTGTATCGATATAGCCTGAAGTAAATGGCTAAAAATCTATCTTTTATTGTCTGGTCTGCATGATTCGTATCCGTATTTGCTCTTTCGCTGTTTGCTTTTCTCACATAGGATCAAATAAAGCATATAGACAAGATAAATTAAAGAAAAAAATAAGGTTGCTAATCAGAGTGAGATCCTAATAGGTTTCGCTTCGGCTTTTCCCGTGTCACCCGTTTGGTTCGGTCTGTTGGCTAGATTGGGACGAGGGGGTTACATTGCTCATAATGGAATGCGTATAAGTCATATGCTGTGCCAAATTTGTACACCAATTTACATCACTCTCTCAAGTGATGAAGTGTCAGGCAGCTGCATATGCAATGTTTGGTACTCATGCATTATCGTCCAAAAAAAGAGGATCAATGTAGAATTTATTACAAATCCACGTGTGTATCTTTTTATATTTACGAAGTTCTTCTTACAACATGAAGTATTCTACAAAATAAGTCGTACAGCTACGACGTTTGAGGCTTCTTTTCATGAGACATCTTTTCCAAAAGCGTCAACGACATTGTTGGACACCAACGATGTTAGTGTTTCTTTGGCTTTGAGAATGGTGTAAGGCTCTAGGATGGCTAATCAGACTTCCAACACTTTTGAAAGCACTAGGTATCTCAATTGTTTGAGCCTTTTTGGTTTTCGTCAACACTTGCGAACAACTTAAAACTAGACTTTCATCAACAGATACAAATGAGAAGGCGGTGTGTTGCTCGTAATGGGGCTGCGAGATATCATATTGTCAGCCCCAATAGTAATAGCAGTTCTTCTTACAACATGATTGTTCCATGAACTCGTATTGTTAGAATTATATATAATTTATTTCTAACCGGTGTGTGATATAATACTTTGTTATTAAGTTTTGTAATACAAGAACAGGGATATTTACAAACTCTATCCTAC
Source organism: Hibiscus tridactylites (assembly GCA_958450335.1). Classification (NCBI taxonomy): domain Eukaryota; kingdom Viridiplantae; phylum Streptophyta; class Magnoliopsida; order Malvales; family Malvaceae; genus Hibiscus; species Hibiscus tridactylites. The sequence continues at coordinate 53,710,729 of OY288275.1, forward strand.
GTCGTGTCCATCGTTCATTCGCTCATTCGAAAAACGCATGTTTGCTTGTTCATTTAAACATTATTGTTTCGTAAAGTTCACTTAAAACATGGCTATCGAAGGACATAATCTTGCCTTCAAAAGCGTACCATGATGACTTTCATAGGGTTTTTTACGCAACGTTTTTTTATGTTTTATGATGTTTTTTCAATGCATTTTTTTGCCACCGTAACGTCCGCGTGTTTAGCTATCGGACGACATGGCCGCCTTTTTTTTTGCGCATTCGAAAAACACTTAGAATCTTGCCTGCAGAAACCTACCGTGCACTGAGGTAGTGCAAGAAATGATTGGCTGAACTCGCCGTGACTATGAGGCGTGTTCAGCCGAACATTTCATGCTAGCCTCAATGCACGGTACTTTAAGCCAAATCTTTGCATCTACTATAAATACTCCTAACAAATAATGTTCGAGTATAAAACTTAATTTAAATGAAAACTTAAATCTAGTTCGTATAAACAAGCGATCGACATTTATAACCTAAACCTTGTAAACGATAAATGTAATAAATTAGTTCCAATTTATTACAATAGTATTGTTCTTTCAAAGCTCCATTCATTTACATCGCTATACATAAAAGCTACACATCCTCACTAACGCGCACCTTTGATTTTCATACTAATTCCCTCTATAGTTGTCATACTCAATTTCTTACTAATTCACTCTATAATGGCTAGAAACATAGACGATTTGTCAATTATATGGCGACAGTCATGCGATGTTGCAGTCGACATTGATGGTGAACTACAAGTTGGAATGATTTTCACGACAAAGAAAATCGCGGAAGATGAAATTAAGAACTACAACATACACCACTCAGTTCTGTCGACAGTGAAGAAAACAAATGTCGACAACTATATTGCAGAATGTGTCTAAAAGGACCACAAATATAACTTGAGGATTCGTGTATCAAGAATCAAGAGGGTCAACAACGTATGGCAAATAACAAGATACGATGGACCTCATACATACTAATTCTTCCAATGTAATTAGGTGATTCGTACATTTAGATAATTGAATCTTCTGTGCCGCATTAACAAATTGAAAAAAGTTATTTCCTAAATTTAATCTTCATCGTCTCGAACACTTAGACGAGCATGTTCGCGAACATTAAATAAATGAACATGATCACTCTAGAAAGTGGTAACATGGCTAGATGTCATTTTAACACGATCTTTACTCCCTTTAGGATGCCTTAACGCACACCGATCTTTACACCATTTTGAACAGATGTTTCAGTACTATGCCGTGAAAGTAAATTATACGAAATATTATCCCCCCAAAACCCTGTAAATTCACTAAAAAAATGCCTATCGAAGCACCAAATCTTGCCTTCAAAAGCCTACCATGATGACTTCCATAAGGGTCTTTAGGCAACGTTTTCGCCGTTTTACGATGTTTTTTCGACGTAATTTTTTTGCTACCGTAATGTCCACGTGTTTATCTATTAAACGGCTTAACCGCCTTTTTCTATGCATTCGAAAAATGATGGATACTTTGCTTGTAGAAGCCTACTGTGCACGCGCCTGAGTAAGAAATGATAGGCTGAATTCGCCTTACATTCCCGGCATCGGCCTATCGTTTGTTACTCAGGAAAAGTCTGTGCATCTCCTATAAATACTCGTCAGAAATAATGTTGGAGTACAAAAACTTTATTTTTACGAAAACTAAAATCTTCTATTTTGTACTACACCAAGCGCTCGACTATTTTATATGTTCATTTTCTTCCAAAGTGATGATCTATAAACTCAATTTTTCAAAAAAAAATTAAGTATTCATCTTTCAAACTTTTGAAGTTCTTCTTACAACATGATCTACGCTTCACAAGTCATCCTCATAGCTATTCGGGTAAGAACATGAACACTAGAGAGCATGCAGCCTCATTCAGCACGGTCCCATCAGTAATTGAAACTGGTGTTTCTTTTGCAGTTTGTTTATTGGAATTCGACAACCTCATGAACTTCTTATCGGGATGAAGTGGCACATTGATGATATCCTACATGCACCGCCGCCTCATTATCTTTTAAATACGGCTTCAAAAAGGTCAAAAGTTCACTTAAGAATGATGATCACTTGTAAATGTGTGACGTGCGGCCTCACGAGTTTGATGATCACATCACTAACTGAAAATAATGTTTCCTTTTCAACTTCTTTATCGAACTTTGTCGTGCGTGTACGGTAGAATATTTACAAGAATATATTACATTTATTTATACCATTGTAAACGATAAATTACTTAAATGATAACTTTTATGAAACTAATATTTTCAATTACTTAAAATTCACTTCGTCAATTTAGTTTAAAATGGAAAGATAAATATAGGTTGGGCTCGAAAGTCCTCAACAAAATTGCAAAATAAATTAGTTCCAATTTAAAGTTCTTCTCACAACAATAAGAAATCAATACTTAAAAACTATACATTAAATTTTTTCATAACTGATTGAACAAAAAACAACTAATACAATATTTATTTATTACAGACAAACAACCTCGTCTGTATCATCCTTTTCTTTGTCCTCTTCCTCTCTTCGGCCTTAGGGTTTGCCAGTGCCCTGAGTGCATTTGGTCATACAAACGATACTCTGTAGAATTCTCGGCTGAATCGAGGTTTGTTCATCATCATCGTCAGCGGTGGCGTCATCATTATCATTAACACCTCATCCTATAACATCCTCATTTTCCTCGTCGACAATATCATCCTCATGATCAGGAGTCATACGACGCAGTTGATTAAACATACTCAGACCTACTACCTCAAAGTCGTCGGAAAAAATAGAACACGAAATGGACATCGTCGACAATAATGCTATCATGGACTCCACATCAGGATATTGCATTTCTTGATACTCAACTTGCGGGACCACAAACTCAGGCACATATACAGCTTCGGCAAAATTACATGTTGAATCTTACACATGTGAAGCAGCTCCTTCTACTTGGCTCGCCCAATTATCAAGCATATCTCTCCATACGCCTGGTTCATATAGAATATGCAAATTACATGACAATTGTGTCATGGAAACAAATTGATCCCAACTCGAAGACCCATATGACAGTTGAAAACTGGTGACATCAAATGGATGCAATGTTGGTTTAGGTTTAGGTTCCGGTTCAATCTGTCTTGTGCCGTGTCTACCTCTACATGTACCTCTCCTCCTCTTGAATCTGCCTCTAGATGATCCCGAACCAGGTGCCGACACTTCTTAGGCTTGTCGAAATAACAACACATCTACTCATTCAGGTTGGCTCGTCAAGTACAGTTTTCTATTCGTAGCAAACCGCTGATGGTATTCAGAAATAGGAAAGTCGAAATCATCCACTCGAATAATTCGACAAGAGGCAACATGTTTTCCCTTCCATGCCACTCATCGATGTACGTCGAATGTTTGCTTAGTCAGTCCTTATCACTCTTACTACGTTCTTTTAATTCTTCCAAATGATCCAAGATGTGCGGATCAACTGGAACCTGCTGGTGGAATCCAAATTGCCTCAAGACTCGATCGCCTAAAATAGCTCAACAATCACAAAATTTAGCAACATTATTAGAGAAAACTAATTTTCGACATCATCGTACGCAATGGCCGGACAAGACTTCAAAATCAACATCCAAATATGGCATCCATATGAACTGTAACAATTTATCCATTAAGAAAAGTCATTCGTATATAAATTAACATAATTTTCTAACTGTTAGGCTTGATAGGCTCAATTTTCTTCAATTGATTTAGGTAGCCAAGTGGTGGAGAAGTTGGATTTTTGAGTGATTGATGTGTGGAAGCTAAAAGATAAAAGACGCGATAATTTAGAGTGGTTCCACCATCTAACAAGTACCTACATCCACTACCTTAGCTTCTCACTAAGATTTTCACAACCAATTCACTAATTGATTCGTCCCCGTTTCTAGGCTTAGGAGAAAACTCTTACAACAATCAAAGCTTTCTAGCCCAAAGCTTGATCAAACCTACTCTACAAGAGGTAAAGATAAGCAAACTAAAATCCCTCGTACAAGGTTGATGTTTGCACACTAAAGGATTCACCCAAACTTAAACACTTAGCAAATTTGACAATTTAGGCTCACAAGTATTGTCTATACAAGAAATTAACAATTTAGCTCTAAAGACAATTTGACATCATAATGTTGTTACAATTGAAGCATTAACCATCTCTTGATGCTGAAGGTCCCTTTTATACTCATAATTAAGTTTGTAGCCATTAAGGACCGTTGAAGATCGTTGAAGTTGAATTAGAGTCGTTGGAGCCTTTATTTCCCACCATAAATGCAGTTCTACAGCTTAACGTATCGATATTCCTCAAATCATATCGATACGATCCCGATAAGGAAATAGTCGTTGAGCACTTCCAGCTAGTGCGTATCGATACACATGGCAAGCATAACGGTACAGTCCTACAATTTAAAAGACAGTTGGGAAATTAACCGTTGGGGGTAGTTGGGCGTATTAGTACGCGATACAACCGTATCGGTACGCGAACTATTCGTTGGGTATTTAAAGCAAACCGTATCGATACGGACAAAGTATATCGGTACAGGTTTTAGCTACTGAAAAATCATTGTAGTTAAAAACCTAAAGGGTATCAATAGGATAACATACCGTATCGGTACGGTTACATTAAAAGCTTAGTTTTGACTGTTTTAAATGTACTTTAAATTATTCCAAAGCCTTATAAAAACTCTTAGATATATTTTTAAGTTATTTCGACTAAAAGCATGTTTCAAATTCTTTTCAATTTAGTCCAAAACATTTTTCAATTATTATATCAAAACAACTAGTTTTGCAATCTCTCCCTTTTTAATATAACAAAATCAACTTGAAAAATTGTTTCGGATTCTCCCCCTTAGTATTTTAAAATTTTAAATAAGAGATTTTAAAAATTAAATGAAATTAAAGCTCCCATTATTCTCTTGAAAAACAAAAATTTCAAACTATTTCTCCCTTTTTTATTATATCAAAAACAATTTAAAATACATTAAGCTCAAAATAACATAGGAGGTAATTTTTTAACACAATTAAAAACTTTTGGTTTTAAAATTGGCTCCCCTTACTCAAAGCATCAAATATTGTTAGTCCAACAATATGATAATCTAGTTGTAAAAACAAACAACTAGAAATTTTACCAACACTTGAAGTTCAATGGAGGATGTGAAGAGTTCCTTCTTCAAGTGTTTTTTCTTGTGTGTATGGAGCTACCCCTCAAATTTGGACTTGTTGATCACTCTTGTTGAGTTGTGTGGGGCTCGATTCGATCAACCAATTTAGCTCACCAAGTGGTGGAGAGGTGGATATTTGGGTGGAAGGGTTGTGGAAGCTAGAAAGATTAAAGACACAATGATTTATAGTGGTTCGGCCTTCTAACAAGCACCTACATCCACTACCTTAGCTTCCCACTAAGGATTTCACAATCAATCCACTAATTGATTCGTCCCCTTTTCTAGGATTAGGAGGAAACCCTTACAACCGATCAAGCTTCTACCCAAAGACTTGATCAAAACCCTCTTTACAAAGAGATAATGAAAGCAAACTTAAACCCTCTAATAGGTGTTTGTTTGCACAATGAAGCACTCACCCAAAACCTAAAACACTTGAGCAAATTTGACAATTTTGGCTCACTAGTGTTTGTCTATACAAGAAATGACACTTTAAGCACTAAGACAATTTCTTGATCATTTGTTGATTGACAATTGAAGCATTAGCCTTCTCTTGATGCTTGGAGGTCCCTTTTATACTCCCAATTGAGTTTATAGTCGTTTAGGACCGTTGGGGTTGAAATAGAGTCGTTGGAGCCTTTACTTCCCTCCATAAATGCAGTCTGCAGCTCCCCGTTTCGAAACGCTCGAAGCCCGTTTCGAAATACCCTCAATATAGAAAGAGCCGTTGCAGTCTGTCAGGGTACCCGTTTCGGAACACCCCCTTGTCGTTTCGGAACGCGTATCGGAACGCTATAAGCTCGTATCGAAACGACCTGCATTTAAAAGTTAGTTGGGAAAGAGCCGTTGGGGTTTATGACCGTTGTGGTCAGTGCCACGTGGGCGTATCGAAACGGCCTAGCCTGTTTCGAAACGCTGGCCCCGTTTCGATACAAGTATCGAAACGTTTTGGCCACTGGAGGCACCTGTTTCGAAACGCCCTAAGGTGTTTCGAAACACTTGGTCAGTTTTGTTAAAATTGGCTTTAGAAAACATGAAAAACCTTTATGAAAAATTCCTTAAATATTATTTCAAGTTGTTTGGACTTTGGAAATGTTTTAAATACTTTTTAAATCAGTCCAAAACATTTTTCAATTATTATATCAAAACATTAGTTCTACAACTCTCCATCACACCTTCACATATGACAATCAAATAATTTTTGGTATCCAAATTGCTTTAGATCCATAGACGTTAGTGACACAAAATTTAGTCCCCTTAAAAATCCATTTTTCAATTTCATCCTTTTTAGTTGAATGATTAGTCCTTTTGAGACCCAAAAACTTCTAAAATATTTTTCATTTACAAATCTAGGGGCACTAGATTGTCTAACATAAAAGTTTAATTTTTCAAAACTATTTTTCTTTTGGAGTTCATTGAAAATCAAATATTTTTCTTTCTTAAGATCATCAATCTCCTTTTGATGATCCTTTTTAATCGTTTGAAGCAATTCTTGTAAACTTAAAACTTTAGGTTCAAAATCTTTAATTTTTGCTTCAAACTCTAAATTGATTTTAGAAAGCAAATCATTTTCAATTTTTAACTTTGAAATCAATTTTTTGTTTTTCGAAAATGAAGCATTGAATTCAAAAACCAATTCATCATAGGCTTCTTGCAACTCATCAAAAGTATATGAATTTAAACTAGATGAGTTAGAAGTTATCTCGCCCTCTTGGAGGGCCATGAAGCATAAGTGGGCTACTTATTCCTCTTTGGTGGAGTCTTCATCACTTCAAGTTGCCACATATGCTTTCTTTGATGATGACCCCTTTTTGGATTTGATTTTCTTTAGGAAATTCACCATCTTCTTCTTCGATTCATGTTTTTATTTTTTTCCTTCTTCGTGAACCGAACAAATTTGTTGAAGAGAATGGTCATCTCTTCATCTTTACTATTCTCTTTGCTCAAATAAACGTGTTGGCATGTAGATGATGGAAGGCCAATAGCATTTACATTGATGCCTTGCCTCTTGATCTTCTTCCCCCATCTTCATTTCTTCCTTATTTTTCTCCTCTTCTTTCCTTTTTTTCATAATTTCGTGTGTGAGGAGAGACCCCATGAGTTCATCTAGCTTCAAGGTCTTGATTTTTTAGCTTCGATGATGGCGGTCTTCTTTGAGTCTCATGACTCGGGAAGAAAATAGAGAAGCTTTCAAACAAGCTTTCGAAATGATTTCTCCATAGCCTTTAAGTCCATTTGTGATGGTAGAGAATCTATCAAACATCTTTGTGATGTCTTCATCCGATTCCATCTTAAATTTCTCGCACTCATGGTTAAGGAAGCCGATCTTGGTCTCTTTTATTTCATTTGTTCCCTCATATGTGACTTCAAGTTTGTCTCATACTTGCTTGGCATCTTCGCAAGAGGACATCTTCTCATAGATGTTGGGGCCAAATGCACAAAAGATGATGTGCAAAGCCTTGCAATTAAGCTTTATCTTTCTGCGATCATCCGCACTCCATTCCGCCTTTACTCTTTGTGGCACATAAAGACCCTCTTCAACAACATCCCAAAACTTGTAGTCTTTGAATTTGATGAAGAACTTCATTCTAATCTTTCAATGAGCGTAATTGGTCCCGTCAAAGAAAGGTAGATTGTCGAAGGATTGCACCATTTGACCGGTTGATAAAATTATTGTATCGAGCTTCACGGATCGCCTCAATAGGATATTAATCCCCTTCGATTGAGCCTCGCTCTGATACAAATTGTTCGGCTTGATATGCTCGATTTCCTTCAACCGATTTAGGTAGCCAAATGGTGGAGAAGTTGAATTTTTAAGTGATTAAGGTGTGGAAGCTAAAAGATAAAAGACATGATAATTTAGACTGGTTCGACATTCTAACAAGCAGCTACATCCACTACCTTAGCTTCTCACTAAGGTTTTCACGATCAATTCACTAATTGATTCATCCTCTTTTCTAGGCTTAAGAGAAAATCCTTACAACGATCAAAGCTTTCTAGCCCAAAGCTTGATCAAACACTCTCTACAAGAGATAAAGATAAGCAAACTAAAATCCCTCTTACAAGATTAATGTTTGCACACTAAAGCACTCACTCAAACCTAAACACTTGAGCAAATCTGACAATTTAAGCTCACAAGTGTTGTCTATACAAGAAATTAACAATTTAGCTCTAAAGTCAATTTGACATCATAATGTTGTTACAATTGAAGCATTAACCATCTCTTGATGCTTGGAGGTACTTTTTATACTCCTAATTGAGTTTGTAGCCATTGAGGACTGTTGAAGTTGAATTAGAGCCGATAGAGCCTTTATTTTCCACCATAAATAAAGCCGCTAGAGCCTTTATTTTCCACCATAAATGCAGTTCTGCAGCTTAGCGTATTGATACTCCACAAATCGTATCGATACGGTCCCAATAAGAAAATATTTGTTGAGCACTTCTAGTTGGTGTGTATTGATACGCATGGCAAGCGTATCGGTACAGTCCTACAATTTAAAAGGTCGTTGAAAAATTGATCGTTAGAGCTAGTTGGGCGTATTAGTACGCGATACAATCGTATCGGTACGAAAACTATCCGTTGGGTATTTAAAGCAAACCGTATCGATACGGACAAAGCGTATCAGTACGGATTTTGGCTACTAAAAAATTATTGTAGTTAAAAATCTAAAAAGTATCGATACGGTAACATATTGCATCGGTACAATTACATTAAAAGCTTGGTTTTGACTGTTTTAAATGCACTTTAAATTATTCCAAAGTCTTATAAAAACCATTAAATATATATTCAAGTTGTTTTTTTTTACTAAAAGCATGTTTTAAATTCTTTCAATTTAGTCTAAAATAGTTTTCAATTATTATATCAAAACAATTAGTTCTACACTAACTACCAACAAAAACCAAATATGAGATAAAAATTACAAATTACAAATTTGAATTACATGGCCTTGGCAGCAGAGATCAATCTTCGCTCTCACTTCGAAGTTTAATTTTTTATGGTACACATCTTTTTTGTTGTTTTGTTTCCATCTGCATAATACAAATACATACATACATCATAGTTTGTTTTAAAAAATATTAAAAATAATTATGAGAATGAACATTATTACCTTGTTGCGAGTGAGAATTCATACAGAGGTTTGAAAATTGGAGCCAAGAATATAAGTCTACACCAAGCCCATGATTGAAGCAGCACCAAACACCCACTAATATCGGCATGCACAAATCTCTCATTGACGTATGTTTGGGTCAATGTCTTGCACAACTCTCAGTAGAAGAAAGCTAATATTGCAGATACCCAACTAAATCTTCTTGCTTCGTGCGCAGTATTCAAGAAACAGAGGTATTGTGTTTAGACGTGAGAAGTCGATTTGTCTTGCATTAACATCCCACTGATAAGGCACAATATATACGCCCGAGCATCATTTGCAATTTCAGCCACTGTGAAATTTTGATCCACGTGAAACGTGCTCTTTAGCCACGTCATCCTCACCCGTTTGCTACCTATTTCTGTCGCCTCTGATGCCTTCCCCAATTGTTCATTGCAAAAGTATTTTGAAATATAGTTGTTGCACACAATGATTGGGTATCCCGAAATTAGAACGCCGAGCCCGAGATGCATAGCAACATCTTGGAGGGTGATTATACACTCCTCGCACGTCATGTGGAAGGTGTACATCTCCGATCTCCAACGCTCCACGAACGCATTATCACCTGCTGCACGATGCCATAATCACGAATTTTTATCGTTCGACTATCTCTAGAAATCTAAAATCTCTGGGCATGACGGCTCGTTCCATAAAATACGTGACTGAAATTTGTTCTCCTCCCTCTACAAACACAAGATTTAAATTAAATTATTAACATACATTTTACAAACTAAAAATTGAGATTAAAAAAAACAATTAATTAATTATTACCAAGAAGTCCATGTTGTTCATGATGTGATCCTCTTCTTGTCTTAACAACGTCATTTTTGTTTTAATAATTCTCCGCAAAAGACGTTAAACCGTAACAACACAATAATAATAAATAGTTTTATCAAATAAACTTCAAAACACCACAATAAAAAACCTAAAGACTGACTACCTTGAATCTTCTGAAATTTTTTTCGTGCTTGATTCTGGGACTCTACGAAATGCACACGGCTTAACAATAATATCACTTGCTTTGCTCGAATTAAAATGTTAAAGAATATTTAGATGCTCAACACTCTACACCAAACTTTAAATAGTACAAAACTTAAAGCCCTAACTTGAAAAAATTGACCGTTGGCCAACGGATCAAAAAGGGAACTCGTCGGGGCTCCACAATGAGTTTTCAATTTGTAGCCATTACCCAACGATCATATGCCCCAATCACGGCGTTTGAAAAGGCCATTGGATGAACGTTAGGCCACGCAAAACTCGCCATACCCATACAGCAAGTATGATTTAATCCTTCGTTAATCGTCTGCTTACGATTTAAACAAGATTAAAGGAAAAAAAATTGAACTCGCCACTGCGGTACGACGAGTTTGAATAAAAAAGGATTAACTTTTTAGAACTCGCCATGGTAATGCGGCGAGTTCACTGTTATGGTCCTATGTCATACATTTTACGATTCTGGATCGTGCAAAGGGCAAAATAGGATTCAAAGATCCTATTTTTGCCCTTACCCCTCTTAATTCATCAATTCTACTGATGCAGGGATCATGCACTTTATCCGACAAACTGCTGCTATCATTGTATCCAAACAATAACTGTTATTATTATTTTCTAGCCCCTCAATAACATGCAAATGCATGCAAGAACAGGGCACCAAGAAACTAACATGAATCTTATATATATAAACACGCGACTGTGCTATTCACTTAGCTTATAAACTTTACATAAGAGAAATGAAACAGTTGCATTATGCCATGACATGCCATGATGTTGCAGCATTTAATTACATAACACCAACAATAAACACCACTTAAATCTCTTAGCAACATGATCTTAGAAGGCCAGAGACTAAATTCACATCGAACCTTCAACCGGTTGAGATTGGTACGTACGTCGCCTTAACTGAGACTCCGTAGTTGGCTGCTGTAAAAAGATCTTTGTTGGATCATTTGGGTCAACATATCTGCAAAAAGAAAGACCACAGTTTACTTATAAGCCACTTCACAATTAGCTAATCCTTTACGATGTCCTAGGTTACCGCACTCTTCTTTATCCATAAAGCACCCATGTCAGACACATACGGACATGTAAAGAAACTTAACAATAATAAGCATACCAGTGTCATACACACACCCATAAACATAGATTAGGTTACTTACGCATGTCGCATCATTTCATCAACAGGAGTTTGTGCTGCTTGTAAAGGATCCACGCGAGGCTGTGGTTCATGATTTACTTGTTGATTATATCGTCTAACTGAGGAAATCAAGTTCAAGAAAAGTGGAACAAAGGTTCCACAGCCACCTTCTTTGAACAAAATCTTGAATGTATGAGTGGAGTACAGAGCCCTATGCTCATTTTCGGGAACCACCTAGAATTTTGAAAAATTAACACATTTACGAACTACTAAAAATTATCCGTAGAGTCTTAACGGAAGAAAACAGTTCTCTGATCTACTTACAGGCTCCACCTGACCAGAAATGTTGTTGCAGTGAAATATTGGTTGGTTAAACTTTTCACCATGCACATAAAGCTGAAAAAACATAAATAAATATACTGAATCAGTCTCAAATTACAGGATAAACTGGCAAGGTTACTTCATCCAAACAATTGACAAAAAAGACACAAGAGTAGTTGCAATGGCAGAGCAACGAATCACAACCGCCTGCAAAAGACTCATACACTATGTTATTCCGACTCTTCAGTTTTCATAAAGTACTCTTATTCTACACATTTGAAAATATATTTGAAAATACATATCAGGAATGATCCTCTAATCTAAATATAATGAAAAACTTCAAAAAAAATTAACACACTTGTGTCAGACATACCAGTATCTAATACTCACCCGAGTCCAAGTAACATAACTCATATGCTAAACTTTAATAGTAACAACTTAGATCATTGGGAAAACAACACAAAAAAGAATGATAAATTTGTAGTTTAAGAAACCAAAATGCCAAAATCCAAGGCCAACATTAACTATGCTAAAAGTTAGGGGTAACATATTATTATGCAATGCCACACAGATTGACATGATCATGGTTAACAATTACCTTTTCAGTTACTATTAAGTAGGGATGTAAAAACAGGTCAACAGTTGGGTTTCAGGTCGGGTCAAATCGATTACAGGTCATTTCGGGTCATTTTTTGTTTTGACTCGATTCGGTTCGGGTTCGGGTTCATTTCGGGTCGGGTTCATTTCAGGTCGGGTTCAATTCAGGTCGGATTCATTTCGGGTCGGGTTCATTTCGGGTCGGGTTCATTTCAGGTCGGTTCATTTCAGGTCGGGCCAAAACGGTTAATTGATAGGCTGATTTCAGGTCGGTTTCGTTTCAGGTCGGGTTCATTTCAGGTCGGTTTCGTTTCAGGTCGGGTTCATTTCAGGTCGGTTTCGTTTCAGGTCGGGTTCATTTCAGGTCGGTTTCGTTTCAGGTCGGGTTCGTTTCAGGTCGGTTTCGTTTCAGGTCGGGTTCTTTTCAGGTCGGTTTTGTTTCAGGTCGGGTTCATTTCAGGTCGGTTTCGTTTCAGGTCGGGTTCCTTCGGTATGTTTGTATGTTTGTAAATTTTGTACTGTGAAAGTTAAAGTTTCAGTTTGTATGTTTGTAAACTTTTGTATGTTTGTAAATTTTGTACTGTGAAAGTTAAAGTTTCAGTTTGTAAAGATTATTTTGTTTGTAAGTTTCAGTTTGTTGTAAGTTTCAGTTTGTAAGTTTAAACTTTTTGTAATATTTAATAAAGTTTTGTAAGTTTAACCACTTAAATTATTGAATATAAGTCATTTAATGTTTTAATATTCTTAAGTTTTACCTTATTCTGTTTTTTACTTATAAAAAAATTTGAAAGTATCCCTAATTCCATCCAAAGTTAATGTTTTAATATATTTTAAACAAGTTAACTTAATTAAGTCATTTAAGTTAATCGGTTTTTTACTAAGTCAATTAAGTATGTAATGTTAATTAAAAAAATTCGTTCTTATATTAATTTAGTATACAGATTTAGTTTAATAACTTTAAACTAATTTTAGTTAGGTATAAAAAAATAATTTTATAATGGTTATTTATTCAACTTAAGTAGATTAAGTAGTTTATCAGAATGCAAGTTAAGTTAATTTAATAACTAACTTAACTTAAAATGAATGCAAGTTAATTAAATTTATTTTTAATCTTAAGTTAATTTAATAACTAACTTAACTTCAATTAAAATGAATGCAAGTTAATTATTTAGCATTAATTTATTCCTATAATAAAAAATTTAAGTCATCTTATTTTAATTAAGAATATAGATTTAATTTAATAATTTTTACTCATTTAACTTAATTTTATTAAGTATAAAATTTTAATTTAATAATGATTATTCATTCCACTTAAGTTAATTAAGTACAATAGTTTATCTTTGAAGTTATTTTAAAATAAAATAGTCAAGTTAATTAGAAATACAATTTATTAATACTTAGAATTATTATTAATTCAATTTATCTTTTAATTGAAGTTAAGTTAGTTAATTTATTAATACTTGAAATTATTATTAATTTTAAAAATTTTCAATACTTGACATTATTTTATATTCATTAAATATAACTTCTTTAAATGTCAGATAATTATCATTATTAGCAAATCAAATAATAGTATTAGTTCAGGTTAATATCAGTTCAGGTCAATAACAGTTCATGTCAATAACAGTTCAGGTCAATATCAGTTCAGGTCAATAACAGTTCAGGTCAATAACAGTTCAGGTTCAAAACAGGTCGGGTTCAAAACAGGTCGGGTTCAAAACAGGTCGGGTTCAAAACAGGTCGGGTCCAAACATGTCGGGTTAAATCGGTTATCTGGCAGGTTAGTCTCGGGTTCGGGTTCATTTCGGTCGGGTGCAGGTTGGGTTCGGTTACTACAGTAACAGGTCAATTTCGGGTTCGGGTTCACTTCGGTCAGGTGCAGTTCGGGTTCGGTTTCTACAGTTACAGGTCAAATTCGGGTTCGAGTTCGTTTCAGTCGTGTGCAGGTCGGGTTCGGTCTTTGAATTCTCGGGTTAAACCAGGTTCTGACTCGATCGGGTTTCAGGCAGGTTACCAGGTCGGGTCAGTTTTTCACACCCCTACTATTAAGCACCAATACAATGGGAAATACTTTTAGATTGCTGTCTTAAGCAGTCCTACATTTGTAGTCAAACAATAAAGCTCTAGCAAGCTAATTTTAATAGAATTTGGATGCTATGTATGCCCAGCAAACAAGCAAAACCAAGCCATATGCTATTATACTTGATATGTAGTCATTTGAATGTAGCCATAAATCACGTACTCTTAAGTTCTCTAAAATGTTTACTCACAAATCCGGATAATGTATGCCAGACCCGCCAATCAAAGCCTAAACCCTTAACAAAATGGTATGGAAAAAGGGCAAAATTAACAGCCAACAACATTAAAACGCAAATATAAACATAAAACAGTAACAGAAAAGCAACATTCAAGGGAAACCAGGGACTGATTCAATCTGCATCCGAATATTTGACAAAGAGGGGAAAAAATACCAGAGGCATATCAAAAGCAAAGAAATTCCCAACAGGGCGACTTGCAACAAAGACCATCCGTATATTTGACAAATATATTGTGCCCCATGCCTTAACACGACCTCCCTGAGATCTGAAAAACAGAAAGAAAAAAAAAAAGAGAACCCGAATAATCAAATTGAACCAAGAATGCATCTTTTTCTCAGATAAAACAGAACCCATAAAAATTAAAGCTAAAAAAATCAGAAAGAAAGAAAAGGGTACCCGGGAATCTTGTCGACTTCGAATTCAACGCCGTTTCTGACGAGAACAAACATCTCGTTTGTGAAAGGCACGGGCATGCCATTGGGTAAAAGCTGAGGGTTTAGGGCCATTTGCAGTTATGGATGACGGAAGAATTTACAGTTTTCGATTTTTCTGGATTGGATTGGGATTGAACTTTGAAGGAGTTCTGTATTTGTGAATTTGAGAAGCTTTTCGAGCGTCGTTTATTCCATTTGTTATTTATTTAGATTTATATTCCTGACGTGTTCGACTCCTAAGTTTAGAAAATTCGATAACTTTCTCGGCTTCTCCATATCCTATTGAAGCCGACCCGCTACGCCGCCAGTGACAGTTTTGTGGCTCGCTGGTGTTTTATTCTGGGTAAATTACGGTTTTGGTCATGTAAATCTTAAATTTAATTTTTATCTTCTCTTTTTGTAATAATTACGGATGCTTGTTTTGTTCCATTTTGTTGTTAATTCAAACCTAACATTTATATAAAATATAAATATATCTCTTACCTAATCAAGACAAGAAATCAATATATCATAAATCCCTTTTAAGTGAATACTAGTTATATTAAATAACTTAAATTAATTGAAGACAATTTTTTTTAAATAATTAATTACATTATACTAAATTTCATTGAAAAGTAAAATAAATATTAACGATAAGAATCTATGTATTTTTTATTGACAACCTTTAAAGTTGTCAATAGCGAATTCTTCAAACAATAATATAAATACTCTAAAAATTAATAGATGTTATTCGAGGCTTAGGGGTAAAAATCTTTTTATTTTCTAAAAAATTCATAGCGGCCCTTCCTAAAAAATTATACGTAAAATGATAAAAAAAAAGTCCTTAACGTTTGTATATTTATCATTTGACTCTTTATTCTTTTTTAGCAAAGGTCCAAATATACCCCTCGTTGAATGGAAACTTTCAGTAAATACGATCAATAATAGGTGTTGACTGGACCTGCCATGTCAGATTTTTAAAAAAATATATATTTTATCATTTCTTTTCTGATGGTGATATATGGCCGAAAATTATGATGACATGTGATTGAACCTGATGGTGATATGTGGCGAATCTCAGGGACGTCTCGGATGTTTTCGGGACGCTGAGCAAAAATTCAACAATATGCCTTTATATAACGAAAATATATTCTATCTGTTTGAACTATTAATTTAAAATTTTATTAATTAATTACACAAACACGATTAATTTTTTTTAACACATTACTTTTAGGATTTATATATATCCAATACAGTAGCGGTGGAAACTTTTAGTTTCCATAAGCGTCTTAGTTTAGGGTGTTGGGTTTAGGTGTATGAATTTAGAACCAGGGAAATGGTTATAATTTAAGGATTGTGTTTATGATTTAGGGTTCATAGGTTAAAGTTTAGGTTTAGGGTAATATGTTAGAACTAATTCTAACCCTAAACCTTAAATTCTATTCGCAATCACTAAATTATTCGCAATCACTAAATTCAACACTAATAAACCAAAATCCATAAACCCTACGTCCTAAACTAAGTTCTTAAACCCTAAAATTAAAGCGCTTGTAGAAACTGAAAGTTTCTGCCGTCAGTGTATCAAATAAGTATCCTTAATTTTATTGTTTTATTAAGAATCACCTTAAATACAATTAAAATATTAAAGACATTTTAAATTTAAATTCTTGTAATTTTAATTTTTGTGAAAAAAATGAAAATAAATTATTGTAATGCTAATATTAATTTTTTTTAAAGGTAAGATTTATTAATCGAAACGCAAAGTTTTCACGGATTCATGCCTCGTTAAAAAACTTCTCTAGGCCTAAATAGAGGAAAAAGAGTGCAATGAATCCATGATTACATGGTTTTGTCTAAGGAGTAAATTTGTCCTCCCCAACACGCTTACAGGTTCATTATTAGATCTATAATATGAGTTGCACCAGGTATTAAGAACCAGTCAGGACCCATCATTTTTCACCCCGCGATCTGACAACTTGTGGCTGGACAGCACATGCCTCGAACACCATTGCGCTAGACACAACACCCCTCCTTACTTAGCTTGCATCCACATTGTTTCAACCCTTCGAAGATAACAGCTTCCCTCTAATTTCAAGTCCAACATTACTAAAGAATTTGCATTATCGCATCCGACCAAACCTGCAGGGAGCTTGAATTTTATCATCTCTCTCACGTCCAAGATGTAAGCATTCAGTTTACTTAATGCAACCAGCATGTACGCTGTCAATCCATAGATTTGTTACCATTCTCAGGTTCAACTCCAACATGTTCATTGTGACTTTGGTTCCTGGTCCCTGCCCTATCTGTTATCATAAGATTTTCTAGTTCACCTATCCATAGCCAATTTTTTTTCTGTTTACACCCTTCACCGCGTAACCATGTGCTACCTCATTACATTCTCTGTTAACAAATTTGAATTCACAGTTGAGGGCTGAACCTGCCTGCAAAACACAACTGAAGCTGTCTGTAAACACAGCAGGACACGACGAGGGTTCCCTGATCCACTTTAGTGTTAGCTCGCAATCAAACTCAATAACCAATGGGGCATCCTTCAGCTAGGATATAGAACTGAAAATCTTACAAGCTTCAAGTATCGCTACAATTTCGGCCCCCGTGAGATCCGATAATCCAATCGACTTAGAGAAGGAGACGATAGTGGTGTCTTGCGAGTTCCTCAAAGCCCCCCCAATACTAGCAGCCCCAAAACTTCCCTGCGTAGAAGCGTCAATACGGCACATGAGGGGATTGGTCGCAAAACTTCCCAAAGCTTCAAGTATCGTTTACAATACCTCTTGGTGGGGGTTTTCAGCTTCGATGCAGAGATTTTTTTCTTGCTTGTAGTGTCAATACGGCACATGAGGGGATTGGTCGCAAGATCATGAACTTGAAAGTGAACATGAGGCCATTTTGCTTTAATCCAATGCCACATCCGCACAATGGCCAAGTCAAAAACTTGGTTTTTCGAGAACCTTGAGTTGTTGAAAATTGTCTCATTCCTGCAACACCACACAGTCCAAACAAAGGCAAAGAAAGCCATAGTCCATATAGGTGTTACCTTTTTGCATATCGGCTGACAATTACAGATTAGCACAAATGAATTAAATGTTCCTGGAACAATAAGATGAATATCCCAATTTTTTGCCCAACGTTGCCATACTCTCCATACAAGCGGGCAATAGCAGAAAATATGATGTATCGATTCAGTAGAGGAATTGCAGAATTTACACATTGTATTAGGGGGAGAATGATACCTCTTTTGATCAGTTCGTCATGAGTCGGAAGTCTTCCGATGGCAACTCTCCACACAAGAAGTTCCACCTTCGGTGGAACTAGCTTGACCCAAATCAGCTCCCATAATTGATCTTTCCTGTGTCCTTCTAATTTTATCATAGAATAATAATCCTTAGGCTTGTATAGGCCTTTTGAAGCGCCCACCCATCGAACTTCATCCGTTTCGAGATTCATTTTAGCCGCGTTGTTTAGAGTACGCTAGAGTTCTTCCCATTGAGAAACCTCCCAATCGAAGAGACGCCTTCTTAAGGGAACACTCCAATTTCATGCACCATTGTCTTTTGTCCCAAACTCGCATACTTTCTCACTTTTAATTAGTGAAACTGCATACACTCTAAGAAATGCTTCTTTTAAATTCGGTTTTTCAGTCCAATAGTCCTCCCAGAAATTAATGAGTTTGCCATCGCCTAGCACGAATCTGATGTTGTAGCTGAACGGGTCACTAACATTAATAGCCGGTCCCCTTATATTTTCCCATAACCAAGATGCCTTAGTCGAATAGCTACCCCTCTGGAGCATTTGGTCTTCCGGTATCCCATACTTTTCGATGATCACTCTTTTCCATAGAGTCTCGCCCTCACTATAGTATCTCCACAACCACTTGTTCAATAATGCCCGATTTTTGAGCTTGATATCCAAGAGGCCAATTCCCCCATATTCTTTTGGTAAGCATAATATATCCCATTTTACCCAGTGTATACATTTTCCGCTGTTTGACCCCATATAAATTTAGCCATTAAACTGTTGAGCCAATTTGCAACCGTTACCGGCATTTTGAAGAGTGACATAAAGTAGACCGGCATGCTGCTTAGCACTGATTTAACCAAGGTGATTCGACCAGCCATAGACAACAAAGAGCCCTTCCAACCAGCCAGTTTGGACTGAACTTTCTCTAGGACTGGATTCCAAATTACAATTGTGTTACGATCGCAACCCAATGACAATCCCAGATATGCAGTGGGCAAGGACTCGGAACAACACTTCGTTTCTACTGCCCAACTTGCGATTACTGAGTTGTCGACATTAACACCATACAAGGTTGTCTTCTTAAAATTCAATTGTAGCCCGTATATCACTTCAAATACCCTTTAATAAACTTTTGTCAAAATATACTTAAATAAACTTTTGTATGGTAAAAATGCATCATATAACCCCTTTGAGTAACATAACTGATTTTTAACTATTACATGAGTAATGTGTCAGCACAATTTGACAGTTAACGTGTCATGTGACATAGTAAAAAGATTTATTTGATTTTTTAAAGTTTAATTACACGTCAACTCTTTAATAATAAAAAATCTAATTGGTCAAACTTATTTGATACATTTCAACGTGTAAAGTACTTTTAATGTCAATAAAACTTAATATAAGAAATTGAATTCTGTCCAATTATTTCTAAACACAATATTTTTATCTGAATTCTTTTTTTTATCCAAATTTTTATCTGAATTCTTTTTTTTGATCCAAATTTTTATCTGAATTCTTATTTAAAAAATCGTAATTTCCGTAAATACAATGGACCACTTTGAGAAAGACTAAATTGGGCTTTTGTGGATGCAGATTTGAATCTTTCTTGGCAAAATTTTCATATTCCAATTTCCGTAGTACTGAGCTTAAGAAACAGAAAAAAAAATGGCAGCAAAACAAATGGAGGAAATTCAAAGGAAATTATCAACGTTAAATTACCCTCGAGCCAATGCTCCAGCTCAGTCTCTTCTCTTTGCCGGCATGGAACGATACGCTCTTCTTGAATGGCTCTTTTTCCGGTAATTTCGATCTCAACGCTTAGTACTTTTTGTTTCTTTTTTGGAATTGAGATTTTTCTTCAATTGGTGTTCTAAATTGGGTTGAATTCAGGCTTTTAGGGGACAAGTCACCGTTTTCACAACAAAATTTGCAAGGGGATGCTATGGATCGTGATGAAGAAACTTCTAGAATCCAATGTAGAGTTCATTATCTCCTGAATTTATCTTTCTTTTTTGTTATTTTTTTTTCATTTTGGGTTCGGGTTGTGTTTACTTTTTTTTTGTTTGCTTTGGGGATAATTGTTAAAACCTGCAGATTTGGCTGAGATTGCGAAATTTTTGGGGATTACTACTTCAATTGATACAGAAGTTATCCAAGTAAGCTAACTTTCATTCGTAGTTACTATTTTTTGAGGCTCCGTTTGATACTTTGCTTTACTTCTCTGAAAGTTTACCAAAAAGAATGCAACACGTTCAAATATAACGGTTTTGTATGAAAGTAGAACAAATCGTGCATTTTGTCATCCACAATTTAGAATTTTAGACTTTTGTATCTGAATGCTTACTTTGTTCTTCGGCTTCTGTCAAACTATAATGATTTTTCGAAGCTATAATATATAAATGGTAGTTGCATTTTTTTGTACAGTGCTGGATTCAGGCCTAGTGTTAGTGTACACAGTATAATTTGGCAGTTTGCAACTTGTTATGTAAAGTGAGACACCAAGAAACAAAGTTACTAATGATGTTCAAAATTTATGTTTTGGGACATTATGTCCTAAATGAATGTGAGATTGGTTGGACATGTTTGGCTTGGAGATGAACAAAATCAGCAATACACACTTGCACCTTTTGCCCTCTAACTATTAAAAAGGAAAATTCCTTGTTCTGATTGGACTTTGGAGGCTTCCACATTTTTGAGAAAATACTGAGAAGTATAGACTATAGAGGCTATCTCTTGAGTTCTTCAATCATTGTCTCAATGGAACAATGCAAGGAATGTTGATTATGACTGTAATTGGATGAATCCTGTGCCATTTATAGTTTACTCGTGTTTGTGTAGCACATCTGAAACCTTGGATTTGAGGTTTTGGCACAAGCAATAATACTGTTCTTTCCAGGGACGGGGAAGCTACGAAGATAGAACTGAAATGCTTAACCTTATTGTTGATTTGGTGGAGGCAACAGATAATCCAGAATGGAGGTACAGATGCTATGTAGTTTAAATTTGGTTCAAATCACTTTAATTTTTAAGGAAGAAATTCATTTCCTTATGTTTATATCATTCTTTGTTTTCAAGTTTAGTTGGCATCATAGTATCATTATCTCTCCCCCCCCCCCCCCCCCCCACCCCCAAAAAAAAAAAAAAAAAAAATGCTTCGCATTCTTTTGCAGTGTGGATGAGCAGGTATCAAAGGACATACAATTAATAGATGCTATTGCGGAGAAACAAGCCCTAATATTCTCTGAGGAATGCAAGTTGTTCCCTGCAGATGTTCAGATTCAATCCATATATCCATTGTATGCAGTCTTGTCGCCTTCCTTATTATTAGTAGTGTCCACTGTCCAGTCAACATGTTTACTTCTAATTATGTTTTTCCTGTTTCTCTTCTATTTACAGTACTGTGTAATATAAATATAAGTCAACTTTCATTTTCCTCCTTTTGAGCTTTGATTCTCACTTAACTGTTCGTTGATCGATAAGGCCCTAGATTTTCTAAAGGTGATTGTCTAGTAATTGTCAATATGTTCCCCATCTTTTTCTGAGTATCATCTTTAATCTGCCTTGTGCTCAGCTATAGATCCCAAATGTGTGACTGAGCCTGAGAGTCTCTTTTTTCCCCTTTTCCTGACAGGACCATGCCATTTGGCTGTCTAGTCAACATTATCTTGGGACTAGTGCTGGATAGTGGGGCTTCTCGTAGTACATGTGTCTAGGTTCTAGTTAAATTAAAACAGGATATTGTTGCATATCATTGACTTTTGGATTATAGAGTTAATTTCCTGCTAGTCGACCATTGCTACTAGCCTCTTGCCTCCTTTAATTAAGTTTGTTTACAGACCTGATGTTTCTGAGCTGGAATCAAAGCTTTCGGAACAGACTAAGATACTCTCAAATCTTCAGCAAAAAGTTGATGACTTGGCATCAAAGGTTTATACTTGCTCCTCCTTATATAGCTCATGGTTCAACATGTTTTACAAGTTCAATGTCTGTGTTTGTTAAAGCTCATGTGTCGCTTACTAATTACCCAATTCTGTTTCTTTTATTTAATTTAAATTCTTTTCCCCATTTCTACCATGCTTACAACCCCGACGAGGAGTATACTGAGGTGGAATCAAAACTGCGGGCACATTTAGAATCTTTTCTTGAAACTGCAAGATCATTCAATATGATTTACACCAAGGTTCTGGCTTGCTGTTCCTTTTGTTGATAAAGTTCTGTATTTTTATGATCAGTTGTCTCCTATTTTAGGAACAGTCTATTGAAAGATCCTGCAACATGTATGTCTTAATTCAATATGTTCTTGGCAGTGTGTAATGACATAACACGGAATGATGTAGCCAAACCCCATTTAGGTGGGTTTGTAGGTTTGTTGATTTTTAGTTAATAGGATTTCTTGTTTCGATGTCTTGAGTCCCTATAAGGAAGGTTATTTTGGAGCACCTTTTGGCATGATTTTCAATGTCTAAATGGTTGAAGTTTGATTGAATTCAATGGCACTTTTGATCGGATCACATAGCTTAGCTTAGATGGTTTATATAGCTAGCCTTAAGAGGTGGCATCCATAAGTTGTGTTCCAATCCCAGCATCTGCAATGCCTTCCCGCTAGTTGCAGGCTGTGGCCTTCTTTGTACCAAAGATTTGTCACTTTGGATCTGCACAGCAACCTTATTCTAGCATGTATTCACTATTCATACATTTGATGTGTTGTGCACTTCATATGATCATCTTTTTCCCTAGAATATCTCGGCGGAACTTTTTTCATATCTATCTTATCTATCAGTGCATGTTTCTCGAATCATCTAAAATTTGAAAGTTTTCGTTATAGGAAATTCGTCCATGGACACACATGATGGAGGTACCACAACTTCATGGGTTTGGGCCTGCTGCCAACCGCTTATTGGAGGCTTACAAGATGCTTTTAAAGGTATCACAATGCCAATTGTATCATCGTCCTAACTTATGTACTGTTCATGAAATGAAAATTTTTCACCATTTATAAGCCAAGTTATATAAACAATTCCAATGTTTGTCTCTTGATTGAGCATCTGCCTTCCTTTCCCTGGTCTTCTCTATGTTGCCTGTATTGTTTAGGAAGACAGTTTAGCTAACACTGCAATCATTGGAATACATATGCTTGTCTGCCCATGTGTGTATCTAGACATGCAAGAATGAGGTAGGAATTCCGTGGACTAAGGTGCTCAAATGAATACTTTCACCTATCATGTTTCAGTTAACCCCTCTCTTCCTGTCACATCAATCTGAATTGGTTGAGCCAATTAGTTGTTATTAACCATTCTTATTTCTTGCTTTCAGTAGTTAGTAATCAGATCTAGATTTTAAAAGTTTCAATTGATATTCTAGAATTGTGAGGTTGATAGCATTTGAGGAAATTAATCATTTTGAGAAAGTTGGATGGGTGATTGATAGCAATAGGCAGCTTAGATCAGTCAAATCTCTTGCAGGACTTTGGATTATATACTTGCTACTCTCTTTGATACTTAGTTTGCTCATAAGTCCTAACCCTTAGGATCTTTAATATGCATAAAATGGCTGAAAGACTTGCATTTTTTATGTGCCATCTGGATTTATTATAGCAAGAGAAAATATCCTAATATGACAGTACGTAAATAAACGAGAGCATGTGCACATACACAGGGAGGAGGAGATTCCATTGGGGTTGAGTTGGTAAGGTTCTAATACTTTACTTGTAAGGCTTAGGTTTGAATCCCCAAAGCTGGCAAACCTCTTGGTGGGAAATTTGTAAACCCAATGCATGTCCCAGTTGAGATCCTTTACCTAAACTTTTATGCACCTAAAAGAAACAAGGAGGGAGAGATCAGTTTGGAAATAATGCCGAGTAATATAAGATAAGAATGATGGCATATGATATATCCCACTATCGCTTTGTGTAAGTTTCAGGTTTTAGTCGTAGATTATCTGATAACATTCACGCGTTCTACAATTTAATTCTGTCCTCTGGGTTGTAAGTAAAGTTGAGATTCCTTTGCTTCTGTGGCAGTTCCTGGGCAACTTGAGGAATCTGCGAGACTCCCATGCTGCTCTGGCAGTTGGATCGTCTGAAACAGTTGCTGGTGAACCTTCTCCTGTAACAAGAATTATTTCCGAGTGTGAGTCAGCCTTGACATCCTTAAACTGTGATCTTGGGGTTCTCTCAGCTTCAATCGCTCGTGAGAGAAACATGCAAGGCCAGCAAGTAAATATCTGATGATTGTATCTAAAGAGTAAGAAAGTACTAACCGAATATCTCCCGTGTCTATGCCCTTAAAAGACGCACCATTGTCGTTCATTCAATATATGAGCTTCTATTCGTATTTAGATTAAGGCCCGGGTGTTGGGAGCTGGCTCATATGATGCAAGTTGTTTCGGATTGAACAGCATAGTAATCGTCCAGGATGGAGTTCGAACTGATACTTAGGGTTCATGTAGATGTAGTTGGAAGTGGCAAGTGTTGACACATGAGTCATTTCGAAGTGTGAATCTTACATTCATATCATCTACAATTAGAATTAGGGATGTAAAAAACTTACCCGACCTGGAAATCCGACTAAAACTTTCTCGAGTCAGAACCTGATTTAACCCGAGGATTTGATGACCCGAAACCGATCTGTAACCGACTGTTGTTGACCCGAACCCGAATTTGACATGTTATTATAGTAACCGAACGCGATATGCGTCCGACTGAAAACGACCCGAACCCGAATTGGACCTGTTATTGTGGACCTGAAACCCGACCTGCGTCCGACTGAAACGAACCCGAACCCGAAGCCGACCTGGCAGATAACCGAATTTACCCGACTGAATTGACCCGATATCCGATTTTACCCGACCTGAAATGAACCCGACATGAAATGGACCCGACCTGAAATGAACCCGACCTGTTTTGAACCCGACTTGTTTTAAACCCGACCTGTTAAGTAACCCGACCTGTTGTTGACCTGAACTAATATTGACCCAAAACTATGACTTGATGAATTAAAAACTTTTATAAGTTGATATATCATATACATATATAATGTATATACATATAAACCTAAATCATAAACCCTTAAATCCTAAACCTAAACCATAAGCCATAAACCCTTAAATCTTAAACTTAAACCCCTAAACCCTAATATATGTAAGTATGTGTGTATGTATGTATATATCAATATATAAACCCTAAACCCTTAATAAATTTTCACTAAACCCTAAACCCTAAGTACTTAAATCTTAAACCTAAATCCTACATCATAAACCCTAAACCCTAATGTATATAAGTATGTATGTATGTATCTATCAATGTATGAATCATAAACCCTTAATGACTTTTCCCTAAACACTAAACCCTTAAATCCTGAACCTAAACCCATAAACCTTAAACTCTAATATATGTAATTGTGTATATATGTACCTATCAATGTCTGAACCTTAAACTCTTAATGATTTTTCTCTAAACCTTAAACTCTAAACCATTTATAAAAAAAAATCCCAATTAAAAATGTATATTATGGTGCCAATGAATTCCAGGGTAAAAACCAGCGCGCTCAAAATTTAAAAAAAAATACTGCATGGATTTAGCTTCTCCCGCCAACTTTGCCACTTATCTTTCTTTAGGCATTTCTCATTTATTCATAAGAAATTAGCACATGCTTAATTCTCGGTTTTTACATAGAATCATAAAAGCATTAAAAAAAATCCAACAACGGTTTCGGGGTGAATATAGATCTGTCAGATATAGCGAGAAAGCTTAAATCCTAAACCTTAAATCCTTAAACTTTAAACTTAAACTACTAAACCATAAATTATAAACCTAAACCTTGATGTATATAAGTATGTATGTATCTATCAATGTATGAACCCTAAATCTTTAATGAATTTTCTATAAACCCTAAGCACTTAAATCCTAGCACATAAACCTTACACCATAAACTTTAAACCCTAATATATATAAGTATGTATGTATGTATCTATCAATGTATGAACCCTAAACCCTTAATGAATTTTCTCTTAACCCAAAAACCTAAACCTTTAAATCCTAAACCTGAACCCTTAAACCCTAAACTCTAATGTATGTAAGTATGTGTGTATGTACTTATCAATGTATGAACTCTGAACCCTTAATAAATTTTCCATAAACCACAAACTACAAACCATATACTCTAAATCCTAATGTATGTAAGTATGTATGTATGTATCTATCAATGTATGAACCCTAAACCATTAATGAATTTTTCATAAACCCTAAACCCTTTAAATCATAAACAATAAACCCTAAATCGTCCAATGTTTTACAATTTTAATTTGATATTTCTGTTCATTATAACCCTTAAATCTTTATTTCTGTTCCAAATTGACCCCTACTAATTGTTTTTTTTTTAAATTAGTTCAATAATATATAATTTTACTTTGACATTTTGTTCATTTTAGTCCCTAAACTTTATTTGTATTTCAAATTGACTATTTTTTATTTTTTTAATTAGTCCGATGTTTTATAATTTTAATTTGATACTTTGTTCATTCTAGTCCCCTAAACTTTAGTTTAATTTCGAATTGACCCCTATTTATTGTTTTTTTAATTCGTCCGATGTTTTATAATTTTAATTTGATATTTTGTTCATTATAGTCCCTTAACTTTATTTCAATTCCAAATTGACCCCTATTCATTGTTTTTTTAATTCATCCAATGTTTTATAATTTTAATTTGATATTTTCATCATTCTAGACCCTAAAACTTTATTTTTATTCCAAATTGACCCACATTTAATTTTTAATTTGTCCAATGTTTTATTATTTTAATTTGATATTTTCTTCATTCTAGTCCCTTAACTTTATTTTAATTCCATATTGACCCTATATATATATTTAATTCATCATGTTTTATAATTTTAATTTGAAATTTTGTTCATTCTAGACCCTAAAACTTTATTTTTATTCTAAATTGACCTCTACTTATTGTTTTTTTTAATTGCTCTTATGTTTATACTTTTAATTTGATATTTTTGTTCATTATAGTCCCCAAAACTTTATTTTTATTCCAAATTGACTCATTTCCTTGTTTTCTTTTAAATTTGTCTAATGTTTTATAATTTTAATTTGATATTTTTGTTCATTATAATTCGTGAAACTTTATTTTTAATTCAAATTGACCTCTTTTCAGTCCAAATTGAACCTTTTCATTATTTTTTAATTACTCCAATGTTTTATAATTTTATTTTGATATGACTTTAAATAATTAATTCCAAATCATTTACGATTGACGAAGGCCCACCTAAAGTCTATCGACTACTTATACGGTTGTACCGAACTCAAACTCAATACGAATTCCAATTCCGAAAATACCCCAACCTGAAACTACCCGACCTGAAATTACCCGACCTGAAATGCACCCGACCTGAAATTACCCGACCTGAAATGCACCCGACCTGAAATGCAACCGACCTGAAATGAACCTGACCTGAAATGAACCCGACCTGAAATGAACCCGACCTGAAATGCACCCGACCTGAAATGGACCCGACCTGAAACGAACCCGACCTGAAATGGACCCGACCTGAAGTGTATCCGAACCTGAATTAACCTGTCAATTATCTGCTTCGGACCCGACCCGTTTTGACATGACCTGAAATGGACCCGACCTGAAATGAACCTGACCTGAAATGGACCCGACTTGAAATGGATCCGACCTGAAATGGACCGGACCTAAAATGGACCCGCACCCGACCCGAGTCGGGTCAAAACAGAAAAATGACCTGAAATGACCTGTATCCGATTTTACCCGACCTGAAACCCGTCCGATTACCTGTTTTTACATCCCTAATTAGAATACTGTAAATTTTATTGTTTATTTGTTTTTGTGAACTGAAGGAAAAAAATACAAAATATAATAGAATATAAATTCATTTCTAATAATTCGAAATTACGAGACTGTAATGTCACTTGACATAACAGTAAAAACTAGAGGGGGAAAAATACTTCAATCTAGTAACGATTATTTTCTAGCAACGAGATTTCAAAAAGTAAAATCATGTGTAATAACTTTGCACATTAATTAAAATTTCTAATAAGTCAATATCAATTAGGAATTAGTTATTTGGGTTTCTCATCATACTTGACCCCTACTTTATTTTAGAGAAAACTACATATTTAGTACTTCACTGATTTTCACATTTTTATTTTAATATTCTAATTAATTATTTTTAATAAAATAATACTTAATGTTATATTTTATTTTTAAATTAGTATCTCTTTTGTTAAAAAAAATAATGGCATGCCGATTAGAAGAAAAAAAATTACATATGATATGTTACCATATCATTTTCTCTTTCGTAGTCAACATGTTACGTCAAATAAAATCATAAAAAATTATGAGTGATCGACCGACAAACCTCATCCCACTTAAATAAGTGCACCCCACCTCTATCCCATGCGGTATCCCAAATAAATCTTCTTATTAATCGCTCCAATTCTGTTCAAATCTTCTTAGAGAGAATTGTAGTTTGCATTGCATGAATTGAAATAGCCGATAGCATCGCCTTAGCAAACGTAATGCGACCAGCTAGTGAAAGTGTTTTCGCCTTAGTAAATACTGATAAGATTACAAGGTCACTCTCTTATGAAGCAATGGCACACCCAAATATTCCTCGAGGTCATCCCCCTCTTTGAATCTAAAATTGGAACTAATACTCACTCGGGTCTGTGTTGGAATATTTTTAGAAAAAAAAATATAATAATTTTCTCGAAACTAACTTTATATCTGACATTAGATGAAAATTCTCCAAAATGAAACGAATGACATACAATTGCTCCTTCGATGCTTTCGCAAAAAGATCATATCATCTACGAAGAATAGATGATAAATCCTCAGATCACCTTTAGGTGTTCTAAATAGCTTCCACTAGCCTTGATCAATCACAACTTGAATGGCTTGTGCAAGACACTCCATTCAAAGTATAAATAAGTATGGAGATAATAGTTCCTCTTGGCGAATACCCGAGTTAGCGAAAAAGCTTCTGTCATTGATTCATTCCAAAAAAATTGTGTGGAAACAAAAGAGACGTAATACATAATGGTACGACGCAGTGATCTGTAACTCCTATGTTAATCAATGTATCATTAATGAACATCTATTTTAATCGATAATATGTCTTTTCAAGATCGATCTTTACCGACATCCATCCTTTTCTACCAATTTTCTCCTCATTGAGTGGATAACATCTTGCATAATAATAAAATTATCCACAATAGATCGATCCAGCACTAAACTGATATTATTTTCTTAGACCTAGGTTGACAAGAATGGTTTAATGACAAAGGCGGATGCTTTAAGGGACCGGTGAGATTATGAATTCCCAAAATTTTGAGAAATTCGAATTTTGTCTCTAAAATTTTTAATAAAATTATTTTGGCCCCTCAAGATTTTAAAAAATTCAGATTAAATTTATAAATTTTAATTAAATTTCTATGAATTTTTTTAAATTTTTTGTTAAATCTCTCAAAATTATTAAAAGTTTTAGTTAAACCCTTAAATTTCTTTGAAAATTTTTGTTTAATCTTCCAAATTTTTTAAAAATTTAAGTTTTTCCCCTCAAACTTTTACTCCAAGTTCCGCCATTGTAAGGCCATTTACAATCACCTTTGTAATTGCTATTTTTCAATTCTTTAACATAATAAATATGGTTATAAATATATTTTTAATAAAATCAATTGTATGAAGTATGGACACAAAATTATATAAATTCTTTTTTAAGAAAATTATATAAATTATACTTTCCCATATTAGTTATAATTGCAATTTAACGACTACATATTGTTACCGTGGTGCACCCTAGGGCCCAATCTGCCGCACACCTAGGGGCCATTTCCAGCACCCATGGGGCCTCAATCCGTTCAGCCCACTCTGCCGCACCCATGGGGCTACAATCCAGCCTGTCCGCGCGCACCCGAGGGCCTGTCCGCGCAGCACCCAAGGGCCTGACCGAGCAGCACCGAGCAGCCCGACCTTCAGCACCCATAGGCCTGTCCGAGCAGCACCAAGCAGCCCGTCCAGCCACCCCTATGGGCCCATCCGAATTTTCACCAACCATGGCCATTCAAGCCCATTCTTTGGGGAATATCTACCCCTTTGACCATGGCATACAAGGCAACAAGCAAGCATCCATCCATCCCTCGATTCATGGAGAATCAAATCCCTTTCACAAGGAAAGAAGATCAACCAAGATGGAAGGAATCCTTAATAGTAAACTCTTGCCTTTATTAGATAGCTTGGGCCAATCTTGGCCATCCATTGTAATCAATAGTGACCGTTAGATCGGGAGGTGCTAGGCTATAAAAAGGGCCTCACCCTCTCACTTGTAATCATCCTGAATTCCCATTGTTCTCTACTTTTCTTTCATCAATAAAAGCTTAGCACGTCGAGTACTCTTTTCCCCCTAACTAGGCTTAGAGGGGGTTTTTAACGAGGCTCTTCGTTTGCAAATCACTCGAGCCATCTTGTTCTTTCTTTCTTCGCAACGCTTCCGCAACTCTAGCCAAGCCAAGACTTAGCTTTAAGGCTTACTTGGTCCCTTTCAAAGTTCATTTCCCGACCAAGTGCCGCACGAGCTAGCCATATAAGCCTAGCCCCGTGACAAGTGGCATCAGAGCCAACGTTTTTGCGAAGAACCGTTCGAGATGACGAATGCAAGTGATGTTCCCGCCGACGGCACTTCAAAGCCAATGGAAACTCGTGGTGGAAAAGCCAAGAGGGGTAGTTCGAGAGATGCCATCTCAACCTTGCAAGACAAAGTTACCCGTTTGGAGGACAACACAAATGAGTCGAGAGATAGACTCGATGTTGTCGAGAGCCGACTAGATACGTTGGAGTCTCATGGTGGTGATTGCAAGGGTGATTCCCAGGACCTCGAAGATAGACTCGAGACCGTGGAGTTGGAGAATCGTTCTCTCAAAGATGGTCTAACCGAACTAGAGAAGGCGATGAATGTCTTAAAGGCCGAGCTCAACATCTATAAGTCCGCCGTAGCCAACGGAGTTGTTTCAAATCCGAGTAGAGTGCTAGCCGATGTGCCGAAACCAAAGGAATTTAAAGGATCAAGAGATGCTCAAGAAACCGACACTTTCTTGTGGAGCATGAACCAATATTTCCGCAACACCATCATCGTGGATGAATCCACCAAGGTAAATATTGCTTCAAGTTATTTCACTAACAATGCTCTTTTATGGTGGAGACGTAGGTGTGCCGAGGAGTCCGATAGAGACGTCCCCGTTGAATCTTGGGAAGAGCTTCAAGATGAGATCCATGAAGCATTCTATCCCAAGAATGCTCAAAGGGAGTTGCGCTCAAAGCTACGCCAACTCAAGCACGATAATAACATCCATGAGTACGTGAGGAAGTTCACCGAGTTAAAGCTTCAAATCACCAACTTAGGTGAAGATGAAGGCTTCTCGATTTTCATGGATGGGTTGAACCGATGGGCTAACATGGAGTTGGAAAGACGTGGTGTCAAAGACCTTTCTCATGCCCTTGATGAAGCCGAGGCGATAGCCAAGTTCGAAAAGCGAGACTCGCCCAAACCAAAGCCAAAATCCAAGATTTGGGGAGACAAGAATGCCAAAGCCGGAGGTGAGAGAGTTAACCACGAAAAGATTTCCAACAACAATCGACAAGGCCGATCTACTAAGCTACATGAGAGACGAGGTTTGGAATGTTTTCATTGCAAAGGACCTCACCATATTCGAAATTGCCCACAAAAGACAAGCCTTTACACCGTCAAAGTCAACGACGAGCCCACCGCCCAGCTTGGAGCAATTGTAAGTAATCTCCAAGTGAATTCATTATCTAACAAGCCCAAAAGTGGTCTTATGTTTGTAGAAGTCACAATTGCCGGAAAGCAATTGCGTGCACTTGTGGACACCGGAGCATCCGAGTTGTTCATTTCCGAAGGAGCCGCCCAAAAACTCAAACTCAACGTGTTGAAGACGAGTGGGTGGATCAAGACGGTCAACTCGAAAGAAGCGCCCATTGCCGGAGTTGCAAAGAGGGTCGAGATCCAACTTGGTAGTTGGAAAGGCCGCGAGGATATTAAGGTAATTCCTCTTGACGATTATGATCTTGTGGTTGGATTATCTTTTTTGGACAAGATTAATGCACTTCTCTTGCCTTTTGCCGATGTATTGGTTGTGCTCGATCGCGCCCAACAATGTTTGGTCCCCGTGAGTCGAGATGTAGGTATCCAATCCAAGATGTTGTCTTCCATCCAGTTCCGCAATGGTGTGCGAAAGGAGGAAGAGTCTTTCCTTGCCGTGCTCAAGGAAGATGAGGCGATAGAAGCCGAAGAAGTTCCCGAAGAAGTGGAACGTGTTCTCGTGGAGTTCGAGAACACTATGCCTTCCGAATTGCCGAAGGCTTTGCCACCCAAGCGTGAGGTGGATCATCGCATTGAGTTGGTGCCAAGTGCCGAGCCGCCGAGCAAAGCACCTTATCGAATGGCGCCACCGGAGTTAGAAGAGCTTCGAAAGCAACTTAAAGAGCTCTTGGATGCCGGGTACATTCGCCCATCCAAGGGTCCGTTTGGAGCACCCATCCTCTTTCAAAAGAAGAAAGACGGAAGCTTGCGCATGTGTGTTGACTACCGCGCTCTAAACAAACTCACGGTAAAGAATAAATACCCTATTCCTTTGATTACCGATTTATTTGATCAACTTGGAAGTGCTAGATTCTTCACAAAGTTAGATCTTCGCTCGGGATATTATCAAGTTCGCATAGCCGAAGGTGACGAGCCCAAAACCGCGTGCATCACAAGGTATGGATCTTTTGAGTTTCTTGTAATGCCATTTGGCCTTACAAACGCTCCCGCAACATTTTGCACTTTAATGAATAAGGTACTTTCACCTTTTCTTGATCGTTTTGTTGTTGTCTACTTAGATGACATTGTCATCTATAGTAAGACTTTCCATGAACATTTAATGCACTTGAGGAAGGTTTTGCAGGTTCTTCGTGAGAACGAGCTTTACATCAAACGCGAAAAATGCAGTTTCGCTCAACAAGAAGTTCCGTTCTTAGGCCACATCATTGGAGGTGGTAAGATCCGAATGGATCCAAGCAAAGTTCGAGCCATCGACGATTGGGAACCGCCGACTAAGGTAACCGAACTTCGTTCTTTTCTTGGTTTAGCTAACTATTATCGTAAGTTTGTGCAAGGTTACTCCGCCATAGCTACGCCTTTGACCGAACTCTTGAAGAAGGACAAACCTTGGGAATGGAGTCCAAGTTGTCAACAAGCATTCGAAAGGCTTAAGCAAGCCATGGTAAGTGAGCCCGTCCTTGCCTTGCCCGACCATTCCAAGCAATTTGTCATCCACACCGATGCATCCGATTATGCCATTGGTGGAGTTTTGATGCAAGAAGGCCATCCCATTGCCTTCGAAAGCCGGAAGTTGAACGACACCGAAAGACGATACACCGTTCAAGAGAAGGAGATGACCGCCGTCATCCATTGCCTTCGCACATGGCGACACTACATATTAGGTTCCAGGTTTGTCGTCTTTACCGATAATTCTGCCATTTCTTATTTTCTAACCCAAAAGAAATTGTCTCCTAAGCAAGCTAGGTGGCAAGATTTCTTGGCGGAATTCGACTTTTCAATGGAGCATAAGCCCGGAAAGACCAACACCGTGGCCGATGCGCTTAGCCGAAAAGCTAGCTTTGCCTCCATTAGCCAACCAAGTGGTGAGTTGTTAGAATCCATCAAGGGAGGCTTGACGCATGATCCCACCGCAAAGAACCTAATCACCTTTGCCAAGGAGGGTAAGTCTCGCCGATTTTGGGTCGAAGATGATCTTCTATTCACAAGAGGCCAACGCATTTTCGTCCCCTACTTCAACAATTTGAGAAGGACATTGATGAAGGAATGTCACGATTCAAAGTGGGCCGGACACCCAGGTATGCATCGTACCTTAGCTTTACTTAATAAGCGTTATTATTGGCCTCGTATGAATGAAGATGTAGAAGCATACGTGAAGACTTGTCTTGTTTGCCAACAAGACAAGATCGAAGCAAACAAGCCGATGGGACTACTCCAACCTTTGCCAATACCGGAAAGACCATGGGAAAGTATTTCTCTTGACTTTATTATTGGTTTTCCTTGTGTTAATAACTTTTCGAGTATTATGGTTGTAGTAGACAGGTTTTCGAAGTATGCTACATTTATTCCCGCAAACAAGACATGCCCCGCCGAAGAAGCTGCTCGTCTTTTCTTGAAGCATGTCGTGAAACTTTGGGGCATTCCAAAGTCAATAGTAAGTGATCGGGACGCTCGGTTCACGGGTAAGTTTTGGACCGAGTTGTTCAAGTTGTTGGGTTCCTCCTTGAACCTTTCAACGAGTTTTCACCCACAATCCGATGGACAAACCGAGAGGGCCAACGCATTATTGGAGATCTACTTGAGACATTTCGTCAGTGCATCTCAAAAGAATTGGCCCGACTTGCTAGACGTGGCCCAATTCTCCTACAACTTGCATAGGAGTGAAGCCACGAACCAAAGTCCGTTCGAGATAGTGATGGGCCAACAACCACTCACACCGGACGCCATCGTGACCAAGTACCAAGGTCCAAATCCAGCCGCCTTCCATGTAGTGAGGGACTTGCAAGAGCAAAGAGACTTAGCCAACGCTTGCCTCCACAAAGCAAGCAAACGCATGAAGAAGTGGGCCGACAAGAAGCGACGCGACGTCGAATTTCAGGTAAATGATTTAGTTTTGGCTAAACTTAATCTAACACTTCGAAATGCTTCTGTTCACAGGGCTCTTGTGAGGAAGTATGAAGGCCCATTTCGTGTGATCAAGAGAGTAGGCAAGGTGGCCTACAAGCTAGACTTGCCGCCCAATATCCAAGTCCATCCCGTCTTCCATGTTAGTGTCCTTAAGCCATATCACAAGGACGAGGAAGATCCGGAGAGGAACACTTCCAAGCGAGCACCCGTTGGAGTTAGGGCCTCGTTCGAGAGAGAAGTCGAAGCCATCGAAGCCGATCGAGTCATTCGACGCAAAGGCTACCAACCAAGGCACGAATACTTTGTGCTTTGGAAGGGTCTCACCGAAGCCGAGGGTAGTTGGGAGCTTGACAAAGACTTGTGGCAATTTGAAGACAAGATTGCCGATTTTGAAGCCCAACGAGCGACGAGGGCGTCGCTCAATTCGGTGGAGGAGAATGTTACCGTGGTGCACCCTAGGGCCCAATCTGCCGCACACCTAGGGGCCATTTCCAGCACCCATGGGGCCTCAATCCGTTCAGCCCACTCTGTCGCACCCATGGGGCTACAATCCAGCCTGTCCGCGCGCACCCGAGGGCCTGTCCGCGCAGCACCCAAGGGCCTGACCGAGCAGCACCGAGCAGCCCGGCCTTCAGCACCCATAGGCCTGTCCGAGCAGCACCAAGCAGCCCGTCCAGCCACCCCTATGGGCCCATCCGAATTTTCACCAACCATGGCCATTCAAGCCCATTCTTTGGGGAATATCTACCCCTTTGACCATGGCATACAAGGCAACAAGCAAGCATCCATCCATCCCTCGATTCATGGAGAATCAAATCCCTTTCACAAGGAAAGAAGATCAACCAAGATGGAAGGAATCCTTAATAGTAAACTCTTGCCTTTATTAGATAGCTTGGGCCAATCTTGGCCATCCATTGTAATCAATAGTGACCGTTAGATCGGGAGGTGCTAGGCTATAAAAAGGGCCTCACCCCCTCACTTGTAATCATCCTGAATTCCCATTGTTCTCTACTTTTCTTTCATCAATAAAAGCTTAGCACGTCGAGTACTCTTTTCCCCCTAACTAGGCTTAGAGGGGGTTTTTAACGAGGCTCTTCGTTTGCAAATCACTCGAGCCATCTTGTTCTTTCTTTCTTCGCAACGCTTCCGCAACTCTAGCCAAGCCAAGACTTAGCTTTAAGGCTTACTTGGTCCCTTTCAAAGTTCGTTTCCCGACCAAGTGCCGCACGAGCTAGCCATATAAGCCTAGCCCCGTGACAATATGTTTAGCTAAAAGTTAATGCATAAAAATAAAATTAAACAAGTTAATGATGCCATTAATTATTTAACAATGTACTTTGGTAAAGTCGGCTGGAAAATAATTGTGTTAAAGAAGATATTTTAGAAAGATTTTAGGGTTCACAAAATCTAAAAAAAGTCAATAAGATGTTTCTATAAATAGTGTAGGGCGACAAAACTCGACGCGACTCGAAAAAAATAATTATTCAACTTCAATCAATGCAAAAATACTCTATTTAACTTGATTCGACCCAAATTTAAATAACTCAAGTTCAGATTTATTTAGAAAAGTCCCACAAACCCATAACAGAAATGATATAAAATGAAAAAAAAAATTAGCCATAGAGAGGGGTCAACTAAAAAAATACAATTTAACTCAGTTATACTCGATTCAACCGAATACTCATCCCTTATGTAAATCCCATCAGGTCTAACCAGACTAGATGTCATAACAAAAAATGCCCAAATTTAAATTGGGTAAAATACACAAACGGTCACTAAATTATCCTAAAAAATATAAAATGGTCACCAATTTTTTAAAAGTTACATAATGGAAATTAAACTTTAGTTTTTGTTACAAAATAGACACTGAGCCGTTAACTGTCATTAAGTGAGTGACGTGACAGTTACGAAAATTTGAAATATAACACATTTAATCATCCATATTTACACATTTAATCAATTTAGTCCTAAATTAACTCTCATTATTGATGTCTAAATTGATTGAATGTGTAAATATTGAGGATTAAATGTGCTTTTATAAAAATTTTCGTAACTGTTATGTCACCCAGTTAACAATAGTTAACGGCTCAATGGTCATTTTGTAACAAAAACTAAAGTTTAATACCCATTATGTAACTTTTGAAAGTTTAGTGACCATTTTATATTTTTTAAGATAGTTTAGTGACTATTTATGTACTTTACCCATTTAAATAACTCAAGTTCAAATCTATTTAAAAGTTCCACCAACCCGTAACAAAGATGATATAAATAAAAAAAACTCTAGCTATAGATAGGGATGTAAAAAGTTGACCCGACTTGGAAATCCGACTGAAACCTGCTCGAGTCAGAACTTGATTTGACCCGAAGATTTGATGACCTGAACCCGATTTGTAACCGACTGTTGTTGACCTGAACCCGAATTTGACTTGTTACTGTAGTAACCGAACCCGATCTGCGTCCGACTGAAAACGACCCGGACCCGAATTGGACCTGTTACTGTGGACCTGAAACCCGACCTGCGTCCGACTGAAACGAACCCGAACCCGAAGTCGACCTGGCAGATAACCGAATTTGCCCGACTGAATTGACTCGATATCCGATTTTACCTGACCTCAAATTAACCCGACCTGAAACGGACCCGACCTGTTTTAAACCCGACCTGTTAAGTGACCCGACCTGTTGTTGACCTGAACTGATAAAATACAAGAAGTTTGTTTGTAATAATATTAACTCTCGGAACTTATAGCAAAGACATAGTTTATCTCACATAAAATACTTTATTTCAATACAAAGAAGAAATCAAGATTGAACATTTGGTGGAATTAAAATATTGAATTTCAAAATTACAAGGACTTAATAAGTATTCAAACTTAAAATTTAGGGACAATACATAGTTTATCTAATAATTATACTTATAGAGACCTAAATTATTATTACACCAAAAAATTGAGGACACATGTGAGTTGTGACATGCTCATCTTTCTTTTAGTTCAACCGTGTTTAATTAAATCTAAAGAAACTATACCAAAAGTTAGCACTAAAAAAAACTAAAACTTAAATAATTTAAACCCTAAGTATCTAATTAAGAAAGGGCTTAAAGAGTGATTAACCCTTAAATAACAAATTAAAGTATATTTAATTTTTAACTTTCCCCCTAAATTTAAAACTAAAGTTTTTTTAATTTTTAACTTTCTCCTAATTAAAATTTTTAATAAAATAAAATTTTAATTTAATGATCATAATTACTAAAATAATTTAAATATTAAACAATTTATTTTTAATTCATCCATGTTATTAATTTAATAAAACTTTTAAGTTATCAACGCCACAAATAATTTATATTAAATGAGTTAGTACTAAGCATATTGAATTATTTAATAAAATTTAAAACTTAGAAGCGTGAAATGAATATTTAAATACAATCTTTTTTATACATATATATTAAATTGATTATATATGTATATTTAACAGAAATATTATTTAACACTTTAAATTGATTTAAAAAATTAACAGTTAATATTTTATATTTATCAACACTTTAAATTCATCAAATCATAGACCCTTAACCCTAAACTATAAACTATAAACTATAATGTATATAAGTATATATATATATATATCTATCAATGTATGAACTCTAAACCATTGATGAGTTTTACCTTAAACCCTAAACTCTAAACACTAAACCATAAATCCTAAACCCTAATGTATGTAAGTATGTATGTATATACCTATCAATGTCTAAACCCTAAACCCTTAATGAAGTTTTCCCTAAACCATAAACCCTTAAATCCACAACATAAACCCCATAAACCATAAACTCTAAACCCTAAACCCTAATGTGTGTAAATATGTTTGTATCTATCAATATATGAACCCTGAACCCTTAATGAGTTTTCGCTACACCCTAAACCATAAACAATTAACCATAAACTTTAAACCCTAAACCCTAATATATATAAGCATGTACGTATGTAGCTATCAATGTATGAGCCATAAACCCTTAATGAATTTCTCCATAAACCCTAATGTATGTATATACGTATGTACCTATCAATGTCTAAACCCTAAACACTTAATGAAGTTTTCATACAACTCTAAACCCTAAACCCTATACCATATACCCTAAACACTTAAATCCACAACCTAATCCCTTAAAACATAAACTCTAAACCTTAAACCCTAATGTATGTAAGTATGTTTGTATCTATCAATGTATGAACCCTTAACCCTTGATGAGTTTCTATTACACCCTAAACTCTAAACATTAAACCTTAAACCCTAAACTATAATATATGTAAGTATATATATATATGTAGCGATCAATGTATGAGCCATAAACCCTTAATGAGTTTTACCCTAAACCCTAATGTATGTATGTAAATGTACCTATAAATGTATGAACCCTAAACTCATGTTCATTATTTTTTTTTAATCCGTCCAATATTTTATAATTTTAATTTGATATTTTTATCATTCTAGACCCTAAAACTTTATTTTTATTCCAAATTGACCCACAATTATTTTTTTAATTTGTCTAATGTTTTATTATTTTAATTTAATATTTTTTTCATTCTAGTCCCTTAACTTTATTTTAATTCTGTATTGACCATTGTATATATTTTAATTCATCATGTTTTATAATTTTAATTTGAAATTTTGTTCATTCTAGACCCTAAAACTTTATTTTTATTCTAAATTGACCTCTACTTATTGTTTTTTAATTACTCTAATTTTTATACTTTTAATTTGATATTTTTGTTCATTATAGTCCCAAAACTTTATTTTTATTCCAAATTGACCCATTTTCCTTGTTTTCTTTTAAATTTGTCTAATATTTTATAATTTTAATTTGATATTTTTGTTCATTATAATATGCGAAAGTTTATTTTTAATCCAAATTGACCCCTTTTCAGTCCAAATTGACCCATTTTCATTGTTTTTTAATTACTCCAATGTTTTATAATTTTAATTTGATATGAATTTAAATAATTAACTCAAAATCAATGACGATTGACGAAGGCCAACCTAAAGTCTATCAACTACTTATACGGTTGTACCGAACTCAAACTCAATACGAATTCCAATTCCGAAAATACCCCGACCTGAATTACCCGACATGAAATTACCTGACCTGAAATGCACCCGACCTGAAATGCAACCGACCTGAAATGAACCCGACCTGAAATGAACCCGAACTGAAATGGACCCGACCTGAAACGGACCCGACCCGACCTGAAATGAACCTGACCTAAAGTGTATCCGAACCCGAATTAACCTGTCAATTATCTGCTTCGGACCCGACCCGTTTTGACCCAAACTGAAATGGACCCGACCTGAAATAGACCCGGCTTGAAATGGACACGACCTGAAATAGACCCGACCTGAAATAGACTCGACCTGAAATAGATCCGCACCCGGCCCGAGTCGAGTCAAAACAAAAAAATGACCTGAAATGACCTATATCTGATTTTACCCGACCTGAAACCCGTCCGATTACCTGTTTTTACATCCCTAGCTATAGAGAGGGATGAACTAACAGAAATAATAAGAGGAGGATTATGTCTCCATCTCAGTCGATCAATGACCCTCCATTTAAATTAAAGGAGATGAATCATCAATCGTAGACCGAAAACTGCTTTAAATTTTTATCTCATTTGTTTATATTTTCTCTTAACTTTTTGACAACACATATATTATATATATAAATAAATGTTCGAACTTGAATTTTTCATAATAAACATGATCTTTTTCTACGAAAGCCACTCATTTGATTCTTAATAAATCCCATTGATTAACATAACAAACTGCCAAAATTTAAAAATATATAGTCTAAATGAAATCTTCTGCCCCTATTTATGCCCTTACCCTTAAAATTAGGTTTACGGTTTAAGGTTAAGATTTATGATTAGAGTTTAAGAAAGTTAGAGTAGGGTATATTTTTTAAGAATAAGATGTAAGGTTTAAGATTTAAAATTTAAGATTAAAGCTTGAAATTTATTTTTTTAGTGTTGCGATACATATAAAAACACTAAAAATGTATATGATTTTTATCCCTTAATTTAATGCGATGTGTGAATAAAAATTATGCTTATTGTTGTATTTTTTAACTTCTCCGTCACTTGTCGAAACTTGTGCAGTCATTTGAACAAAAAAAACTTGTGCAGTCATTTATCATGTTTAATTTTGTTAACAGTTACTATAAATTTTCAAATTCTTAACATCATCTAAATGAAAATAAATAAAGGTTAATTACGTAAATTATCACTGAATTTTACTCTCAAATTTATTTTAGTTACTAAAATTTTAAAATATTTAATTTATTTTATGAAGTTTAGACATTGAACGTTTTTATCACTTTTATGTTACACATTTTGACAACGTTATGACGTGGACATCGTTCACCGTTCATCATCGTCGGACGTCACCATTGATGGTCATAGATGGTTGTCGTTTGGTCCCAAATTTCACATGTCATTTTGTCTCTGCCCCACGAATCTGAATCTGACCTTTATTTGCCGAAAAGTACTTCGAAGTCCACGAATCTAACAAAATATTTTAATTTTTCTCTCGCTGATCTCACTCCTCCGCATTAGGATGGAGTTCATTTATCAATATATTGCTTCTCTCGTGCCGATGAAGCTTTCCACCGTTCAGATCTTTGAGAAGTTCTTTTGTTCGCCGATAAATAGACGTCGTCTAAAAGTTAACGAATGAGTCACAAAAACTTTCAATGTCTAAAATTCAGTGAGTAAATTGAACATTTTGAAATTTCAGTGACCAAAATATGTTTGAAAATAAAGTTCAGAAATGATTTACATAATTTATCCAATAAATAATTAATTTTAAGATATAAATACAAATATCTATATTATACATATATAATTACATTTAATACAAAACAAATTTGATCTTAATTGTAAGGTCGAACATTAGAAAACTCAAATTCAATAAAATTTAACTTAACAACTTGGCTAAAATCTAAAATAGTCTGAATGTGCAAATATAGACTCAATTTCATCCTTTATGTGTTTTTTTTTTGCTCGGCAAATATAATTTTTATTAAAATTAAGCCTAACCAACTTATGTGCCTCATTAAAAACCTCCCTAACTACCAAAGTAGGAAAATAATACACATAAGTCGGGTAAGGTGAATATAACAGCAGGCAAGGCCACGAGGCCACAAATTTGCAAACAAAAAATAATACTAAATGGTCACAAAAACACAAACCAACTAACCCAGAAACAAGTAATAAAGTTGCACCTTATACCCCCATTGAAACTAAATTTCCTGTCGGTCTGTAGCCAAAGCCAGAGAACCAACTGAGAATTGACGCAAGTGATGAAGATCCCCACAGTGTTGTCTTACAGAAGGGCACCCTTACAGCAAACGTCTCAACATAACACCAGGCTTAGAGAAGTTTTACCACCATGCTTTGAACAATGTTTCCTTGTTTAAACCCATTTTTGGCAAGTGATCAACCATCAAATTACGGTTCCTAGGTGAGTAAACAAAAGAGATTTGACCAATGTCTCTCCGTAGGTTGTCGATTTCTTCAAACAGTTGCCACCATTTTCAAGGTCTTGAAGGGGTAGACATGATCCAATTAAGAGCAACTTGAGAGTCGGACTCAATTTTGAGGGGAGTCGAACCTGACAGACCCGCTTCGGAGAAAATCTGGAGAGCAGTTTTGATCGCGAATAGTTCGGCAAAATCAGAGCCATGGTGAGGGGTTGGGCCAGAAAACATGGCTTTAATTGTTCCACTTGTGTTGCGTAGAACGCCACCACAACTAGCCGAAGTAGAATTTGCAGCACCGTCCACGTTGAAAATCAGAGAATCGTCGTCATTATGAAGCCGGGGAGGTGAAGATGACCCAGTATAGAGAGCAAAAGGATTAACTCACCAGCAGTTTTCATTCATCATACCATCCATTTTGGTGGCCTTGCACCAAATCAAGGCTCTCATTTTTGAGATAAAGAGAAGGTCCGTGAAAGTTATGGTTTTGTTCTGAAAAAGCTTCTCATTTCTAGCTAACCAAATACTCCAAAAAGCAGCAGCAACACAGATTAGCCATAAAGAATTCAATTTGCCTCCCCAATGTAGGTCTAAGCAGAAGTTGATAAAAACCTCCACGCTAATAGGATTCAGCCAAAGGAGTTTCCACCAGTTGCAGAAATGTTTCCAGAAACTCACTACAAAACTCCAAAGGATAAAAAGATGATCCTGATCTTCTATGTCTGAACCGCACCATGGGCATAGGAGATGAGTAGCGTTCATTAGAATTCCCCTGTTCTTTAGAAAAGCTTTTGTAGGCAGTCTTTTTATAATTAACATCCACAGGAAATTTCTGACTTTTGGCGGGACTTTAAGTTTTCAGACTTTATCGAAAGGGTAATCTTCACTGATGGTCACTTTTGTTTTGGGTTTGTTTTATTATGGTCACCCGAATTCAAAAAAGATTATTTTGGCCACTTACGTTCGAAACCGTTTCTGTTTTGGTCACTGGACCGTTAACCTCCGTTAATTAAAAATAAAATTTTTTAATTTGACCCCCAAACTTTCAAAACTTCATTTTTTACCATCTTCCCCAATCTGCTTTCCTTGCGCCTGAATCACAATACTTACTGCAGCAAGCATTCTTTCATTTTCCATGTAAGGTGACTCAGATCCATCTTTGTCTCTTGCCTTCCATAATCATATCAAAAGCCATTTCAGATGTTATATAAACTAAAGGCATTTAAATTACAAAAGAGAGTGTGATGACACTTCCAAATAACATTAGTGCATTGGCATTCACTTCTAAGCAAGGTCTTCATGTTCTAATTTATAGTTTAACAACGGAATGAGATAAATGCTGAAAAACAGAAGGCAAAACTCCTTCGGATTTTCATGCATTTCAACTTAAACTACTCACCTCTAGATGCCCTCCTGGAGATGCACGACGTTCAGTACCTGATCTTGCACATTCGACGGACTGTAACATTTCTGTTTCCTCTTTGACCTTCAATGTGACAGAAAAATGTAAATTACTTGGAAAACATAAATACACTACTAAATAGAAAGCATGATGTAGCTCACCAATGGAAATCTTGATTGATCAGCAGTTTGCATGCTACTTGCT
Organism: Hibiscus tridactylites; assembly: GCA_958450335.1. Classification (NCBI taxonomy): domain Eukaryota; kingdom Viridiplantae; phylum Streptophyta; class Magnoliopsida; order Malvales; family Malvaceae; genus Hibiscus; species Hibiscus tridactylites. The sequence goes on from OY288275.1 coordinate 53,755,010, forward strand.
TCCTTGTCTAGAACCTGTGCCAAAGCAGTTTTACACAGTTCATACAAACTGATTGATTCCTTATAGGACATTTGCAATGTTTCAGTTTTAAGCAGTTTTACACATTCGACTGACCCTTAACATTTATGTTTCCTCTTCGACCTTCAATATGACCGAAAAATGTAAATTACTTGGAAAACATAAATACACTAGTAAATAGCGAGCATGATGTAGCTCACCAATGGCAATCTTGATTGGTCAGCAGTTTGCGTGCTACTTGTTTCCTCGTCTACAACCTGTGTTAAAGCAGTTTTACACAGTTAATATAAATTGATTGGATAGTTATAGGATGTTTGTGGAAAAGTAAAGAACTGAACCCATGAAAAAACATATAGTGAATATTTTACCAATTGCTGCTTCAATTCATCTATGTTTCTCGTAAGCTTCAAAATATATAGTTTCAAAGACTGCAAAAATCAATATAGACAAAGAATGAGAAACCTAAAACTTTGGGAAGGGCATACAATATGAGAAGGTACTTTTTTCCCCTCAAGCTTTAGGTCCTTTTTTCTCTTAGAGCCTGCAAACCATGCAAAGGTGTAGGAAGCAAATAAAACAAGGTAACTCAATTGTACCTTACGACGCTGTTCCTCAAGAGAGCGTTTCATTCACACATAGAAGCAAGTACGGTAACTTATTGTACTCGGAAACTTTTAGGGAAGGAAGTAATGTGATTCAGGCGCAAGAAAAGCATATTGGGGAAGATGGTAAAAAATGAAGTTTTGAAAGTTTGGGGGTCAAATTAGAAATTTTTATTTTTAATTAACGGAGGTTAACGGTCCAGTGACCAAAACAGAAACGGTATCGAACGTAAGTGGCCAAAATAATCTTTTTTGAATTCGGGTGACCATAATAAAACAAACCCAAAACAAAAGTGACCATCAGTGAAGATTACCCTTATCGAAATTAAAAGCAAGATCTTCAACATTAGTACTTACCAGAAGTTCTGAGAGTTTCTTGACTTAGAACGCACCGGCCGTCTCATGTATCCAAATTAGTCGATCAACAACTTCATTCTTCACTTTGTAGATTTGGAGCGAATCTTTGATTCTGTTAATAGTTTCCAATTCTCGATCAAGCAAGGGTCTTGTGAAAAAATCGGCCCAGTCTTGAGATTGCCACTCACCATTACCTAGAATTTCAAAAACCGTGGCTCTTTTTCTGGCCACCAAACGATAGAGGCGGCAGTAAATAATTCTCAAGAGCTTAAGCTCACACCAAGTATCTTCCCAAAAGAGGATTGTTTTACCGTCACCCAGCTGCCATCTAAAAGATTCAGTGTTCATCCATGTACCAACATCCTCACGTGACAGGTTTTTTATAATACCTTTCCATATACTAGATACTTCTTTTTTGTTTCCAATTTGCGGTTTCAAGGATGGTAAGAAGGGTCCATATTTATGAAGAATGACTTTACACCAAAGCGCCTCCTTTTCAGTAGCGAAACGCCATCCTCATTTTGCAAGAAGAGCTTTATTTTTAGCATCAAGATTTATGACTCCAGCACCTCCTTTATTTTTAGGAAGACAAAGCCTACCCCAACCTACTCGGGCCAATTTTGGAGAACCTCCACTAGATTTTCCCCATAAGAATTCTCTCCTGAGACGATCAATTTTCTTCAAGACTGATCTAGGAATCACGAAGATGAACATGAAGTAGAGCGGAAGAGCTGAAAGGACAGAATTAATAAGTACAACTCTGCCCGCAAAGGAGAGAGATCTTCCTTTCCAACCGGCTAATTTGCGTTGACAACGCTCTACAATAGGGTCCCATGTTGCTATTTGCCTAGGGTCCGGGACCAAGGGGATCCTAAGATAGGTGAAAGGGAGATCTTCCTTTATGTGCTTTTTTTTATTTATTTTTCTTTCAACAATAGTTGCTTGCTTTTTATTTCATTTATTTTCTTCGCACATTTTGTTGCATTTTCTTCTACTTCCGTGACACGTTTTCTCTGCTTTTATGCACGTCTCTGCCTTATGACACACTTCTATGATTATTTTTACAAGTTTTTGGTGTTCATACGGTGACTCCTTATCGGCAGTCACGTAGAGTTTGATCCCCTTTTGGGTTGTTTGTCGATGTAATATATAACGAATCGTTATTTTTGAGAATATGTGTAAAATGTGGTTGTCGATTTTGGAGATTTCATCTAGTTCGTGTTTTGATAACTCCCCAGGCACTCTTTATACAATAGACCGTAGAGATTTTTTTTGGTACAAAGAGGAAGTGTCTGATCTAACTGGTGCGGCGCTTATCTTTTCTTTATAGATTTACCATTTTTTTGATTTTTGGATATCCTAACACTTCTATAAGGATATGTTTTGATTTTATTTTGTTTATCAATAAAGCTGTCTGGTTAATGTGTAAAAAAATTGCTTCCTCTACGTATAACTCACTGCACATAATTCAAGGTATAATGTGAAAAAATACTCATAATGTTTGACCGAATTATCACTTTGGTCCTAATTCTTTTTTAAGTAATTTAACCATGAACGCTTATTTTTGTTGTTGTCAAAATAGCCCATTTGTGGATGAAAACTATTAAGTAATTTAACCATGAACGCTTATTTTTGTTGTTGTCAAAATAGCCCATTTTTGGATATCCTAATTCTTTTTTAAGTAATTTAACCATGAACGCTTATTTTTTAAGTAATTTAACCATGAACGCTTATTCTTTTTTAAGTAAAGAAAATCCACAAACCACACACAATATCTCAACAATTGTTCATGCACCAACACTTAACAAATCAAGACATAGTTAGTAAACTTACACTTGGGTTTAGGTTAGCCCTCTAGGCTCCACCCAAACCCCCAAGAATCCATTTTTGAAATCAAATCAAGTTCAAACATTTACACTCACCGATGAAGCCCAATCGGAAGCCGAAACACCAACTCAAGTCTCCAAATTCTCTAGAATAGTGCCTGAAGCTTCTATGATGATTTCCCTTGATTCTAGTCAATCAAAAACAATGTATTACTCAACCAAATCATCACCAAACACTGTCACAACCACAAGCTACTACCACCATCCAAAATCTTACAATTTCAAACCAAAGCCAATACCCAAAGTTCCTATTTTCGTACTCCCCAACAACCCAGCAGAAAACCTTTGATTTCAACACCCAAAACACCTTCAAACCAACCTTCTAGTATCACTATAACACCAGCCCAACTCTCTTTCACAAAACCACACCAAAAACACTAAGTTTTGACCCTTTAAAAATACCCATGAATACCCATTTCGAGATTATTAATAAAAACCAACCAAATTGAGATATATTACATCTAAGGGAAATACTAAAACATAAATTAGTTTTACAAATCAAGACTCCATCAAAAACCCATTAAATTTTCCTACTTTTACTTTAAAACTTGAAAACTTCAAAAACTTTAAAAGAGATTTCTATGAAAAACTAAAGCTATAGACATGTTGGAAATGATGATGAGAAATCAAAAATATATTTACCTTGTAGAAAGCACTTGAATTGGTGGAGAGATTTGATGGAATAATGATTGGGGTTTTAAGGAGGTTTTAACGTTAAAATGAAATAGCTAAGGAAGAAGATGAAGATTTTTGGTAAAAGGCTCTTTTTCTCATCTTTTTTCCCTTCTTTTGAAAAAATTACAAGTTTGCCATTAATGAAAACCAAACCTTTTTAATTTAAACCAAAGCTTAATTAAATTTTAAAATGAGCCCACGACTCGAACCCGATTTACCCGAGTAACATCCGACCCCTAAACTCGGGGTGTTACAATAACCATCATCTTACCCTTTTTTTTTTTTAAATTTCAAACCCAACCTGTCACTGTCCCAATCCCAATAAAAAAACTACCATGGCCCCACATGTGATAACTTATCACATTTGACTTTCTTTTATTATTTCCCTTAGGTGATCCAATTATCACCAAACCTAAAAAGAAAACAAGATCTTTTTCTACACCTTTTCTTTCCCTTTCAGTTGCATACCCCACACCACCTTCATCCTCTTCGACTCCTCTTTTCTCCGTCTTCATCAAAACCTGTCACCATGGTTCGAACAAGAGACCAAGCCTGTCGTCTCCCTCAAACGCCGTCACCACTATTCCTCGGAGGCCGTCGGCGAATTGCGTGGCCGCAACTAACTCAGGGAGTTTTCTATTTCCTCTCTTTTACTTTCTATTGCATAATGGGACATCATGCTTTAAGTGAGGGGGAGTGAGAATTCTTGTTAAATTCTTTTTCTTGCTTATCCGTTTAATTTCCCTGTGTTTTATTAATTTTTACTTCATTTAAGTTTCTTGTTGTCATCCTTTATTTCGCCTTGTCCCTTTTTTTTAGGGTATGACATTGATATCTTTTTTGTTTTGAACTTTATGATGCATGATAGACAATGACTTAACTAGTGATTTTCATAAATTTTCTTATGACATTCTTGATTTTTTAGTTGACATCATGCTTATCTTAGTGCAATTAACCTTTCATGTGAGCTTTGAGCCTAATGAGCATTTATTTTTATTTTCGCTTTTTGTTTCATTGAGTGTGCCAAGTTAATTTTTTACACTCTAGAACTTGTGGCATAATGCTTGTCGAGACTACATTCTTTGAATATAATGCTTTAGTGTGATAGAGACACTAGGTTTTAACCCCTTTTCTCTTCCAAAAAAATGACCTACCCTTTTGATTATATATCCCTAAGATAGCCAATTTTGAGCCTTGACCTTTTCTTTTATTTACCATATTTTTAACCCGAACCGATTTTTTTTTGTTCTTCACTCTTTTTGTCACCTTTTTTGGGACAAAGTTAAGGTTATTTCAAAGCGGAAAAATTTGAAAAAAGAGAGAAAAAACTGCTGAAAAAAACAGATTCGAATCAACACAGTGTAGTAAAATTCTAACACTGCAGAAAAATCAGTGCAGAAAAATGATTCGAACATCAACAATGAAAAATCGAAAAAAATAGTGCAATGCTGAAAAAATACTGCAGTTCAGTTTGGTTCAAACAGTGTAAAAAAAATCTAGTGCAGATTCGAACTGTTCGAACAATAAAAAACAGTCTAGTTCGTGTATAAAAAAGGATTCTAAAAGAAATGATGAATGAACGTTGATTATTGTTAGCTTCAAAAAATTCTTTGGAATACTTTTTCTTTGTCTTGAAGTTTAACCTTATTCTTTAGCCTTTTATCCTACTTGAACCTTACCCCTCATTACAACCCTTTTAAAAGACCTCTTGATTTTTGCATCATATTTATTCTTAGTAGTGGAGATAAGATTTAGTTACAAGCCTATGGTAATGCTTTGATTAATTGTAGCTTGAGTGATCATTTTCCCTAAACACTTTGAGCGAGATGAGTGAATGCTTGTGAGGGTACTAGGGTTTGCACCATTGATATTAACAAGTTATTGGAATGTCTACATTTTGATAAAATTATTTCTAGTCTTGCTATTCTCCGATTGCTTCTTAGGTTTCATACTTTTTTAGATACTAATTCACACCGAAAACTTAGAGACTTCATGAAATTAAGGATGAGGACTTGAGCTTTAATTGGTTAAATTCAGACATGCTTGAGGACAAAGCATTGGATAAGTGAGGGGGAATTTGATAAGTAGCTAATATGGTCACTATTTTAGCCTTAATTATGCCTCAATTGGTTGAATATGATGTCGATTCAGGACTTATTGTGCGTTTTTCGTGCAGGCCCTTGAATATGAAGATTACATTGAAAAGAGGTTGGATTCTACAATTTTTCTGGATTCATGGCTGGATTAGTGGGCATGAACTGGGCATTAAAGTGCTGATTGGGCGACACGTCAGCAGTTTCTAGAAGATGACGTCAGTAACGCTTGATAGCTTATCGGCCAAGATTTGGATTAAACCTTGGGGATTATCTTTTGTTTTTAAATTTAAACACTTTAGTATTTATTTATGATCTCTTAGGAATTATCTTTTGTATTTTAAATATTTTAGGAATTATCTCTGATCTATTTAGAGTAATTTTAGGGTTTTTTAGATACTATAAATACCCCATTTGGGGTGAAACTCAAAGCATCTCTTGTTCTTGGTTTTAATTTTACTTTGGGTTTATAAAACTTCTCTTCTTTTCAGTTCTTTATTTTCTTTAAGTTCTTACTTTATTTTTCGAAAATTATGCTAAGTATGATTTCTTCCATAATCATGCTTAGTTAAATTTTCCGTAGCCAAAGGCTTAAGCGATGGCTTGATTCCAACGTGAGGAACGAAAAGCACTTAAATGATTTCAAGTTTTCTCTCTCTCAGTTTTCTAAGCTTCATTTCAAAAATCAAAATGATTTCAAAACCAAAGATTGATGTTGGTCAGGATGTTGTTTTGGATTAATGTGTGGGAGGAAAGATCGGCTATTGAAGCACATTCTACTTCCTGGGAACACACTTAGCAAAATTGTTTGCTAAGTGGAAATTGAGATCAGAATTAGTTATAATTGAAACAACATACTTCGAGTCGGCTTTTACTAAAACATTTTGGTCTACACCATTGTTGTTGATTAGATCAATTTCCATAATCGATATCAAAGATGACACTTGGGTATTCAATATTCAAGGATTGATCCTTGAAAACATGTAACCAACGTAAATCTCGAAGTGAAAAAAAATCTTTTTTTCCAATGATTCGAGGAAACTGAGTCAATGTGAGAGCCTAAGGATAATCTTTATCATATTAAATTCACTCTTTTTAAATATTTTCTACAATCTCTTGTTTTACATAATTCCACAAACCACCCATTTTACTTAAATATCCTTCACTGTCTTCTTGGCTCGCCGATTGAACAACACAAATCAGGAAGTTTTCTTAGTCCCTGTGGGATCGACCCTTACTTCACTTTTACTACGCTTAACTTCCTTTATTTATTATTTGAGAATAAGGAATTATTTTGATGCGAAAACGACGCGTGTCACCCCCCTTAGTTCTTCTTTCAGATTATCAATCTCTCTTAGGCGACTCAGTATTTGGAGTTTCTCGTATTTTATTAGGATATTTTATTATTCAGTATGAATTCTTTTTAATTACTTTGAACTATTATTTTAACATTAATTTGGAATATATTTTAATTTCGGACATTGGGATTTATGTTTTGGGATTATGTTTCAGCATGCATTTTCGGATTTAATTCAGATATTTTTATTAATTATTCAAAATATGTTTTAATGTTTGAGTTCCATAATTAATTGAGATATTCTATGATATTTATCATTATTTAGTAATAATTTTATTTTATAAACAAGTAAAACTAAAATGTATTACTTGAGGGGAAAGTTTTCAAACGCAACTTTCTAGATTCAACTCATTCCTTTTGGGCCGGGTTTAGGGGGTTACAAGTGGGGCCACTTCAAGGAGACTATTGGGGCATAGTTCTCTCAAACTCTCGCAGAACCAAGGAGATGTTCACGTCCATATAAACATAACTCTCAGAACTAAAAACTTCGTCCGGGAGGTAGTTGTGTGAGGTATATCATCGTTTACACAAACGGTAGACAATTGAAGGACATCATGTCTATTGATCAGCCAGTAAAGTAAATATACTTTCACAAGGGAAGGTTCAAGGGTGGACACCTACTTATCCTATGCAGCTATCGATCATAGAATCTATCACCACATCGAGTCAAAATGTTTTTGATTAAATTAATTTCATTCATGTAGGTGATTGTTGGAAAATTTGGATAATTTTGGTGCTTTGAATGAGAAATTGATTCAAATATTGTTGAGAAAAACGTGGAACCATTTGTTGGTTCGTAAATGTGCAGACGTGCACGACATGGGTAACACGAATGTCTAAACCGGTTTGGTCCTTCGTGGGCCTGCAAATATTTGACCCAAATTTGAAATATATTTTTTTTCTCAAATGAGAGAATATATTTTCCAAATTTTATCTTGGAGTTAAAAGGGTAAATATTGAAAGTTACATTTAATTCAGATTGCAATTTTGGAAATTGCTCTATAGAAGAATCAATTGATTCTCAATATTAAATGCTCCACTAGGTCAAAATTCCACTTATACCCTCATGAAACTCCTATAAATAGAGAGCAAACCATCTAGGTTTGAACACAACTCAAAACCACAAATTTTTTTTATTGTTTTACTATGTGGATTTTACAAGTGGTTTTTGGTGATAGTAGAATGCGAGGTTACGGTTAGTTGATCACTGCAGACGTGCCATTGTTGTGCTTATTATGTTGTTGTATCTTAGGAGATAGACATCCGACGTTTCTCAAGCACCATAGGAGCGAGCGAATCTGTCTTAAGAAAACTACGTTCGTGCAAACCTCAACAAGTTTCCTTTCGATTTTCGTTTTAAATCGGTTTGATTTATATATTGTTGTATCATTCATAATTTCTTATTTTTATTGTTTATTTAAATAATAATATTTTATCTTATTATTTATTCTTAGATTAACGATTTTCTAACACTCAATTCCAAATATATTTATAAAAGACTCACAAGCCAATAATTGGAGAAGATATAAACAAATAAACTTTAGCAATATAGAAGGGTCATCTAACAAAAATGATCCGACAAAGGATCTAAATGTCACAAACTTATCTTCTTCAAACTATTTGTGCGGCGTTGCACTCTTGAACTATGCTAACAAGCCTTGATTCACACAAATTCAATGGATTGAAAACAAGAGGATTGTAATGCTTGAGAAGGCAAGAGAGAACTTGAAGAGAAAGGGACTTGTATTAAGCCTCTAAAAGAGAGCTTTAGAATTCTTAGAAATGCTTAGATTGCTTGATGGTTTACAAATGAGGGGGATGATCTTTTTTATAGGCCTCTCAAGTCTTTTAGGGATGATTCTAGAAGCTTCCTTGGTGCATGCTTGCCTAAAAAACACCAATAAAGTTGATTTAACCTCGATGAGTGTTGGATGAAAGTTGGTGGGTCGTGACATAAAGCTCTATATCAACCGGTTTGTAACTCTTCACTCAAATCAGAAGAGGTAAATTACCAATTACTAATTGTCAACCAAAAAAGCACTATGAATCACCATCTCATTTGTTTCACGTTAAAAATGTAATATAAAATAACTACTATTTGTATTATATTTTTCTTTAAAAATGCTCATTTATTAACTTAGCGAACCATCAATTTTTTTTAAATACGACCACTGAATTTTTATTATAACCATAGAAGATATCACAATTACAACGCATCTAGGAAAGCAAATAATAGACTAATCTACCCAAATTTCTTACAACCCAAAAACAAAGAAAAGTAAAAAAAATTCTATGGAGATAAGCATACCATCAAAATTCAGAAGCTTCCTGAATCTCCTTGTCCCTATCCAATCAGGACTCATAATTGATGAAAAAAGAGTAGTGAGTGATCCAAACTATCAGGTAGAATGTTATGCTACCCAGGGCTGATTACATCGGCAAAAAACCATAAATCGAGTGGAGATCTACCTTTGTGTGACCACCAACAAAATCATAATCAGGAACTAGCGCCGATTAAAAACTCTATGCGAGCAATGATCGACCGCTAGGGTAGCTAAGTCACGCCAAAAGGACAGATGAAACAAAACCACAAAAACAAAGAAAACATGTCACAAGGACAAAAGAAAACGCGTGTCACAAGGACAGAGAAAACGCGTGTTACAGTGACAGAGAAAACGCGTGCCATAAAGGTAGATATTTTTATTAGAAAATAAAAAAGAAAAAAAACACGACGATCGACAACCAATAATTAAGCGATTCTCCAACAACACTTGCTCAGCTTAGCATAAAGCTGATTCTCCAACAATACTTGCAACACAATTCTCAAATGCTTATCATGATCCTCCTCGATACGTGAGTACACAACAATATCATCGATAAACACTACCACAAACTGATCCAAAAACTCATGGAACACACGATTCATCATATCCATGAATGCAGCCGGTGCATTTGTCAACCCAAACGGCATCACTAAGAACTCATAATGGCCATACCTTATTCGAAAAGTTGTCTTAGGTACACCTACATCATTAACCTTCAGTTGATAATACCCAGATCTCAAATCAATCTTCGAGAACACTGAAGCACCTCGAAACTTATCAAACAAATCATCAATCTTTGGCAAAGGATATTTGTTCTTAATCTTCAACTTGTTTAGTTGGCGATAATCTATACACATACGCATTGTGCCATCCTTCTTCTTTACAAACAAGACCGGTGCACCCCAAGGTGAAACACTTGGCCTTATGAACCCTCGATCAAGCAACTCCTGTAGTTGCGTTTTCAACTCCTTCAATTCTTTAGGTGCAATCTGATAAGGAGCAATAGATATTGGAGTCATATTTTCATACAACTCAATTGCAAACTCAATTTCTCTGTTTGGTGGAAAACCAGGCAACTCTTTCAGAAAAACACCCGAAAACTCACATATCGTTCGTATGTCTTGTACTCGCACTTCCTTTGTACTAGGGTTCATCACATAAGCTAGGAAAGTTTCGCAACCCAACTCTATCATCTGACTCGCTTCAAGAGCCGAAATTGCATTGGACAAGAATTTCACATTCTTGCCTACGATTACTACTTCTTAATCATCAACAAGTTTCAAGGTAACTCTCTTAACATCAAAATCAACTACAGCTCTATGCTCAGACAACCAATCCATTCCAAGAATCACATCAAAACCATAGAAAGGAAATTTCATCAAATCAATTGAAAACACATGGCTTTGAACAGATAAAGGACATCTCCTATACAATTTTCTTGTAACAACAGTTTCACCAAAAGAGCTTGTTACTTGCATTCCTACATCTAGCATCTCAACAGGGATATCAAGCAAATGTGCATGCTCACTCAAGAAGTATGAATGCGTGGAACCAGAATCAATTAAAGCTAACAAAGACAAGGATTGCAAGGCGAAAGTACCTGTAATCACGTCGGTGTTGTTACGTCCTTCGCGATGTGCATACACTCTCGCAGGACCACCACCCTCTGGTTGAACAACAACAACATGAGCCACACCTCTCTACCCATCCTTCCTCTGTTGGAAGTTACCACGGCAGCGCCCAAGGGCTCTCTATGGTGCAACAACAGGTGCTCGCCCTTGACCACCTCCAGCTAGCAAAGGACACTCACGTCTCATATGATCAGCTGATCCACAGTTCCAACAAGAACTAGCCACAGCAACAGGAGCCTGTGCCTCACGAGCCACGCGAGGACAATCTCGCCTCAAATGCTCTCGTGATCGACATGACCAACAAGTATTCTGCTCAAACCTCACCCTGTTACCCTGAGCTGGCGCACCTCACCCAAAATTACCTCGCCTCGCCTCAGGCTGATATCTGCGATCACGGTTTCTCTTGTTCTATCCTCCACTAGGACCAGAATCTACAGCTCTCTTACTCGAGCTAGAAGCACCTACAAGAGAGGTCAAACCCAAACTTTGCTCTATATCCTTGGCTCGCGTCACCATCATATCGAAATCAGTATAATGAGATGCTAACATAAACGTCTTAACTTCCTGCACCAAGGTATAACGGAAGTGATCACATCGATGCCTTTCACTCGGCACCAATTCTGGAGCATACTGACTCAAACGTACGAACTGGACCCCGTACTCAGCTACTGCCATGTTCCCTTGCACCAAGTACATGAAGTCACGCTTCTTATCATCCAAGTATATAACTTCCAGATACTTCTTTTTAAAGGCAGCCTGGAAGAAATCCCAATCCAAATCATTAGGTTTCATGGCTACAGTCACAGTCATCCACCAAGCGTATGCATCACCATGCAATAAAGAAACAACACAACCTAAATTGCGTGTATCATTACATCCCATCTGATTCAAAATCTGGGTCGTACTAGCCATCCAAGCCTTGGATGCTTCAGGAGACAATCCATGATATTCAATGCCTCCCGAACTTCGCAAGCATTCCAATGGCAAACCCAATTCACCAACAGCAGGTGCTTGCACTTGCACTCCAGCAACAACAACCTGTAATGCTTCAGTCATCGCCTGTGCTAAAGGCGTCAAATCACCCAACACCGGACCAGCCTGTCCGTGTTGCACCTACTCCTTACCCCCAAGTGGTGGTGGCGGTGGAGGAGGTAAATTCGCACCAGGCAGAACCTTGTTCTCCTGATTTATTTTGCTCACCAACAGGAGCAACTAACCCTGAACGTAGCTCTCTCCTCGGTCTCATTGTGCTATTATCATTAACGCATGAATATAAAACAAAACAAGAAATCAAGTCAGCTTCTAGCAAGGATCCAAGACTTCGAATTTAATTTAAAACATTCCACTATAGTAATAAGGCAATTGACATCCCAATTTCCCCCAAACATATCATAAAGCATACAACATACATGTCATAACCATCGTGTATCACAATTAATAAGATTCAACCCACATTATCATCACATATAACAGCTCACACTCATATCACTATCATCATACATAGCATCACCATCACTTGATTAACATTAACATGCTTATAACATTCACCGTGCAAAACAAACATCATCAAGCTCATACAAGCAAATCACATTGACTTACCATCAATTTACCACCATCCCATTCTTTTGAAACCTGGCTCTGATACCACTAAATGTAACCCCCTCGACCCAGCCTAGCCGATAGACTGAACCAAACGGGTCACACGGGGAATATTGAAGTAAACCGAGAAGGTTTACCTCAATAAAAGACCATATTTTTCTTTTTATTTTTCTAGATGCACGTCACAGCCCTAAGTGTTAAACAGTTTTAGCGGAACGCACGTGACTCCAATCACACATCAATTGAACTCAAAACGGCTTTTAGGGACCAAAATGTAAACTTATAAAATTCCAAGAGTTTTTCTCAATTTCGGTTTACCAACCTTTAATTAGTCTCATTACATGCATCCCTGTCAAAACTCAGCTCAAAATAATCATTCAAACTCATTTAATTGCATCCACAACATTTAGGGACTAAAACGTAAAGATTCAGAACATTCAAAGATGCCATTTAACCAAATTAACTACCACCGTATCGATACCCTTAGAGAGGGTATCGATGCACCCTCGACAAATAGACTCTTAGACTCAACAATACAAGGCACGTACCGATACACCCAAGACTCGTATCGATACACCCAAAACTAGTAGCCAAAATACGTATCGATACGCCCCCGTTTATCGATACACCCCTCCAATACACTTGATAGTGTATCGATACCCTACAGCCCGCAATTACCCAAATTGCTGGTTTTACACACTTTAAACCATCCAAAGGCATTCCAACATGCTTTTAAACATACATACAACTCAAATACACTTCAACCTTCAAATATGCATGGCAACAACAACATCATATCATGGCAATCATCAACAATGAATTCTAGAGGCATACTTCCTATGAAAATCAAGCATCCAAAAGTCAAATCTCAAAACAAAACTTAATCCAACAATTATAGCCCATTTACAAACCAATATAGGCATACCAAACTTATACCAAAACAGAAAATACCAAAACAACCAACTCCAAGACATTGGACACCCCCATTGTCTTTATTACTATAGTACATAACCAAACATACATTCAAGTGAAGTCACTTGGGATTCCTTTGCGAGTTGCTACCTCCAAATACTTAGTTATCTGCATTGCCGAGCAAAAGAGAGCATAAGCATACAAGCTTAGTGAGGAATGCTCAAAAACCAAAAACACCATCAATGCTTAAAACCATTTTCACACTTTTGAAAACCATCATGCCCTCTGTGAAATTCATGCACTTTGTCATTAAAATCAGCATGTTATACACCATGCAACAAGTATCAAATACTTCAACAACAAAATCCATTGCTAACATATATATCAAGCCTTCCATGCATATCTACCAATATGCAAAGCTTTTAAAGTAAAACATGCACTTTTCATGCTACACATCCATAAACATTTCCATAGCAACTAATCAATTATATTGGCTCACAAGTGATCATTAACATTCTCATTTCTCAAAAAGCATATCGGATACACGAATTACCAAGTGTTGTCCCAAACACTTCATACCCTCTACCGACAACTTAAGGCTCACACACGGTAGCTACCCTCCACCGTTGTGACAGCCGTGGTGGAGTATTCGGTACAATCACAACCCCTCCACACCACTCATCGGTAGATGTATAGCCCACTAACAAGAGACGAGACACCATACAAGGTTCGCACACGGGAACTATCCTCCATCGTTGCAACACCTTAAACATTCCTCGATCGTTAGGGTAATTGAAAGGAGTTTTTCGTACAATCACAACCCCTCAACATCCAAGGTGACTTGTTTATAGTGCACTCAATCCTATAGCCGGCTAACTACATCCGATTTCATTTGCAAAACACTTTACACAACATCACTTACCAATATAATTCTCTTTTAATGCAAACCCTCACTATTTTCCAAAGAATTCACAATAAGCCATATTCCAAGCATTAAATCATGCTTCAAAAACCATGTATAAACACTTGCATACGAGGATCACTAACCTAGTGCATCCTTAAACCATATGGCATCAACAACAACATATCATATACTCAAATCATGCTTTTTAAAACAGTAGGTAAACACATTTAAAAACAAGTGCATCCATAAGCTCATAATAACACAATCCAAGGGAGAAAATTACTTTACTTACTTTCGAACTTAGTAAATCGTTTTAAGCTTACACCAAGTTCCCAAAACCACTTTTAAGATGTTTCAAAGCTGGAAATCCCATTTCCACACACCGACTTGCGAAACCTCAATTGTCGACGCAAAAATCAAGCGTCCAATGTCCCCAAAATTTCGTCGAAAGCTTATGAAGAATTCTCCTATTTTTATACCACATAAGAACATAAGATTAATGCATCTCAATGCATTAAAACCACCACCAAACTCTAAAATCCCGCAGCTCTGCCCAAATGCACCAAAATACCCATCCGAAACAACTGAAATCACCTTCGATTAACCACTGAACTCAACCCAGCCATCAAAAAACACTTCCATCACATTTTAACTATAAATCAACATCCAAAACATCCTAATATCAGCCTTATACCTCCAGCAACTCATATTTCACATTTCTAAGCCAAAAAAACCAAAACTAACAACCTAGACAATTAGAGATCTCAATGATTTCGGGATTTTTATGATCAAAGCTCATTATTAACATCATTTAACATCCAAATCAACCTTAAAATCGTTCTTAAATCAATCAAAATAGTGCCCAAACGAAAATCACATTTAATCTCATCTTTTAGCAAGATTTTGACATTTTCATCAGATCAACATTAAAACCTTAATTAAAAACATAAATTAAGAGTCAAATACTTTGGAATTTCATTAAAGAACCTTGATTAGAGAAGTAACACGAAATTACCTCCAATCCTTGCTTTTCTTTCATTTGGCAAGTTTTCAACTCAAGAAGCTTTAAGAAAACTTTGCAAATCTTTGAGTAGAATATTTGGGAAAGTGTTGTGAATCAAAAGAGAAAAAGGATGAAAAGAATTCTGAAAATAGAGAGAAAAGAGGGAATGTTTGGCTGAAGAGAAAAAGAGGAATAGAAAAGTTACGTCAAAAATATTTTAACAAAATAACTATCTCTTTTCTTTTAATTAAATCTCCCTCTTCCAATTTAATTAAAACATCAAAATCACATGCCAATTAAAGAAAAGGCTTAATTGCCATAAAGCTCCCTAAAGATTCTAAGAATTTGACTCTCCTTTGAAAATCATATTTTTTTACTCAATTTTAAAATTTTACATTTTGGTCACTGCACAAAATGTACACGTTCCATAATCCATTTTATAAAATTGATTTTTCCAAACCCATTTATATCATTTTAGATGATTTTTATAAATTTTTACCATATTTTTACCTTATCCCGAACCATGATTTCCCTGAACCATCCTTAAAGACTCGAATCTCCAACTCTAAGTTCGACTAATCCAAACTGATGCCTAAAACATCTAGGCCCAAAATCGGGGAGTTACATTGACGATAGCACAAAAATAATGTTATGTGTATTTGCTTAAAAGTAAAGATGAAGCTATAGAGAAAATTATTCTCTATGAGCATGATGTTGAAACACAAAATTAAAGAATTAAGATGGGGAGAAGCTCTATATGAGTAACGTTGGTACTATAATGTGCCTAACATGTGGAGGGAAGCTTTATATAAGCTAATTACCTTTTAAATAAGGTTCCCCACAATTAAAGAGATAAGACACCATATGAGTTATGGAAGGTAATTAAACCTTCCTACAACTACTTGAAAATGTGAGGGGTGTCTTTGCAAAGGTAATGATCTCATTATTGAAGCAAATAGAAATAGAAACGATGGATTGTATTGGCTATATGAAACATTGCAACGTATATCAACTTCTTGTGTGCAGATCAAAGAACCCTGAGATTCACAAGAATATGATAATGATATTAAAGAATGTCTCATTCTTTGAAAATATATTTCCTTGTATAACTAAGGAAGTTGATCCAAGTTCAACAAAATGAACTTTAGCGACTATTAGTGAAAATAGCCCAGATGTTCAACAAAAGGTTGAAACTACGATATTGTCACGATGACAAATAAGTGTGACAAATGTGTGCATGTCAAACCTACCGACATTAGGATATATGATCCTATGTTGATGATATACTCATTGTTATATGTAACAATGAAATGGTAAAACGTACCAAAGACATGTTAAATTCAAGATTTGACATAAAAAATATGAGACTAGATGATATGATTTTGGGCATCCAAATCAAATGGTCACTTGAAGGTCTCATATTGACTTAGTCACACTATGTGGAAAAATTCTTGAGAAATTTGGCAAGAATGTTTCTGGCATAGCTAGAACTCCAATAAATACATGCCAACATTTATCCAAGAACAAAGGTCAAAATGTTGACAAAGTGGAATATGCAAGGGTCATAGGCAGTCTAATGTACCTCATGAGCTGCATTAGACCAGATATTGCTTTTACTCTGAGTAATTTAAGTAGATATCTTAGATATACTCGAGATTATGGATTATATTATTCTAGAGATCATACTGTTTAGAAGGATACTCCGATGCTAGTTGGATATCTGATATTCAAGATATTTTAATGGCAAAACTGGATGGAATCCTCAAGACAAATGTTTATAATCATATCCATAATGGAATTTGAGTTTGTAGTTCTAGACATATCTAGAGGAGAAGTCGAATGAATTCGAAATGTCTTGGAGGATATTCCTGAATGGCCAAAGTCTGTGTCTACAATATTCATATATTGTGAAAACCAAACAAAACATTGGTAGAGCATAGAGCTTTATGTATAATGGTCAGTCGAGATAGATGTGTCATCAACATAATACCATTAGACAACTGATCTCAAATGGAGTTATCTCTATTTATTTTGTAAAATCAAAAGATAACGTTGCAGATCCGCCAACGAAAGAGTTAAATCGAGATCAAGTTGAGAAAACATCGAAAGGAATGAGACTAAAGCCCATAAAAAATTAAGGCGCTATGTGAAGGAAAACCTACCTAGTTGACTAGAGATCCCAAGATCTAGGTTCAAAGGGACAACCTAATTGCATAGACCTGTGCGGTCACTGTAGGGGTCTTATCCCCAAGTCCATTCCTATGATGTAAACAATGATCAAAGTGGTTTAGGCTAAGCAATGCTTTTAATGACCATTGTGTGCTTTGGTGATTCAAGCAACATAAGTCACCCATGTAAGAGTGAAGTGAGGCCGCTTTAAGGAGACTATTGGGGCATAGTTCTCTCAAACTCTTACAGAACTAGAGAGATGTTCACGACCATATGAACATAACCCTAAGAACTAAAAACCTCGTCTGAGAGGTAGTTGTGTGAGGTATATCATCGTTTACACAAACAATAGACAATTGAAGGACATCACGTCTATTGATCAGCCATTAAAGTAAATATAGTTTCACAAGGGAAGGTTCAAGGGTGGACACCTACTTATCCTATGCAGCTATCGATCGTAGAATCTATCACCACATCGAGTCAAAATGTTTTTGATTAAATTAATTTAATTCATGTGGGGAATTGCTGGAAAAATTGGATAATTTTGGTGCTTTGAATGAGAAATTGATTCAAATGTTGTTGAGAAAAACGTGGAACCATTTGTTGGTTCGTAAATGTTCAGACGTACACGACATGAGTAACACAAATGTCTAAACCGGTTTGGTTCTTCGTGGGCCTGCAAATATTTTGACCCAAATTTAAAATATTTTTTCCTCAAATAAGAGCATATATTTTCCAAATTTTATCTTGGAGTTAAAAGGGTAAATATTGAAAGTTACCTTTAATTCAGATTGTAATTTTGGAAATTGCTTTATAGAAGAATCATTTAATTCTCAATATTAAATGATCCATTAGGTCAAATTTCCACTTATACCCTCATGAAACTCTTATAAATAGGGAGTAAACCTTCTAGGTTTAAACACAACTCAAAACCACATAAATTTTTTATTATTTTACTCTGTGGATTTTACAAGTGGTTTTCGGTGATAGGAGAAGGCGAGGTTACGGTTCGTTGATCACTGCAAACGTGCTACTACTGTGCTCATTATGTTGTTGTATCTTGGGAGATAGACATCCGACGTTTCTCAAGCACCATAGGAGCGGGCGAATCTGTCTTAAGAAAACTGCGTTCGTGCAGGCCTTAATACGTTTCCTTTCAGTTTTCATTTCAAATCGGTTTGATTTACATATTGTTGTATCATTCATATTTTCTTATTTTTATTGTTTGTTTAAATAATAATATTTTATCTTATTATTTATTCTTAGATTAACGATTTTCTAACACTCAATTCCAAATATATTTATAAAAAGTCTCACAAGCCCATAATTGGAGAAGATATAAACAAATAAACTTTAGCAATATAGAAGGGTCATCTAACAAAAATGACCCGACAGAGGATCTAAATGTCACAGATTTATCTTCTTCAAGTTATTTGTGCAGCGTTGCACTCCCGAACTATGCTAACAAGCCTTGATTCATGCAAATGCAATGGCTTGAAAACAAGAGGATTGTAATGTTTGAGAAGGCAAGAGAGAACTTGAAGAGAAAAAGACTTGTATTAAGGCTTTAAGAGAGAGCTTTACAATGCTTAAAAATTCTTAGATTGCTTGATGGTTTACAAATGAGGGGATGGTCTTATTTATAGGCCTTCCAAGTCCTTTAGGGATGATTCTAGAAGCTTCCTTGGTGCATGCTTGCCTCAAAAACTCCCAATGAAGTTGATTTAACCTCGATGAGTGTTGGATGAAAGTTGGTGGGTCGTGACATAAAGCTCTATATCAATCTATTGGTAACTCTTCACTTAATTCAGAAGAGGTAAATTGTCAATTACTAATTGTCAACCAAAAAACCGCTATAAATCACCATCTCATTTGTTTCACGTCAAAAAATATAATATAAAATAACTACTATTTGTATTATATTTTTCTTTAATATTGCTCATTTATTAACTTAGCGAACCATCAATTTTTTTAAATATGACCACTGAATTTTTATTATAGCTATAGAAGATATCACAATTACAACGCATACAGGAAAGAAAATAATGGACTAATCTACCCAAATTTCTTACAACCCAAAAACAAAGAAAAGTGAAAAAAATTCTATGGAGATAAGCATACCATCAAAATTCAGAAGCTTCCTGAATCTCCTTGTCTCTATCCAATCAGGACTCATAACTGATGAAAAAGTAGTGGTGAGCGATCCAAACTATCATGCAGAATGTTTCGCTACCCAGGACTGATTACATCGGCAAACAACCATCAACCGAGTGGGGATCTACCTTTGCGTGACCACCAACAAAATCATAATCAGGAACTAGCGTCGATTCAAAAACTCTATGTGAGCAATGATCGACCGCTAGGGTATGCTGAATCATGCCGAAAGGACAAATGAAACAAAACCACGAAAATAAAGAAAACATGTCACAAGGACAGAAGAAAATGCGTGTCACAAGGACAAAGAAAACGTGTGCCATAAAGGTAGAGATTTTTATTAAAAAATTAAAAAAAAACAAGAAGAAAAACACCGATGATAGACAACCAATAATTAAGCGATTGTCGATCGCCGGTTAATGCAAAAAAAAAAAATTACAGGCGGCATAGGATTGTTAGAGAAAAAAATTAGGGTTGAGCGGCTAGGTTTTTATATGAATTTTACGAGTACGAACCATCAAAATTTTAGTGTATCATTTTTAATAAAAATGTATATAATCTTTTTTAGGGTAAAAAAAATATAATCTTAATTTGATGGGACATATGGAAGAAAAATTATGCACTTGGTTGTCGAATTTCAGGCTAAAAGTTTCGGTTTCCGTTCAATATTATTGTATCATTTTAACTTTACAGTCACTACTCGAAACTAAAATAATCACTTATCATGTTTAATTTTGTTAACTGTCACTATGAATTTTCAAATTTTAACATCATCTAAATGGAAAATAAATAATTGATATTAAGATATAAATACTATTTGTTATATTATAAATATATAATTACAATTAATGCAAAACAAATTTGATCTTAATTGTAAGGTAAAATATTGAACTTAACATGGCTAAAATCTAAAATAATCTGAATGTGCACAAATAGACTCAATTGCATCCTCTATGGACTATGTAATATGTATAGCTAACTGCACATTAATTCAAAGGTGTGAAGGGTGAAAATATGTAAATTCTACATTCCCGTATTGCATTTTGAGAATGAAAAATCATAGAACAAATGATAATTAATCATAAAGTATTTTCACAATATATCATCAAATTATGTACTAAATTTGGAAACTTAATAATTCATGATAGAAACAGGATTTTTTCCTTTTGCTTCTGAGATTTTATTTTTGAATATGTTGATGTGATACAAGGGTAGCATTTGTTCAATTTTCTTAGTCTTTTTTAATAAGGCACACATACCGTGCAGAATTGGTGCTCGAACCCTGGTTATTTGGATGAATTATAACCTTCTTTATTACTAGAATAACAAGGGATTAGCTGCTTCTGAGATTTTATGATTCTATGTATCTGAAAAAATCAATCAATAATGGAAATAAAACGCTCAAATGGAAATGAAAGTTAAATGTATCTTTTGAATTATATATATCCATATACTTTGTATTGGAAAGACAGAGATTAATTGCCTGTATTTTCTCTCAATATCTCACCATTAATAATTTCTTAAATGTGTGATTCTTACCCTATTTGTTTCATTCCAATTCACATGGCTATAAAACAAACTCATCCCCCATTGGACTTGTACAGTCAATTTAGTCTGGAACAATGGCAGCTGTTGTTTTTGGTATCCTTGCTCTCTCAACCCTCTGCCTTACTCATGCTCACAATGGTGGTTTCAGTGTCGAACTAATCCACCGTGACTCGGTTAAATCTCCCTTTTACAATCCTTCTGAAACCGCCTCTGATCGTATCACCAATGCACTGCGTCGTTCCTTCAACCGTCTTAACCACTTCAGGCCAAATTCTGTGTCAACAAAGGCGGCAGAAGCTGAACTTATTGTTGATGCGGGAGAATATCTGATGAATATATCACTCGGCACCCCAGGTTTCAACATTGTTGCGATAGCTGATACGGGAAGTGATCTTATCTGGACTCAATGCAAGCCTTGTTCTAAGTGTTTCAAGCAGGAGACTCCACTTTTCGACCCTAGTAAGTCATCCACTTACAGGAAGCTTTCTTGCAGTGCAAGTCAATGTGCCGATCTTCAAGGGAGCTCTTGTTCCGCTGGTAATACTTGCCGATATTCAGTCTCTTATGGTGATAGATCATTCTCAAATGGAGATCTTGCTGCTGATACACTCACCTTGGGTTCGACAACTGGTCGCCCCGTGGCTGTTCCTAAAACAGTCATTGGTTGTGGACATGAGAGTGGAGGGACATTCGGTGAGAAAACATCGGGTATTATCGGCCTGGGAGGCGGTGAAGCTTCACTTATTTCTCAATTGGGAACATCCATTGCAGGCAAATTCTCCTACTGCCTGCTGCCGATTTCCGAAACAGGGAATTCCAACAAAATGAACTTTGGTTCCAACGCTGTAGTTTCAGGGCGTGGAGTTGTTTCGACTCCATTGGTTAAGCAATCCCCCGACACTTTCTACTTCTTAACCCTTGAGGCCATCAGCGTTGGAAGAAAGAGGATCGAGTTCACAGGCTCTTCTCTGGGTTCAGATTCAGGCAACATAATCATTGATTCAGGCACTACTTTGACCTTACTCCCATCAGATTTCTACTCGGAACTCGAGTCGGCCATGGACGGACTCATCAATGCCACAAAGGTTGAAGGTCCTCAGGGTCTGAGTTTATGCTACGAAGCTCAAGACGACATCAAAATCCCTGATGTTACGGTGCATTTCACCGATGCGGATGTGACGCTGAAGCCATTGAACACCTTCGTGAGGGTTTCGGATACAACTATATGCTTCACTTTCAGTCCGAATGACGAATTCGCAATCTATGGGAACTTAGCACAGATGAATTTCTTGGTCGGATACGATACTGAGAAGAATACGGTCTCGTTTAAGCCCACTGATTGCACCAAGAGCTAGACTGCCTCTCATTATTTAGTATTTACAATGGTGTGATTATATGTTATTCTAAATATTGATGATTCCTATATATTATGTTATTTTTAGTAGTGCTGATTCCCATCTGTCTATTATCCTTTGTTATTAGCACATGTTTGTTCAAGTTTATATTTCTAATTTTATTCACTTAATTATAATGATATAATGATTTTTCTATCTTTGTTTTCATTTAATCAAACATATTTAAACATCTAAGGTGTTGACGATAATGGAGTATAAATTTTACATACTTCTCATGATTGAATACTAGGGCTGAGCATGGTTAACCACAAAACCGACAACCGATTCGAACCGAGGCGTTTGGGCGGTTTATGGTTCATAAGTTTGCAAACCGTGGTTAACCGAATTGAACCAAATTTGGCATTTTATTTAATTTATAATTATTTTTCTAATGTAAAAATATGTATTTTATACTTAAAATATTATAAATGCATTTTTAATTATTATTATTTACATAAAAAATTAAGTTTTTAATAAATATTTATGAAAAACACTTTAAAACTTTAACTCTTATTGTTTAAAAGTCATCAAATAAAGTTATTTTGTCAAAATAAAATACAAAATTTCAAAAATTAACGTTAAAATGGAAAAACCGAAAACCGAGGTTAACCGAACCGAAAACCGATGGTTACTAAAATAGCTTACCAAATTAAACCGAAACCGAACCGTATACACCCCTATTGAATACAACTTCAGGGAGAGGAAACAAGTATCAAAAATCAATTTCAATTAGCTTCAATCCAATTTTAATAATTTTGGGATATTTTTAAACGTTGTTTATTTTTTATTTACAAGTTTAAAAATAATTATTCAAATATAATCGAGTTACATTTTATTTTATTTTTCACTTTTATAGCTTTATGATATATTTATATTTAATTTAGGGAGAAAACTTGATCTAATAGACAAATATTTTAAAAATCCATGAACTGAATTTATTTTGACTATTGTAACTATTTAATTCTTATTCTTAAAACCAAAACTCTGCATATTAACTTGTTTTTTTTTTTCTTTCAAAACCCAATCCAAGTTTTAAAATATATCTCGAGATATTTAGGGTAATTATCCATGCACAAGTGCTCGTAGAAACTTTGTTTACACAAGCGCTTTAATTTTAGGGTTTAGGGATTTTATTTAGGGTTTAAAGTTTAGGGGTTTAAGTGTAATAGTTTTGAAGTTAGGGGTTGTTGATAAAATTTAAGGTTTATGGTTAAAATTTAGGGTTTATTGGATAAAACCTAAACCCCTAACCATATTACCCTAAAACCTAAACCTAAACCCTAAATTCTAACCATGACCCCCAAATTCTAAACCCCTATAATAAAACTCTAAAACTTAAAATTAAAGCGCTTGTGGAATGAGATAATTCATCTAAAATTAATACTTTAATATCTTATCAAAATAATTCATCTAAAATTTATAACACCACACCAACATACATACCCAAACACCAAAATATGCTCTTAAAAATGTAGAACGCATCTAGAAGTTTTAGTATGTGTTTGGTTAACTTTTTTTTTTTTGCTAAAGTATTTGTTTAGTTATTAATCCTTAGCAAGATTCACTCACACTTTATAAAAAAAAACTATTTAAGCTCAAATATATTAGGTAAAACAATATTACTATGATAATATCTGTACATTATTAACTATTAGTATTAATATTTGTTATCAAAATATTTTAAATACTAAAATTATATCAAGAATTTATTATAAACTTACCCAAATAATAAACAACAAGTTTGATATATGGTTAGTAAAAATATTATTTAAATTATATTCAAAATTAATTTTATAAATGACCCAAATATAATAATAATAATAATAATAATAATAATAATAATAATATATTTGAATGTTATATAAGACGTCAAATATTATTATTTTTAAGAAAAAAATAAATAATATATCACTCAAATGTATCGACTTATTTAGCTAAAATTGTTTAAAGTGAAAAAGAAATAAATAAAATCGAATTTTGCTCACTGGTTAAATAAAGAGAGAAGAATCAAGAGCTAATAATAATAATAATAACAAAAGAAAAATGGTTAGAGAAAACCTAAAGGAGTCTTTTGTAGCGCTGTCATTCGAACATTCTGATAATACCTGTCAAACTGGTGCTGGAGAGGTCTGCGTCGCCCACTCCGTTAGAGGGGCATAATTCTATCAAGAAGGTTCGTAATGAACACGAAGATGGTTCGCAGTCGTTGGACATGGAGTTTGTGCCTGAACGTGGCCGAAAATGTGGCTAGTAAGGATGGTGTTGAGGCTGCTAATAATAGTGGGGACACGTCGAATGGTAAAGGTAAAGAAACGTATGCGAGTAAGGTATCTAATTCAGGGGTGACAGATGCTGGTAAGAAATTTGGGGTCAGCTTCATTGATGAGGAAGTGGTAATTCTTGAAGACGATGTCATCATTCACCAATCGAAACTGATGAATCGATTCGTTTTTCAGATCATGTGCACGATCAAGTTGAAAATAATATGTACAACGCCATTATTGTCCGATTTCTTGGATGAATGATTGGTTACAACTCACTTTTCTCTCGGATTAAATTGGTAGACTTAGACAACAACTATTATATTATTCGATTCGCGAATGAGAGAGATTATACTAAGGTTCTGATAGAGGGTCCATGGACCATTTATGGTAGCCACTTAACCATTTAGCAGTGGAGTAGGTCATTTTTCACCTCCGAAAAACACCTGTCACATGTTATCGTTTGGGTTTACCTTCCCGGCCTTTCATTCCGCTTTTACTCCAAGGCTTTGTTCCGTGTGATTGCATCAGTTCTGGGTAGAGTGGTAAATGTTGACTACAACATAAAAGCTGGGGGCCAAGGGAAATTTGCGCGTCTGATGTTACTTGTCGATCTGAATAAACTTTTACGCTCTTGTATTCGCATTGATGTGACTATTCAGAAACTTGAATATGAAGGCTTACATCATGTAAGTTTTATATGTGGAATTTACGGGCACTAGAAAGAGAATTATTCTCACGCCCCTGCTAGTCTTGACTCTGATTCGGTTCCTAAAGAGGAGAATGGTACCGTTGCAACCCCCTTGACCCGACCTAGACGTTAGACCCGAACTAAGAAGACCACATTGAGTTTGCCAAAGTAAACCCGAACTGTCTTACTCGAATTATGGTCTATTTTTTTCTTTTAACTTGTCTAGATGCATTATTAAGACTTATGGTGTTCCTACAAGCAACGATCGATTTTCATTTGATTCGAATGTTAATAAGGCACTCAATTGCAAATACAAGCATTCTAGGGACCAAAATGTAAATTTGAATAATTACATGGGCTTATACAAGTTTCAGGTTGCCAATATTAGTTAATCATATTTCACGGCAGCATGTCAAATTTAAGCTCCAACGAAAAGCAAATAAGCATCAAATTTAGCAAAATACGATTTAAGGACTAAATCGTAACACTACCAAAATACAAGAACTAACACTTTTATAAAAGCATCATACAACAATTAGATACATTAAAAACATGCTTGTATAAACTCAAGTCAAGTGAACATCATTTACCTATTTAATTTATGCAACAACATATGCTGACCAAAATACAAAGAATCCAAACTCGATAAAATCTGTTAATTGAATTAACTACCAGCCATCACAATACACAAGTTGCACCCAATGCATTTTGAGAATTCGAATTTCAACATAACTTATCCAGTTATTTACTAACAACATTAATCATGCTTCTAATATTATACCACCATTAAACCCATAGGCTCAAATAATAACGTATCAATTATTCAACACATTTCATATTTAAACAAGTAATCTAGAGGCATGATTCCTAATAATATAAAGCATTATCTAAAAAACATCAAATGGTTAAGACCTCAACATAGGCAATAGATAACCCCATATGTTGGCATAAGAAATGTGATAAGTATTTTGGGTTATTTGCTATACCTGAAGATCAGAAGGTGGATATGGATACGATGTATCTCATGGGACATGCTGAAACTTGGTTTGACATTTATGTTTTACAGAAACAGAGTCACTTGGCATGAGTTCAAAGCTGATCTTTGCCACAGATTTTGTGATAAAGGGTACACTGGTGTGGTGGAAGAGTTTTCTAAACTGACTCAGAAATTTTCTGTGGAGGAGTACCAAATAGGTTTGAAGAGCTTCAGCCTTACATCCTTTAGCAGAACCCAGGGCTCAAGGAAGAATACATTGTCTCTAGCTTCATGAGTGGCCTCAAGGAATAAGTGAAGCACAGAGTGAGAGTGGACGAGCCTACTACTCTAGCTAATGCCTACAGATTGGCCAAATTGCATGAATTATCACTTGAGGTTGAATTTAAGAAGACCAAATATCTCCAGAAAGGGCTTTATTATCAGAATGTGACTACCACACCAAAAGTTACAAACATTGCAACATCCGCTAAGCAATTCTAAAACCATGCCCCTACTAAACAAACATTGGTAGAGTACAAATGAGCTAACAACTTATGCTTCAAATGTGGGGAAAGATTCAGTTCAGGGCATCAGTGCAAAGCAAGACAACTTAATTTAATGGAAGAAGAAGAACCAGAAATGAGAGATGAACAACAAGAAAGCCAAAAAAAGACATTCTAGATGAACCAAAGAGAAATGAACACTCAGAAGGGAATCTAGAGATATCTATAAATGCACTGACAAAGAATGTAGGGTACAACACATTGAGAATTCAAGGGGTAATTAAAGGAAAATCCTTGAATATCCTCATTGACAGTGGCAGTACACATAGCTTTGTTACTTCCAAATGGGCTAAGAAAGGTGTTGAGGTAGTTCAGACTCATCCATTAGCCATTACTGTAGCTAATAAAGAGAAGCTTTACAGTGCAGCCAAGAGTAATCAATTGGGGTGGCAGATGCAAGGATTTCAGTTTAATCATGATTTTAGAGTATTGCAAATGAGGGAAAGTGATATGGTTCTTGGAGTAGACTGGATGAAAAAGTTTAGCCCAATTGTTATAGACTTCAACAAAATGACTCTTTGTTTTGAGAAGGATGGTAAGCAAGTGGTGATTCAAGGAGGGCTTAAGAAACCTTGGATACAAGAAATTTCTGGAAACAAATTACAGAAACTAGCAGATAAGGACCCTGAACTAATAGGAGAGGTGTACCTTCTTAGTGCTGAAGCTACTGAGGAAACCATTCCTGAAGAACTGAAGCCTCTGCTGTCTGAGTTTAAGGATGTGTTTGAGGCACCTACCCATCTACCACTAGTGAGATTACAGGATCATTCTATCACCCTAAAACTAGGAGCACAACCTGTTAATTTGAGGCCATACAAGTTTACTCATAATCAGAAATCAGAAGTGGAAAAGTAGATACAAAAAATGATGTGCCGCTATTATACGGACTAGCAAGAGTCCATTTGCTTCCCACATGCTTGTTGGTTAAAAAGAAGGATGGCACATGGAGATTTTGTGTGGATTACAGACAACTCAATGCTATAATAGTGAAGAATAAATTCCCAATCCCCGTGGTAGAAGATCTCCTAGATGAACTCAATGGGGCATCCTACTTCTCTAAAATAGACATGAGGTCCGGATATTGGCAAATTAGGGTGAAACTAGAAGACATTCTCAAGACTGCATTTAGAACTTATCATGGGCATTTTGAATTCAAGGTAATGTCATTTGGTTTAACCAATGCCCCTGCAGCCTTTCAGTCTTTAATGAATGAGTTATTTGGTCCTTTTTTGAGAAAATTTGTACTAGTTTTTTTAATGACATATTGGTTTACATCCCACATTTAGATGCTCATGCAAGTCATTTGAGAACTGTATTTGAAGTCCTACGCAAACACCAACTATTTGCCAAACAGTCCAAGTATTTTTTTGGCCAGACTCAAGTGGAATACCTAGGCCATATCATTTCTTCAAAGGGAGTAGCTACCGACCCTTCCAAAGTAGTTGCTATGTCTGAATGGCCACTTCCTAGAAGCCTTAAATCACTCAGAGGATTCTTGGGTCTGACAGGGTACTACAGGAAGTTCATTAGGAGTTATGGGGAGATTAGCAAGCCTCTCACAGCTTGCTAAAAAAGAAGGATTTATCTGGACTGAAGAAGCTCGAGAAGATTTCAACAAGTTGAAACAGACCATGTGTACTGCACCGGTCTTAGCCCTTCGATTTCACAAAAACCTTCTATCTAGAGACTAATGCTAGCTCTCGTGGCATTGGAGCTGTTTTTTCACAAGATGGCATGCCTATTGCATACTTAAGAAAGGCTCTAGGTTCTAGACACTATGACCTTTCAATCTTTGAGAAAGAGTACCTTGCTATTTTGTTGGCCATTTCTTAATGGAGACACTATCTCGAGGGATGACCCTTTGTCATTAAAACATACCATGAACCTCTCAAACACCCTGTAGAGCAAAAACTCACAACTACAATTCAAAAAAAGGGTCTCACAAAGCTACTGGGCCTAGACTACAAGATCCCATACAAAAAGGGTAGGGCAAATTTAGTGGCTGATGCATTATCTAGACAAGCACTAGAGTCAAGGGAGCTATCAACTATGGGTACTACACTACTTACTCCAGCTTGGGTACATGACATTGAAAAGAGTTATGAGAATGATCCATTGGTTCAATGAGTTCTTCCTACTGTGACCATTAATTCTGCATCAGACACTGATTGGGCTTATCAAAATGGGATCCTAAAGTACAAAGGCAAGGTTTATGTGAGAGAACATACAAATCTCAGACAGCAATTTCTTAGCACCCTACATGATTCCCCTCATAGAGGTCATTCTGGAATACAAGCCACATTTAATCAAGAGCTGGACTACCTCTCATTAATTACTATGGTGTGATTATATGTTATTCTAAATATTGATGATTCCTATATATTATGTTATTTTTAGTATTGCTGATTCCTATCTGTCTATTATCCTTTGTTATTAGCACATGTTTGTTCAAGTTTATATTTCTAATTTTATTCACTTAGTTATAATGATATAATGATTTTTCTATCTTTTTAAGTCATTATTTTCATTTAATCAAACATATTTAAACATCTAAGGTGTTGACGATAATGGAGTATAAATTTTACATACTTGTCATTATTGAATACAACTTTAGGGCAGAGGAAACAAGTATCAAAAATCAATTAGCTTCAATCCAATTTTAATAATTAGGATATTTCTTTAAACTGTTATTTGGTTTTGGCTTATTATAGAAATAAGTGATGCCGATTGCGAGTTGACTAGACACCGATCTAATTTTTGGGACAAGTTTTCACGAGTCTAACTGAACCGAGGCCTCCAAACCCAATGAAACCCAATCAAACAAACCAACGATGAAAAAAAATTCAGAGAAGAGCCGACTACACCCCCACCATGCTGCGCAGACCCACCGCTAGGCTCAGCATCTAGAATGACATTAAAATTTCCTCCCAACACCCATAGAACGTCATCATTCGGAGCTGAAGCTGCAAGTTAACGCCATAAATGTTTTCTTTTAGGACCATGCAGACTAGCATAAATAGGCGTGAACTGAAACCAACAGCTACAGGTAAAGAATGTACCGTCCCATTTAGAAATTGATTAGACGTATGCAACACACCAACCATGAACGAATCATCCCACAAAATCTAGATGCCGCCACTGAAGCCATGAGTTTCTATTCAGAAAGAATTTGAATACCTCAGTTTAGAGATCGTCCGATCAGCAGTCGGACCACTCATACGAGTCTCAAACAAAGCAACAACATTCGAAAAGAAATTGAAATAATGTCAGGAAGATAAAACTACCAACACCCTGACAATTTAAAAACATAAACTTCATCATTATAAAAATAAAGGAAGAAAAACAAAGTTTACTGCATAGGCATCTATTAACAATCGTGAAAGCATAGAATCGTGGTGTTTGGATTTGGGGTTTTTGGTATTAGGCTTACGAGAGGAAAAGGGGATCGAGGAAGAAGAGAGAGAATATTAAACAGAAAAATAAAAGACGGTAAACTTTATTATTAAGTTTTTACATATATGACTTTACATATATATATAATAATAAAATATAAACTAATTACTTAAACCTAACAACTATAACTAACCCATATTCTTGCCAGCTAATCTTGAATATCAATAACTAACTATCAATACAAAGGATATCTCTAATAGCCCCCTCAAGGTGGAGCATACAAATTTTGTATGCCCAGCTTGCCAATTGACTGAAGAAAATCAGAAGTTGGAAGATCTTTTGTAAAACAGTCTGCCAACTACTGTTGAGAAAAAACAGAGAGAAGTTTGATGAAGCCTTTCTGAATTTTTTCTCGAATGAGGTGGCAATCGATTTCGATGTGCTTCGTGCGTTCATGTTGCACCGGATTCTCAGCAATCTTAATGGCAGATTGGTTATCACAATATAAATTGGCAGATGAAATATGAACCTGCAAGTCAGAAAACAAGTAATTAAACCACTGCAATTCACAAGTAACAACAGCTAATGCCCTATATTCAGCTTCACTAGAAGATCTAGACACATTTTGCTGTTTCTTTGATTTCCAAGAAATCAAAGCATTCCCTAAGAAGACACAAAAGCCAGTAATGGATCTTCTAGAATCACGGCAAGAAGCCCAATCAGAATCTAAAAAAGCACTAAGACTTAGATCATTTGAAGCAGGAAAGAAAAGACCCTGTCCTGGGCTACCTTTGAGATACCTAAGGACTCTATGAGCTGCTGTGAGATGAACAGTAGTAGGGCAAGCTAAAAATTGAGGTAACTGTTGTACATGATATGCAATGTCAGGCCTAGTGTTAGTTAAGTAAACTAACTTCCCAATTAATCTTCTATACTCAGTAATATCAGTAAGAGGACTGCCTTCTGATTTACTCAATTTAACAGTTTTAACAATAGGAGTAATAGCAGGCTTGGAACCCAAGAAACCTATTTCTTTGAGAAGGTCTAAGCTATACTTACGCTGACATAAATTTATACCTGTAGAAGACCTAGCAACTTCCAATCCAAGAAAAAATTTTAAATTGCCAAGATCTTTTATCTTAAAGGTATCATGCAAAATAGTTTTAATAGCAGATATTTTAGTTAATCTAGGACTTGAAATTATAATATCATCTACATACACTGCTAAAGCAATGAATGTAGAACCAGTGCCTTTAACAAAAAGAGATGTATCAGATGCAGCTTGTTTAAAATGAAGAGATAATAGGGTAGATGTTAACCTATCATTCCACTTTCTACTTGTCTGCTTCAATCCATATAGACTTTTCTTAAGTTTGCAAACAAAATTAGGATTAGGAGAATTAAAACCTGGGGGTAAATCCATGTAGACTTCTTTATGTAGAAAACCATGTAGGAATGCATTGTTTATATCAAGCTGTTGTAAATTCCAATTTTTAGCCGCTGAAATAACCATAAGAGCCCAAATAGTATTAATTTTTGCTACTGGACTAAATGTGTCTAAGAAATCAATACCAGACTGCTGGGTATAACCCTTTGCTACCAACCTAGCTTTATACCTCTCTAATGTGCCATATGGCTTTAATTTTGTTTTAAAAACCCATTTACAACCAATTGTACTCTTTCCACCAGGAAGGGGGACTAATTCCCAAGTTTCATATAGTTCTAAGGCTTTAATATCTTCTTCCATGGCTTTAGTCCAACAAGCATGCTTAATAGCTTGAATATAATTTTTAGGCTCAGACAATATGAAAGTATTATTTATATATGAATTATGAGCAGCAGAAACTTTATGATATGAAATGACTTGAGAAATAGAATGAGAGGTAGAT
The DNA here is from genome assembly GCA_958450335.1 of Hibiscus tridactylites. NCBI lineage: Eukaryota > Viridiplantae > Streptophyta > Magnoliopsida > Malvales > Malvaceae > Hibiscus > Hibiscus tridactylites. The sequence continues at coordinate 53,787,409 of OY288275.1, forward strand.
CTTACTTTAGGAAGATCAACACTGTAATCTTTGAACTTTTGTGACAGCTGTCGATTTCTAGATGGCCTGGAAAGAGGTAATGAAGGTTGAGGTACAACATCATCTATCCTTTGAACTGGTATAGGAATAGAATTATTGTTTTCTGGAGCTAAGGATGTTGATGTTTCAGGTAAAATTAAATCAGGTGATGTATTAACACTAGGTTTATTAAAAGAATCTTGAACTTCTTCAAGAAAAGTATCATTATCATAAACTAGAAGAATTACATCATTATTAACCTTTGAAGAATTAACAAAAGGAAAAACTGATTCAGAAAAAACAACATCCCTAGATATAAAAACAATTTTAGCTTCTAGATTATACATTTTAAAACCTTTTATGTTTCTTGGATGTCCAATAAAAACACATTTAATAGATCTAGGATGCATTTTAGTTTTAGGTTTTGGTAAAACTGAAGCATAAGCTAAACAACCAAAGACTTTCAGAATTGAAATGTCAGGTTTAGAATTATACAACATTTCATGAGGAGTTTTATTTTCTAAAATTGGAGTGGGTGTAAAATTAATTAAATGAACAGAATGCAGTAAGCAATCAATCCAAAAAATTAGAGGTAAACCAGCTTGAAATCTCAAAGCCCTTGCAACAGTTAAAATATGTTGGTGTTTTCTTTCCAGAGTACTATTCTGCTGAGGAGTATAAGTACATGATGTTTGATGTAATATACCCTTTTCTTTAAAAAACCGAACCATCTCAAATTCCTTCCAATTATCAGTTCTTAGACATTTAATCTTTTTAGAAAATTGAACCTCAACAAAAGTGTAGAATTGAATTATAAGAGTCCTAACTTCACTTTTATCTCTCATAGGGAAGACCCAAAGGTATCTACTTTTGTCATCTATCACAATCAAAAAATAGGAATGACCATATAAGCTTTTCACAGGAAAAGGACCCCAAATGCCCATGTGTACTAAATCAAAAACAGAATTAACACTAGTAGTACTAGTAGGAAAAGGAAGTCTTTTCTGTTTTGCCAAATGGCAAACTTCACAGTCATACAAAGCACCAGAAGGTATAGAATTATTCAATGCCACAAAGTATTTCATCCTTTGAGAAGAAGGATGCCCTAGTCTAGCATGCCAAAGATCTAGGGAAACAATACAAGTAACATAATTAAAAGATGAAGAACACACTGACAGATCAAGCTGATACAAGCCTTGAGATTGCTTAGCTATACCAATTGTCTTCCAACTCTTGACATCCTGTATGAAACAAGCATCAAAAGAAAAAAATTAAAGAATATAAGTTTTCTTTAACCAGCTGAGAAACAGAAATTAGATTAAATCCAAAATTGGGAATGTGAAAAACATTATACAAGGTTAAAGAATGATTCAATTCTACTGTTCCAACATGACAAACTTTTACAAGATCATTATTAGGGAGTCTAACATACTTATCAGATACTATCTGATACTATTTGAAAACACTAATATTATTAGCAATATGATATGTGGATCCAGAGTCCACAATCCAGGAGACAACAGAAGCATCATTATTAGAAATGGAAGAAAGTATAATACCTGATTCAAGAACATGTGCAGAATCAGAATGAAAAGTGGAAGATAAAGAATTCACTTGAGACTGATGTGTATGCTAGGAATCAACATTTGAATTCAAAGAACTAGAACTAGAAGCCCTTTCTTGAAGCAAAGTAACTAACCCCTCATATTGCTCTTTGGTAAAGGTCAAAAGCTGATTATCAGGATTTGGAAAAGACTCAGATTGAACTTGATTGACTTTACTAGACTGATTCCTAGTCTTATACCCAGGGGGAAACCCATGCTTACGATAACATTTGTCAATAGTATGACCAACTAGCCCACAGTGAGAACAGATAGGCTTTTTATTATTAAAATTGGATGGTGGTATCTTCCCATTATTATCAATTCTATAGGCAACACTTTTCCCAAAACCTTGACTATTAAAACGACCAGCCATTAGAATATTCGAATAAAAAACAGGAACAATAGATCCTAAGGTTCTTTCTTGCTGAATGATAAAGGCAAAAAATCTGATTTATAGTTGGCATAGGTTTCATCATCATGATTTGAGATTTCTGAACAGAGAAAGACTCATTCAATCCACGCAAGAATCTAAGGATAAAATCATGTTTCCTATATTTAATAGCATGACAATCACAAGGATTCAATGGCCGTAAATTGGAAATTTCATCCCACAGGACTTTTAACTGCGTATGATAAGTGGTAACAGACATGGTACCCTATTGAAGAGAATAAAACTCTTGCAGTAAGTCAGAGATTCGAACAACATCCCCTTGATTAAATCTGTCGAACAGATCGACCCGAAGCTTAGAGGCGTTGTCAATCCAGATTACACTCTGGGCAATCTCGGGGCTGAGAGCGCGTTGAAGCCAAGACAGAACAAGATTGTTACACTTGACCCACGCGCGATATGTAGCCTCATCTTTCTGTGGTTCTTTAATCAAGCCATCAACAAACGAGAGCTTGTTCTTCGAGATGAGAGACATCTTCATGGATCTAGCCCATCCATGATAATTGCTTTCGGTGAGCAGCGAAGAAGTCAACACCATCGCAGGATTCTCATTCGGATGAATGTAAAACTCACTAGACGGGTCGTCGGTGCTAACAGAACGACTCTCCGATGAAGGGGAAAACGAAGAGGAATCAACTGATACCATATTAACAACCGTGAAAGCATAGAATTGTGGTGTTTGGATTTGGGGATTTTGGTATTAGTGTTACGAGAGGAAAAGGGGATCGAGGAAGAAGAGAGAGAATATTGAACAGAAAAATAAAAGACGGTAAACTTTATTATTAAGTTTTTATATATATGACTTTACATATATATAATAATAAAATATAAACTAATTACTTAAACTTAACAACTATAACTAACCCATATTCTTGCCAGCTAATCTTGAATATCAATAACTAACTATCAATACAAAGGATATCTCTAATAGCCCCCTCAAGGTGGAGCATACAAATTTTGTATGCCGAGCTTGTCAATTGACTGAAGAAAATAAGAAGTTGGAAAAGCTTTTGTAAAAAAGTCTGCCAACTGTTGTTGAGAAGAAACAGGGAGAAGTTTGATGATGCCTTTCTGAATTTTTTCTCGAATGAGGTGGCAATCGATTTCGATGTGCCTCGTGCGTTCATGTTGCATCGGATTCTCAGCAATCTTAATGGCAGATTGGTTATCACAATATAATTTGGCAGATGAAATATGAACCTGCAAGTCAGAAAACAAGTAATTAAACAACTGCAATTCACAAGTAACAACAGCTAATGCCCTATATTCAGCTTCACTAGAAGATCTAGACACAATTTGCTATTTCTTTGATTTCCATGAAATCAAAGCATTCCCTAAGAAGACACAAAAGCCAGTAATGGATCTTCTAGAATCAGGGCAAGAAGCCCAATCAGAATCTGAAAAAGCACTAAGACTTAGATCATTTGAAGCAGGAAAGAAAAGACCCTGTCCTGGGCTACCTTTGAGATACCTAAGGACTCTATGAGCTGCTGTGAGATGAACAGTAGTAGGGCAAGCTAAAAATTGAGATAACTGTTGTACATGATATGCAATGTCAGGCCTAGTGTTAGTTAAGTAAACTAACTTCCCAATTAATCTTCTATACTCAGTAATATTAGTAAGAGGACTGCCTTCTAATTTACTCAATTTAATAGTTTTAACAATAGGAGTAATAGCAGGCTTGGAACCCAAGAAACCTATTTCTTTGAGAAGGTCTAAGGTATACTTACGCTGACATAAATTTATACCTGTAGAAGACCTAGCAACTTCCAATCCAAGAAAAAAATTTAAATTGCCAAGATCCTTTATCTTAAAGGTATCATGCAAAATAGTTTTAATAGCAGATATTTCAGTTAAGCTAGGACTTGCAATTATAGTATCATCTACATACACTGCTAAAGCAATGAATGTAGAACCAGTGCCTATAACAAAAAGAGATGTATCAGATGCAACTTGTTTAAAATGAAGAGATAATAGGGTAGATGTTAACCTATCATTCCACTTTCTACTTGCCTGCTTCAATCCATATAGACTTTTCTTAAGTTTGCAAACCAAATTAGGATTAGGAGAATTTAAACCTGGTGGTAAATCCGTGTAGACTTCTTCTTGTAGAAAACCATGTAGGAATGCATTGTTTATATCAAGCTGTTGTAAATTCCAATTTTTAGCTGCTGAAACAACCATAAGAGCCCTAATAGTATTAATTTTTGCTATTGGACTAAATGTGTCTAAGAAATCAATACCAGACTGCTGGGTATAACCCTTTGCTACCAACCTAGCTTTATACCTCTCTAATGTGCCATCTGACTTTAATTTTGTTTTAAAAACCCATTTACAACCAATTGTACTCTTTCCACCAGGAAGAGGGACTAATTTCAAGTTTCATTTAGTTTTAAGGCTTTAATCTCTTCTTCCATGGCTTTAGTCCAACAAGCATGCTTAATAGCTTGATTATAATTTTTAGGCTCAAACAATATGACATCATTATTTATATATGAATTATGAGCAAAAAAAACTTTATGATATGAAATGACTTGAGAAATAGAATGAGGGGTAGATCTTACTTTAGGAAGATCAACACTGTAATCTTTGAACTTTTGTGACAACTGTCGATTTCTAGATGGCCTGGAAGGAGGTACTGAAGGTTGAGGTACAACATCATCTATCCTTTTGTAACACCCCAATTTTTGGCTTAGAAGTTTTAGGTTGAACTGGACCGGTCGGATTTTCGGTTCGAATATAAAAGGTGGTTTTAAGTAAAGCCTAGTTCAGGATGCATTAAAAATATGGAAAAATATCTAAAAATCCTCTTTTATTATATATAAGAGAGTGGTGAAATCAATTTTACTAAATGAGGTTTCGAAATGTGACATTTCAAGTTAGTGACTAAAATGTAATTTTTGAAAAGTTGGTGACTGTTTTAAAAGGATTGAAACTTTGAATATTTAAGGAGCTAATTTACCCAAGAAGAGTTTTCTCCAGATTTTTCTTAATTTTAAAGATTTAATTAATGATTTTTAATAAAAGGAAAAAAGGGGAAATAGATATTTTTGACTTCATAACTAACTTTTGTCAAAACTTTCCCATTTCTTTTTCTCTCATTTTTGTCTCAGCCAAACATATTTCCCCAGCCATTTTTCCTATGATTTTTACATCTAAAGATGAGATTTTAATCTCTATTTGACCTCTATTTTTCCTCTGAGTTTAAGTCTAAACAACTTAGCTAAGCTCAAGAGTAAGTAAATGGAATTTCTCTCTTGGTTGTGTTATGAATTGGTTTTTAAAGCACTTGTGATTGTTGGATGCAATGCATGTGATTTGCATGTTTTAAATTTTGTTTTGAAAGCATATTTTAGCATGGTTTAATGCTGGTTTTGAAATCCATGTGTGAAGGATGCTCAAGGTAAGAGATCCTTGGTTTTGTACATTGGAATTGTGGAATTGATGCATAGTGTTGCATGTTGTTTAATGGCTTTGTGTAATGCTTCAAAAACAGTGGATTGATGATGGTAATTGGTGGTTTTGGCATTTTGGTTATGCTTGTAAAACAATGGATTAATGTGGTAAAATGGTTATATTGGATGGTGATGTAAGTGGTTCTTGGTTACTTTAATCGGATATAGTTAGCCGGCTATAGGATTGGGTGCACCGTGAATTGAGTTGCCTTGGATGTCGAGGGGGTTGTGATTGTACCGTAAACTCCATCCAAGAATCCTAGCGATTGAGGAAATTGGTGTCACCACGATGGAGGTTGGCTCTCGTGAGTGGGCTTGGTTTAGTGCCACTACGATGGAGGTTGGCTCTCGTGGGTGGGCTTGGTTTAGCGCCACCACGATGGAGGATGGCTCTCGTGGGTGAACCGTGTTAAAAGTCACCATGATGGAGGTTGGCTCTCATGGGTGGACTTTGTTAAGCGTCACAACGGTGGAGGGTTGCTCCCGTGTGTGAGCTTGGTTAAGGTGATTACAATGGTTGTGGTAGCTTCCATGTGTAAGCCTTGTGATGTGTCCCGGCTCTCGCTAGTGTAATATACAACTTCCGATGAGTGATGTTGAGGGGTTGTGATTGTACCGTTAAACTCCATCACGGGTGTTGAGGGGTTGTGATTGTACCGGTAAACTCCACTTTGTGTTGTTCGGAAGTGTGTATGAAGCGTGTGGGACAACGCTTGTAATCCGCGTATCCGATTGTGTATTGGGTCTTGTGTATGGTTAAGATCATAATGGTGGTTAAAAGTCCATGTGTGGATCTTGTGTATGGTTAAGATCACAATGGTGGTTAAAAGTCCATGTGTGGATCTTGTGTATGGTTAAGATCACAATGGTGGTTAAAAGTCCATGTGTGGGTCTTGTGTAATGAAGCATGTGATGCTTGAAATGATGTAAGGTTGCATGGAAAGTGTGTAATGTACAAAGAATGCATGTATTGCTTGTTAAGCATGAACAAGTGTTTATTTTCTATTGAGAATGATGCATATGTGCATGGAATCTCTTTAATGCATTGACGTCTTGTGAAGGCTTGTTTAAAAGGCATGTAATGCAAATGTTGAGTTTTTGGTTCATGTGTTGCATTTGTTTAATGCATATGATTAATTGAAGGAGTAAGTGGTTTTCAAGGGTTTCTTGCTTTGAAATGATTTTCAAGAATGAGAAAAGTATAATGTGAAGTGGAAGTGTTTTCCAAGGATTTTTGTATTTAACTTTGCATATGATTTTCATGCATGGAAAGGTTAAATTGATGGTTTTGCAAGGTTGTGCTTTGAAGTGAATTACTTAGCTTTTCTAAGCTAAGGGTTGGTTTTCATGTTTGAGCAATGCATGATTTAAAGCATGTTGTTAAAAAGGGTTTTCAAACATTGCTTTGGTTTATCGAATTGTGTTCACTTTTAAAAGAGGTTTATGACTCGCTGCATTGATGGTGTTTTGGTTTTGAGCATTCCTCACTAAGCATTATGTGCTTACGCTCCTTTTTGTCCATCAATGCAGACATTTGAAGTTGGGACAACGAGAAGCAAGGGATTCAAGGAGAGCTCCACTTGAGATGTATGTCTCGGTTAATAGCTATAGATAATAAAGGCAATGGGGGAAAAATCTCTTATGTTGATGTTTAATGAGATTGTGTATGTTGGACAAGTTTGGTTTATGATTTCGAACTATGTGGTTTAACGCTTGCAATGTTTGAATCTTCTTATGCTTAAGTCGTTATGTTATGCTTCTTGTCTTAAAAGCATGATTGAGTGTTGGATGTGTTGAATGAGTTGGTGCACCTAGGGGTGGTTTTGTATCTAGATTTTGATGCAAATTGGTAGGTATGATGCTTGGCATGTTGTTGATTTATTGTGCAGTGGTTTGGAGCATGTTTGATGGGGTTTAAAGGTGTTAAAACAGGCCTATCTGCTGTTTCTGGGCAGGGAGTTTCGAAACACTCTTGCCTGTTTCGAAACAGGCCCTTGTTTTGGCTTGGGTGTTCCTGAACGGCCTAGACCGTTTCTGAACACTTTGGCTACTGCCAAGGGGTGTTCCTGAACGGCCTAGACCCGTTTCGGAACACTTGACCGTTGGGCATAAAATTTGAATGGTTTTGAGGTTTGCAAGCTTTACGTTTTAGTCCTGATTCTTGTATGTGCAATTGCTTGAGTTTGAGATGTCCGTTTGAGATGAAATTTGGCAGAGAGGCATGAAACATGACTAATTTCATAATGGTAACTTAAAAATTGGTAAAGTCCTCTTAATTTTCAGAATTTACAAATTGGTCCCTAAATTCGTATTTTGTGCAATTGGGTCCCTTATCGTTTTCCGATTGCTGTGATTTTTGAGTATGTTTATCTCAAGAGTATCCCTAGGTTTAGTGTGCATCTAGACAAGTTTAAAAAGAAAAAAATGGGTCGTTAATCAAGGTTGACTTTCGGGTTGACTTTGGTTTTCCCCGTGTAATCTTCGTAGTTCGGGTCAATCGTCTAGGCCGGGATACAGGGGTTACATTTGGTGGTATCAGAGCTGAGTTGCGAATGCTTGGGGAAATGGTAAATTGTTGTAATAAGTGTTTAATGTTTATTCTGATGTGTGGTTGGAAGTCGGTTGAAATTTGTCTTTGAGCGAATTGTTGATGTTTTTAGCATGCTTTTTGATTGTGAATCTTCATTGAGCTATTGTGGAATTGTGTTGATGATATGCTGGTGATGTAAGCTGATTTTATGAATGGTGAAAGTGTATCGGGTATGATATGTTGATATTATGCTGTTGTGGGTGAATGTTGTTTGATGAGAGCATGATCGAAGTTAGTTGATTGATATGCTCGATATTGTGATATCCATGTTTTTATTGACTGTTATGTCATGTAAAAGGGGAGAATTCGGGATACCCATTGCCTTATTATTATAGCTATTGTGTTATTTTGGAGTTGGAGTTTTGAATCCTTGCTTAAAGCTGGTCTAATCGATTTGTTTGTTTTGTTATGATTGTTTGCTGTTAATAGCATGGTGAAATCGATGAGAGAATGGCAGTTGGGTGAGATGGTTGCTGCTTTAGAGCAGGTTGTTAAGGCGTGGAATTCACCTTTTAGTAGAGCTGTTTTGCCTCAGTCTTCAGTTCCTGGAGTTGAGGTAGTGAGGGAGGAAGAGGAAGTTGGTTCTGTGATGAAGAGTTCATCACCTATAGTTCAAGAGGTGTTGGGAACATCTCAGGCTGTGGTGAAAGTGAGGCTTGTAGACGTGTCGGTTGTGGGGCACGCGAGTTTGCCGAAACAACGTTTACATGATTTGGGAGCTGTGCAGTATCATGGTTCGACACCTGAGACGTTCGAGGCCTGGTTGGCCAGTGTAATTCGGATTTTGGATCAGGAAGGTTGTGACTATGCCTGTAAGCTGGGAAGTGTTGTCTCATTGATGTTGGAGGACGCTTGTGCCTGGTGGACATCTATGGCGGTGGCATCGCACATCCACGATATAGATTGGGACTTCTTTCTGTCTGCCTTTTATGAAAGGTACCTTGGAGAGAAATTCCCAAGGGTTAAGCAATGTGAGGGTGTGGTTTCAGTTTATGAAGGTGAGAAAAGTTTAAGAAAGAGAGTTGTGGGTATTGACCTCGGGAGCGGTCAGCGTAAGAGGCGACGTGATAGAAGGTTTTGCTTGAATCGAAGCTTGGATGGTAGTGCAGATTTGGGGCAAGTGCTACTTGATCAAGGAGGGATAGCTCGGTTGCCGATGTATGACCGATGTGGGAAGTGTCATGTTGGAGGTTGTTGGGGCGCAGGAGTTTGTTGGAACTGTGGTTCTAAGGAACATGTGAAGCAAAATTGTCCTCAAGTGGTGAGATCAGCTTTAGTGGTAGCAAAAGGGTCTCTGAAGGGTCGTGGGCGCGGCCGAGATAAAGTTCGAAGGTGGCAGGAAGGGCAGAAAGGTGTGAGGAGCTTGGGGAATGAAACATGTTGGAATTGTGGGTCTGTTGGACATTTTAAACGAAATTGTTTGAAGTTGGCTCGGGGTAGCCAGGGTTCTTTACCGCAGGGAGATGGTGATGACCTTAATGTGTTAGCTGGTGCTGCAGCGGTGCAGCTGGAGAATGATGGTTCTGCGAGGAAGAGAGCTTGTCTGTTGAAGCTTCGGGGCAGTGAGGTGTTTATAGGTAACCTTGTTAAGTAACCTTTACCTTAGTTATCTTAGCTTGGTTTCAGTTGGTATTTCCTTGCGTAGTGGGTATGGTCTCGTTGCTAGCATGTTTGGGGTAGTAGTTGGTGTTGTTTTGAAAACAACTTTAGTATGAAGAGGGAATTAGTGAGTATTTTGTGGATAATGGGTTATTAGAATGGTGGGGTTAGACAAGTTGGAAGTGAGATATGAGGTTGTTTTTAGGCGGATTCTGAGGATGTTATTGGTGGGTGTGAACCGACATACATGCACAGTTAAAATCATTTGTTATATGCTATATTATATATGTACTGGTCCATGCATACATGTGACATGACATTAGAGGTTTTGCATGCATGTACATCAGACATTGATAGGGCATATTAGTGACCATGCATACGAACGTTCACACTTGCTGATAGCTAATCGGGTCCGTTAGTGTTATGATAGGGTTAGTTTTGATGTTGGGTTTTAAAAGTTGTGTTGGTGCTAGGAGAATGTTAGAAGTAATGGAGGGTATTAAGCGAGTTGTCAGTAATAGTGAGTGCGATATAGAATGTTGTAGTAGAAGGGTTGTTTTTGTAGGTGATGGTTCGTAGCAACCTTCGAAGAGTTGAGAAGATGTTGTGTTGTGGGTTGTAGAAAAGGGTTAGCCTGGGAGAATAGAAGTTTCGTAACCTAAATATGTATGTATAGGTTGGGCGATGTTCTGTAAGGCAAGTGTTGTAGTCAAAACTTGTAGTGGAAAGGCAATGTAAGATCAAAGGCCATTATTGGTTGGACGGGTTCTTGTGAGAAGTGGTTGGCTGGTTGTGAATAAGTAAATTCCGTCTGAAGACAGCTGGTGGTGTATGGAACGGCTGGCAGAGTCAAGGTTGGGGTTTTGTGATGTGTTTTTCGGATGTTAGGTGAGTAGTCCTGGTGAATCGTTATGGTAATGGAAGCGGCGGATGTGAAGGAATGTCAGCAATACGTTGAGAAGTTTGGGTAAGCAGTGATGCTTAAGAATTTTGCTTGTTGTGGTAGTCTTTGAAAGAGGTTGAGTAGTTTTGCAAGGAGTTTTAGAAGCAGTGAAGGTTGTGGGTCACATGGTGGCTGAACGGGATTGGTTGGTGTCACTGTGTGAACATGTTTTGGGACTTATGAGTTAAGGTGGTGTATGCTGTAAAAGTTGGAGGTTCTTCAGGTTGTTGTTGGGGCTATGTGCAGTCCGGAAGTGTGAAAGGTTAAGATGTGGTTAACATCTTAGTGTACTGGAATTTGTGAACAGTATGTGGTGGTGTTGGGTTTGGTGGAGTTTTGTGTGGAGAGTGTTCAGTGGTGGTTAAGTCTCCTCTGTTGCTTTGTGGGTTGATTTGAGAAGTTTGGTTGTGCTCTTTTCGCCGGTTGAAATTTCGAGGACAAAATTTCCTAAGAGGGGGAGAGTTGTAACACCCCAATTTTTGGCTTAGAAGTTTTGGGTTGAACTGGACCGGTCGGATTTTCGGTTCGAATATAAAAGGTGGTTTTAAGGAAAGCCTAGTTCGGGATGCATTAAAAATATGGAAAAATATCTAAAAATCCTCTTTTATTATATATAAGAGAGTGGTGAAATCAATTTTACTAAATGAGGTTTCGAAATGTGACATTTCAAGTTAGTGACTAAAATGTAATTTTTGAAAAGTTGGTGACTGTTTTAAAAGGATTGAAACTTTGAATATTTAAGGAGCTAATTTACCCAAGAAGAGTTTTCTCCAGATTTTTCTTAATATTAAAGATTTAATTAATGATTTTTAATAAAAGGAAAAAGGGGAAATAAATATTTTTGACTTCATAACTAACTTTTGTCAAAACTTTCCCATTTCTTTTTCTCTCATTTTTGTCTCAGCCAAACACATTTCCCCAGCCATTTTTCCTCTGATTTTTACATCTAAAGATGAGATTTTAATCTCTATTTGATATCTAATCATTTCTACACCAAATTCTCATCATTTGCTTATTGAATTTTCAAGAATCTTGGCTTTAAACAAGGAGAAACTCACATTTAGAGGTATGAACGTCCTTCTCCTCTAAATACTCAGTTCTTTACTGAAATTCCCAAGTTCTTAATCCTTGAATTGAGTTTTATTAAAGGTTTTGATGTTGAGATCTTGATTTTGGCTTAAAATGCAAGATTTGGATTTAATTTTGAAGAAATTCGTAATAATTGATTGGGCTCTGTTTTGAGATGTCTTTTTGATGTAATTTGGAATTCTAAATGATGTATAATTGAGGTTTGATCAAAGCAATCCCGAATAGGTTGATTTTCCTAAGTTTTTACTTGTGAAAATGGTTGTTTTTGGGGTGATCTTGGTGTTTTGTTAATGCTGGAGGTATAAGGACGTGTTTGGGATCATTTTGGATGTTAATTGATGTTTAAAAATGGTTAAAAGTGATGGATCTTGGCTGGGTTAAGTCTTGGAAGTGTTTGGAGGTGATTTCGGTTGTGTTTGGTAGCCGAAATGTTGGATTTGCAAAGAGCAGTGAGTTTAGGTGTGTTGCTGGTGTTTTTAATGCATTATGATGCATTAATCCTCTGTTGTTATGTGCTTGAAACAGGGGAGAATGATCCGTGAGCAATAGAGGTGGCGTTGAAGGTTTCGGATGCTTGGAAGGCTTGTTGGCTAGCCTTGTTTTGTGTATCGGTGAGTGAAGTTGGGTTTTCAGCTTTAAAATCAAGGTTTGAAGGTTTTGGGAGCTTAGTTGAAGTCTAAACAACTTAGCTAAGCTCAAGAGGAAGTAAATGGAATTTCTCTCTTGGTTGTGTTATGAATTGGTTTTTAAAGCACTTGTGATTGTTGGATGCAATACATGTGATTTGCATGTTTTAAATTCTGTTTTGAAAGCATATTTTAGCATGGTTTAATGCTGGTTTTGAAATCCATGTGTGAAGGATGCTCAAGGTAAGAGATCCTTGGTTTTGTACATTGGAATTGTGGAATTGATGCATAGTGTTGCATGTTGTTTAATGGCTTTGTGTAATGCTTCAAAAACAGTGGATTGATGATGGTAATTGGTGGTTTTGGCATTTTGGTTATGCTTGTAAAACAATGGATTAATGTGGTAAAATGGTTATATTGGCAAGTGATGTAAGTGGTTCTTGGTTACATTAATCGGATATAGTTAGCCGGCTATAGGATTGGGTGCACCGTGAATTGAGTCGCCTTGGATGTCGAGGGGGTTGTGATTGTACCGTAAACTCCATCCAAGAATCCTAGCGATTGAGGAAATTGGTGTCACCACGATGGAGGTTGGCTCTCGTGAGTGGGCTTGGTTTAGTGCCACTACGATGGAGGTTGGCTCTCGTGGGTGGGCTTGGTTTAGCGCCACCACGATGGAGGATGGCTCTCGTGGGTGAACCGTGTTAAAAGTCACCATGATGGAGGTTGGCTCTCATGGGTGGACTTTGTTAAGCGTCACAACGGTGGAGGGTTGCTCCCGTGTGTGAGCTTGGTTAAGGTGATTACAATGGTTGTGGTAGCTTCCATGTGTAAGCCTTGTGATGTGTCCCGGCTCTCGCTAGTGTAATATACAACTTCCGATGAGTGATGTTGAGGGGTTGTGATTGTACCGTTAAACTCCATCACGGGTGTTGAGGGGTTGTGATTGTACCGGTAAACTCCACTTTGTGTTGTTCGGAAGTGTGTATGAAGCGTGTGGGACAACGCTTGTAATCCGCGTATCCGATTGTGTATTGGGTCTTGTGTATGGTTAAGATCACAATGGTGGTTAAAAGTCCATCTGTGGATCTTGTGTATGGTTAAGATCACAATGGTGGTTAAAAGTCCATGTGTGGATCTTGTGTATGGTTAAGATCACAATGGTGGTTAAAAGTCCATGTGTGGGTCTTGTGTAATGAAGCATGTGATGCTTGAAATAATGTAAGGTTGCATGGAAAGTGTGTAATGTACAAAGAATGCATGTATTGCTTGTTAAGCATGAACAAGTGTTTATTTTCTATTAAGAATGATGCATATGTGCATGGAATCTCTTTAATGCATTGACGTCTTGTGAAGGCTTGTTTAAAAGGCATGTAATGCAAATGTTGAGTTTGTGGTTCATGTGTTGCATTTGTTTAATGCATATGATTAATTGAAGGAGTAAGTGGTTTTCAAGGGTTTCTTGCTTTGAAATGATTTTCAAGAATGAGAAAAGTATAATGTGAAGTGGAAGTGTTTTCCAAGGATTTTTGTATTTAACTTTGCATATGATGTTCATGCATGAAAAGGTTAAATTGATGGTTTTGCAAGGTTGTGCTTTGAAGTTAATTACTTAGCTTTTCTAAGCTAAGGGTTGGTTTTCATGTTTGAGCAATGCATGATTTAAAGCATGTTGTTAAAAAGGGTTTTCAAACATTGCTTTGGTTTATCGAATTTTGTTCACTTTTAAAAGAGGTTTATGACTCGCTGCATTGATGGTGTTTTGGTTTTGAACATTCCTCACTAAGCATTATGTGCTTACACTCCTTTTTGTCCATCAATGCAGACATTTGAAGTTGGGACAGCGAGAAGCAAGGGATTCAAGGAGAGCTCCACTTGAGATGTATGTCTCGGTTAATAGCTATAAATAATAAAGGCAATGGGGGGAGAATCTCTTATGTTGATGTTTAATGAGATTGTGTATGTTGGACAAGTTTGGTTTATGATTTCGAACTATGTGGTTTAACGCTTGCAACGTTTGAATCTTCTTATGCTTAAGTCGTTATGTTATGCTTCTTGTCTTAAAAGCATGATTGAGTGTTTGATGTGTTGAATGAGTTGGTGCACCTAGGGGTGGTTTTGTATCTAGATTTTGATGCAAATTGGTAGGTATGATGCTTGGCATGTTGTTGATTTATTGTGGAGTGGTTTGGAGCATGTTTGATGGGGTTTAAAGGTGTTAAAACAGGCCTATCTGCTGTTTCTGGGCAGGGTGTTTCGAAACACCCTTGCCTGTTTCGAAACAGGCCCTTGTTTTGGCTTGGGTGTTCCTGAACGGCCTAGACCGTTTCTGAACACTTTGGCTACTGCCAAGGGGTGTTCCTGAACGGCCTAGACCCGTTTCGGAACACTTGACCGTTGGGCATAAAATTTGAATGGTTTTGAGGTTTGCAAGCTTTACGTTTTAGTCCTGATTCTTGTATGTGCAATTGCTTGAGTTTGAGATGTCCGTTTGAGATGAAATTTGGCAGAGAGGCATGAAACATGACTAATTTCATAATGGTAACTTAAAAATTGGTAAAGTCCTCTTAATTTTCAGAATTTACAAATTGGTCCCTAAATTCATATTTTGTGCAATTGGGTCCCTTATCGTTTTCCGATTGCTGTGAGTTTTGAGTATGTTTATCTCAAGAGTATGCCTAGGTTTAGTGTGCATCTAGACAATTTTAAAAAGAAAAAAAGGGTTGTTAATCAAGGTTGACTTTGGTTTTCCCCGTGTAATCTTCGTAGTTCGGGTCAACCGTCTAGGCCGGGATACGGGGGTTACACCTTTGAACTGGTATAGGAACAGAATTATTGTTTTCTGGAGCTAAGGATGTTGATGTTTCAGGTAAAATTAAATCAGGTGATGTATTAACACTAGGTTTATTAAAAGAATCTTGAACTTCTTCAAGAAAAGTATCATTATCATAAACTGGAAGAATTACATCATTATTAACCTTTGAAGAATTGACAAAAGGAAAAACTGATTCAGAAAAAACATCCCTAGATATAAAAACAATTTTAGCTTCTAGATTATACATTTTAAAACATTTTATGTTTCTTGGATGTCCAATAAAAACACATTTAATAGATCTAAGATGCATTTTAATTTTAGGTTTTTGTAAAACTGAAGCATAAGCTAAACAACCAAAGACTTTCAGATTTGAAATGTCAGGTTTAGAATTATACAACATTTCATGAGGAGTTCTATTTTCTAAAATTGGAGTGGGTGTAAAATTAATTAAATGAACAGAATGCAGTATGCAATCAATCCAAAAAATTAGAGGTAAACCAGCTTGAAATCTCAAAGCCCTTGCAACAGTTAAAATATGTTGGTGTTTTCTTTCCACAGTACTATTCTGTTGAGGAGTATAAGTACATGAAGTTTGATGTAATATACCATTTTCTTTAAAAAACCGAACCATCTCAAATTCCTTCCCATTATCATTTCTTAGACATTTAATCTTTTTAGAAAATTGAACCTCAACAAAAGTGTAGAATTGAATTATAAGAGTCCTAACTTCACTTTTATCTCTAATAGGGAAGACCCAAAGGTATCTACTTTTGTCACTATCACAATCAAAAAATAGAAATGACCATATAAGCTTTTCACAGGAAAAGGACCCCAAATGTCCATGTGTACTAAATCAAAAACAAAATTAACACTAGTAGTACTAGTAGGAAAAGGAAGTCTTTTCTGTTTTGCCAAATGGAAAACTTCACAGTCATACAAAGCACCAGAAGGTATAGAATTATTCAAAGCCACAAAGTATTTCATCCTCTGAGAAGAAGGATGCCCTAGTCCAGCATGCCAAAGATCTAGGGAAACAGTACAAGTAACAGAATCAAAAGATGATGAACACACTGACAGATCAAGCTGATACAAGCCTTGAGATTGCTTAGCTATACCAATTGTCTTTCAACTCTTGACATCCTGTATGAAACAAGCTTCAAAAGAAAAAAATTAAAGAATATAAATTTTCTTTAACCAGCTGAGAAACAAAAATTAGATTAAATCCAAAATTGGGAATCTGAAAAACATTATACAAGGTTAAAGAATGATTCAATTCTACTGTTCCAACATGACAAACTTTTACAATGTAACGCCCCGGTTTTGGGCTCAGAAGTTTTGGGCGTTGACCAGTTCGGTCAAGTGCTGATCGAATATATAAGAGTGAATTTAGGAAAGCCTAGTTCGGGTTGCATTAAAAATATGGAAAAATGTTCTAAAATCATCTTTTAATATAATTAAGTGAACTGTGAAATCAATTTTGGAAAATGAGGTTCGGAAGGTTGACATTTTGGCTAGTGACCAAAATGTAATTTTTGAAAGTTGCGGGACAGTTTTATAAAGGATTGAAACTTTGAATCTTTAAGGAGCTATTATTCCAAAAGAGTTTCTCCAGATTTTTCTAAGATATTTTAAGGCTTTATTCTGATTTTAAAGATTATGAAATGTGGAGGGAAATCATTTTTACCATTTCTTAACTAACTTTTCATTTTCTCTCAATTTTTCTTTTCTCTCATTTTCTCTCCACCCAAACACATTTCTCCAGATTTTCTTCTCTGATTTTGTTAATCTAAATCCCTCATTTCAACTCTCTTTTGATTCCTAATCATCTCTACAACAAAACCTCTCAATTTGCAAGTTGTTTCATTAAGCATTTTGGCTCTAAAAAGGAGAAATTCAAGTTTGGAGGTAAGAACATCCTTCTCCTCTAAACTATCAGTTCTTTACTGAAATTCCTAAGTTCTCAATCCTTGATTTGTTATTTGTTAAAGGCTTTTCAATTGAAATCTTGATTTTGGCTTAAAATGCAAGATTTGGTGATTTTAGTGAAATTTTCGTGTGATCTGTTTGGGCAGTGTTTTGAAGTGTCAAAATGATGTTAAATGAATGCTAAATTGATTAGAAGTTGAGGTTTAATCAATGCAATCCCGGATAGGTTGAATTTCCTAAGTTTGGCTTGAGTTTTTGGTTGTTTTTGGAGTGTTTTTGGTGATCTGTTATACCTGGAGGTATAAGGACGTGTTTGTGATCATTTTGGATGTTAATTGATGTTTAAAAATGGTTAGAAGTGATGGATCTTGGCTGGGTTAAGTTTTGGAAGTGTTTGGAGGTGATTTCGGTTATGTTTGGTAGCCAAATTGTTGGATTTGGGTTGAGCAGCGAGTTGAATCTTGTTGCTGGTGTTTTTAATGCATAATGATGCATTAATCCTCTGTTGTTGTGTGCTTGAAACAGGGGAGCTTGATCCGTGAGCTTTGAAGGTGTTGCGGAAGGTTTTCGGATGCTTGGAAGGCTTGTTGGCTAGCCTTGTTTTGTGTATTGGTGAGTGAAGTTTGGTTTTCAGCTTTTGAACCAAGATTTGAAGGTTTTGGGAGCTTAGTTAAGTCTAAACAACTTTGCTAAGCTCAAGAGTAAGTGAATGGATTTTCGCTCTTGAATTGTGTTGTGAAATTGGCTTTTAAGCAATTGTGGTTGATGATTGAAATGCATGTGTTTTGCATGGTTTAAATCTGTTTTGAAAGCATATTTTAAGCATGGTTTAATGCTGGTTTTGAAAGCCATTTGAGAAGGATGCTCAAGGTAAGAGATCCTTGGTTTTGTACATGGAAATTGTGGATTTGATGCATGGTGTTGCATGATGTTTAATGGCTATGTGTAATGCTTTAAAACAGTGAATTAATGATGGTAAATGATGGTTTTTGCATTATGGTTATGCATGTGAATCATTGGACTATTGTGGTAAGGTGGTTATATTGGCAAGTGATGTAAGTGGATTCTTGGTTCGTTGATCGGATATAGTTAGCCGGCTATAGGATTGGGTGCACCGTGAATTAAGTCGCCTTGGAGGTGGAGTGGTCAAGAGTGGACCGGTAAACTCCCTTCAAGTATCCTAACGAGATGGTTAAGGTCATAATGGAGGTGTTGCCCATTCGAGGACCTTGGTTGAGCAAAGGTTATATGGTGTTTAAAAGTCCATATAGGGGAACCTTGTGCTTGTTGAGATCACAATGGCGGTGTTAAGTCCATGTGTGGATCTTGTGTGGGGTGTCCCGGATCTCGTTAGTGATGTGATACAACTACCAATCGGTGAATGCAAAGGTTGTATGGTGTTTGAAAGTCCATACATAGGAACCTTGTGCATGTCAAGGTTGTATGGTGTTTAAAAGTCCATACATGGGAACCTTGTGCATGTCAAGGTTGTATGGTGTTTAAAAGTCCATACATGGGAACCTTGGGAAAAGTCAAGGTTGTATGGTGTTTGAAAGTCCATACATAGGAACCTTGGGAAAAGTTGAGGTTGTATGGTGTTTAAAAGTCCATGCATGGGAACCTCGGGAGAAGCTAAGGTTGTATGGTGTTTAAAAGTCCATACATGGGAACCTTAGGCTTGTAAGGTCTAATGGTGTTTAAAAGTCCATTTGGGAGGCCTTGGATTGGTAGGGTGTATGGAGCGTAGGGACAACGCTCGGAATCTGCGTATCCGATCGGGTTGTTGAGTTGAAAAGTGGATGTGGTTGATCACTTGGAAGCCAATGTGATGTTTTTGATCATAAGGAAGCATGAAATGCTTGAAATGATGCATAATTGCATGAGAAGCATGAGATGCTTGAAAAGATGCATGGTTGCATGAAAAGTGTATGATGCTAGTGAATGCATGTTTGCTTGTTAAGTTGAACAAGTGTTGATTATCATTTGGTAAATGATGCATGTGTGCATGAAATCTCTTTAATGCATTGGAGTCTTGTTAAGACTTGTTTTAAAAGGCATGTGGTGATGATGATGTGATTCATAAGTTGTCTTTGTTTAATGCATGAATTGGATTGCTTGAATGATGGTTTAAAAGGGGTTTCTTGCTTGGAAATGATGTTCAAGTTTATGGGTGGGTAATATGAGATGGAAGTGTTTTTCCAAGGTTTTAATTTAGCTTTGCTTATGGTGCTTATGTATGGAATGGTTTAAGGAATGTTTTTGCAAGTTGAACATTGAAGTGGTTTTTCTTAGTTTGCTGAGCTAAGGGTTGGTTTTCATGTATGTGCAATGCATGGTTTAAGCATGATGTTGAAAAGGAGTTTTCAAACATGGTTTTGGTTTGACAAATCGGGTTTGTTTTAAAAGTGTTTAATGACCCGCTGCATTGATGGTGTTTTGGTTTTGAGCATTCCTCACTAAGCATTATGTGCTTACGCTCCTTTTTGTCCATCAATGCAGATTCTTGAAGTTTGGACAGCAAGGAGGAAGGGATTCAAGGTGGACTCCAATTGAGATGTATGTCTCGGTGAATAGCTATAGTTAATAAGGGCAATGGGGGTAGAATCCCTCGGATTGATGTTTTTGTATTCGTATATGTTTGGACAAGTATGTTTTAATGTTGTTGATGTTGCTGAATCATGAATTGGCTATAATGAGATTGATTTGGAAAGTTTGTGCTTAAGTGGTTGCTTGTGTAGGAAGCATGCCTTTAGATTTGGGGCTTTTCATATATGATGTTATTCTAATGATTTGTTGATGCTTGCAAGTCTTGTTTATGTTGAATTGCATGCTGGTAAAGTTTGGTGGCAATTGGAGATTGTTTGAATGATTAATTGCATGTTTTGGAATGCCTTTTTGCTGCAATCTGTGCAGGCGTTTCGGAACAGTGTGCACCGTTTCGGAACGAGTGCCTTGCATGAACCCAGGCGTCCGAAACGGTATGCACCGTTTCGAAACGGTTTGGTCTCTGCCAGACCCCCGTTGCGGAACGTGTTGCGGAACGGCCCCGTGTTTCGAAACAGGCTCTGCCTGTTTCGGAACGGGTGACCGTTGGGGGCTGACATGGGCGGTTAAATGTTTTAAATTGTTTACATTTTGGTCCTGAAACTTGTTTGTTCAATTGTTTGAGCTTGGGATGTCCGTTTGAGCTGAAATTTGGCAGAGAAGCATGAAACCTGATTAATTTTAAGTTGGTAACTTAAAATTTGGTTAAGTCCTTAAAGTTTTCAGAATTTACAATTTGGTCCCTAAAGTTGTAAATTGTTCAATTCGGTCCCTATTTGATCTCTGATGTTTGTGATCTTTGAGTATGCTGATTGCATGATCACATCTAAGGTTAATGTGCATCTAGAAAAGATTAAAAAGAAAAAAAGGGTCGTTAATCAAGGTTGACTTTCAGGTTGACTTTGGTTTTCCCCGTGTGACTTTCTTAATTCGGGTCAACCGTCTAGGCCGGGTTAAGGGGGTTACATTTGGTGGTATCAGAGCTGAGTTGCGAATGCTTGGGGAAAACGGTAAGTTGTTGTAATGTGTGTTTGTTGTTTACCTTGATGTATGGTTGAAAGTTGGTTGAAACATGTGTTTCTGAGCAAACTGTTGATGTTTCTGAGCATGTTGCTGATGTTTTCAAGCATGCTTTGTGGTTATGAATCTTGGTTGAGTTTATGTGGAAATGTGATGATGCTGTGAGTTGATGTTATGCATGATGGAAGTGTAATGAGTATGTTATGTTGATGTTATGCTGTTGCAAATGGATGCTGTCTGATGTAAGTATGATCAAAGTATGTTGTTTGATATGCTTGATATTGTGATATCCATGTTGTGTTGATTGTTATGTCATGTAAAGGGGAGGATTCGGGATACCCATTGCCTTATTAATATAGCTATTGTGTTATTTGGAATTGGAGTTTGAATCCTTGCTTAATGCTGGTCTAACTGGTTTGTTTGCTTGTTGTGATTGTTTGTTGTTGTTAGTAGTATGGCAAAGTCGATGGAAGAATGGCAGTTGGGTGAGATGGTTGCTGCCTTGGGGCAGGTGGTTAGGGCATGGAATTCACCTTTCTGTAGAGGTGTTTTGTCTCAGTCTTCTATGCCTGGGGTTGAGGAGTTAAGGCAGAAAGAAGAAGCTGGTTATGTGATGAAGAGTTCATCATCTGTTGTTCAGGAGGTGTTGGGAACATCTCAGGCTGTGGTAAAGGTAAATTCAGTGGATGTGCTGGCTGTGGGATGTGTGAGTTTGCCGAAGCAGCGTTTGCTTGATTTGGGTGCTGTGGAGTATCATGGTTCTACACCAGGGATGTTTGAGGCCTGGTTGGCAAGTGTGATTCTGATTTTGGATCAGGAGGGCTGTGATTATGCCTGTAAGTTGGGGAGTGTTGTTTCTCTGATGTTGGAGGATGCGTGTGCCTGGTGGACATCTATGTCGGTGGCGTCACATATTGATGATATTGATTGGGATTTCTTTGTATCTGCTTTTTGTGAAAGGTATCTTGGAAGGGAATTTCCAAGGATTGAACAAGGTGAAGATAGTGCTGTTGTGGAGCAAGTGTTGTTTGAGCAAGGAGTGGAAGCTCAGCCACCTGTGTGTGACCGTTGTGAAAGGCGCCATGTTGGAGGTTGTTGGGGCGCGGGTGCTTGCTGGAATTGTGGTTCCAAAATGCATGTTAAGCGTGATTGTCCTTTTGGAGTGAAGTCAGCTTTGGTGTTAGCCAAAGGGTCTCTGAAAGGTCGTGGGCACGGCCGAGGCAAGGTTCAGAGGAGGTGGCAGAAAGAGCAGAAGGTTGTGAAGAGATTGGGAAAAGAGAATTGCTGGAAATGTGGGTCTGCTGGACACATGAGACGTGATTGTTTGAGGTTGGCTCGGAACAGCCAAGGTTCCTTACCGCAAGGAGTTGGTGGTGACCCTGGTGTGTTAGCTGGTGTTGCAGTTGTGCCGCAGGAGGTTGAAGGTTCCGCAAGGAAGAGAGCTCGTCTGATGAAGCTTCAGGGAGGTGTTGTGTTTTCAGGTAACCTTGTTAAGTAATCTTTGCTCTAGTTACCTTAGTTTGGTTTCTGTTGGTTTTCCTTGCGTGGTGAGTTTAGTCTTGTCGCTAGCATGTTTGGGGTAATGGTAGTTGTTGGGAACATCTTGGGTGTGAAGAAGGCTTAGTGAGTATCTGGTGGTTAATGGTTGTTGGTATGATGGAGTTAGATAAGTTAGGAGTGTGTTAGGAGGTTGTTCTTAGACGGATTTGAGGATGTTATTGGAGGGTGTGAACTGGCATTCATGCACAGTTAAAATCATTGTTATATGCTATATTATATATGTTGGTCCATGCATACATGTGGCATGACATTAGAGGTTTTGCATACATGAACATCAGGCATTGATAGGGCATGTAGGTGATCATGCATACGATGTTCACACTCGCTAATAATTAATCGAATCTGTTAGTGTGGTGGTTGGTTTGGATGATGGGTTTTTAGAGGTTGATTTGGTGCTGAGTGAGGGTTAGAAGTAATATTAAGCTAGTTGCTAGCAATGTTGAGAGTGGTATAGCCTGTAGTAGAAGGATAGTGTTTGTTGCTTAAAGAGTTAGTGGCTTGGTGATGAGGAGTACCGGTTAAGGTTTGAATCGGTTATGTGGTTTGAATAGCTAAGTGGAAGGGGTAGCTCCTTGGTGCTAAGTGATGTTGATGTTTAGTGGTTGGGTTTTCAAGTGCTGAGGTAGCTTAGCTTTTAAGTTGTTGTGGAAGGGTTGTGTTGTAAGTGCTGGTTCTTAGTAACCTTTGAGGAGTTGAAGAGCTGTTATGTGAGTTTTGTTAAGCGATGTCCTGGTAAGACAAGTGTTATGGTTGAAGTTTGAAGTGGAAGGATTATGAAGGATCGAAGGTTTTTGTTGGTTGTTTGGGTTCTTGTGAGAAGTGTTTGGCTGGTTGTGGTTAAGAAAGTTCTGTTTGTAGTCAGCTGGTGGTGTGTGGAGCGGCTGACGGATTCAAGTTGGGGTTATGTTGTAATTCTTGGAATTTGGGTGAGTAATCCTGGTAAGCTGTTATGGTGATGTTAGCGGCAGATGTGAAGGATTGTCAGCATTCGTTGAGGGGTTTAAGTAACCAGTTGACGTTTAAGATTTTTGCTTGTTGGGAAAATCCTTGGAAGAGGTTTGGGAGTTTGCAAGAGTTTTAAAAGCAGAAAGGTTTGCATAGTGGCTGTTTTGGATTGGTTGTTGTCACTGTGTAAACAAGTCTTGGAAGTGGTGTGTTATAGTGTGATGTGCTGTGAAAGTTGAGGTTCTTCAGGTTGAGGTTGGGGCTGTGTACAGTCCGGGTATGTGAAAGGTTAAGTTGTGGCTATCTTGAGTGTTCTGGATTTTGTGAACAGTGTGTGGAGGTGCTAAGTTTGGTGATGGTTTTGTGTGGATAGTAGTCAGTGTTGGTTGAGGCTTTTGTGTTGCCTTATGTGTTGCTTTGAGAAGGTTGTGGTTCTCTTTTCGCTGGTTGAAATTTCGAGGACGAAATTTCCTAAGGGGGGGAGAGTTGTAACGCCCCGGTTTTGGGCTCAGAAGTTTTGGGCGTTGACCGATTCGGTCAAGTGCTGATCGAATATATAAGAGTGAATTTAGGAAAGCCTAGTTCGGGTTGCATTAAAAATATGGAAAATGTTCTAAAATCATCTTTTAATATAATTAAGTGAACTGTGAAATCAATTTTGGAAAATGAGGTTCGGAAGGTTGACATTTTGGCTAGTGACCAAAATGTAATTTTTGAAAGTTGCGGGACAGTTTTATAAAGGATTGAAACTTTGAATCTTTAAGGAGCTATTATTCCAAAAGAGTTTCTCCAGATTTTTCTAAGATATTTTAAGGCTTTATTCTGATTTTAAAGATTATGAAATGTGGAGGGAAATCATTTTTACCATTTCTTAACTAACTTTTCATTTTCTCTCAATTTTTCTTTTCTCTCATTTTCTCTCCACCCAAACACATTTCTCCAGATTTTCTTCTCTGATTTTGTTAATCTAAATCCCTCATTTCAACTCTCTTTTGATTCCTAATCATCTCTACAACAAAACCTCTCAATTTGCAAGTTGTTTCATTAAGCATTTTGGCTCTAAAAAGGAGAAATTCAAGTTTGGAGGTAAGAACGTCCTTCTCCTCTAAACTATCAGTTCTTTACTGAAATTCCTAAGTTCTCAATCCTTGATTTGTGATTTGTTAAAGGCTTTTCAATTGAAATCTTGATTTTGGCTTAAAATGCAAGATTTGGTGATTTTAGTGAAATTTTCGTGTGATCTGTTTGGGCAGTGTTTTGAAGTGTCAAAATGATGTTAAATGAATGCTAAATTGATTAGAAGTTGAGGTTTAATCAATGCAATCCCGGATAGGTTGAATTTCCTAAGTTTGGCTTGAGTTTTTGGTTGTTTTTGGAGTGTTTTTGGTGATCTGTTATACCTGGAGGTATAAGGACGTGTTTGTGATCATTTTGGATGTTAATTGATGTTTAAAAATGGTTAGAAGTGATGGATCTTGGCTGGGTTAAGTTTTGGAAGTGTTTGGAGGTGATTTCGGTTATGTTTGGTAGCCAAATTGTTGGATTTGGGTTGAGCAGCGAGTTGAATCTTGTTGCTGGTGTTTTTAATGCATAATGATGCATTAATCCTCTGTTGTTGTGTGCTTGAAACAGGGGAGCTTGATCCGTGAGCTTTGAAGGTGTTGCGGAAGGTTTTCGGATGCTTGGAAGGCTTGTTGGCTAGCCTTGTTTTGTGTATTGGTGAGTGAAGTTTGGTTTTCAGCTTTTGAACCAAGATTTGAAGGTTTTGGGAGCTTAGTTAAGTCTAAACAACTTTGCTAAGCTCAAGAGTAAGTGAATGGATTTTCGCTCTTGAATTGTGTTGTGAAATTGGCTTTTAAGCAATTGTGGTTGATGATTGAAATGCATGTGTTTTGCATGGTTTAAATCTGTTTTGAAAGCATATTTTAAGCATGGTTTAATGCTGGTTTTGAAAGCCATTTGAGAAGGATGCTCAAGGTAAGAGATCCTTGGTTTTGTACATGGAAATTGTGGATTTGATGCATGGTGTTGCATGATGTTTAATGGCTATGTGTAATGCTTTAAAACAGTGAATTAATGATGGTAAATGATGGTTTTTGCATTATGGTTATGCATGTGAATCATTGGACTATTGTGGTAAGGTGGTTATATTGGCAAGTGATGTAAGTGGATTCTTGGTTCGTTGATCGGATATAGTTAGCCGGCTATAGGATTGGGTGCACCGTGAATTAAGTCGCCTTGGAGGTGGAGTGGTCAAGAGTGGACCGGTAAACTCCCTTCAAGTATCCTAACGAGATGGTTAAGGTCATAATGGAGGTGTTGCCCATTCGAGGACCTTGGTTGAGCAAAGGTTATATGGTGTTTAAAAGTCCATATAGGGGAACCTTGTGCTTGTTGAGATCACAATGGCGGTGTTAAGTCCATGTGTGGATCTTGTGTGGGGTGTCCCGGATCTCGTTAGTGATGTGATACAACTACCAATCGGTGAATGCAAAGGTTGTATGGTGTTTGAAAGTCCATACATAGGAACCTTGTGCATGTCAAGGTTGTATGGTGTTTAAAAGTCCATACATGGGAACCTTGGGAAAAGTCAAGGTTGTATGGTGTTTGAAAGTCCATACATGGGAACCTTGGGAAAAGTTGAGGTTGTATGGTGTTTAAAAGTCCATGCATGGGAACCTCGGGAGAAGCTAAGGTTGTATGGTGTTTAAAAGTCCATACATGGGAACCTTAGGCTTGTAAGGTCTAATGGTGTTTAAAAGTCCATTTGGGAGGCCTTGGATTGGTAGGGTGTATGGAGCGTAGGGACAACGCTCGGAATCCGCGTATCCGATCGGGTTGTTGAGTTGAAAAGTGGATGTGGTTGATCACTTGGAAGCCAATGTGATGTTTTTTATCATAAGGAAGCATGAAATGCTTGAAATGATGCATAATTGCATGAGAAGCATGAGATGCTTGAAAAGATGCATGGTTGCATGAAAAGTGTATGATGCTAGTGAATGCATGTTTGCTTGTTAAGTTGAACAAGTGTTGATTATCATTTGGTAAATGATGCATGTGTGCATGAAATCTCTTTAATGCATTGGAGTCTTGTTAAGACTTGTTTTAAAAGGCATGTGGTGATGATGATGTGATTCATAAGTTGTCTTTGTTTAATGCATGAATTGGATTGCTTGAATGATGGTTTAAAAGGGGTTTCTTGCTTGGAAATGATGTTCAAGTTTATGAGTGGGTAATATGAGATGGAAGTGTTTTTCCAAGGTTTTAATTTAGCTTTGCTTATGGTGCTTATGTATGGAATGGTTTAAGGAATGTTTTTGCAAGTTGAACATTGAAGTGGTTTTTCTTAGTTTGCTGAGCTAAGGGTTGGTTTTCATGTATGTGCAATGCATGGTTTAAGCATGATGTTGAAAAGGAGTTTTCAAACATGGTTTTGGTTTGACAAATCGGGTTTGTTTTAAAAGTGTTTAATGACCCGCTGCATTGATGGTGTTTTGGTTTTGAGCATTCCTCACTAAGCATTATGTGCTTACGCTCCTTTTTGTCCATCAATGCAGATTCTTGAAGTTTGGACAGCAAGGAGGAAGGGATTCAAGGTGGACTCCAATTGAGATGTATGTCTCGGTGAATAGCTATAGTTAATAAGGGCAATGGGGGTAGAATCCCTCGGATTGATGTTTTTGTATTCGTATATGTTTGGACAAGTATGTTTTAATGTTGTTGATGTTGCTGAATCATGAATTGGCTATAATGAGATTGATTTGGAAAGTTTGTGCTTAAGTGGTTGCTTGTGTAGGAAGCATGCCTTTAGATTTGGGGCTTTTCATATATGATGTTATTCTAATGATTTGTTGATGCTTGCAAGTCTTGTTTATGTTGAATTGCATGCTGGTAAAGTTTGGTGGCAATTGGAGCATGTTTGAATGATTAATTGCATGTTTTGGAATGCCTTTTTGCTGCAATCTGTGCAGGCGTTTCGGAACAGTGTGCACCGTTTCAGAACGAGTGCCTTGCATGAACCCAGGCGTCCGAAACGGTATGCACCGTTTCGAAACGGTTTGGTCTCTGCCAGACCCCCGTTGCGGAACGTGTTGCGGAACGGCCCCGTGTTTCGAAACGGGCTCTGCCTGTTTCGGAACGGGTGACCGTTGGGGGCTGACATGGGCGGTTAAATGTTTTAAATTGTTTACATTTTGGTCCTGAAACTTGTTTGTTCAATTGTTTGAGCTTGGGATGTCCGTTTGAGCTGAAATTTGGCAGAGAAGCATGAAACCTGATTAATTTTAAGTTGGTAACTTAAAATTTGGTTAAGTCCTTAAAGTTTTCAGAATTTACAATTTGGTCCCTAAAGTTGTAAATTGTTCAATTCGGTCCCTATTTGATCTCTGATGTTTGTGATCTTTGAGTATGCTGATTGCATGATCACATCTAAGGTTAATGTGCATCTAGACAAGATTAAAAAGAAAAAAGGGTCGTTAATCAAGGTTGACTTTCAGGTTGACTTTGGTTTTCCCCGTGTGACTTTCTTAATTCGGGTCAACCGTCTAGGCCGGGTTAAGGGGGTTACATTTGGTGGTATCAGAGCTGAGTTGCGAATGCTTGGGGAAAACGGTAAGTTGTTGTAATGTGTGTTTGTTGTTTACCTTGATGTATGGTTGAAAGTTGGTTGAAACATGTGTTTCTGAGCAAACTGTTGATGTTTCTGAGCATGTTGCTGATGTTTTCAAGCATGCTTTGTGGTTATGAATCTTGGTTGAGTTTATGTGGAAATGTGATGATGCTGTGAGTTGATGTTATGCATGATGGAAGTGTAATGAGTATGTTATGTTGATGTTATGCTGTTGCAAATGGATGCTGTCTGATGTAAGTATGATCAAAGTATGTTGTTTGATATGCTTGATATTGTGATATCCATGTTGTGTTGATTGTTATGTCATGTAAAGGGGAGGATTCGGGATACCCATTGCCTTATTAATATAGCTATTGTGTTATTTGGAATTGGAGTTTGAATCCTTGCTTAATGCTGGTCTAACTGGTTTGTTTGCTTGTTGTGATTGTTTG
Organism: Hibiscus tridactylites; assembly: GCA_958450335.1. Lineage (NCBI taxonomy): Eukaryota > Viridiplantae > Streptophyta > Magnoliopsida > Malvales > Malvaceae > Hibiscus > Hibiscus tridactylites. The sequence goes on from OY288275.1 coordinate 53,815,652, forward strand.
TTGTTGTTAGTAGTATGGCAAAGTCGATGGAAGAATGGCAGTTGGGTGAGATGGTTGCTGCCTTGGGGCAGGTGGTTAGGGCATGGAATTCACCTTTCTGTAGAGGTGTTTTGTCTCAGTCTTCTATGCCTGGGGTTGAGGAGTTAAGGCAGAAAGAAGAAGCTGGTTATGTGATGAAGAGTTCATCATCTGTTGTTCAGGAGGTGTTGGGAACATCTCAGGCTGTGGTAAAGGTAAATTCAGTGGATGTGCTGGCTGTGGGATGTGTGAGTTTGCCGAAGCAGCGTTTGCTTGATTTGGGTGCTGTGGAGTATCATGGTTCTACACCAGGGATGTTTGAGGCCTGGTTGGCAAGTGTGATTCTGATTTTGGATCAGGAGGGCTGTGATTATGCCTGTAAGTTGGGGAGTGTTGTTTCTCTGATGTTGGAGGATGCGTGTGCCTGGTGGACATCTATGTCGGTGGCGTCACATATTGATGATATTGATTGGGATTTCTTTGTATCTGCTTTTTGTGAAAGGTATCTTGGAAGGGAATTTCCAAGGATTGAACAAGGTGAAGATAGTGCTGTTGTGGAGCAAGTGTTGTTTGAGCAAGGAGTGGAAGCTCAGCCACCTGTGTGTGACCGTTGTGAAAGGCGCCATGTTGGAGGTTGTTGGGGCGCGGGTGCTTGCTGGAATTGTGGTTCCAAAATGCATGTTAAGCGTGATTGTCCTTTTGGAGTGAAGTCAGCTTTGGTGTTAGCCAAAGGGTCTCTGAAAGGTCGTGGGCACGGCCGAGGCAAGGTTCAGAGGAGGTGGCAGAAAGAGCAGAAGGTTGTGAAGAGATTGGGAAAAGAGAATTGCTGGAAATGTGGGTCTGCTGGACACATGAGACGTGATTGTTTGAGGTTGGCTCGGAACAGCCAAGGTTCCTTACCGCAAGGAGTTGGTGGTGACCCTGGTGTGTTAGCTGGTGCTGCAGTTGTGCCGCAGGAGGTTGAAGGTTCCGCAAGGAAGAGAGCTCGTCTGATGAAGCTTCAGGGAGGTGTTGTGTTTTCAGGTAACCTTGTTAAGTAATCTTTGCTCTAGTTACCTTAGTTTGGTTTCTGTTGGTTTTCCTTGCGTGGTGAGTTTAGTCTTGTCGCTAGCATGTTTGGGGTAATGGTAGTTGTTGGGAACATCTTGGGTGTGAAGAAGGCTTAGTGAGTATCTGGTGGTTAATGGTATTCGTATATGTTTGGACAAGTATGTTTTAATGTTGTTGATGTTGGTAAATCATGAATTGGCTATAATGAGATTGATTTGGAAAGTTTGTGCTTAAGTGGTTGCTTGTGTAGGAAGCATGCCTTTAGATTTGGGGCTTTTCATATATGATGTTATTCTGATGATTTGTTGATGCTTGCAAGTCTTGTTTATGTTGAATTGCATGCTGGTAAAGTTTGGTGGCAATTGGAGCATGTTTGAATGATTAATTGCATGTTTTGGAATGCCTTTTTGCTGCAATCTGTGCAGGCGTTTCGGAACAGTGTGCACCGTTTCGGAACGGGTGCCTTGCATGAACCCAGGCGTCCGAAACAGTATGCACCGTTTCGAAACGGTTTGGTCTCTGCCAGACCCCCGTTGCGGAACGTGTTGCGGAACGGCCCCGTGTTTCGAAACGGGCTCTGCCTGTTTCGGAACGGGTGACCGTTGGGGGCTGACATGGGCGGTTAAATGTTTTAAATTGTTTACATTTTGGTCCTGAAACTTGTTTGTTCAATTGTATGAGCTTGGGATGTCCGTTTGAGCTGAAATTTGGCAGAGAAGCATGAAACCTGATTAATTTTAAGTTGGTAACTTAAAATTTGGTTAAGTCCTTAAAGTTTTCATAATTTACAATTTGGTCCCTAAAGTTGTAAATTGTTCAATTGGGTCCCTATTTGATCTCTGATGTTTGTGATCTTTGAGTATGCTGATTGCATGATCACATCTAAGGTTAATGTGCATCTAGACAAGATTAAAAAGAAAAAAAAAGGGTCGCTAATCAAGGTTGACTTTTGGGTTGACTTTGGTTTTCCCCGTGTGACTTTCTTAATTCGGGTCAACCGTCTAGGCCGGGTTAAGGGGGTTACATACAAGATCATTATTAGGGAGTCTAACATACTTATAAGATACTATCTGAAAACACTAATATTATTAGTAATATGATATGTGGCTCCAGAGTTCACAATCCAGGAGACAACAGAAGCATCATTATTAGAAATGGAAGAAAGTATAATACCTGATTCAAGAACAGGTGCAGAATCAGAATGAAAAGTGGAAGATAAAGCATTCACTTGAGACTGATGTGTATGCTGGGAATCAACATTTGAATTCAAAGAACTAGAACCAGAAGCCCTTTCTTGAAGCAAAGTAACTAACCCATCATATTGCTCTTTGGTAAAGGTCAAAAGCTGATTATCAGGATTTGGCAAAGACTCAGATTGAACTTGATTGACTTTACTAGACTGATTCCTAGTCTTATACCCAGGGGAAAACCCATGCTTGCGATAACATTTGTCAATAGTATGACCAACTAGCCCACAGTGAGAACAGATAGGCTTTTTATTATTAAAATTGGATGGTGGTCTCTTCCCATTATTATCAATTCTATAGGCAACACTTTTCCCAGAACCTTGACTATTAAAACGACCAGCCATTAGATCATTCGAATCACAAACAGGAACAATAGATCCTAGGGTTCGTTCATGCTGAATGATAAAGGCAAAAATCTGATTTATAGTTGGCATAGGTTTCATCATCATGATTTGAGATTCCTGAACAGAGAAAGACTCATTCAATCCACGCAAGAATCTAAGGATAAAATCATGTTTCCTATATTTAATAGCATGACAATCACAAGGATTCAATGGTCGTAAATTGGAAATTTCATCCCACAAGACTTTTAACTGTGTATGATAAGTGGTAACCGACATGGTACCCTATTGAAGAGAATAAAACTCTTGCAATAAGTCAGAGATTCGAACAACATCGCCTTGATTAAATTTGTCGAACAGATCGACCCAAAGCTCAGAGGCGTTGTTAATCCAGATTACACTCTGGGCAATCTCGGGGCTGAGAGCGCGTCGAAGCCAAGACAGAACAAGATTGTTACACTTGACCCACGCGCGATATGTAGCATCATCTTTCCGTGGTTCTTTAATCGAGCCATCAACAAACGAGAGCTTGTTCTTCGAGATGAGAGACATCTTCATGGATCTAGCCCATCCATGATAATTGCTTCCGGTGAGCAGCGAGGAAGTCAACACCAGCGCGGGATTCTCATTCAGATGAATGTAAAACTCACTAGACGGATCGTCGGTGCTAACAGAATGACTCTCCGATGAAAGGGAAAACGAAGAGGAACCAACTGATACCATATTAACAGTCGTGAAAGCATAGAATCGTGGTGTTTGGATTTGGGGATTTTGGTATTAGGGTTACGAGAGGAAAAGGGGATCGAGGAAGAAGAGAGAAAATATTGAACAGAAAAATAAAAGGCGGTAAACTTTATTATTAAGTTTTTACATATATGACTTTACATATATATAATAATAAAATATAAACTAATTACTTAAACCTAACAACTATAACTAACCCATATTCTTGCCAGCTAATCTTGAATATCAATAACTAACTATCAATACAAAGGATATCTCTAATAGCATCTGCCATCCAGCTGCTCTATAGCCTTCTATTGGGACTCGGTCAGAGAATTCTCATCGTGACATGAGGGATGATTGCTCAATCTCTTGGGTCACACAACAATGCTCACTCGGTATCCCAATCTCAACAACGTTGAGCTGGTTAGAGATCGATTGAGCCCATGCCATCAACACCGACCTAGAAATTTCCCAGACCTAGGAACCCTCTTTTAGAATTCTTCTTCCTAATTCTCCCTAATCATATCTTGGACTTCACCCCCTTCCCTCCATTTTCCCGAGTTTGTACCATATTGTTCCACAATTAAAACCGCTTTATGATTGCCGGATTTAACCATAGTGGAATGTTCCACAACTGTCGCACCTTCACCCTCTACCGGTGGAATAACTACAACCTTTGAAGGACCCTTGTTTGAAGCCTTGGATTTTTTTGTAACACCCTCAACCCGGATGTCATATTTGGGCTTCAAGTCCAACTCGTTACTATAAAATTTCCAACCTAGTTTAGCATAAACCATATCCATTTTCATAAAATAATTAAGTTCAAATATTTCAACATAGATAAATAGTTAAAAACGTTACATGGGTGCTCCAATTAAAATACATAATTTAAAGCATTCGACTCATGATTTAAAATTCAAAATAAGAGTTATAATACAACATAGGGTCCTACAAATACATAGCTCAAATAATCTAAGTACTATACTCGAAACAAGTCGATGCTGAAGTCCTACTCCAATAGTGCTCCAACAATGCACACCAACCTATTAACATGCGTATGGAAACAACAATTCTGAACGCTGAGCTAACGAAGCACTATGTATACACTTCCACCCAGCCACACTTCATACAAATCATAAATATGAGCATGTCGCTAAAGATGATATCATGACAATACAATAACACATGACGCTACCTCTTGCCGCCTAAACACATAGAAAACAATAAGGATGCATAAATCTCACAAAGCACATAAGCATTATACCAAACTAACCTGAAGTGAAGCCTGTTGTCACACAACCTCAGGAACGTACACTGATACTCAGAATCTTTCATCGAGTATCTTCAGATGAGGCCTGGTGTCACACATCCTCGAGAACATACATATGGAATCTCATCTAATGGTGTTGCAACACGTTCTCTGAGTATCCAGATCCCATCAATCAAGGTGACTCTACCACACAGGCCCCCTTACTTTACAAGTAACATTACTCGATCCACCAAGGATCCTTATTGTTACTATTACAAACAAGCCACCCAACATTTACCAAGTTATTACATATTATGCTCATATATGATGGTTAAATCTTGGTTTCTAGATTTTACCATTTATTTTACCACATTAGAAGCCCATTGGGCCATAGTACTCAAACTAAAAGTCCCTCAAACTTAAAATGTATTTTTTAGGCAGATTTCCTAGTGGGTACCAATACCCAACCCTAAGTATCGTTACGTATCTATGGGTACCGATACCTACCTTATACGTATTGGTACTCGACTTCATATGAAAATAGGTTTAACCTACAACCCCATATCGATACATGGGGCCATGTACCAATACCCCTTCAATACCGATACGCTCTCAAGCGTACCAGTACAATGTTTTGCTATTTGAATTTCGCTGAAACAAAGGGTATCGATACAGAATGTGCTCGTACCGATACGGCTCGGGTTGCTTCAAAACTGGTGCCTCCGTCATATAAGCCTTCAACTACTCAGAGCTTTGATGTCTTCTCTCGTTCCACTCAAACGAAACATTCTCTTTTCTAACAGCTTGGTCATGGGTGTTGCTATGATAGAAAAGCCCTTAACAAAATGAAGGTAATATCCGGAAAGTCCAAGGAAACTACGAACCTCCGTGATATTCCTAGGTGGTTTCCACTCTACCACTGCATGAATCTTTTGTAGATCCACACAGATCCCATCTGCCACAACAATGTGGCCCAAAAACGCCACCTCAGAGAGCCAAAATTCAAACTTACTAAACTTGGCAAAAAGTTGTCTTTCTCTCAAGGTCTGAAAGACAACACAAAGGTGATAGTCATGCTCTTCCTCCGAGCTCGAATAGACCAAGATATCATCAATGATGACCACCACAAACTAATCTAGGGAGGGCTGGAAAATTTGATTCATCATTTCTATAAAAGCCGCAAGTGCATTGGTAAGCCCAAAAGACATTACTAAGAACTCATAATGTTCGTACCATATCCTGAAAGCGATTTTCTAGACATCTTCTTCTACCACTTATAACTAGTAGTAAACCGACCTCAAATTGATCTTTGAGAACACACAAGCACTTCTCAACTGGTCAAATGGGTCATCTATCCCTGGTAGGGAATAATGGTTCTTCACCATTACCTTGTTGAGCTGATTTTAGTCTATGCATATCCTTATTGTACCATCATTCTTCTTGACAAATAAGAGCGATGCACCCCAAGGTGAGATGCTTGCTCGAGTGAATCTATCCAAAACTCTAGGTCACAATCTGGAGGTAGTCCGGGTAACTCTTTTGGAAACATATCAGAAAACTCTCTAACTTTGTTGGATAATCTTTTGTGCCGTTAAAGCCGAAACTACATTAGAAATGCAAGGATTTCTTTCGCCTTTCACCACTAAGTTGGCTCCATTCAAACCATGAAGCTTAAGGCTCTTCGCTCTACAACCCAACCATATGTCATGCTCAAATAATCAATCCATCCCTAAGATGGCATCAAACTCTTAAAACGACAATGCCTTTATATAAGCTAGAAATATCAAACCTTGAACCTCAATCGGACACCTCCAATACACCTTGTCTACTAAAACATTATACCCCACAAGACTAGTCACACTAACTCTTATCTCATGATCCTCGACAAGAATACCCACTATTGAGATATTACACTAGGGATGTAGGAATGAGTAGACCCTGAGTCCATTGAAGCAACAATATGAACATAAAACAAGGTAAATGTACCTGAAATAAAGTCGGTGGCCTCACAGTCCTCTTAAGCCTTGGCTGCTTATTGCTTCACTGGTGCCCTTTCCATAGACTGGATCGTACCCCCACTTTGATGTCCATACATGTGGCTCGTTGTTGCGTGTAAATAGTGCTCCACAATTGTGGAAGTATACATGACACAAGTAATACAAGGATAAGTATAAGAGTATCGTCTCCATGGGGATTGGTACTCAACCTTCGGTTCTACTCCCTCACACTGTAAAATAAATAAAGTAAAAACACAAATTAATTAGGCGATTTGAGATAATCTAAAAATAGCTAAACTCAGAAAATCCAGTAAATAAAATAAATAAGTAATCAATATGAGAAGATGGGTCGTATTAGAGTGTGTTGTAGTGTGGAATCCTCTTGATTTTGTTTCTGTTCTTGAATGCAGCAACACGATACTGTAGTGGCAGTGACCTAAATCCCTGTCACGACAATTCCTTGCTCGTGGGCAGATGCAGTTAAGGCTTGGCAAAGCGTCCTTGGGTGGTTCCGCCTTATCGCTAATCACGAAATGCTGGTTGATGACTGAACTCTGATGATAGCTCATGACGTGAATCAATGGGCAAACACCAATTGTTCATACACTTCTTTTAGCCGCTGAAACTCTAACCTATCCCTAAGACGAGTTAGTTAACACAACATGGGGTGAAAATCGTACTTATTCCTTTCGTGAGCTCAACTCTCCCGATATTGAACAAATGGATGATCTCACAAACCCTCTCCCGAGTAGAATGCAAAAATAATTAAAGCCAGAATAAGCAAACCTTAACTTTTATTGCATTAATAACAAAAACTAAGTACAAAGAGTTTTCACACAACTACTAAACAAACTAATCCTAACCCTAAGAATTTTAGAACATAATTAAACTAATCCTAAGCTCAATCTCTCTCCGGCGATCTCTCCTCGATTCCCCTCTCCTTCTCTCTTGGTCACAGTTCCATATATAGGGGAAGGTGTAGGCAAGGTCTTCTATGGAGAGGAAGTTGAGTTGGACTTGGGCTTGCTCTCATTAAAGGAGTAAATCTCTTTAATTTATCACATTATCCACTTTTGTCCAAGAGTCCAACTTTATCCTTCCTTCCATTTCTTCACACTCTTCTCGAACTCCGATTGCCACACAAAGTGTGCAGAAAAATCCAGCGTTAAAAGCTCTACAAGTCGGCTACCACTTTGCCCATTTTCCGTCTGGCAGAATGCTGCCTCGGCCTGGCTTTTGCTTCCTCGGCATCGGTCTGCTCTGCTCCGTAAGGCTTCATCAGCTTCCCTCAGTAGAAGTTGTCATGTGGCTTGGCTCGATCAGGGTCTGTTGTCTGCTAATTTTGCCTCATCTTCCCTCCTTCTTTCTGTACTGTGTCGGCATCTTCCTGCTCCAGCAGTGTACAGCCTGCAAAAATACCAATCATGCATTAAGTAATACCTTTTTCATAGAATAAACAGAATATAAGGCTCAAAGGCATAAAAGATGAAATCTATGCATGAAAGGCAATAATGCAGCTCAAATGGGTGTATGTTGAGTGATAATTGCCATGTAAAAGGGGTCAAAATATAGGACTTTGGGGCACTTATCACACCCCCAAACTTGAACTATTGCTTGTCTTCAAGCAATGCAAACCATCAATTACCAAACCTTAGTTTTTATAAACCGTCTCCTTCGTCTTACTTTTCCTTCTCTCTTCAAACCAAAGCAAAGAATGCTTCGTCCCTTAAACCTTTGGATGCCTTAGGAATTTCCTGGAATCAAACTGTTGCGTGTAAAAGAGTCTATCGCAATGTAGTGCAAGTGTACACGTCACAAGTAATAAAGTGATACGGAGTATCGGATATCGTCTCCACATGGATTGGAAATAACTATATCCTTAGATTGCTGCACAAGAAAAGAAATAAGTTTAAATGATTGTTTGGAGAAATCTTGAGTAATAACTAAAGTAAAAGATAAAGTAATTAGGTTGAGAGAATAGGCCAGTATTGATTTGCTCAGTAGTGCAGGTGTTGCACTGTTCAGAGGAACTTCCGTTGCTTCTGTCGTCGTGCCTGTCGCGGTAGCACCTGTTGCAGCAGAGGTCTATCGATGTCGCAGAAACGATAAACAACTCCGTACTTCAAGTTTGGCAACAAGAATCCCTGTTGTGATTTGTCCTATCGCTAGGTCCAAGTTCCGTTGATGAACAGGTCTTGGATAATACCTCTCAACGTGAATGAAAGGATGATCATCAATGTTTGTGAATTCTTCTTTAGCCACTTAACCTTGTACTTATCCCTAAGCCAAGATAGTTTAACCATAAACTAGAAAACACGTATTTACTCCTTTTGTATGCTTAACTCTCCCGATATTAAGCAAATAGATAACCTCACAATGCTCTCTCGATACTCTTATGAGATGTTGAAAACCAGAGTAAATAAACTTGACGTTTTTATTAATTGAACGAAAAAAACCTAAGAACAATACAATCCTTACAACTACTTTACAAGATCAACCCTTAGCCCTTGGGGAAGTTTAGAACATGAAGAGAGAGAAACGACTAGGGTTTTGGGGGAAGACGGCTAGGAACTAGATATCCCTCCCTAGGTCGGATTACATGCCTTTATATAGGCCTTGGGTCCAAGTTTTCTAATATGTCAAGAATACAAGTTTAAATTAAAGTACAACTATATTAAAGACTAAATCTTCTGAGTAGATGTCTTTAATTCGTCCTCTTTTCTTGCTTTGACTTTTTTCCTTTAACTTTGGGCCTGGCCTTCCTTCTGCTTCAGGGCTCAGAAAAATATGGAAGTGATTCACGACAGACCGGCTTACAATTCTCTATCTATCGGGCCCTACTTTGCTTTTCCACCTCAATGTCTCTTTGTCGTCATCACTGCCATGACAGACAGTGCTCTCTGTCCTTCAACTCTAGCTCCGCAACTCGCCTCTGCTCCTTTGCTGCCCTGGATGCTGCCGCAGCAGATACCTGCAAAAGTGACCAAATTCAGCAACATCTGTGCAGTTTTATCTAATTGTGATGTATATGCAAAAATCTATCCTAAATGCAATTAATCATGCTTGAGTGTAGCAAAAATATGGGTAAATGAGGGGTAAAATATAGAACTTTTATGCACTCAACACACCCCCAATCTCAAGTTGATGCTTGTCCTCAAGTAGATGCAACCTAACTAAGAATGAAAACTTTTTGGCTTGGCTTAATTCAGTGAACTACCATTACCTACTGCCCCTTCACTATCAAGAGTAGTACCTTTTCAGTTGTTTATGGATTTATTCGGAACAATGCTATAATTCTTGTGCAAGTGTGTGCAGGTTTTGTGAACAAATATGTGCCTAGACTCTTTAAGCAACTAGAATAAGTATGCTACTCACTTGATTTTTATGCCAAACTATTTTTTTCTTGGAGGTAATTCTTAGGCTCCTTTAGTTTTTTCGAATTTAGACTCAAGTTTTTCTTATTTTGTTTTTACTAGAGCATGTTTTGGGCACCTCTAGCTATCTTCCTAGAGCCGGTGTTAGGCACCTCTAGGGGCAACTGAGTCTATGTTTTTCTTTTCTTTTATTCTTTTCCTAGAGCCAGTGTTAGGCACCTCTAGGGGCAACTCAAGTGATTAAGCTTTTCTACTCTAGTTCACTAACAGTAGTCTGGACATCATATAAGTCACAAAAGTGTTTTTGTAGTTCAGAACTATAGCAAGGCTCTAAATAATTCCTAGAATATCCTAAAGGCACTGTCACGACGACGAATGTCGCGGCAGGTAAGTGCAGTTCAAAGAATTAAGCCAATTTTTTTACACAAAAATAACTAAGATTAGACACAAATTAAAAAGTTCATTTAAATAACAGATGACTGCTTAGCCCCAAACTCATGGGTTGCATTGTCCCCAATGCATGACAACAAAATAAAATGAAAACAAGAAAAAGAAAACATCACACATAGACAAGATAAATAGCAGAAACAACCAACATAATAGAAAAGCACTTAAGTTGATGAGCTGTCGTCGTTGTTGCTGCTTGGGGCTGGGAGTTGGTGAGGCTACCTTCTTTTTGGCCTCTCGAGGTGGCTGAACTCGAGTAGGTGAGATCTTTGGGGCCTTGTCCAGGACCTCGAGGTCGTTGTCACTGGTGCTGCTGCTACCGTCCGATCTGTCATGATAGAGTCCCTCAACAGTTTCATTCAACTTCTTCTTCTTCTTCATTGGAGGGAAGTCTTTGGCTATTTTCCGGACGACTGATGGCTCCGAGTCAGAGTCATCCTGCCAGACTGAGGATGAAAAGAAACTTTCAAAGTACTTTGGATCGATCTTTGGTAGTGGTTCCTTCCGTTTTTCTCTTTGTGAAGTGGCAGATTGCCTGTCGCCATATCTGGTCGTGGTAGGTGGTGTGGGCGTTCTAGGGCTGGCAGCAGGTGTTGGGGTGGCAAAAATATTTTCTGGGAAAGAGGGAAACTACACGTTAGGATAATTTAAATCAACTTTAATGAAATTTACCGTGGCAGTAGTGAAATCCCTCATGAATCCCATGAAGCTCAGCTGTTGTTCCTCCATCTTCTTCAGCATGTGCAAGATTTGGTTGGAGGTGTCTATCGGTTGTGCGGCCTCGATCTACTCATGCTCTGTTGCGACAGGCTCTGTTGTTGGTTTTGTCGCGGCAGATGGATCCATATAGGCCAAGAGGGTTGCTAGCTTCAGCTCCATAAGGCTATATATGTTATGTTGCGTCCATACCTTGCCTTGGACTCTTACGTCTTCATCGATTTCTGACACTTTATTGGCCCGACAAAGAGAGGTGATGAGGTAGAGGAAGAAAAGAGGGCCCATTGGTCTAAGTGCACACTCGAAAATGCCGTCGAGGATATATCTGCCAACGTTGATCTGCCGCTCGTTGATGATCGAATGCACATGGCAAGTCTCTGTCGGTCCACCATTGTGTTGTGTGATGTTGGCATAAGGCGTTTCTTCACAAAATGGTTCCAGAGTTTTGTTGTCGGTGTGACATGGTTTCTTCACACTGTCAATCTGTGCTTGGGATCGTCGTTCCATTGGGTGCCTACTTCCGTCAAGTCTGCCATTATACCATCGTAGTCTGTCGGTGACAGACTGTTGACAAACCTTCTATGTGCATCTTCCTTTCTGCCCACATAAATACCATACAATGTGTTGATGTAGGCTGGTTCAAGGGAGATTTCCTTACCCCTGAAAGTCACTGTCGTGGCATCTTTGGAGGGGATGGCAACATAAAATTCCCTGACCAAGGTGACGTTCATTTCCTCTGGTTGGACGACAAACATCTACCATTTGAGGGAAATAATCCTCTTGGAGATAAACCCTTCGAGCCCTAGGTCTCCCGTCTTTTTGGTGTATGTGAAGCCTCTCTTCTCCCACATCTCTCGTTTCTGGAAAGAGTCGTAGTATCTCTTCTCCGAGTCTGCCGATGCAAACCTACTGGGGATTCTGTTGTGGCTTGGTGTAGAGGCTACCGTGGCAGAGGTGGAGGCAGCACTCCTTCGGGTTGATCGAGTAGTCATTACGAGGAAACTGTGGAAAAATAAAGGAAAATTTTTTTAGAGCTAAAATTCTTGAAAACAAAGTAGAGAGAATGAGAATGAGGTGAAAATGAAATGGAAGTAGAGGTTTATATAGAACGGGATTTTCTACCTGTTGGAACTATAATGAGTGGCGCAAATAACGGGGCCAGCTATCACGCAGTTTCCTGATGCGTCTGTCACACATTTTCGTGTCTGCTGCGCGTCTGTTACACATTTCAGTGTTTGTCACGACAGCTTCGTGACATGTTATATTTTCTGCGTCTGTCGCGATAGCTGGTAACAGACTGTCACGACAGGTTTGTTCCACTGGGCTTTATGGGCTGTTATGAATGTGGTGGGCTGGTTCATTCCTCCTCTTTTCTTTGCTTCCTTTATTTACCTAGAAACTAAAATAAACAATAAATTAAAATCTTATTTCCTAAAAATAAATAAATAAATAAATAAACTAAAAAAATAAAATAGAATAAAACTAAGTTAAATTAGGGATGCCTTGAGGGGCATCTCCTAAAGTAACTACTTCCTGCATCCTTGGGGCTTCAGTCCCCTGATAGTGCTTTAGCCTTTTTCCATTGACTTTGAATTGGTGCCCATACTCGATTGATTTGATTGTAATGACACCGTGGGGGAAAACTTGGACTACTTGGAATAAGCCAGAACACCTAGATTTAAGCTTTCCTGGAAAGAGCTTCAACCTAGAGTTGAACAACAACACCTTCTGCCCTGGGCAGAACTATCGTGGCAGCAGTTTTCTGTCGTGCCACTTCATTGTGTTTTCCTTGTAGATTTTGGCGTTGTCGTAGGCCATAGCTCGAATTTCTTCAATTTCTTTTAAGTCCAGTAGCCTTTTCTGTCCTGCCTTGTCCCAGTTCATGTTAACTGTCTTGATAGCCCAATATGCTTTATGTTCTATTTCGACAGGTAAATGGCAAGTTTTTTCGTAGATGAGGCGGTAGGGTGACATTCCCAATGGCGTTTTAAATGTAGTCATGTAGGCCCATAGTGCATCATTTATGTGAAGAGACCAATCCTTTCGAGTTGGTTTTACCATATTTTCTAGGATGTTCTTCACTTCTCTATTTGAGATTTCGGCCTGCCCATTGGTTTGAGGGTGATATGCTATTGCGATTCTGTGCTTTACCCCGTATTTCTTCAATGCACTAGTAATTACCCTGTTGTCAAAGTGCCTACCCTCATCAATATTGATCACCCTTGGAATGCCAAACCTTGAGAAGATATGCTTGTGGAGAAATCTTTACACGGTCTTGGCATCGTTCTTTTGAGTGGCGATAGCTTCTACCCACTTAGACACATAGTCTACTGCCAGCAAGATGTATAGATTCCCACAGGAGGCTGGGAATGGTCCCATGAAGTCGATTCCCCAAACATAAAAAATTTTGACTTTAAGAATGTTCTATAGTGGCATCTCATGCCTTCTAGATACGTTTCCAGTCCTTTGGCATTTATCACAGCTCTTGTAAAAAGCTTGTGCATCCTTGAACAGTGTAGGCAAATAGAAACCAGATTGTAGAACCTTGGCAGCAGTTTTATTTCCTCCCAAGTGTCCTCCATAAGGGGCAACATGGTAGTGGTGAAGCACTTCTTTATGTTCTTTGTGCGGTATGCATCTCTTGATGATCTGATCTGCACAATGCTTAAAGAGAAGAGGTTCGTCCCAATAATAATGTTTTGCATCATTTTGGAACCTCTTCCTAGCTTGATAATTAAGTTCAGGAGGTAATAAACCACTTACAATGTAATTGACAATGTTAACATACCAAGAGGTTTCAGGAAGCTTACCCGCCGCCATGGTTGTCGTTGCAGTGCAGGTGGCAGTGAATAACTGCTCGTCTGGGAAAGTTTCCAGTATGTTGGTCTTGTCTATCTCTTGATTTTTTCCCATCTCTAGTCTTGACAAGTGATCAGCTACTTGGTTTTCTGTCCCCTTTTTGTCTTTGATGTCAATGTCAAATTCTTGCAGCAGCAGAATCCAACGTATCAATCTTCACCTGGCATCCTTCTTGGTGAACAGATATTTGAGTGCTGAGTGATCTGTATGAACCACCACTTTTGTTCCAAGTATATATGGTCAGAACTTGTCAATTACAAACACCACCGCTAGTAACTCCTTCTCTATTGTGGTGTAATTTATCTGGGCATCATTTAGAGTTTTGCTGGCATAGTAGATCACATGGAAGAGTTTCTCCTTCCTCTTCCCTAGTGCTGCCCCGACAGCATAATCACTGGCGTCACACATTATCTCGAATGGTAGGCTCCAGTCTGGTGGCTGCACTATTGGGGCTGTTACCAACTTTTCCTTTAGTATCTTGAATGCTTTAGTACATTCAATGTTAAAGTCAAAGGCACGATTCTGTACCAAAAGGAGGCATAGTGGTTTAGTAATTTTCAAGAAATTGGCAATGAATCTTCGATAAAACTCTGCATGCCCTAAGAAACTTCTTATTCCCTCGATTGTGGTGGCTGACGACAGTTTTTCAATAACTTCAATTTTGGCTTTGTTAACCTCTATGCCGCGGTAGCTGACCTTGTGTCCCAACACAATGCCCTCATCCACCATGAAGTGGCATTTTCCTAGTTTAACACGAGGTTTGCCTCTTCACATCTTTCAAGCACCTTCTTCAAATTGCCTAGGCAATCATCGAAACTGTCCCCAAAGACGGAAAAGTCGTCCATGAATATCTCCAGGAAATCTTCCACCATGTTCGAAAATATTGCCATCATACATCGCTGGAATGTTGATGGAGCATTGCATAGTCTGAATGGCATTCTTCGAAAAGCGTATGTTTCGTATGGGCATGTGAAGGCTGTTTCTCCTGATCTTCCGGTGCGATTGCAATCTGGTTATAACCTGAGTAGCCATCAAGGAAACAATAGTAAGGCTTCCCCGCTAATCTATCTAACATTTGGTCAATAAAGGGTAAGGGGAAGTGGTCCTTCCGGGTAGACTTATTAAGCTTCCGGTAGTCCACACAAACCCTCCAATCGGTCACAGTCCTAGTTAGAATTAGCTCGTTGTCCTTGTTTGTTACCACGGTTATGACTTCTTTTTTGGGTACACATTGCACCGGGCTCACCCACTTGCTATCTGAGATGGCATAAATTATTCCAGCATCAAGCCACTTGATGATTTCTTTTCGTACCACCTCTCGCATAGCTTCAATCAGTCGTCTTTGGTCATCAATTATCGGCTTATGGTCATCCTCCAAGAGGATCTTATGCATGCACAATGCCGGACTGATGCCTTGGATATCGACAATGGTCGAATCCAATAGCCTTCTTATACTGCTGTAGCTTTCTGATCAGCTGTTGTTCTTGTTCATGTATCAACTTAGAAGAGATGATTACGGGTAACGTGTCATTAAGACCAAGAAAAACATATTTAAGTTGCCCTGGCAGAGATTTAATATCTAAGACATGTGGCTGCTCAATGGAATGCTTTTGGATTACATGTTCATTCGAGCTATAACTCAAGGGCTCGAAGAACTTTCCTGAACGTGTGCCTATCCAATTTACCTCCTCATGACCTTCAGTGTCAGATGCTTCATTGTCTGAGAAGTCACTGTCCTCAAGGCTGTCGTGGCCGTCTTTAAGGTGACTGCGGTGGCAGTGGCCAAATTTTCTGTCGTGAGAGCTTGATCTGATGCAGGGTTGGTCTAGAATGACTTCTGATATTGCCTACATTCTTCCTCTGCATCAGCTTGCTTAATGGCTTGGAGAACATTGAGCTTTATTTGCTAGTCATTGACTCTCATGGCCAGTTCTCCTTTTTCTACATCGATCACTGTTCTACCTGTGGCTAGGAAGGGTCGCCCTAGGATGATCGGTGCATTCTCATCTGCTTCACAATCCAAAACAAGAAAGTCAACATGAAAAATAAACTTATCCACTCTTACCAAAATATCTTCAATATTTCCTTTCAGTTGTACGTAAGAGCGGTCTGCCAGTTGCAGCATGACTGTCGTGGGTCTTGCTTGTCCAATACCTAGCTTTTGAAATACAGATTTGGGCATTAGATTAATGCTAGCACCAAGATCACAAAGTGCCTTACCCACAAACTTGTCTCCAATTATGCATAGTATGATGAAGCTTCCAGGATCCTTCTTCTTTGGGGGTGGATGCTTATGAAGGATTGTCATGCATCCTTCTGTCATCATCATTGTTTCAAATTCCCCAAGTTTGGACCTCCTAGACATTGCATCCTTAAGAAACTTTGCATAACCAGGCATCTGCTTAATGGCTTCTAATAGCGGAATGTTGATGTGTACTTGCTTAAAGACATCATAGAATTTCTTAAGCTGGTACTCATGTTTTTGTTTCTTTAACCACTGTGGAAAAGGGGGTGGAGGACGATAATCTTCAAGGCGTCCTTCACATGGAAGTCGGATCTGAGGAGGCTTAGGATTTTCAGCTTCTCTTGTCTGCTCCTCTATTTCTTCTGCTGTCGTGGCAGGTGTGACGATAGTAGACTGTTTCTCTTCTACCGGGGCAGTGTTCACGGTAGGTATCTGTAGGGTCGGTTCCTTGCTCGGTGTTTCTTTTATTTTTGGCCCTTGTAGTTGTTTCCCACTCATTGTTGTGATAACTTTGCACTGCTTATGTGTGGGTTTTCTAGTGACCTCAGTATCACTAGGGAATCCTCCATTCTGCCTTAGGTTTATGAACTGTGAAACCTGGCCCATCTGTGTCTCTAGGGATTTTAGGGTAGCTTCATGGTTTGTCATTCTCATCTTTGTCTTATCCATGAAAGATTCAGTTTTCTTGACAAAGTGATCCATGTTTTCCATATATGCTCATGTTTGAGACATGAAGATTGTCAGGGTCTGTTCTAGTATGCTCGTTGTGGCTGCCAGTTGTTGTTGTGGTTGCTGCTGTGGTTGCTGTCGTGACAGAATCCTAGGACCTCCTTGGTTCTGGTTATTCTGGACTGGAGGGTTCAGTGCGTTGTTTGGGTTACTCCAGGAAAATTTGGGGTCCTTCCTCCAGTTTGGATTGTAGTTGTTGGAGTCATAGGGTTTATTCCTGTTATAGTTTCCAACATACATCCTTCTTGAATAATACCTCCCGACGTGAATCAAAGGATAATACCTGTTGTGACCTGTCCTATCCCTAGGTCTAAGTTCTGTAGATGAACATGTATTGGATAATACCTCCCGACGTGAATCAAAGGATGATCATCAATGTTTGTGAATTCTTCTTTAGCTACTTAACCTTGTACATATCCCTAAGCCATGATGGTTTAACCATAAACTGGAAAACACATATTTAGTCCTTTCGTATGCTTAACTCTCCCGATATTAAGCAAATATATAACCTCACAATGCTCTCCATATACTCTTTATGAGATGTTGAAAACCAGAGTAAATAAACTTGATGTTTTTATTAATTGAAGAGAAAAACCTTAGAACAATACAATCCTTACAACTACTTTACAAGATCAACCCTTAGCCCTTGGGGAAGTTTAGAACATGATGGGGAGAGACAAACGACTAGGGTTTTGGGGGAAGACGGCTAGGAGCTAGATATCCCTCCCTATGTCGGATTACATGCCTTTATATAGGTCTTGGGTCCAAGTTTTCTAATATGGAAAGAATACAAGTTTAAATTAAAGTACAACTATATTAAAGACTAAATCTTCTGAGTAGATGTCTTTAATTCGTCCTCTTTTCTTGCTTTGACTTTTCTTCCTTTAACTTTGGGTCTGGCCTTCCTTCTGCTTCAGGGCTCAGAAAAATATGGAAGTGATTCACGACAGGCTGGCTTACATTTCTCTATCTATCGGGCCACACTTTGCTTTTCTACCTCAGTGTCTCTCTATCGTCATTGCTGCCACGGCAGATGTCACAACAGACAGTGCTCTCTGTCCTTCAACTCCAGCTTCGCAACTCGCCTCTGCTCCTTTGCTGCCCTAGATGCTGCCGCAGCAGATACCTGCAAAAGTGACAAAATTCAACAGCATCTGTGCAGTTTTATCTAATTGTGATGTGTATGTAAAAATCTATCCTAAATGCAATTAATCATGCTTGAGTATAGCAAAAATATGGGTAAATGAGGGGTAAATTATATAACTTTTATGCACTCAACACAAACTATAAGATTTTTGAGTGTGTGCATGTATTTTGAACAAGATGATTACAAGGATTCTAAGTAAACATTTATGCATTAACCTACTTAACTTGGGTATAATATTTTTCATTTAAGCAACCTAACCAATTAGAGCCAATTTCGGGAACCTATAGTAATTAGCCTAGAGTCGGTTTTTGGCACCTCTAGGGCTTCCTTAAGCTAGAGCCAGTGGTGGGCACCTCTTACTTTTACCCAATTTTTTTCTAAGCTAGTATATGTCCTAAGTGTACTAGAATTCCTTAATTCATGCAAGTCACAAAGGTGTTTAAAGTTCTAATCTCATAGTGTGATCCTAAGTTATCTTCCTTTAAGCATCCTAAAAATAAAGGCTGTAAACAGTTCTAAAAAATGGTAAGAAGAGAGAGTTATATTGCCAAGAAAGAGGATTTAATTAAAACTAAACTAAGGCAATTGATCAAAAGTACTGTCGCGACATGCTATATCGAGTAAAGGCAATGCAGCAAATAAAAAATATTTGACAGTTAAGAACAAAAATTGCAATTATATTTATCTATCGCGGCATGGCAGTGCCTCGGCCTCTCAACCTACACCCTCAAACTCGAACCCATCATTGCCCTCAATGCTTTACAAATCATGTATAAGATAGAAAAAATTAAATCACAAAATATAAGGGCAAAAATAGATAAGCAACAAAAAAATGAAGAGGAATTTAAATGGATTTAGAGGTGGCAGAATCCTCCTCCTCTTCACTGTGGGACTACAAAATTAGACTCTTCGGCTTAGAAGCTGCTTGCTTGATTCGTTTGGATTCTTGGTGTGGCTGGATACGGGATGGTGGGGTGGGCTTTGCTGCCAGTGCATCCACCTCTTCAAGGGAGGTCGATGTTATCCAGGTTTAGTCCCTTGCGGTTGATCAAGCCGAACACCCGGCTAACAAAGTGGTCACTATCTGATGTGGTATGGTGTATGTATCCGACCAGTGTGTCTAGGGCGGCTTTGCCCTTGCGTTTCCTCGCCACGGCAGAAAGTGTGTCGGAGGCTGTGGAGGGCTAGGACTGGTGGTGCCTGGCAATAGCAGTGGCAGGGGTCTCTTGGGATCTATGTTGAGGTGTGGCGGAAGCATGAAAGATGGGGAATTGGACCGTCGGATCAGGGAACCTCCTTTGGATCAACTGATTTATTACGGTGTTGAAGTCCATGGTATACGCCATGAACAATTGTTGGCGTTGGTCCATTGCCTCCAGTTTGTTCAGAATCTGCTGGAGGTCTGTGGCGGCAGGGGCTTGTGTCTGAGGTGTCATCAGGACGGATGCCTAGGCTGCTGCCGCGACAATACTCTGCATCGGTGTGGCCTGCAGAGGCTTGGCATCTAAGATCTCCATTATTCTGTGGCAGGTCACCTTGTTCCATCCTTGTCTTTCTTTTGTGAGTTCGTCGGTTCTATCGAACGAGACTTCATTCTCCGTGCAGAGGCCGGTGATGAGTGACGGGAAATAGAGCGACCCCTTCTCCTTCACCTTGCATTTTTAGATTTCCTGCACAGTTAAATTACCAACATTAATTTTACGATTTTGCATAATAGATTGGATAAGAGCAAGCCTTGGCCGATCAACGGTCGTGTTTTGGGATGTCGGCAGAAGGTGGTGGCGGATGAACTTGTTCCAAAGTTTGGCTTCCGGCCTGAGATGTTTTCGCTTCACCAAACCTCTGTGTAATCCGACCTCCCATGGCGTGCCGGTTAAGCAAAGCTCCTCCTTTATGCGCTGGAAATCATCTTCGTTTAAGGGCCTATAAAACCCCGACATGCTCATCTCCTACAATGTGCAATCCGTAGAACCTGTTGATGGTGTCGACATCGATGCATATGGCTTTTCCCCTCACATGCACGAACAGTGCGTCGGCACTCGGCCTATGAGTATAGAACTCTTATACGATCGTTAGATTGGCCTGGGCCAGCTAGAGGCAGAAGACTTGCCACGTCTGGTGTATGATCTTGTTAAAAATGAAGTGCTCGATGCCATAATTTGGTTCACTTGAGGCATGAAACCCTCGCTCTTTCCACACCTTCAGCGAGATGTAGTGCATTTTGAACCTTTTTTCCACCGATGCCGGTGCGAAGCGAGTATAGGCTGGTGTCGCGGCAGCGTTGGAAGATGCTTCTCTAGTTTCCATCTGAATTTGATAAGAACGGTGAGAGAGGGTATATAAAAAAATTGAGAGCAGAATAGAGCGTGAATAATTATGAGATTCAAGAAAGTAAAAGAAAGTAGGAAGTGAAAAACAAAGGAGAATAATGGCTCTTTTATAGAGTGTCGGCACATTGTGTCGTTGAGCACAATTCACGCCCGCGCCCGTTACTAGCCATTGCGGCCCGTTGCAATTTCTGTCTATTGGAAAACTAGTCGTTGCAGCTCTAGCAGCATATTAGGCGTCAGATGCCGCGGCAGCTAATGGTCACTTCTCTAAGCCGTTTGTTCCTCCCTTCTTTCTTTCTTGATCTCCCTCCTAAAAAACAAGAAAATAAAAAAATATTCGGAATAAAAATGCGAGAAATAAGTTTAGATAACTAAAAATAAAAATTTATTCTGAAAAAAAAACTGAACCTAAAAAAATAAAAATAAAGTAAAGAGAGAAAAGATTAATGCACTAATAAAGTGCACTTGGATGCATCCCCTAAAGTGTATAATTCCTTATCCCTCATAACATGTGCTCATGTATGTGGTAGTAGCCTTTGCCCATGTTCTCCCCCTTGAGTGTCGCGGCATGTGTCCTGGCATGGTTCAATATGTTTGCCATGGCATTTTACCGCTTCACTGCTGGGGTGGTTTGGTTCCTTACTGCTACCTTGTTGCTGAGTGGCCTGGAGTACCTGACAAGTTGTTGTATCGTCGGCATGTTTTATACTGTTTAGGATAAGAAATTTAATATGCTCGTCATTAATCCTCATTTTCAGTTCTCCTTTCTCCACGTCGATTATAGTCCTCCCAGTTGCGAGGAATGGTTGTCCAAGTATCAACGAAGCTTTTTCATCTGCATCACAATCTAAGATGAGGAAATCAGTAGGAAAAATAAACTTATTCACTTTTACCAGGATATCTTTGATTTTCCCTTCCGGTTGCACATGTGATCCGTCGGCAAGCTGTAGCATCACTGTGGTCAGTTGTGTCGTCCCAATCATCAATTTCTGGAAGACTGACTTGGGCATAATGTTTATGCTTTCCCCTAAATTACAAAGTGCCCTTCCCTCATAGTGATTCCCGATTGCGCATGGTGTGAGGAAGCTTTTGGGATCCTTTTGCTTGGGCGGAGCTCGATTGTGCAATGCGGCCAAGCACTCCACAGTGACAGCCACTGTTTCAAATTCCCCAATCCTTTTTCATTTTGACACTATGTCCTTGAAGAACTTGGCATAGTTTGGGATCTCCTTGATTGCTTCTACCAAAGGTATATTAATGTGTACATGTTTAAGGATGTCCAAGAACTTCTTAAACTGGTACTCCTGCTTTTGTTACTTCAACCTTTATGGGGATGGTGGAGCTGGTGTGCTGATTCTTGGTTCTGCCCCAGGTGCTGCCATAGGGTCTGCCGGCGCATCATTGTTTGTGGTTGCTGTCGCGGTCCTATTGTCCTTGGTCAGTGTGGTGTCAGTTGTCTCCTTTGGTTTCTCATGTTCTGTCTATTTGCTCTTCAGCCCCTGTAGTTGAATACCACTCCTAGTGGTTACAGCCTTGCACTGCTCGTATGACGTTCCCTTAGGGGCTTCAGTGTCGCTAGGGAATCCTCCAATTGGCCTGGTGTTAAGTAATTGAGCGATCTGCCCCACTTGTGTTTCTAAGGATTTCAACGTTGCCTCGTTGTTCTGCAGCCGCATCTTTGTCTTGTCCATAAAAGTTTCAGTCTTTTTTATGAACTTGTCAGTGTTAACCATATATGCACTAGTTTGATTCATAAAAGCATGAAGAGTGTTTTCTAAAGAACTAGACTACATCGGTTGTTACGACGGCATGTGGTGCTGTGGCGGAATGGTTTGTTGGAATCCTTGGGCTGGAGCATTCTGATGATGCGGATTGAGGGCATTGTTAGGGTTGCTCCAAGAGAATTTGGGTTCTTTTTCCATGCGAGATTGTAGTTGTTGGATAACTGATTGTTGTTGCGATTGAAGTTTCCAACATAGCAGGCTGACTCTGGGTTCTGCGGGCATTCAGAAAAAACATGGTTACCTCTACAGTTTCTGCAAAATAAATATATTACCTTGACTTCTTGTTGATTGCTTTGCGATTGTAAGTTCAGAACAAGCTTCGTCAAGGTGGCGATCTAAGATGAAATTGAGTCTGAAGACTCTATTTCATTAACCATGGGTTGACGGCGGATTCCTCCCCTTCTGGCTGTGGGGAACTGATAATCATTCTTGGTCGTCCTGTTTAAAATCTCCATGGCTTCTTCCGGCTCTTTGTATAAGAGTATGTCGTTTGCCTAGGCGTCAAGCATCATCCCAGTTGTTGTGTTATCCGCATTGTAGAACATGGTCACTTGCGTCCATACTGGGAATCCGTGCAAGGGGCATTTGTGTAATAGCTCTCTATACCGCTCTCAAGCCTCATGCATGAACTCGTCATCAACCTGTCTAAAAGAAGTGATCTCGTTACGCAGTTTGTCAGTTAAATTTGTAGGGTTAAAACGAGCTAAGAAATCACGACAAAGATCACTCTAGGATCCAATTGATCTTGGTGGGATAGTGTTGAGCCAGGTTTTTGCCCTATCCCTCAGTGAATAAGGGAACAACTTCAATCTTAGAATATCCTCATGTACTCCCTGAATTTTAAATGTGTTACAAATTTGGAGGAAGGACTTGAGGTGTTGTCTGGCATCTTCAGTTGTGGAGTCGCCAAATTGCCCCATAGTGTTGATCATATTAAGCATCATGGGCTTTAGCTCGAAGTGGGCGGCCTCGATCTCTGGGGTAACAACTCCATAGTTTAGTCCGTTCAATTCCTCTTCAAGGTAGTCTCGGACTGTTGGGTGTTGTATTGGTACAAATGGAGCTTGCAGATTTGCTCCATCTCCTACCGGGATCTGCGGCCCATCAACAAGTGGCTGCCCATCGGCAGGGTGCTGCCCAATGACATTGTGTGTCAGGGCCCCTTGGTTTATGCCTCAGCCGCGACCTCGAGGTTGGTACTCAGGTTGCTGCATTGCGGCTTCGTTCTCCCGTCTAAGCCTTCAGCAAGTGCGTTCGATTTCTGGATCTAGATTTCGCAATGGGCTTCCTGGGTTAGATCTGGTCATGCATTGAAACAAAACCAAGTCTTATTAATACTAGAATAAAAATTAAAATAAATAAAATATGTAAAATAGAAAGTGCAAGAAAATAAAAACAAAAGTTACCAATCCCCGACAACGACGCCAAAAACTTGTTGCGTGTAAATAGTGTTCTGCAATTTTGCAAGTATACACGACGTAAGTAATATAGGGATAAGTATATGAGTATCGTCTCCAAAGGGATTGGTACTCAACCTTCGGTTCTACTCCCTCGCACTGCAAAATAAATAAAGTAAAAACACAAATTAACTGGGTGATTTGAGATAATCTAAAAATAGCTAAACTAAGAAAATCTAGTAAATAAAATAAAGAAGTAATCAAGATGAGAATATGGGCCGGGTTAGAGTGTGTTGTATTGTAGAATCCACTTGACTTTGTTTCTGTTCTAGAATGCAGCAACACACTACTGCCGTGGCAATAACCTAAATCCCTGTCGCGGCTGCAATAGTTGAATTCATGCCGCGACAATCTCTTGCTCGTGGGAAGATGCAGTTAAGGCTCGACAAAGCGTCCTTGGGTGGTTCCATTGTATCCCTAAGCACAAAACGTTGGTTGATGAGTGAACTCTGATGATACCTCCCGACGTGAGTCAAAGGCTGAGTTAGTTAACACCGCGTGGGGCGAAAACCGTACTTATTCCTTTCGTGAGCTCAACTCTCCCGATATTGAACAAATGGATGATCTCACAAACCCTCACCCAAGTAGAATGCGAAAATAATTAAAGCCAAAACAAGCAAACCTTAACTTTCATTGCATTAAGAAAAAAATTAAGTATAAAGAGTTTTCACACAACTACTATAAAAACTAATCCTAACCCTAAGAAATTTAGAACATAATTAAACTAATCCTAAGCTCAATCTCTCTCCGGCGATCTCTCCTCGATTTCCCCTCTCCTTCTCTCTCGGTCACGGTTCCATGTATAGAGGATGGTATAGGAAAGGTGTAAAGTGTCTAAAAGTCTTATTTTATTTACCCTTTTTACTCATATTATTGTTAGACTTAGGCACATTTTAGTTACATAATTAGGCATTCATGCTTATTCTCATAATTTCCTTCACCATTAAGCTTGATTACATATTTTAGTGTATTTTGTGGAAAAGGTGCTGTTTTGGTATGTATTTCGGTGCATGCAGGAAAATAGCTCGCTGGAACCTACTGCGGCAGCAAGGTGCCGGCGGAACCCGCCGCGGCTGTAGGAGCTGAGGAGCTTATGCTGAGGCATCAGACCAATGAGTTGTACTGAAGCAGTTCTAGACAGAGACAACAGCTGCCGAGTAGCTGTCGCCGCCATACCTGCCGCCCAGGGCAGCAAGCTAAGGAATTGGAGAACTAGAGTGTGATCTGTAGAGCCGGAAATCCTGATTCTAACGATGCCATCCACTCAATTTTCTACTGCTTGTAGCAACGGACAGAGCCACCAAAGGAAGAGATCGAATATAACTTGCGGAACAAGAAAACGTGAAGAAGTCCACATTTAACTCAAAGATGTTAGAATTAAAGGTTGCATTTAATGCATAATCTACTTTGAAGACTTCTACTTGAAGGAGGACTTGACCTAGCTAATGCCTTTATATACTCAATGTATTTTGTACTTTAAGAACAACTTAGGTTTTCCTTTAGGCATTGTTTAGGTTTTCTTGTCGCCATTATGTTCTAAAATTCTCTTTGGGTTTGGGTTATGTTGTAATTAGTGTGAGAACGGTAGTTTAGGATTTATGTTTGTTTTCAATTAAGGCGAAAGATTAGTTGATTACTATCCATTTGTTCTGTATCGAGAGAGTCGAACTCATGAAAGAAGTAAGTACGATCCTCACCTTAATCCAGTGTGAACCAATCCAGCCTAGACATAGGTTAGGGTTTAAGACGGCTAAAAGAGAATGGACCAAACATTGTTGTCTTTGCACGATTCATGCCATGACTGGTATTATCTATAGTGGGCATCAACATCATTCTGACTTAGACATAAGAAGAATCACTTTTGAAGCGTTCTATCGAGCCTTGTAGTTCTGCCGAGTTTGCCGCCGTGACACAAGTCCATTCCCATGCCGAGGAAGTGAGAGCCTCTCAACAACCTAACTGCCATCCCTGCCGAGGTAGCGAAGTCTGGCAGCGCAAAGCAACTTGTCCTTTTTAACGCAGTTTCACACTAAACAACAACATAACACGGCCCATTCCATCAATATGATCTCTTCCCTTTTATTCACTTGTGTTTTATTTTATTTTCCTCTCAAACAAGTCAACTTATTTGTGCATTTAAGTTTCCTTTGTGCAGAAGTTACGATTCGAGTCAAGTTGTCCAATCCATGCGAGAGACGATATCTTGTATACTATTACTTGACATGAGTGTGCACTTGCGCTTATATTTAGAGAACACTAAAACACTCTACAAGTTTTTGGCGTCGTTGCCGGGGATTGGTAACAACGAAATTCTTTTTAATTTTTCTGCACTCTTAATTATATTTGTATTTAATTTCAGTTGAAAAAAAACTATGTGGGAAGTTCTTATTCAGGTACAGTTCAAGTCAAGGGCATCAACACGTGGGAATATTCTTGCGAATTTTGTGAAGGAAATCATGTGTTTGATATTTTCCCTCATCTGTTTGCAACAGACACGTCGAGAAAAACCACTTGGGAGTGGATGTCTGAATATGAAGAGAAGATGTCGCCGCAGCAGTAACATGGACAGCTGATGCCGCTACCGCAGTTGCTGCCACAACAGCAAGATTTTTCATTGTATGATAAAAAATCTCAATTTTTTTACCATAACAGTTTTGCTCCAGAAATCGACATGCCCTGGCAATGTATCATCCTCAAGAGAAATCAACATCCTTGGAGGACACACTTCAAACTTTCCTTGCACTAACCCAAAAGGTATCAACTGCTATGAACGCCAGCATCGCTAAGATGGATGCACATATGAGCCATTCAGTCCTCATCAATGCGATGGATGAACCTAAACAATTATGCCAGAGGGATACTGATGTCCCAAGACAAGAGGACGAAGAATTAAGCGAGGGAGGATCTCTGAAGTGTGAGGAGCAATTGGAAACTCCAAGCCAGGAGGATGCAGAACGCTGCCCGGGCAACAAGATTGACAACTGTTTTGGTAGCTACCTAGAACCCTTCCCTGAAGATGAACTGAGCAGTGAAAGGACAGTACCTGAACAAAGCAATGCCACAGTAACACCTAATGAGGCCGAAAAAAGAATTGATGATGCCACGACAACATCACATGCTCCGACAAATAGTTCTGCCACGACAGAAGCCTTGACAGCGATGCCCGCCTCGACAGAAGCAGCGACAACTATGGACTATATATTGAGAGGAGTCAATGCTGGAAGATTTAAATCCATCAAAATCTCTACTAATGGAGATTTTCGAAGGGCATGAAGAAAACAGTGTTGGGAGTCATGAAGCTTTTCCGAAAATTGAGTTTTCCCTTGACATCATCATGACAGAAGACTGTCACAACAACTGGTTGTCGCAGCAGCTACCGTGACAGCAAAAGCAACTTTCCACCATAATTAACTTCGACAAAAATGAGGTAAGTACATGGTTGGATAATGATATAAGTTTTCCTAATCACATGTTCATGCCTTCATGAATAGAAACAAGGAGGAAGGTTCACATGGACCACAAGGGAACGAGGAGGAATGACTCCTCCACCATGAGAATAATCACTCGATGGAGGGTGCGGGTGGATTACAAGAAGTATAAAAAATGACCCTCTCGACAAGGGAGTATCTACTTTAGGAGATGCATACCAATACACTCCTAGAGTAACATAATTTTTATCCTTATCTTCCATATTTTTTATGCTTTCATAGACTTAGAATTTTTAAAATTTCAGTTTTTATTTCTTTCTACATTTTATTATTATTATTATTATTATTATTATTATTATTATTTTCTTCGTCTTGCAAATAAAATTCAACCGTCTCACAACCTATCAATGGCCACAACCAGCAACCAACCAGCCTTCCAGAGAATTCCGACAGAGGCAGTTGAGCTACATCATCGATGAAAGTTTTCCACCCGACAGTACTGATGCTGCCGCCTAGCTCCTACCGCTCGGCAGTACTGAAGTTGCCAAACAGACCTCAAAACCAGCAGTACTCCTCCATCATCTCCGGAACATCTCAATAGGATGGAAAGGAAGTAGCTCCAATTTATGCAATACACCAGGGATGTTCCCTGACAGTGCAGTCTGATTCCCCATATTTTCTGCTAAATACTTACCCTCCATCACCTGCCCTGGCAACCCAGATCGACGCCACAGCAACTGCAACTACAAATGCCCATGGTTGCCAAGGTAACGAATGCACATGGTTCGAATAGCGGATACACTCATTCGATAACCACACAAGCAAACATGGCTCGAAGGAAATTCATCATGCAAGGTGACGACCTTTCCGACTAACTCATTTATTTTTCTCATGCATTGAGGACAATGCTCCTCTCGAGTTTGGGGGGGGGGGATTCGCATTCATCATTGTTTATGCATATTAGAGCATATAGGTTGCATAATGTACTTATCTCTAAAATTAATCAAGAATAATTTTTTTTGTTAGAACTCGTGCATATGATAGGATAGCCAATCTTAAATTTTTTGCACCATAATAAAAAGAACTTAATTTTGGGGGAAAGCATGAAGTAAACTTAGAATTTTTCTATAAATACCAAAAACTTAAAACACTACTGTTACTTGCTGAATTTGTTAAGAATTTCTGGTAAACATTGCCTGCTTGAATTATTTCCAAAATTCTAACACTGGTTGCAGGAAGCTGCCGCAGCAGGCGGCAAACAGAAAAAAAAAAAGCACTGCCATGGAAGGAAAATTTTTTTATGATGTTTTTCCCTAGAGGTGCCTGAAACCGACTCTAGGAAGAATCATGTGCAAGGACACTTTGTTGCTATCAAAGTCCACGAATCTAAAAATCTTTGAAGTGACGCACAAATTAGCATGAGTGAATGAAAGTCTTCACGGGATGACTCTGCTCAATGGGTTCGGGGTTTTGTAGTTTGCTCCTATCTTAATTTCAGACCTAAAGAGTAGTTGTGATGAGTTGAAACCCTTATTGCCATGATTATAAATTGTTCTTAATTATGCTGCCTCGGCAGCAACCTTACATTACCTTGACAACATCTTTGTTTACTTAGAATATTCTTCAGATTCAGCTTGTACACATTTTCTGCACACACTACACTGGCATTATAGTCTACTTTTGAGGTAATTCATGTTATTCTCCTCTCACTAATCTAATCATAGGAGCCACAACCTTGAGAATCTAAATCAAGTTTAAAACAAGTTCATCTATCTTATTAGTGCAAGGTCAAGTATGTTTAGGATTGCATTGCTTGAGGACAAGCAATAGTTCGAGTTTGGGGGTGTGTAAAGTGTCTAAAAGTCTTATTTTATTTACCCGTTTTACTCATATTATTGTTAGACTTAGGCACATTTTAGTTACATAATTAGGCACTAATTCATATTCTCATAATTTCCTTCACCATTAAGCTTGATTACATATTTCAGTGTATTTTGTGGAAAATGTGCTATTATGGTATGTATTTCGGTGCATGCAGGAAAATTGCCCGTCGAAACCTGCTACGGCAACAAGGTGCCGTCGGAACCCGCCGCGGCAGCAGGAGCTGAGGAGCTGATGCTGAGGTTGCAGACCAGGGAGCTGTACTAATGTAGTTCCAGGCAGAGACAACAGTTGCCGAGTAGCTGGCACCACCATACCTGCTGCCCAGGGCAGCAAGCTAAGGAATTGGAGAACTGGAGTGCGATCTGTAGAGCAAAAAATCCTGATTCTAACAATGCCATCCACTCAATTTTCTGATGCTTGTAGAAGCGGACAGAGCCGCCGAAGAAAGAGATCAAATCTAACTTGCGGAACAAGGCAACGTAAAGAAGTCCACATTTAACTCAATGAAGTCAGAATTAAAGGTTGCATTTAATGCAAAAGCTACTTTGAAGACTTCTACTCCAAGGAGGACTTGGCCTAGCTAATGCCTATATATACTCAATGTATTTTGTACTATAAGAACAACATAGGTTTTCCCTTAGGCATAGTTTAGGTTTTCTTGCCGCCATTATGTTCTAAAATTCGTTTTGGGTTTGGGTTATGTTTTAATTAGTGTGAGAACAATTGTTTAGGATTTTAAGTTTGTTTTTGCAATAAAGGTTCAAGGTTTTCTTATTCCATGTTCTTCATAGTTTTCAACTAAGGTGAAAGATTAGTTGATTACTATCCATTTGTTCGGTATCGAGAGAGTCGAACTCAGGAAAGGAGTAAGTACGGTCCTCACCTTAATCAAGTGTTGACTAATCCAGCCTAGACATAGGTTAGGCTTTAAGGCGGCTAAAAGAGAACGAACCAAACAAGTGCTGACCAATCTACAGTGGGCATCAATAGCATTCTCACTTAGACATAAGCAAGATCACTTTTGAAGCGTTCTGTCGAGCCTTGTATTTCTACCGAGTTTACCGCCATGATACAAGTCCATTCCCCTGCCGAGGCAGCGAGAGCATCTCAGTAGCCTAACTGCCATCCCCCGCCGAGGCTGCGAAGTCTGGTAGCGCAAAGCAACTTGTCTTATTCAACACAGTTTCACACTAAACAACAATATAAACCGACCCATTCCATCAATCTGATATCTTCTCTTTTATTCACTTGTATTTTATTTTATTTTCCTCTCAAACAAGTCAACTTTTTTGTGCATTTAGTTTTCCTTTGTGCATGAGTTACGATTCGAGTCAAGCTGTCCAATCCCTGTGGGAGACGATGTTTTTTATACTATTACTTGACAGGAGTGTGCACTTGCGCTCATATTTAGAGAACACGAAAACATTCTACACAAGGTCTTCTATGGAGAGGAAGTTGAGTTGGACTTGGACTTGCTCTCATTAAAGGAGTAAATCTCTTTAATTTATCACTTTATACACTTTTGTCCAAGAGTCTAACTTTATCCTTCCTTCCATGCCTTCACCCTCTTCTCGAACTCCGATTCCCATGCAAAGTGTGCAGAAAAATCCAACGTTAAAATCTCTACAAGTCGGCCACCACTTTTCCCATTCTTCCCTCCGGCGGAATGCTGTCGTGGCCTGGCTTTTGCTACCTCGGCATTGGTCTACTCTAATCCACAAGGTTTCATCAGCTTCCCTCAATAGAAGCTATCATGTGCCTTGACTCGATTAGGGTCTGTTGTCTGCTAATTCTGCCTCATCTTCCCTCCTACCTTTTGTGATGTGGCGGCATCTTCC
Source organism: Hibiscus tridactylites (assembly GCA_958450335.1). NCBI lineage: Eukaryota > Viridiplantae > Streptophyta > Magnoliopsida > Malvales > Malvaceae > Hibiscus > Hibiscus tridactylites. The sequence goes on from OY288275.1 coordinate 53,846,519, forward strand.
TGCTCCAACAGTGTACAACCTTCAAAAATACCAATCATGCATTAAATAGTACCTTTTTTCATAGAATAAACAGAATATAAGGCTCAAAGGCATAAATGATGAAATCTATGCATGAAAGACCATAATGCAACTCAAACGGGTGTAGGTTGAGTGATAATTGCCATGTAAAAGGGGTAAAAATATAGGACTTTTGGGCACTTATCACTCACATCTCCTCTGGCAAAGCCCCGACCCCTCTTAGCTAGATCGAAGGTCCTCTGAGTTTGAACTGGAGTGGTGCCAGTTGCTGCTGGACAATTCCTCACATAATGATCCGGTGACCAACAACCGTAGCAAACTTTGGTTGTCACCCAACACTCTCCTTGAGGCTTACGTCTACACTAGTCACAAGTTAGTGCACTTGTACTCCTTTATGAGCCTTTTAAGCTCATCATGGAAGAAGATGATGAAGGCCTCCTATGGCCAGTAGATTCTGACCAACGGTCCGATCTCAAATTCTGGTGTGAAGCTCCTCTTCCTTGGTTCCATTGATTTCAGTTCCTTTCAGAAAAGGACTATGCATTTTAGGGAAGTTCTGAGTCCTCCCACTAGAACCTCCATGCCTACTTTCCTGGATATAGGTCAAAGCCTTGAACTTTCTCGAGCGATTTGGCATTAACGGTCAATTCAAAAAATACTTTTGGTGGAGCAGCAGTCAAGTTTGTATGAATTTCCTTCTTCAAACCCTTTCAAAACCTCTTCACCTCATCTTCTCAGTAGCGACCAACTCTGGGGCATACGTACTCAACTGCATGAGCTGTTGTTCATATTCGAAGACTAATCGGTTCCCTTGGACCAAATGAGTGAACCGATCTTTCAAACTATTAGTGTGGGCTTCACCCACGTACTTCCTCAGAAATGCATCGAAGAAGTCATCTCATGTAGGTCGATTAGGGTACCACCTCAACTCTACGGTGTCTCGCCACTCTCGAGCACTCTTCTTCAAAAGAGAAAGAACTCATGTCAGCTTGTCCTCGGGTTCCAAACACATTTGTCATAAGATCCAGCGGGTGTCCCTCAACCACTGATCTGCTTTAACCAGATTGTTTTGTCCCTTTCCAGGGAAATTCGTTACACCATGGCGGTGCACCCTCTCAACTTGTGCCTCACGAGGGGTAGCCAAAAGCCTATGTATGACCCTCACAATCCGGTGAAGGGCTTGATGTAGATGAGAGAAATAATTGCCCCCAACTATCATCATGATTTCGTGCTCTTCTAAGCATGATTACTTTTTGTACAAACAAACAAATAAGGTTACACCATCAAATATTCAGCGTAAAAATGTACAACTTCGACTTATGAAGAAATTATTCGCTAGACTCCTATACACCACTCTAGACAACTCACGGGCTTTCTTAGAACCAGCTAAACCTAGGCTCTAATACCGCTAAATGTAACACCCTCAACTCGGATGTCACATTTGGACCTCAAGCCCAACTCATTACCATAAAATTTTCAACCTAGTTTAGCCCAAACCACATCCATTTTTATAAAACCATTAAGTTCAAATATTTCAACATAGATAAATAGTTAAAATCATTACATAGGAGCTCCATTTAAAATACATTATTAAAAGCATTCGTCTTGCAATTTAAAATCCAAAATCAGAGTTACAATACAACATAGGGTCCTACAAATACATAACCCAAATAATCTAACTACTGTACTCGAAACAAGTCAATGCTAAAGTCCTACTTCGATGGTGCTCCAACAATGTACGCCAACCTACTAACCTGCAAAGAGAAACAACAATTTCGAACGCTGGGCTAACGAAGCTAAGTGGATACACCTCCACTCAACCATGCTTCATGCAAATCATAAATATGAGCATGTAGCTAAAGATGATATCATGGCAATACAGCAACACATGGCGCTACCTCTAGCCGCCTAAACACATAGAAAACAACGATAATGCATAAATCTCACAAAACGCATAAGCATCATATCAAACAAACCTGGAGTAAGGCACGATGTCACACAGCCTCGAGAATGTACACACTAAGTGAGGCTCAGTGTCACACAGCCTCGAGAACGTACACTCGTACTCGAAATCTCTCATCGAGTATCTTAAAAAAAGGCCCAGTGTCACACACCCTAGGGAACATACATCCAGAACCTCATCTCATGGTGTTGCAACACGTTCTCTCGGTATCTGGATCTCATCAATCAAGGTGGCTCTACCACACAAGTGTCGTTACTTCGCACGTAACATTACTCGATCTACCAAGGATCCCTATTGTTAATATTACAAGTAAGTCACCCAACATTTACCAAGTTATTACACATTATACTTATATATGAGTGTTGAATCTTGGTTTCTCAGTTTTACAATTTATTTTACCACATTAGAAGCCTATTGACTGACAGTACTCGAATTAAAATCCCCTCAAACTTAAAATGTATTTTTCGAGCATATTGCTTTAGTGGGTTTTGATACCCAACCACGAGTATCAATACGTATCTATGGTACCGACATCCACGCTATACGTACCGATACTCAGCTTCAAAAGAAAAAAGGGTTTAACCCACAACCTTGTACTATTACATGGGGTTATATATCGATACCCCTTTGGTACCCATACGCTCCCAAGCATACTGATACAATGTTTCACTATTAGAATTTTGCTAAAACAGGGGGTACCGATATGACCTAAGCTCGTATCGATAGCCCCTTCAAAGATTGCTTGTGTTCATCACTCAGACATAGGGTACCGATACGCATTCATCCCGTGTCAGTACTCAAACCCAAAATTCATTTTCTGGAGTTCGTAAATCACCTCTCACGCCTCCAAAACCCAAAGGCAAGATCCCAAGATAAATCTACATGTTATGGAAGGTGTTTTAGGTGGTTTCCTACCACTTTTACAAGCTTTTAACAACCCAACGAAGTTTTTCCATGATTAAGGCTCTAAGCAACCAAAACACCACTCAAGCACACAAAGCTGTCAAAATTTAGGATTTCCATGAAGGTATGGACTTAGTAGTGTACTAACCTTGATTTCCAAAGCTGGAAAAGTAGCCTTCAACCAAGCTCTTCAAACTTTCTTCTTCCCAAGCTCCTTGGAAGAATTCTCAATCTCTTTCACTACACAAGAAAGTTGTAAACGAGTTACAACTTGTAGGAGATATAGAATCAAGTTAAACTTACTATTAGGGAAGGAAAACGAGATTGAATCTCCTCCTATAACCATTCTTAAAAGCCCAACAAAACCCACCATTTCGAACCTCCACCAATGTAACATCCCAGTTTAGGGGTCTAGAAGATCCGATGAAGTTACGAGGTCCAAATGACCAGTGTTGGGAGTTGTGAGTGAGTTCAGGGAAAGTGGTTCTTGTAGGTTGGGAAAAATATGAAATAAATCTCTAAAATCCCTAATAAATATGTTTAAGGTTTTGGTAAAAACTATTTTGGAAAAATGCTTTCCGAACCATGACATTTTGGTTTAGTGACCAAATTGTAAAGTTTGTAAAATCTATTTTAGTGACCATTTTGTAAAAGAGTCAAAACATTGAATCTTTAAGGAGCTTTTTTGGCTGGGCCAATAAGGTTATTATCCCCTTTATTTTGACTATCCAAATATTTCAAAATAGATTTTATGAATTAATTAAAATAAGGTTTTATTCATTTTCTCATTTTAATTTAAAAACTATTTTCAAGCTTTCTCATCTTCTCTCTTCAGCCAAACAACCTTTGAGCTTGATTTTTCTCAAGGTAAAAGTGTTTTTTTATTAATCTAATATTGCAAAATGGTTCTCCTACTTTGATTTCCTAAAACCCAAGCTTATTTCAATGTTCTTCTCAAGGAATTTTGCCAAACAAGGGGAAATAGCTAGCATTGGGGGTGAGCAACATTATTCTCCTCTAATGTAAGGTTCTTTAATGAAATTCCCATGCTTTGATTCTTTTAAATGCTAAGGTTTTGTATTCTTGTGTTAATATTAATGAAACTTGGCTAAAATTGATGAAAATGAGCTTTTGGTGAGATTTTCGGGTAGGATCTGTTATTGCTGGGTTTGTTGTTGTTGTTACCTTTGTTTTGTTGTGGTTTTTGAGTTGAGATGTTGGGTGATTGGTAGGAATCCCAATTTTGGGTTGGGTGTTGAAGTTTGAAGTGGAAAAAATGAGTTTTTAGGTGGATTTTGAAGTGAATCGATAGCTGGTGTTAATCTTATGTTGTGTTGATGTTTTTAGATATTTATCTATGTGATTTGATGTTATCTAATGATGGGTTTTGCTGGAGATTGTCTGAATTAAGTTTTTCGATGTTTACGGATTGTATCAAATATGTTCGATAGGTGTTTTGATTGAGTTTATGAATTTCTGCTTTCCAGCAAGTTAGAGTGTTGAAAATATATCTAAATCCTCTATTTTGGGTTGGTTAGAGGTAGGGATTGAAGATCCAGAATTGTTGAACTCGATTGTGGGCGAACCGGAAAGCTAAAAGGGGTTTTTGCTTGATTTTGGTAATCGCTGGTGAGTGGAAATGATTTTTACTATTTTATCAAGGTTAAAGAAGTGTTTTAAGGATTTGGGTTGAACCATTAGGCCAATCCAAGCTCAAAGGTAAGTTTTGGTGTTGTTTCGGCTTTTTGCCTTTTTATATTTGATCATGTATTGGATCATGTGCATGTCATTTTAAATGATGTTCCTATGCTGTTGTTATGCATTAAATGCATGTTGTTATTGTCTCATATGAATGCCATGTGATTTATTAAATGTTGGTTGAGTTCATGCTAAGCTTGAACTTGTGGTTATGGCTATTGGGATGTGTTTTGGGGAGGTGGTTATCCCTGGTGAAAAACAGTGGGTTTTGATGTTGTGATGAGTATATTGACACACGGGTTATATCGGATAGATTGATCGATCAATAGGAAGTGAAGTGCACTATAATGATAAAATTCGTGGGTGAGAAATTCTTCGGTTTCACAATAGGGGTTGTGCTATTGTGATGCGAGTGGTAGGGGTTATGCCATCAACAGGAAATGCGGGTAGTGTCATCCCGGCCGAAGTATGTTTGTGGTGAGGGTTTTTTCACCATGTGACTTGATAGGGGTTGTGCCATCAAGGTGTCCACTTATCCGAGCAACGTGTCAATTATGCCGGTATACTCATTCTCTATGGTTTCATATGAGCTTGGTAAACTCATATGGTTATGTATTTGTGCTTGAAGCATGTGAAATATTAATGGGCCGGTAGGCTTGGTTTGCATATATGGTTCATGTATGGTTTATGCATGGTTGATGTATGTTCATTGTCTATGGCAAGTGTGGTTGCATTGCTTAAACTTGTTTCAAGTTAGCATATTTGAAAAGGAAGTGGATTTGGAAATGATTTGTCAAAAGAATTTCAATAAATAGTTTGGTTTCCAAAATGCTTGTGGTTTTTAAAACTGCATTGTTGTAGTTGGTTTTTGAGCTCTGCTAACTAAGCTTTATAGCTTACGCTCTCTTTTTCCAACAATGCAGATCCATAGATCATTTGGAAGGAAACAGTGCAACGGAGTCATCCAAGTGTCCGCTCTTAGCTCAAGTATGACCTTGCTCAGATAATAGTATGTGTGAAAATGAGGGTGAACCTTGTTTATGTCTTTGAGAGTGTTTGTAAACTCCTTGTGTTGAGATCATGTTTATGTTTACCTTGTTGGCTTGTTCTTACCTTATGCCTTGTGGTTATGGTTTTGGACCTTGTTCCTCTTATGTTGGATCTTGAAGCTTCCTTTTAATCGTATGTAAAGCATGTTTATGTTTCTCTTGATCTTGGACATATGTGATGGTTGATTTTAGTGTATGTATGCCTTCCTTGTTGCTGCTCTGATGTATGTGGTGATTGGAACCAGGTTAAATACACTTAGAGATGCCTAAATTGCAGTTTTGATGTTTCTGCAGCAGGGTGTTTCGAAACGGGCTGAAACGTTTCAGAACAACCCTTGTTTTTGCCTTGGCATTCCAGAATGTGTGTCGAAACGGGCTAAGCAGGACGGAACGGTCTCAAGCTATTTCAGAATGTTTTGCCACTATAAAGCCCTGTTCCGATACAGACCTCTAGTGTTCTGAAACGGGGGTCGTTGAAGTTAGTTAAAGGCATCTTTAAAGTTATTTTTCCTTGCGTTTTGGTCCTAGCTTATGCTGTTTTCAATTGTGGATGATTTTTGTGCATGTGTTATGTTGCATTTCATCATGGAAGTATGAAATGAGTTTAATTCCACAAAGATCACCTTAATTACATCATAGGTCCTTATATTCTACTAGTTTTGCATTTTCATCCCTGGTTGCCTTTTTGTTCGAATCGATGCTCGTTTTTGTTGTTCTTTCTTCCGCTGCGTGTTCGATAGCTTAAGATTAAATCTAAGCATCTAGAAAAGATAATAATCAATGCGTTTAGGGTTGCTAATCGGAGGGAAATCTTCGGATCTTTCTTCGATTAGTCTAGTTTAGTCCACTCGATACGGTTTGATGGCTAGGCCGGGTCGAGGGGGTTACATTTGTTGGTATCATAGCGTAGGTTTTCTTTGGAAAGGCTTGCATTGGTTGTCGTGCAACTAGAAAGGTAAGTGAGGTAAGTGTGTTGCGGTGGTGTATGCTTGTTTGTTGAGGTTTCTTGCAGTGTAAGGTACACATTGCCACATACTATTATCGGGAGAACATATATATGATACTTGGGCACCTTGGACCCTTGACATTGCTGACTCGAATCATTTCCTTTTTGTCTTATCTGTGTTGTTGTAGCATTGCTTTTGTTGTTATGGCTAGACCTAGAAGATGTCAAGCGAGTGGTGAGCCACGTGAGAATCTGGTTAAGGGTGTTGGGCATCCATAAGAGGGAGAGTTACCTCCTTCTCCTCCTCCAGGTGGTGGGGCTAATGTGCAAGGTGAGGAACCTCGTGGTGGCCAAGGACATGCCGAAGCTGATATGAGCCTGTTGATTCATGCTATTGGCTGGGCTTTATAGTCTGCTTTGGCTGGGTTGCAGGCGGATGCACCGCAGCATGGTCAGATGGAAGGGTTACCCCTTGAGAGGCTCCGTAGTCTGGGTGGAGTAGAGTTTCGTGGGTTATCGCTCGAAGGAGCTGAGGCATGGTTAGCTAGTACTACCAGGATTCTGAGTCAGATGGAGTGCAGTGATGCACGTAAGCTTGGTTGTGTGGAATCTCTACTTCAGGGTGACGCGTATGTCTGGTGAACTACGATCACCGCGGGTATGGCTACTGCTGATATCACTTGGGATTTCTTCAATCCTGCCTTCCAGAAGAAGTATTTGAGGCTGGGGTACCAAGATGAGAAGAAGTGTGAGTTCATGGCCTTAGTTCAGGGGAGCATGACAGTTTCAGAGTATGAGGTTCTATTTGTTAGACTGAGGTAGTATGTTGTTGAGCTAGTTTCTGCTGAGAAGGTTTTGGTATGGTTTTATCGAGGGAGTGAAGACCTTTATGTTGGCTACTGATTATATAGATTTTGATGTGCTAGCAGCTCGAGCCAAAGATATAGAGCATAGTCTTGGTTTGTTTACTAGGAGAGGCGGGTCTAGTTCAGGGAAATGACCTGCAGAGTGGAATCGTGATCGTGCCAAGGGGCACAAAGATAAGAGGCAGCATTTTGATCATAGACGTGGGGGTGGTAACCCCGGACTTGGCCATCAAGGCCAAGGTTTTGCTCACCGTGCACCCGAATACATCAAGTGTGGTAGGTCTAATCCAAGAGAGTGTTGGGGAACCTATGGTACATGCTGGCAGTGTGGATCGAAAGATCATATCAAGTGAGATTGTCCTCAGCTAGCTAGAGGTGGTCAGGCATCGGCAGGAGCTGTCGAGAACCAGCGAGGTCGTGGGCGCGACCGAGGGAACTTTCAGCCTCGGAATGATGGTAAGAGGAATGTGGCACATGTAGTCGCAGTTCAGCCTGAGAGAGGGGGACCAGCGAGAGTGTATGCACAAAGAGAGGGTAGGAACGACACTGATGTTATAGCAGGTAAATTCATGTTACAATCTTTGACATTGCTTTCGTTGATTGATTCTGGCTCTACGCATTCTCATATTCTGAGCGAGCATGCTAAGAAGTTGGATGTACCATGTGAAATTCTTGATGTGGGTATGAGTGTGACTAGTTCATTTGGTGAGACATTTGTGGTTAGAAAGATGTATCGCAGATGTCCGTTGATGGTTCAGGGTCACGTATTCCCAGTTGACATGATGGAATTGCCGTTATACGGGTTTTATGTGATTTTAGGGATGAATTGGTTAGTAGAACTCAAGGCAATGGTAGATTTTGAGACTAAGCGAGTGAGTTTGAGACTTTCAAATAATTATGAGGTAGTAGTGGTTGGTGAGAATGTTAAATTCTTATCCAACGTAGTTTCTGCTTTAGAGGCTCAAAGGATGTTAGATTTGGGATGTCAAGCGTACCTAGCCTATGCGATGAATCCGGATATGAGTAAGGTCCGACCAAAAGACATTAGAGCAGTTTGTGACTTTCCTGAGGTGTTTCCAGAAGAGTTTCCTGGTTTGCCACCAGATAGAGAAGTCGAGTTTGCTATTGAGTTGTATTCTGATTCAACTCATGTATCGATTGTTTCGTATCGGATGGCTCTGAAAGAGTTGAAAGAACTAAAGACTCGGCTTCAGGAATTATTAGATCGAGGTTTTATCCGACCGAGTATATCACCTTGGGGTGCACCAGCGTTGTTTGTCAAGAAGAAAGACGGGAGTATGCGTATGTGTATTGATTACCGTCAGATGAATAAGTTAACTGTGAGGAATAAGTATCTGTTGCTGAGAATAGATGATTTGTTTGATCAGTTGCGGGACGCATCAGTGTTTTCGAAGATAGACGTAATATCAGGGTACTATCAGCTGAAAGTGAAGGATCATGACATACCGAAGACAACCTTCCATACACGTTATGGCCATTATGAGTTTCTGGTAATGCCGTTTGGGTTGACTAATGCATCAACCGTGTTTATGGACATGATGAACCGTGTTTTTTATGAGTTCCTAGATCATTTTGTTGTGCTATTCATTGATGATATATTAATTTATTCGCGCAATGAGGAAGACCATGATAGACATTTGCGACTTGTGTTGAAGACTTTTCTAGATAATCAGTTGTATGCGAAGTTGAGCAATTGCGAGTTTTGGATTAGAGAGGTAGTCTTCCTAGGGCATGTTGTGTCAGCGAATGGCATTAGAGTTGATCCTAAGAAAGTGGAAGTTGTTGTGAATTGGAAGCAACTTGAAGTCTGTGACTGAGGTTCATAGTTTCCTAGGCTTAGCAGGCTACTACCGTCAGTTTGTAGAAGGATTTTCTAAGATAGATTCTCCGTTCACGAAATTGTTGCAAAAGAGTGTTAGATATGAGTGGACAGAAGTGAGGCAGAAGGCTTTTGATCGTTTGAAAGATGCTTTGACTAGAGTACCTGTGTTAGTGCAACCGGTAACAGGGAAGGATTATGTGATTTACAATGATGCCTCGTATATATGCCTAGGTTGCGTATTGATGCAAGATGGGAGAGTTGTTGCATATGCATCGAGATAGTTGAAGACTCATTAAAAGAACTACCCCACGCATGATATTGAGTTAGTCGCTATTCTATTTGCTTTAAAAGTGTGGAGGCACTATTTGTATGGTGATAAATGCACACTGTATACTGATCACAAGAGTTTGAAGTATTTGATGTCTCAGAAAGAGTTGAATCTCCGGCGGCGTAGATGGGTTGAGTTATTGAAAGACTATGATCTTACTATTGAGTACCATCCAGGTAAAGCCAATGTGGTAGCCGATGCGTTGAGTAGGAAAGTGGCAGTTGAGCTTCGAGCGATGTTTGCTAGGTTGAGCTTGTCGCGTGATGGTGGATTGATCGCAGAATTGCAAGTGAAACCTTCTCTTGAATAGTTGATCCGTAAGAAACAATTGCAAGATAGTTCTTTAGCTTCACATGTTCAGGATATTGCGGAAGGTAAACTGACCGAGTACAGTTTCAGTGATAGTAATGTTTGTGTTTCAAAGATAGGGTTGTTGTGCCTGAAGATGTTGATTTGAAATGTACCATTTTGAATGAAGCACATATTAGTCCGTTTGCTATGCATCCCGGTAGCACGAAGATGTACCGAGATTTGAAGAATGATTATTTTTGGGTTGGTTTAAAAAGGGATGTGGCTGAGTTCGTAAGTAAATGTATGGTTTATCAGCGAGTGAAGGCCGAACACCGGTTTCCGTCAGGATTGTTACAGCTTTTACGGATTCTGTAATGGAAATGGGAGAGGATAACCATGGATTTCGTATCAGGTTTACCGTTGACTCCTTCACAAAAGAATTCAGTTTGGGTGATAGTTGATCGACTCACCAAGTGTGCACATTTCCTAGCTGTTAACACGACTGATTCCTTGGATAAATTGGTTGATTTGTATATCCGTGAGATAATGAGATTACACGGTGTACCGAAATCGATTGTATCAGATAGAGAACTGAGGTTAACATCGAGGTTTTGCGATTTCTTGCATAGTGCTTTGGGTAGCCGATTGAATTTCAGTACCTCGTATCATCCTCAGGCAAATGGTCAGTCAGAGCAAGTAATACAAGTGCTTGAGGACATGTTGCTTTGTTTTATTATTGATTTTCAGGGCTCGTGGGAGAAACACATGTCGTTAGTTGAGTTTGCTTATAACAATAGCTATCAGGCTAGTATTCAGATGGCACCGTTTGAGGCTTTGTATGGTAGGAGGTGTAGAACTCCTATTTGTTGGGCTGAAGCTGGTCAGAAATTGGTATCTTTACCTGCTATGCTTAAGGGCACTACTAAGAAGGTGAAATTGATATGTGATCGCTTGAAGTAGCAACCGATCGACAGATATCTTATGCAGATATGAAACGTCGCGAGATTGAGTATGACGTGGGTGAGAAAGTCTTCTTGAATGTATCACCATGGAAGAAAGTGATGAGATTCGGTAGAAAAGGTAAACTGAGTCCGAGATTCATTGGCCCGTATGAGATTGTTGGACGAGTTGGCCCTGTGGCTTATAGATTGAGTTTGCCTCCGGAATTAGAGAAGATACATGGTGTATTCCATGTTTCTATGCTTTAGAAGTATAGGTCAGATCCATCGCATGTAATGCCTGTTGAGGAAATCGAACCGAATCCCGATTTGTCATATGATGAGGAACCGATTGATATCTTAGCTACGGACAACAAGGTTTTGTGTGGTAGATCTATTGAGCTGGTCAAAGTGAAGTGGCGACACCGAGGTGTTGAAGAAGCCACTTGGGAGAGGAAAGACGACATGAAGCGTCAGTTTCCGCACCTTTTTCCATCAGGTAAATTTCGAGAACGAAATTTCATAAGTGGGGGGGAGAGTTGTAACATCTCGGTTTAGGGTCTAGAAGATCCGGTGAAGTTGCGAGATCCGAAAGACTAGTGTTGGGAGTTGTGAGTGAGTTCAGGGAAAGTGGTTCTCAGAGGTTGGGAAAAATATGAAAAAAAATCCCTAAAATCCCTACATAATATGTTTAAGGTTTTGGTAAAAACAATTTTGGAAAAACGCTTTTCGAACCATGACATTTCGGTTTAGTGACCAAATTGTAAAGTTTGTAAAATCTATTTTTAGCGATCATTTTGTAAAACAGTCAAAACATTGAATCTTTAAGGAGCTATTTTGGCTGGGCCAATATGGTTATTATCCCCTTTATTTTGACTATCCAAATATTTCAAAATAGATTTTATGAATTAATTAAAATAAGGTTTTATCCATTTTCTCATTTTACGTTAAAAACCATTTTCAAGCTTTCTCATCTTCTCTTCATCTAAACAACCTTTGAGCTTGAACTTTCTCAAGGTAAAAGTGTTTTCTTATTAATCTAATATTGCTAAATGGTTCTCCTACTCTGATTTCCTAAAACCCAAGCTTATTTCATTGTTCTTCTCAAGGAATTTTGCCAAACAAGGGGAAATAGCTAGCATTGGGGGTGAGCAATGTGATTCTCCTCTAATGTAGTATTCTTTAATGAAATTCCCATGCTTTGATTCTTTTAATTTCTAAGGTTTTGTATTCTTATGTTAATATTAATGAAACTTGGCTAAAATTGATGAAAATGAGCTTTTGGTAAAATTTTCGGGTAGGGTCTGCTATTGCTGGGTTTGTTGATGTTGTTACCTTTCTTTTGATTTGGTTTTGGAGTTGAGATGTTGGGTGATTGGTAGGAATTACGATTTTGGGTTGGGTGTTGAAGTTTGAAGTGGAAAAAGTGATTTTTTGGGTGGATTTTGAAGTGAATTGATAGCTGGTGTTAATCTGGTGTTGGGTTGATGTTTTTAGATGTTTATCTATGTGATTTGATGATATCTAATGTTGGGTTTTGCTGGAGATTGTCTGAATTGAGTTTTTCGATGTTTACGGCTTGTATCGGATATGTTCGATGGGTGTTTTGATTGAGTTTTTGAATATCTGCTTTCCAGCAAGTTAGAGTGTTGAAAATATCTCTAAATCCTCTATTTCGGGTTGGTTAGAGGTAGGGATTGAAGATCTGAAATTGTTGAACTCAATTGTGGGTGAACCGGAAAGCTAGAAAAGGGTTTCGGCTTGATTTTGGTAATCGCTGGTGAGTGGAAATGATTTTTACTGTTTTATCAAGGTTGAAGAAGTGTTTTAAGGGTTTGGGTTGAGCCATTAGGCCAATCCATGCTCAAGGGTAAGTTTTGATGTTGTTTTGGCTTTTCACCTTCTTATATTTGATCATGTATTGGATCATGTGCATGTCATTTTAAATGATGTTTCCTCTGCTATTGTTATGCATTAAATGCATGTTGTTATTGTCGCATATGAATGCCTTGTGATTTATTAAATATTGGTTGAGTTCATGCTAAGCTTGAACATGTGCTTATGGCTATT